>CM068552.1:13220120-14420120 GCA_035048495.1 Euptelea pleiosperma
CAATTATATATTTCTGGAAATCTAACTCGAAGTCCCACGTGTTTTGTGTTTGGCCAAAAGATAGATCTTCATTGTATATAGGTCAAAAACTCAATCAAAGTTGATTAAAATATACTCTTTGTACATGATATCAACTATAATGTTAACTTTGTCGAGTTCCACAGAACATAAATTATCACATTAAATTCTAAAAAAATTCTGTAAAATACTAGAACTAATTATAAAATAAACTCCTTTCGAATTGTATTATTTTAATATCGAGAGAATATTTGACGAATATTCTCGTATAGGACGTTGGGTAAATTTGAATAACCAATTTTTTGCAAAAATACCAAAACGTGAATTAAACTATTTCCGTTAATCTCAATATGAACAATTAGTTTAAAACTCTATATTACAATCAATTGTCTTAAAATAAAATACTAGATTCATTTCTTCAAGTTTCTTTCATCATTCAGTTCTACTTCATTTAATATGTTCTTCTCACTAGGATCAATAAAACCTAAAATGATGGTTGTAGGAGCTAGTGAGTCAAACGCTCACTATATTTTTTTACCCCAAAACATGATTCAAATAATACAGGATATACAAACATGTTCGTATAAATTAAATTGTCAAACACTAATATCATTGTTATAATGAATGCATTAACAATTAATCAAAAGTAATACACAACCTACACAGGGGGTCTTCCTAGGGTTTTCGAGTCTTTCACCCTGGAGAACTCACTCTCAACTTGTTTTATCGCTTCTGAATCAAAAATACAATACATGCCTTAACAATTAAATAATTATTTACTGAAACAATAATATCTATACAGGGGATCTCCAATATGAAACAAATAGAATCCACACAGGAGATTTCTAATATAAAATTGGCTATCAATTATAGTTCAACAATAATTACATACTCACGAATCAATGACTTGTATTGAAAGAATTATAAGAAGGGGTACCTACCTTAAACTTTTGCTGATCATCTAGAAGTTTGATGAGAGAAATTTGAGGTAAGAGTTTTCTTCAACAAGAGAGGTTAGATTTTTTTTTTTTTTGTGGGAGCCTCTTAAATAAATTATGGAGTAGATTTAAGATTATGATTTTTGTATAAATTTTTGAGAGGTCAATTCTTGACCATTGGATTAGAAGTTAGTAAAGAGTTGAGATCTTTTATTCATAATAGAGATTGGGGTTTTGGTTGAAAGAGTCTCCTCCCATTTTTTAAGAAAAAAATTAACTTTGTTTTTATCTTAAAAGTAATTTTCGTAACTCTAAACTGGATAAATTTTACAACCCACTAAAAAGTTAATTTCAAGTTGGATATGGGCTAAAAATGGGTTCAAAGCCTATATATATCAATTGGACTTTAATTAAGATTATTTTTAGGCTTACAAGGTCTCTAAATTGTTTAAAAAACCCACCATACTAATTTTTATTCAAACAACATGTAACCAATCATTTAAATTTTGTATTTATTAATAAATATCATTAGTATAATTAAAAACAATAATTTAAAATTTTAAACTATCTTAAAAAGTTTAGGATATTACAAATCAATACAGCCAACCTTGTTCTACCATCCAGTACATCCCGAACAATAACGCCTTAGTACACCCCGATGTGTACAACACTCAAACACAATGAATGGAAAGAACTAAGTGATTCTCTAAGACTCTAAGAACAAAAACATAAATACGAGTTCTTAGATTTAGAAGGATCTAGCTTGATAGATGCAGTGGCGGAGCCAGGGCGAGGGTAGGCAGTTGCCCACCCTCAAACTTTGAGTTTTTGCACATCCATAGGTAGTCGACAGTTTGAGTCGGTGCAACACTCTTAGGTTGCCTATCCTCAATTTTAAAGGTTGGCCCATCCCTAGGTGGACCACAATATTTGACATGTGCAACACTCTTAGAGACTACTGATTGTATAAACTGATTATTCGATCATTTTATTTGGACTCACCTTGTATTAAGGGGGAGAAAAATCCTTAGTTTTTTCTGACAACTTATTTGTGTATATGATTCACGTCTTTTTGCGACATTGTCATTATATACCTATCTCTGTACATATTTGATTATATCTTTTTAGGGGGTTAGGAATATTATTAGGGGAAGAACCATTGTATTTTGTCTTGAAATTGATAAATGTTGATGACATACCCACAGTGTGAGCCACGTGGCACACTATTAGAGGCTATTTACCATATAGATGTTTGGCCCATCCCTAGATGGACTTACATAACAAAAATTGACCTGATTATTGATTTCTAACCTTTGAATCTGAGTACCCCAAATACTGCTAGAAATCCACAGTTAAAAACAAACCATGAAAAAGACCCTAAGCCAACGGATATAAATTACTAAATAGGATGAATTTTGGTACGTAGGTCCAACTAGGAATGGGCCAAACATCTATACGGTCAGTGGTCTCTATGAGTGTGCCACGTGTAAGGTGCACATGCATCCCCCGTGGCGTGACCCTAGTAGCTATAAGCTCGGGTTAACTTTATCCAAACGCAGCTTACCCAGACGCAGCCGTAGTATGTGTATGGCATATTGCTCCACATTTGCTTCGACGAAAACAGGGAAAAAATTGCATTACGCTCCAGGCGTATGTTAGCATGCGCAAAACAAGACCGCCCTTATGTCTCTCCTTGAAGTCTGTTCCGAACTTATTAAAGAGACAGAGACACAAATCATTTGCAGGGTTTATTGAAGTTCGTTGTTTGTTCAAGGACTCACCTTCGATCGCCAGCCATGGTAAGCGAAAACTCTGTTTCGTTGTTAGGTCTATTGAGTCGTAGATCTGCAATACATATCTATTCTAGTTGAATCTTCTCTCTTCTTTTTCTCTTTCTCAGATAAGACAACTGAATCAGTTTCAAAGATTCGAATATGGTTATGAAAACCCTAATTTCTAGATTGATCTGATCTTTGTCATTTTCGTGGTTTATCTCTCCAAATCAATCTCAAATGTTTGATTCCATTAATGCTCGATCTCGTGTACTGGAGAAGTGAAATTTCATTTTATTTGGATCTGAGAACGCTTCACGAAAATTTGATCCAGTGCCGTCATATTTGTTTGATCCCCTCTCTTTTCGAACTCGATAATAAAAACTATTTTTCTTAATTTTTTATTATTTGCAGGTAAATGACTCACGAATATTTGATTTGAATGGTGTTTGTTCTCTCCCTGATCTGTTGTGTTGGTAAAGTGTAGCTTTGTTCATATATGATTATGAACCGTAATTTTCTGATGGATTTTGTTATTATCTTTTGCAAACGAGTCGTGCATGTTTTCTGTGTATGATGTTTCTTTTTTGAAGTGAAAGTTGGATTTTATTGTAGACCCTAATTTTTGTTAGATTTGCCGTTATCACTTGTTTGCTTTGGATCTTCCAATGTGTTGTGGATACTCGAGTTAGATAGTGCTCCTTTCTATTCTTGATCTCCTGTATCAATAATGATGGAAATATGAATAAGTGCATTGAAATGTTGGAATCTAACATTTAGATGTCGTGCATTCATATTTTAAGGGATAGTTGAAACGTACAAGTGCAGAAATAAGCACTTGAGCGAAGTTACAATATTCCTAAGAAATCCATCTAGACTGAAGTATTACAAATGTACAAATGAGAAAGCCCAATTGGATCTGTGGAGGCGTTCTTAGTTAGTTTTCCTGATGGTGAGCTGTCATTGAGTCGTCCATTGTAGGAAAAGAGGAGATTAAGAGGGGGCTAAGAGTATTGATCAGCCTCAATTTTCTTAATAAGTTCCTTTTAATTGATACAATTAGGGATGTTTTATAATAAAGGGAAATATCTTGTGGTATCTAAGAGATGAGGTAATCCTAGAAGGCTAAAAGGTGATGGAATTTGATGAAAAGGTGAAAGGATTATCATTATCATATACCTTATCCCAACTATGTGTGTCGGCAGCATGAATCCTCTTACGCCATTTGTTTCTATTAAGAGTTATATCTTTGTCAAGGCATATTTCTTCAAATCTTTTCTTACTACATGTCATTTTCAGCCTTCATCGCTCTCATTAATGTCCTTCAACTTGTACCAAAGCACTCCTCACTAGTGCCGTTGGTGGTCTTCGTTGTATTGCCCAAACATCTCAATTGACTTTCCCTTATTTTATCTCCCATTGTAGTTATTCCTAGATTTCTTCAAATGTGTTTGTTTTTGACTTTCACTCATCCATGTCAACAACCTTATCTCTGCTACACTCATTCTACAAATGTATTTCTTAATTGCCCGACATTTAGCTCCGCAAAGCATAGCTGGTCTTATGGCTATCTTGTAAAATTTTCCCTTTAATCTGATAGGTACCCGTTGATCACGTAATACTCTAGAATTGTGTCTCCAATATAGCCATCCAACAAGAATTCTATGCGTCACAACCTCACGATCTTTCTCTTTGTGGATAATTGAACTTAAATAACGAAAGTGGTCACTTTATAGTATTTCTTGCCAATCGATCATAACTACTGTCTCATCCTTATGACTATCCTTACAAAAGTTGCATTGCATGTATTTTGTCTTGGTCTTACTTATCTTAAATACTTAGCTTCCAAACTCTAAAGTATCTCTCTATAACAACATGTCAACATCATCAACAAGACTACAAATAGCATACACTAAGGAACCTCTCCTTGAATATGAGCAGTTAGTCCATCCACAACTAGTGTAAAAAGGTAAGGACTTAGGGCCGATCCCTGGTGCTGGTGCAAATCCATTGTAATTGAAAATTCACATGTCTCCAACCAACTATCTCACACTAGTTATTACGCCATACATGGCCTTTCTAAACTTTTCACGTTTATCTAAACTTTTCCATAAATTGTCTAAGTACGACGATAACCTCAATGGTGGACCTCTTGGCATGAAACCAAACTGGTTTTCTAATATTATTGTTTCTTGTCTTAATCTTTTCTCAATGACTCTCCCCTAATTTCATAGTGTGGTTCATAAGTTTTAACCCACGATAGTTAGTACAATTTTTTACATCTTATTCTTATAAATGGGTGCCATAGTACTTTTTGTCCCCACTCATTTGGCATTTTCTTAGTCTCTAAAATTTTGTTGAGCATCTTAGTTAACCAACATAGTCCAGTCTCTTTTATGCACTTTCAAACTTCTATTGCAAAAACCATTTAGGCCTAGAGCCTTTCATACCTTCATCTTAGCTAAACTTCTTTCACTTCTATAACCCTTTTCTTATAGTAGTTTATATGCTTTCTAATCTCTTTAGGAATATCATCTCCTTCTAGTCTTAAGTTCCCTATGTATTGACGTAGATAGAGTTTGACTCAACGCATTGTTAATTTTAGAGAAAATACTCCTAAAAGGCTCCAAGTGGTAATCTAAGATCCCAAGAGTTCGCAAAGGAGCTAAAAAGCCTAAAGGCAAATTTATTCAATGATAAAAAAAACTTCCTTACAGTGCCTTCGTAATGATTATTCATAAGAAAAATCTCTCTTAAGATTTTAATTGTTGTTTCTTTGACTCTTTTGTATTTAGATGGGATGAACTTTGAGGCGGATTTGCTCCCATTTGATTTGTTCAGTCCCTTTGTAGTGAGGTCCTTCTCTGGAGGTCCTCCTTTCTAGTTCTCTTGGGTTCTTTCCTTTTTCAATAAAGCATATTAACTTATGAAAAAAAAGCAATTTGTGGTTTTGCTCGTTTGAGTGTTGAAGTTGAATATGGAGTAATGGCTCATACCACTTGCGAGTTAATATGATTGAAATACCTCCGTTAGGAGTTGGGTGTTGACGTGGATTGATGGTTGAGCAACAATCCATATAGAATGAACAAAACACATTGACGTGGATTGTCACTTTATTAGAGACAAGGTTGTGTGTGGTGATATTTATACTCCGTACGTGAAGTCTAAAGATCAATTAATAGATTTGTTCACTAAAGCCCTTTTAGAGAGTCGTATGGATTATAATTGTTCTAAGTTAAGAGTTACACAATGTTTACTCTTCAGCTTGAAGGGGAGTGTTAGAAGAGTTATTTGCAATGCGCTCGATGTGTAGGGGTATGACTATTTTTTTGACAATTTTCAGTAATATAATATATTGTGGGGAGTCGACTAGGACATTAAGCTAGTTCGACTTCTCTTCTCTCAACTCTTCTTTATTTCTTCTCAAAGCTCTAACCTAACATACAATTACTATAAAAAAAAGATTAATCCATAATTGGCTTTCAATAACGATGAAATTCGCTTCTTTTAGATATTCATTGAAAATTGGTGATGATTCCCAATCCATTATAGCGATAAAATCCTCTTCCTTTGGATATTCATCGAAGATTAGTCGTGACCCCCAATCCTTGGTGCTTTAAGATTGTTTAAAATAGAATGAAAAAGTATCCTGATTGGACTAGCTCCTTCAACATCAACGTCTTCTAGATCTCTGATACTTTAGCTATCTCGACATCATGAGCACATCCATTTGAAATCTTTCGAGGAAAGATTGGCTCTTATACTATTTGATGCAGGCGGAGTTTGATTCAGCACACTGCAAAAGTTTTCTTAGCCTAAAAGCTCTTGTAGGATGTTAATCCAAGCAATCCCAAGAGTTTAGAAATGAATTATAAAGCCCAAAGGAAAATTTCATTCAATAATCATCATCATAATAACCTAAATCTAACTTTTGAAATGACTAAAATACCCTAAAATCACATCTCTACCATTACATCCAGATTTCTAACACAGTTTTAAAGCCCAAAACGTAAGGATCTTAATAAAAGTTGTGAGATAGCTGTTCTAGATCTTAGACAGCGTTCCAATAGATTAAATGGTTTCTCAATTGGATATTTGGAACAAAAAATTATGCCTCTTGAAAGGTGTTTATCTCTGGACCCAACGAGATTTAACGAATCTGGACCTTTTTTCCAGGCACATATTCGGTGTGGTTTCAGTTGACATTTGATCTTTGACTTCCTTCCACTTGATTTGAAAGCCGTATTTCTCTGGGTTGCATGATTTATTGTTCTCAAAGTATGAAGCCCCAATCCACTAATCTCCTTGTCTAAAAAGAAAAAAACTCTTTGGAAGCACTAACTTTCTTCCATTCCACCAAGCTGTACTTAGCATCATCAATACCATACCATAATTTTCAAGTTTCTCAAGCCTTGCAGAAATGGTGGCTGGAATCGTAAAAAGAAACAAAAAATATGTCAGAAGATTTGAATGAAATTAATTTATTACTCGAAAAGAACCATTGAAGATCCCTCTAACAAGTGACGCATACATAGTGCTATGCACTTAATTTCTTTAAATAATAATACCTTCATCTTCTAATAACATCTTCTTTTATTTTATGTGTTTAAAAGACAATTGAAGCTGTTTTTATGTCTTCTGCTTTAATGGCTTATGCTTCTCCACTTGTTCCAGATTCACTTCGTGCTTCTTATTAGTCGACAAGGAAAAGTGAGACTGACAAAATGGTATTCTCCATATGCACAGAAAGAAAGAACCAAGGTACATTCACTTTTGTTCTTTTATCATATGCAAAATTCTATTCAACACATCATCTTGAAATGCATGGCCTTGGATGGGAAATTCCATTCAAATGCTAAATGCTAAATCTCGAAAGGACTATATTGCATGTGTGTGTGTGTATGTGTATGTTTTTTTCATCTTTTTCTGTTTCTTTTTACTACCAAAATGCTTTGTTGTGTTAATGATGATGAAATGGAAAGGTATCAAATTCTTTTCTCCTCAATAGTTTCTTTTATTCTTCCCATTGGTTTTGCACCATAACAATCGTTCCAGTTGAACCGAGTTTGAGAAGTATAAAGTAGCTTCTGAAATCACGGAGTTAGTTTCTTTTACTACCCACACTATTAATATAAAAATATATGTATTTATTTTTACTGAAGTTTTCTTTCCTACATAGCGAGTATCGTGAGCTATGTCATGCCAATAACATTCATGATTTGAATCTTATGATTTTTGCCTAACTCAGATGTGGCGTAGAAATCAAAGACTTGTTAGGGCATTGCTGTAAAAGCAGTTATAAATTGTTAATAGAACATACTATCATTTTAAAGATTTAGATCGGACATGCATATGGGTTCCTTCCATGATTTGTAGGGATTTTGGAAATTCACTTTTAAGAAACTTGCCTTAACATGATGGAGTAACAGGATTCGTGTAGCCGAATTCATACCATTGGGAAAAGGCTTATGATGATGATGATGACTTTTGCTCTTATCTTAAGCCGATGGAACAAGCAAGCATGATTTATTTATTTATGTTGATACCTAACGTGCATGAGAATTTTTTTTGATTGATAACGAAGAGCATTAGAGGTCTCTCAAACTGATGTTTGTTCATTACATTTTTTATTCTCACTGGATATGGTGCACCCATTTTTGCAGGTAATCCGAGAGCTCAGCGGAGTGATTCTCACACGTGGCCCCAAGCTCTGTAATTTTGTAGAGTGGAGAGGATACAAAGTTGTGTATAAAAGGTAATGCGGGAATTCTGACCATCTGGTTCCAAGTTCTTGACCTGTTGCTACTTGCCTATTATTATACAGTCAAACCCTTTGAAAGGCAACCTGTTCATCTTTCTTATAGATGAACAAATGATTTAATATCAATAAATATCATATGCAGATATGCCAGCCTCTACTTCTGCATGTGCATTGACCGGGATGATAATGAACTAGAGGTTCTTGAAATAATTCACCATTTTGTTGAGATACTGGACCGCTACTTTGGCAGTGTGAGTCAGCTTAAGTATGCTGTAGTCTGAATAATAAGATTACTAATGTAGCATTTTTGTTTTTTACTTGTCTACTATAAATAGATATTCAGTGTTTTCTTCTTTCTTCATTGTCATTAGGTCTGTGAGTTGGACTTGATCTTCAATTTCCACAAGGTATGTTCCTCTAACTTGTGTCTGACAGAACTTGTGTCCATCGATATATACTGTGGATGCCTGACACAAAAACTTGCACATTGGTCAGGACTGTTTAATCTGTGGGTAACCTCTTGGCCCATAATCATATTAATCCAGGCAACCCTAACACTTCTGATGTATGGACATCCAACCTTTAGATTTAGCTTTTGCAAGTGTATGCCATTAGTTATACTTTCAAGCTTGCTGGTATTGGTTCAAAATTTGGGCTGCAGCCCATCCAAATGGTGTCTCACTGACTGAACGGTTTGGATCAATGTGTAGCTGGGGCAGGGCCCATGTAGCATCAAGGACACAATCTTCGTATATGACATGAACACTAGAGTTGGCCTTTTATCCTTTTATTTTTTTGTAGGCCTACTATATATTGGATGAGCTTTTAATTGCTGGTGAACTTCAAGAGTCGAGCAAGAAAACAGTTGCACGGCTTATAGCTGCACAGGTATACTTCAGCCTGGTTATGATGGCTTGGATTCAAAAGATTCATATGTTTCTCAGTGGAATTGGTTTTGATGTTGCAGGATTCATTGGTGGAGACTGCAAAGGAGGAGGCCAGTTCGATAAGTAGTATGATTGCACAGGCCACTAAATAGAGTATTCCAAGGTTATTATTGTCCATAAGACATCACATGGTCCTTTTTAATGACGTCTGTATTAATTCTTGATCTTCTTTGATGAATGCAGTACACATTTTCCTGATATGATGTTGTATTTATTACTGTAATATTCCATTCTTCTGCCTTCGACTAATTAGGAGAACACATCCATTCAAATGCACATGGTTGAACTCTGGTCAGAGTGATGTGTTTTGCCTCCCCAAGGAAAGCAGCAATTTAAATGAAACTAGTTTTACATGATTTTGCAGTTGTCACTATAGGAACGGTATCTAGCTTAAATTGGGGTGGCAGTGCCATATTCCCTGATCTCAAAATTTGAATTTATTATTTGTTACTTTTGCTAAAAGCAAAGTGACACGAAGTTCCTTTGGTCTATTTGCTTGATTTTTTTTTTTTTTTTTTCAATTTTGATCATCAATGGATCAAACCTGCTGTTTTCTCTTTGGTTTAGGGAGAGATAAAATCTTTATTACAAGAACACATTGATTGAAAGTATTAATTTGATGACGGTAGGGATGTGTAAAGTGGATGCCACAGCCCTTATTTATGTGAGATTAGGAAGATGAACAATCTTCCAGACTGCAAATTGGTGTTGGTTAACCTGGAACCTTGGCTCCTGAAGATGTTTTTCTCACGTTAAACAGCTTTTTCTTGTCAAATGTCACTTGAGAAAATAACCTTTCCTCTTGGGAATTATTTCCAGGAGAGAGAGAGAGAGAGTTTTTCATGTGAATGCATGCAGTGGGACCAATAAGAACGGCATATAGTAGAGAATACATGAGGTTCTCCCCTAGAAATTTACAAGTCTTGTTCGCTATCTGGTTGATACCTTGAAAACCTACACTATTGGTTACTTCTCTTGGCTGTACATGATCTGTTATCTTAATTTCCCGGCGTCCTCTGGAGGATAGTATCCTGTGTTAAAGGGGCAGGGGAAAGGGCAGCTCTGAAACCATCTCAAAAGATATTAAGCATCGCATCCTCATTTGAACTGTGGATAAGCCTGCATAATGGGCAAAAACCAAGAAATAAGCAAAACAAAATACCATAAATAAGGTGCAATGTTCATTGTAACGGTAACAACCAGATGTAGAGTCTAAGCAGATTTTGCAGCGAACAGCTGTCAATGATTTCAGAATTTAGATTGTTAATGGAAGTAGAACAAAGTTTACCTTTAAAAAATGTCCAATGACTGAACAAGCATTCCCTCATCTCCCCACTGTCCATCCGTAGCCTTTGAACTTGTTTTTTTCCCAATTATTTGAAGAGGCACGTCTAATGGTGGTGGGCTCTGCATTCAAATAAAAGCAGGTCGGAAATATAATACAAAAATTGTGCATTGAAACTACATCTCAATTTCAAACACGGAGGCATCTTCTACATGACTATTAAATCAAAATTTCAAATGTTGTGGCTTCTACAGGATTATCTATTGTTTCAGAGACCCAATGCTTGGCAATATTACTTTCTTTGCAGGTGGCAACAGTAGGGTTCAAAGAAATCAAAACCAACAAAAATATGCAAATAAAGTTGGAGGAAGAATTACCATGCAACGGATGAGGGGCCAATTGATTCCACGGAAGAAGGGGTGTTGTTTGATTTCATTGGCACCAGTGTTTGATCCTAAACGGTTTGCAGGGTCTCTATTCAATAATCCATGGATCAATTGCCTAGCTGCAAGGCTCACCTGAGAAAGTGTAAAATATAATCCATAAGTAGCATATCTACCTCATTTCAGCATCGAAGAAAAAAAAAATAGTGCTGCGTGGTAAACTTTGAAGTCTTAAAATACAGAAAATTTGAATTGGTTTGGTGGATAGTCTAAAAAATCTGATGAAACGGATCATCAGAAGTAAAGCCAACTTTAAAACCAGTAACAGTCATGAACTTCTAAACCTTGCTATTTCTTTAGTGAATCTTATGGTTCATGTATGGATTTTGTCATAGAATCGATGTTCAATCCTGAAATCCCATGGATATGGATCTAGAGGTTTAGAATGGTAAACTATAGGTTTTGAATCTAATTGTAGGTTTGGAATCATAAACTACAAGATTTAACAGCATTAAGATAATCATTTGAAGCTCATAAAATGGTCAAACTTAATTAGCTAAACAGCCTTTTCACCTCCATTCTGGTTGATTTAATTTTTCACAATAGCTTGTCTAATTGTGTTCCACCAATTGACTAGGAACACTAAAATGAAATGCCTTTGGTTTGAATAATGAACACAATATCATATGCTTATACCATGGAATTATTATTTTTACCGGGATGCTACTTGGAAAGGTGAGGTCTTTGTGCAGAATGTTCCCAAATGTTTTCTGCCTGTTCTTTCCCCTAAAAGGTGTACGGCCATAAAGCATCTCATACAGCAAAATACCTGCATTCCACACATAAGTGGGTTAGGCTCTACATAATAGAAACCTAGCTAAACTTAAAACATATGTAAGTGATAAGGCCTGAAAAATAATAGCTCCTCCAGAAAGCACATCAAACAAAAACACTTCATTTTTTGAAAGCTGATGTAGTGGATTAGTTTCTCCATTCCAAGGAAATAAATTTCACGAAATTATCGACATATTTCACGAAATATTTCCATTTTCTAGGTTACCGACAAGAAAGAATACTTACGTCAAAATAATGTTAAATTTCCCAAAATATTTCCATTCACGTCGAAATATTTCGCGCGAACAGCAAATTTCGATCAATTGACAATGTAAATATGTATTATTTCGGTCGAAATGTTTCGACATGTATGGGAACATTGGAATCATTTCAATCGTAGGTAGGAAACATTTCATTTGAGCTCAAAACAGCTATATATTTCATATTTGATTCATTTAACCCTTTTTCATACATTTTGTTTATACAAAAGATCAATCCATTGTAGATTTTTTGGTTCGTGGATTGATCGTGAGGATGAATCAAATCCCGTTTGGGAGTTTTTTCAAATTCGAAATATACATAAGGATAAAATTTCTTGTTGCAAATAAATAGGTTAGGTGTAAATTTATGAATCTATGATGCATTTACACTAGATTTGTGCACAGATTGAATATCGTTTATGGTAAAAATTTGGAATTTGGGAAAAACCCCAATTTCATTGGTTTTACCTTAAACATCCATGATTGTGTATAAATTGATTATATGTTGCACAACTTAGCCCGTTCTACAAGTTGGTTGGGTTAAAAAAATTCAAAAAAATTAACCCTAATTTTTTTTTTCAAATAAAAAATTAAATAAATGTTATAAGTTAATAGTAAATAGGTTTTCTAAAATTACATATAATGTTAAGAAATTAATGTAAGTAAATAAGGATTTGTTAATATATTCCTTTATGACTTTTTTTATAATTAGCAATTAAATAATAGTTATATAATTAAATTAAACCTTGACTAATTAAAAATACTTGCCGCGACATATTACAGACCATTATGGTCATTTATTTCCACACTATATATGGTTGTATATTATGATTTGAAAGCTTATGAGTGTCTTGTTTCATCATTTCCCAAACTTTCCACACATTTTCACAATATTTCTATAATTTCTGCATTATTTCAATCATTTCCATGTGGTGGAAATGCATTATTTCCACACTGGTTGAAATATTTCCATTTTTAGACTGGTCGAAATAAACCTCAAAACCGAAATTTATTTCCTTGCTCCATTCCTCTAATAAGCAGATAGACTCGAAAGCTGATGAAAACAATCATCCCATGAAAAAATGTATCATGTAGTTAATTTTTCATTGGTTTTAATCCTGATGGAGTTTTAGTGTGATTTCTGTGATAATATTTTAGAATATTCCTTGCCACTCATTTTTGGATAGGACTTGTCAAGTGTCATTTGAAGCCAAAATAAGTTTAGACACATGGGCTCTTCATTCTCCACATGTTATGCTATACCATGCAAGCTAAATAAATAAATACCCTGTTTAAGATATAGGCAGTATAATCTGGAACATTCATAGCCATGAATTTTTTAGGCATTTTAAGAGTTGAAAAATCTTCAGGCTCTGTAATTGCTGCAGGGTCCGTTATTTTTGAGACAATTTACAAGCAAAATTTGCGGCCCTTAATGTAAAATAGATGCAAACTTTCCAATACTATATTTAGTGCTATGAAGGCCCAGGATGTTTAAATTTTACAACAAAGATAAGATAATGGTAGTATCACATTGTTTATCATCAAAGATGACATTTCAAAGGGATTCGTGTTCATTTCACATGTTCACTTATCCTTTTTAATCAATAATAGAGTTGGAAGTTAAAATATCATCTGCCTACAAACAAAGAATCAGTTGGCTATACCCACAAAAATGATATCATGCATTCATAATATGCTTACCAAGAGCCCACCAATCAATAGCACTACTGTGGCCTGCACCCGTAATAATTTCCTGAAAACAAAGCGATACAGTGAGAATCTGAAGATAAAAGGAATACATCTTAACCATGATAATATAGCTGATAAATTTTATAGTTATGCAATACTTTCCTGTCAAACACAATTAGTCATATTCATAACTAGCATGTAAATGGAAATGGAAATGTTCTGAAAGATCTATATATTCCTTTGATTGAATCATTAACATTATCCACACAGCTAGAATGTTCAGAAGTATACAAGTATTTCCCATCAAACATGAAAATTTATTCAACCATGAACTCCATGATATGTGGACCATTGATTGAATGATCCATGCCGAACTAATGTTTAGGACTTTTAAGTTAATTTATAATAGCAGAAGCAGAGATTGCTTCATGAGTGATACATGCTCTTCACTTCTTTGCTCAGGTCCATTAGTCACACTTGTGCTTGAAATATTTCCCGAGGCTCGACAGCATCTTAATAAGTTAAAAAACTTGAATAATCACAAAGATAAATTTATTGCTCCATTCTTTTCACCCTTGTGGGGGTTTGTTTTTCTTGCTTGTATATCTTCTGAGATCTTCTCGATCTCTTTTAATAAAATTTTTGACTTTTCAAAAAAAAAAAATTATTGTGTCCATTCACAAAGTTAAACAAAACTTTGTAGACATGGAGAAATTATAGCTTTGTGGCAAGAAATATGACAACGGAGATATTCAATGTTATGTACATGAAAGGACAACCATATTAGTGCAGAGATCTATGCAACTTAAGACATGGAGAGAAGTATCAGTGCTGAGCACAGGATCCTGCGAGCCCACATGTGGTAGGCACAAAAAATATGTCAATATGCACATGCCCAGAACATTTTTACGTGGCATATCATCTTAAAAAATAGTCATTTTTGGATAGGTGGATTGGTGGAGAAATAAGTGATGTTCATATGAAGTAAGTTTCAATTTCCAAAACTATATGTCAGAGTCAGGATTGATTATCAGCCATCAGTCTAGTAACTTCAAATTATGCAGTAACTGTTCCAACTGTAAGACAAAGTAGGCAACTTCTCTCCAACTTAGTTGGATTTTTCCCTTCAAAATAAGGTGTAGTTCCTACAAAATTTACAAAAAAAAAAGATACTATAATTCTCAGTCAATATTATTGTCATAATTTGAAACTGTCTAACTTGGTCTTTAATGTTCACATTGCCATTTTGAGAGTGTAATGGTACATGAACTAATAACATTGCATTTGGGAAATTTCCTTACGACACATTTGCAAGAACCTCATGAAAACTGAAACATGCCTTTCCAGTTGATTTACAAGTTAAAACATGGAAGGGAACATAATTTCTGTGAACATAATTGGAAGAATTGGAACAAAATGATCCATCATCATACAGGAGCAATGTACTCTTCGGTTCCAACAAATGAATTTGATTGTGTAATGGGTTCTGCAACAAATGTTGGAGGTGGTTGATTTCTAGATCTTCTTCTCGGCAATGGATGCTTTAAAACCTGCCATACAAGAAATAATTTGTAAACCACAGTACAAAAACCAGCAATAGTTCCTCTTTCCAGCATCTAGCAAGTTATTCATCAGTAAATAGTATCACGGTCATTGTGCACACCCAATGTTAATGAGGAGATCATCCTCACCAAAAAGTAGCCCTTAACTCATCTCCATGTGGGCCACACGACGATGTATCATTTAATAAAACGTGTGTTAACATATCTTGACCCATATAAATTATTATATATGAAATAAAGCCAAAGAACTTTCTGAAAGGAAAATGAGTAACATACTTGGGGTTTGCAGGCTGTCAAAAATGATAGATCAAAGTCAGTTAATACGACATGCCCATCCTTTTGGAGTAACACATTTTCAGGTTTCAGGTCTCGATAGATTATTCCTGTATCATGAAAAAAAAAAGAGAAAAATCATGATTCATGAACAGCTTAACATACTTCATAAAAATCATATAATTTTCACTTACATCTTCAACATTATCCGTTTCACACTGATGAAAGGGACATCAAGTCGATATTCTTAGAAGATGTTCTAATTTTAGCAGCTGATGAAAATCAACATGAAGCAAAATAGAGATATTCCTCATCAGTATTTAATGCTGCTTGATTTTAATGGCTCAGTTAATTACGTCGGATGATCAAACAATTTTTGACCAGCACTGTTTTTACGCTGAGAAATTTATTTACAATTTTAAGGTATTTCCATGTCCAGTGTATAAAAATTGTCATCATATCAATATACTAAACCTGAAGCCGCACCATGTTTTTGACATAAGAAAAACACAAAAGATGACATAAATTAAATAACGTAAAATTTGGCAAAGCATTAAGTTCAATTTACTCAAACTATAGCTCCAAGGAAGATATAATTGATGCTTTTGTTAAAGGATAATAATTCTAGTGAATTACACACAAAAAGAAGACTCGACAAATAGGCCATGCTGCACAAAAATTAGTCAATTATGTATGTTTTAGAGTAATTTTTTCTAAAGGAATGCTTTTAATTATGTTTCACGAAATAATACGCCGTTGACATGGAGTTCTGAATTAGACTGTAAGACATTTGATAAAACACAATATTCTCTTATACCACAGTAAGTATAAAAGATGTATTACTTCAAAGGATGACAGACATGCTCAGATTGAGAAGCACCTCATATATTTAACATCTTACAATTTTTCTCTTGTTAGAACATAAGCTACTGAACACAATTAAAAATTAAATAGTTATCCAATAAAACTAATTCCTTTTTGATAAAAGTACCTAAACAATGAAGATATTCCAAGCCAACTATGACTTCTGCGGCGTAGAACCTGGAGAAAGTTAACAATGGTCAAGATTGAAGTTTGTACATAAAGAAAGGCAATAAGATGTAAGAAGGTATTTAAAAAAAATTCCTTCGATAGTTCTATGAAGAAAACAACAAAGATTTCAAAATATTCCGCACTTCAGAGTAAATGTATCAGAGTTTGCACGAAATGTGATTATTTCCTCTTCATATGGCTAGCCCAATAATGAAATCAATTGGATGCAACTAAACTAAATTGGTAATAGTCAGAAAAGAAAATTTTGAACAACAAAGAAAATCTCATGCCTGAAACATCTAGTAGCAGAAAAAAAATCATCTTTGGCATAGGTTACACATAACCAATATCAGAGAGAAATAACCAATTAACCAAATTTTCAAGAACAAGTTCACCCTCTAGAGAAAGTTCTAGACCAGATCATCTGCGACATCAAGGCCAGAGATGATGTATCAATTTCGATATGGTTGAGAATGATACAAATAAAGCTATTCCTGAGAAGTGGAGCATCCCCTTAATCCCAAAAGCCAATAATAAGAAGTGTAAAAGGATTTAAGGATACAATAGGTATTTCTATTTGTTCTTGGGTTATTGAGCATATGCCATATGTTGAGGGTATTCTTGTCTTTCTTGTTCCTACAGCCCATGTCATCCTATTCCGTGAATACTTGTCCGATTTGCCCGATTCCAAAGGGGTTTTGTTCATCTCTCAAAGTTCTACAAATTTGCGTTAGCATCGTCTACATCAGGCCATGTTGTTGCTGATGTCAGCACGCCATATGAATTCAGCAGGCTGTACAGCAGCCCAATCAGCAAGGGACTGGTATCATTTGATTCATCTCATTTTTCAATTGATTCTAGTTCAATCTATTTCTAGATTTGAGAAATCCTTGGATGAGTTTTAGGTTTTCTAAGTTGATTTCCCTAGAAATGCGAAAGGTAAAATCTGGAGTTCTCTAAGGATTTGATTTATCTTTATTTGGAGTTTGCAGGTGAGGTCCTAGGGTTTGGGTCGGTTTTTTGCACTCTTTCAATTGGTATGTCTTGTTTCAAGATTCTCTCTAGTTTGGATGCATTACCACAATCTTTAAAACTGGTTTATCATCTTTAAAACTGGTTCACCGTTTTTCTCAGTCATTCTCTGAGTTGTCTTTTATTAAGGACCCAAACCAATACACTAAAAGCACCCAGGTGATAGAGGTGTGGAAAGCTTAAGTCTTAACCTTTAGGATCCTAACATTCCACCACACTTCCAAGGTCAATGTCCACGGTGGCCCACTCTAAGGTGGCTTTCACTCCAGTACCCCTATTTTCTCACTTTTTGTGAGCGAGCCCCAACATTTTTTCCGGCACCCCTATTTTCTCTTTTTGAGCGAGCTCCCAGGAAGCCCTTTCCCCAGGTCGTCCCTCCCGTAACTTGAACCCGTGACGTGGGGTTGGCTCTGATACCAAATGTTAAGACCCAAACCAATACACCAAAAGCACCTAGGCGATAGAGGTGTGCAAAGCATAAGTCTTAACCTTTAGGATCCTAACATCTTTGCTTTGGCTACCTTCGTTAGTGATTTCAGTACATGTTTGCCCCTCATTTTCTACTTAAAGGTCTTATGAAAGTCCTTTACCTAAGCATCTACTTATTGGTTGAAGTATTGAAGTTTTAAATATGATTTACGCATGTTGGAAACTATATTTCATGAAGTTGAAGTTGCATGTTGATGCTATTATCTTTTGCTCAGAGTATTGGAGTTATTGATTGCTTAGTTTGAAATACTTTGTGTTTGAGTTCGGGCCAAAAAGATATCTTCCACTAGGCTTGCCTGTTGGAGTAGTTGAAAGAGCTTACTACTAAATTTGCCCGCATCGAGGGATCTTCATCGGTCTCTTCTTCATCATCTAATGCATTATGCTTCCACTCTCATGCTGTTAGCCAGCCCTTCCTCCTGACCATCAATACAAGTACTACTCATCACATGGGTGGTATGTCTATCATGTTTAGTTCCATTCATTCCCTTTATACAATTTCTATTCGGGTCGCTAATCATTATCTCCTGTTGCTGGTAGTGGGGCAGTTAGAATTTCTTCTTCTTTGTCTCTTACTTCTACTCTACATGTTCCTAAACTTGGTGTTAATTTACTTTCCATTAGTTCCATCACAAAGAACATAAAATGTAGTGTAACCTTTTTTACTTCCCATTGCATTTTTCAGGACCTACGCACTAAGAGGACGATTGGTTCACTTTAGAATGTGAAACATGTCAGTTATCGAAACATGTTCGCTTTTCATTTCTTGCTCGTGAAAAGAGAGGTGACTCTCCTTTTGTGTTGAAAGATTCTGATGTTCGAGATACTTCCTGGGTATTAAGGTTGCTAGATCGAAGCAAGGCGTGTTCATCTCACAGAGAAAGTATGTTCTTGACCTCTTACGGGAGTTCGAAAACTTGGGAGCTAAACCAGCCGACACACCTGTTGAGCAGCAACACCGACTTAATCCTATTGATAGAGATCCAGTTGCTGATACATGCCAGTTCTAGAGACTTGCTAGACGACTTATCTACCTTTCAAATGCTGATTGGGCAGGATCAGTTACAGATAAGCAGTCTAAATCGGGGTACTGCACATGTTGGGGGTAATATGGTTATATGGCGTAGCAAGAAGCAACCAGTTGTCGCTCGCTCTAGCGTAGAAGCGAAGTACCACTTCATGGCTCATGGTGTGTGTGAGTTGCTATAGCTGAAGACTATGCTCAGCGAGCTAGGCTACCCTGTCAAAGCACTTATGAATATGTATTGTAACAATAAAGCTGCCGACAGCCGTCGGTATTGCTCACAATCTAGTTCAACATGACAGGACGAAGCACATTGAAGTGGATCGACACTTCATAAAGGAAAAACTCAGTCGTGGACTTGCTGGGCATGAATCAAGATAGATATCTTCACACCAGCTTGAGGGGGACTGTTGTCAGGGGCTTACTTATAACATGTTAGATTCTTCAGGGGTGTCTTTGTCATTATGCGAATAGTTCCAATATTATAAATATTGGTGAAATCGTGGAGCTCGTTATGCTCTACACGATTTCACCCTTTCTCCTCTATTCACTCCTCTTCTTCTCTAACCCTAAATCTCCATCATTTTCCAATCTTCTTCCTTGGTTACATTCACGTGTTACCACACGAATCACTCCTTCGGGAAGAATCACTTTTCTATTCCAGGCATATCACCCATCAACATTGGAAATCAGACCCAATGAAACTTAATCTTTGTTAATCTTCATTAAATCACCCCTTAAAATCAAAGATTGCATCCCTATTTATAAAACTCTAACTTTCCTAATTCTAATCAAACTAAAATACTTTCTAAAAGTATTTGAAATTGATTACAACTAAAAATAAAAAAGAAATAATAATCCTAATTAAAATAAAATGAATTCTGACTAATCTCGTATGGTCCGCATGCTCTCTCTCTTTGCTGATCCAGTATGCTCAAGTCCACTGTAGTACGATGCTCCTACATCAAATCCTCCCGGTTGAAAAGAATTTGACCTTGAATTCAGATGCAGATATTGTAATCAATCTTCCCAACAACTTTACACGTGGTCCAAAATTCTATGGCTTTTGATTGGGGTTGGGCCATTAGAAGAAGACATTTTTTTGGACTGGATCAACTGGGCAGGTCAATGGTCAACCGGGTTGATCAACTAAGTCTACAAGTCAAGTCAACAATGAACTGGTCAAAGGGTCTAGGTAATATACCTAAGGATTATGTGGGCTTGGGTTAAAAAATATGGTCTAATGGAGCCTTTGGGTTGGATCACATGGGTTGTCTTGTTTATGGACTTGACTAATGGGTTTGGGTATAAAAAATGGACCTAATGGGTCCTAGTGGACTTTTGAATGGGTTGGGGGTAAGTTTGTGGGTTGTGGGCCAATGATATTTAGTGGGCTTATTATGTGATTTAATGGATTGGGTTTCTTAGATGGGCCCAATATATGGGCTGGTGGTTGTTGGCCTATTGGTCTTAAATATACTTAAGCCCAATAAAGAATTAAAAAGGGTACGATGAAAACAAAGGAGAAGAGATGCTTCCTTCTTCTCAACAAAAGGTTTTTGGTTTTGAAATCCTAGCCTTCTCTCCCTTGGTGGAACACGATTGAAGGAAAGGGGGGTCTGTCGGACTTAAGAAAACTGCGGGGATTCGACAACGTTTATGGAAATGGTGACAGAAGATGTTGACGAATAGGGAACGAATGGCAAGGTGCTGTATTTTGGCATTCAAATCAGCAACTTCTTCAATGGCAACGAGGACCTCAACACATATGTTAGTGGAGAACTCCAACGAACATCAGGCTTTCTCTCTCTCCAATTTTTTGGAACCCCTTTTCTCTTTTGTTTTTCCTTTTTTCTCTTGTCGAAAAAGATAATGTTGGACACGGGAGATTTCTTTGGAGTTGCAGCACAACGACCCAAAATACTAGTAGAAGTGATGTAAATTTTCTGGCGATGATGCACATAGCTACAGTAGGGCGTTTGCTAGTGTTAGTTCCAACAAAGAAACCAAAATAACGACTGGTTTGACAACGTCGATTGGGTTGTTGCTAGCAATCAATAAAATCGGTAGATGCTCATAATTTGAACAATAGTAACAACACAATAGCTTTGATGGTGCTGGTGAGATCACGAATACTTGTAGATGGCGAGAGAGACTCCAAGAGTAGAGGTTATGTGGATGGCGGTGATGACAGGGAATTCGGCGCTAATACCAATTGATGCAGGACGGGCATGGGTTCTGCAGTCGGATAGGGTTTCAGTGAAATCACTCTACCGGATTTGAAGGAACCACTCCTTCCGGAAGAATCACTCTTCTGTTCCAAGTATCTCACCCAGCAACATTGGATATCACACCCAAAGAAACTTAATCTTTGTTAATCTTCATTAAATCATCCCTTAAAATCAAAGATTGCATCCCTATTTATAAAACTCTAACTTTCCTAATTCTAATCAAACTAATTTCTAGAAGTATTTGAAATTGATTACAACTAAAAATAAAGATAATAATCCGAATTAAAATAAAATGAATTTTGACTAATCTTGCGGGGTCCCTCATGTTTAATCTCTCTTCGCTTATCCGATATACTTAGGTCCACTGTAGTACGATGCTCCTACATCACAACCACACTCTTTGATCAATAAAATCAAGAGATGTTCAGATGTGAACAATGGTAACAACACCACAATAGCTTTGATGGTGCTGGTGAGATCACAGATACTTGTAGATGGCGTGAGAGACTGCAATTGTAACACCTTACTCAATCTTCAAATGAACTTCCGGATATCTTCACCAAAGCCTCGACTAAATCCACTCATTTGACCGATGTGTCCAAGCTGGGCATGTTTGACATTCATGCTCCAGCTCTAGGGGAAGTGTAGAACAATATAAGGATACAATAGGTATTACTATTTGTACTGCGGTTATTAAGAAACAAGTTTTGCTCGTCCAAAATACATTTACTTGATGTTAAATGTGAGCAGTTCCCAAAATCCACCAAATATCAAGGGTCACTTCGTAATCACAAGGGTACTCCTCTAGTTGCATTTGCTACATTTTGAAAGACGAAACCTACTAATTTTACTCTAATTGAAGATATAAATAGTCGGCTTCATGTGGTTCATAATCATAGTAACAAGAAGATCATCATTGCAACAGGTTCTCTAGATTTCAAATAACATTAAGAAAAGTGATTATCTCCACATAAAGCTAGGGGTTGGTTGATACCTATCCAAGAAAAGAAATTCTTGCTTGAAGCCATTAATATTTTTGTAAAGAGAATGATCCCTTTTGTAGTCTCATGAGTTCCTAATAGGTGTCTCTCAAATCTTTGAGAATGATGCCATAGGTTGTATGCAGTTATTGGTATGGCTATGGCAAATTTAGGGTTTCTATACATTAAAAGTTAGGGTTTATGGTAACATAGATCTTCTTTTGCAATGATGCTTTGTTAACTCAAGGTCTTGACGACCATTAACTCAAGGTCTTGACGACCATGGCCAACACTTCAGCGAGTTCCTTCAGCTAACATAGATATTTCTTTCCTTTCTCTAAGATAAGTTTTTATGCCATTCTCTAAAACACAAATTGGAGCATGCTTTTAAAAACTGGGAGTGCGGTTTAGAGGCAGATGTGCCCTCAAACCATGAGATCCCGGTTTGACAATGGAAAGTTCCCGTCTACATGGTTCCAGTTACGGACCCGATCCATTGTTTCATCAGCCCGTGCTAGTGACAACCATTCCTTGGAGGCAATCAGCTGCAGTGACAACCAGTTCCAGTGGAAAGGGGATAAGGGTTGGCTAGAGAAACCTCTTAGAACTGAATGGAGAAATATGATCGTGCAGCCGATCCCATCTTGTTGGGATAAGGCCTATGATGATGATGACAAATGTAACAATTTTCCACATAATTTTATTTAATTATGAAAAGTTTCCAGCACTAAGACGAATATTAAGTAGCAACAACCATATTTATTTAAAGCACAGACATGCCAAGGAATGTATCTGAATTGGAAGTCAAAAAAATGATGGAATCGTCAAGTACACATTGAGAATACCTCGCAGATTCCTCTTTAAAAATCTTCATAGGCTGCTTGTCTAGCAACGCAAACAGCTCCCCACCAGGGCAAAAGTCTGTTATCAAACAAACGTGTGTAGCGGTCTGAGGAATAAAAGAGACATCAGTATATTTCACAGACAAAGAGAAAGTACTTCTCTTAAAATGTAGCAATAGCGATTACAAATATCAAAACATGGAATTATGGTCCAACCAGGTTAGTGAGCTGATCAATCTAAAATTAGGAGAGAAGTTGGTGACACAAAATCTATCCAATGTACAAATTAGGCAATTTGACTTCAATGAACACATAAAATCCTTAGCAATCAACAGAGTATTTATTTTGAGCCTATCTCAGCTTCCTAATTTCTGGATGATCGTCTTTCCACGGGATATATCTTTCTACTAATGAAGTCCCCCAGTCCAAATCAAATTGTGTGTGTGTGGTGTCTGACATGTGAGTGCGAATGGGTGACACAACAAAACTTTTCAGAAAATGGAATGTCCTTGTTACATTGTCTAAAACAAATACGTTGCACTGAAACAATACAGTTCAAACAAATTGTTTAGCAGAAAATTGTACCATTACCATGACATTGGTCAATATAATGGTCTTAACCATGTCATCCATTTTGAACTGTATGACTGAAATTGCAGACCATATGGCTTTAAAGCCGTTAGCTGGATATATAGAGTTAATAAGGAAGTTGTAGTTTACACTAATGGAAACTCTCATTTTTTATTTTTCACTGATATAAAAGTACCCTTACTAGTAAAGATTAATTCACTGTGGTTTATCCTCCACCGCTCAAGGTATCAATGCAGTGTCATGTGTTTTAGCTAATCAACAGAATAATGTTTTGCCATCACAATAATCCAAATGAGCAGGGAATATGGTCCCTAGGGAAGAATGACCATACTTCGAGACGGCTCGTTCTAGTAGGAAGTAAGATAGCGAAACGATACCTAGGTATCGTTTTGTGCCAAAAGTCTAATTTAAGTACTAAAACTGGTTTAATACATCATTTTCATGGTATATTTATCTTTTATAACACAAATACTAACAAGATATTTACAGCTTAACTAAACATTAAAAAATAGCTTTGTATAGAGATATATACTATTTTTTTCATCGTCTCGTTCTGTCTCAGTCAAGATCAAGGTTTTAAATTTCGTCGAAACCACCGAAAGTTTAGGCCGAATTTATTTTGACCTCTGCCGAAATCGAAACAAAACACCAAATATTTCGATTTCTTATTAATTAACACATTTTCTCTGATAATTAATACATTTTCTCAAATATTTAAGGAATAAATTAAGATTTACTTAATTTTAGGGATTGGAGAGAGAGATATAAGATTTGGTTCCTAACTTACTATAAATAAGGGATTTTAATATATCTAACTATTAAACATACGTTTTTTTTCTAATGTTTTACAAAAATTTCGATTTTGACTTGGGCTGAAACCCAGTCGAAAACGAAATTTAATTCCTTGGTCAAGATGTCTCATTCTGTTGGTTTATTGAGACAACAAGATGGAACGATGTTTTAAACCTTTCTTGAGAATTTTACCGATCCGGGACCCAATTTAATGCCGATCAACATTTCTTACGATTATACTTTATTGGACTGCTAACTTGTGATATTCAAATATTAGTCAGCATATGCTCCAATCACAGACTGATGATGAGGACATCAGGACGTACCACCCTAGAGTATATTAGAGGAGGAGAATTGGACCCATTCATTTGTCATTGTACTTTAATGACTTCTTTGTGGGCTCCAGTTCAAGTTCTCCATGATCGTGGGAGCGGAAGACCTCACATATATGGCATCTTAAAGTCTCCACATTGCAAAGATGCATGTGGGCTGCATTTGAGGAGTTATTTCATAGTTTTATTTGCTTTATAGAGTTAATTTTTATTTTTTTAGTCGTTTGGGTGTCTAAGCAAATAGTCAAAAGTTATGGGGTTCATTGTAATTTTGCTTAGTTGTTAAGTGGTATTTTTTTTAAGCCGTTGGATCTAATTAATTTATTTGGATGGTTTAGATTAGATAACGTTTTTATTATTCCTATAAAAGCTATCATTGATGTAATTTTTCATTATGAACAAAGAAATAAGAAAGCTCAGTTTGAGAAATCTCCTGTGACTGGGAGACTGGTGTGAAGCCAACTAATTTGATGTGAAGCCAAATGTATTCTTCTTTCTTCTCCTTTATCTTTTTTCTTGATGTCTTTTCCGTTTTTTTATTTTGTTTGATCAAAATTTTGGCCTAAAACCCTAACCATCACCCTCATAACCTTAACCCTAATTCTTCCTCCCCTAGACCTAAACCCTAGCTGTACCGCTCCCTCTCTTGCCATACCTAGCCTCACCCTAACCCTGGCCCTTTAGAGCCCTGTGGCTCACTCCCCCATCCTTATTGGTGCATGCGGCAACCCCTTCTCTCCTTTGTCCTATGCGACACCCCCTCCTTAGTTTTCCCCTACAACCTCTATAGCTCCCAAAACCCTTAGCCGCCGCCGCGCCCCCCCCCCCCCCCCCCCCCCCCCCCAAACCTCTATAACCCTGCGCCTTCATCTGTAAGGCCCAATAGACCTTGCAGCACCCCTTGAAAGTATTTCTTCCTTGTGGTTCCTCTCTTGGATCTTGTTCTCCTTTTTGACCTAGAAACCTCTAAATCTCTTAGATCTCACTTGGAACTCCAGAAATCTTAATTAAATCCCTTTGAACGTAACTTTAGTCATTAAATCTTAGAAAAGGAATTTAGTGAGGCTACAAGTGTTGATTGAACCCTAGGCAGTGGAAGTCCTTACTTCCATTGGACCATTCAATCAATAATTGGAGGTTTTACACTGTTAGATTGTGATTGTTGTCTTGGAACAATTAATTTGATTATTTGCTAATATATCTAAATATTTGTGGTAGGTTGTTAGATTTATTTTATGCTTATTACTGTCCATGGTAATTTTTCTTTGGTCTCAGCTCATCATTTAGGCTAATTTTCATAGTCCTACATCAACTGATCTCACACCAACCTTGATAATCCGAGCCAAGGCTGACCTAACATTTATACAAGACGCCAAATTTGCCTCTCGAGCTAGGTAAACTCTGGTCGAGACAATAGGTTAAAGACATCTAGAAGCAACTAACAAATAAGGAACGACACAATTTGTCCTTATCACCTTTGAGGATCTCAGAATGAATCTTATCTTACAAGGCAGTTGTTATGAAGGAAAGAATCCGATTAGATCTGGAATCCAGCCACTAAATCTTATATCATCCAACGATGACAACGAGGTGATAGACTCCAAAAAGGAAGCAAACAACTCATACAAACTCCACATGTACCAAAAATCAAGGGAGTTTACAGATTTGCAACACATGGGAGAACCCTATTAAATCGAGGATCAGCTGATCAATAATCCAACCTCGAAAATCATGGGATCACAACAAATCATACTACGACTCTTACTAAAATTGCGACACTTAATATTTTAAAGGAGTTAGTCTTGTGCCTATAAATATGGCCATCCCCCTCAAGGTATGATCATCTGATATTGTCTTATAGGTTCCCCCACTCTGCCTAAAGGTGTGATCAATTCCCGACCTAGAATCCGACCTACCCGAGGAAGAAGAACCAAATTACTCCAAACCACTTAACCTGAGCTATGTAGCTCGGACTACTCAGCTTAGACTTGGTCCAGAACAGGTATAACCTCACATGATTAATGAATGTGCTACGAGGAAGAATTGTATTATTACATCTACAAGTAAATTGGCCACTTTGTTTCGTGGAGACGTAAAAATCCCTCGTGTCATCTCTATCCTTTTATCCCTTCTCTTCCATTTAATTTTCTGCATATTAGGTGTGGCACACGAATCCCAAGGTGACCGACAGCTATGCTCAGATTTTTGTGAGCACAAGTGTTTTGTCGACCGAAGTCTTAAGGAAAATTTAAATGCATATTCAACAGATACATGTGTTATTCCTGTTAAGGTACAGAGAGAAGTAAAAATATAGTAAGAAAATGAATAGACCTGAAAAGAAGTGTATAACGTAGGAAGAAAAGGATGATCCAACAGCGAAATGATTTCCCTCTCAATGCATGCCCGATGAACCTGAATAGGATTCACAAAGACATTAAATTCTCTACTTTACAAGAAATCAATGATATAAAGCAACTATTTTCCCTTTACACAAACTAAAAAGTGTATATGTGGATATATTTGCCCAGACAATGCTAAGCTCCCACTGCAGACAGCATTAAGACGTTATGACATGGAGTTTCAAAGTTCATTTATGCATACCTGGTTTCCAGATTGTACGAAAAACATAGTAGAAATATTTTTCATTTGGATGTCAATATAGCTCAATGATAGTGGGAGCAGATTCAGACATAGATGCTTAACAATTCATAAGATATTTACTACAAATTATACATAGGACTCAGACAACCGTTGACTGAATCACAAGATAATTTAGTGAATTCACGATGTTGATTTCCAAGATACCATGTAGCTTCAACTGCATTTGTAGATAAAGAGGTCGATTTTAGAAACAATTGACTAAGAGAACTCTACGATTTCAGTCCTTTCATAATGTCACACTGAAAAAGTAAAATATATAAATGAAGAAGGAAAATACATTCTAATTTATAGCCCAAGTTATCCTACCTCAGACAATTAGACAAGATTATAAATCTCATCATTGAGACTCTGGTTAAACCTTCTTTGACTAATAACTCCAGTGTCATAAGGCTCACTTCATAATCTAGTCAGCTTGTAAAAAGCATAACTTTTTCTTCAAATATCCAATTGAGAGGCCGTTAGGTGTGTTGGAAAGCTTGTTTTGAGATCTACAACACCTATTTCATGACTTTTGTCAAGATTCTGACATTTCAAGCTTCAAAAGTGTGTTAGAAGTCTGGATGAAATGTTAGTGACATGATTTAAGGGTATTTTAGTCATTTTAAAGTTTGATTTAGGTTATTATAGATCAATGGTTCAGATTGGTTTCTTAGTCCTTATTTGAAAGTTTGATAAAGTTCTAGAATTTTATTTTTATTATAATAAGTCATTTAAGAGAGCATTGAAAAGTGAGACTTTCGATTATTGAATGAAATTTGCCTTTAAGTTTTCTTTTAGTTCATTTGTTAATTTTTGTGATTGCTTAGATTAGCACCCTACAGGAACTTTTTTTAAAAGACTTTTCACTCTAAAAAAAACCTTAGCAATGCATTGAGTCAAACTCCACCAGCGTCAAATAACGTAAGAGCAAGTTTTTCCTTGGGAGATTTCAGATGGAGATTCGAAGATGTCATCATGGTGTGCTCGTGATGCTGAGATAGCTAAAAAAATTGGAGATTCTAGAAGACCTTGATGTTGAGGTAACTAGTCCGATCGGAATACTTTTATTTTTATTATATTTTAGACATTCAACAAACATTGGAGATTGGGGTTCACCACAAATTTTCAATGAATATTCAAAGGAAGAGGATTATATTGTTGTTGAAGAATCTGTGAACTATTATCATCTTTCTGATCCATTGAAGCAAAAAACCGCTCCATCATGTAGAGTAGTTCGAATCCCATCTACTATACATAGTGTTAATGTAATAAGTGTAGGGGTACTACTGTCTGTTGGCAGTTAAATATATAATCTATTGTGTGGGTCGACTAATATAGTCACAACTAGTTCGACTGATCCTTTTCTCTCAACTCTTCTTCTCTTCTCTCTCCTTATGCTATCAGAGCATCTGAACCAATACAGTTAGGGTTTCATTTTCTTCCTTCCCTCTCGTTATTTCTTTTCCTTCTTATTTTCTTTCTTCTTTGTGGTGAGCAACAATAACGTAGGGACTGATCGTGAAACCCCTAAGTTTCTTCATCTTTTTTTTGCTTTTCTTTTTCTTGTGGTGGTTCTACCACCTGTACTGTGTGTGAATGTGAAGGTCACTTATTCACACTTAAAGGAAAAGTGTGGCCTCTATGTGTGTGTGTGCATGTCATATACTTGTGAAAGTCATTGATTTTGTTTCATTCAATCATGTTTCTCCTTCTTTCCATTCCTTTGCCCTTTATGTGTCTATTGTATTTCATCCCACTATACTCGGGCATTGTCTTCTTCAAGTTGGAAAATGGCTATGGATGGAGAGATGTGTGCTCTTCGTCAGAATCAGACCTAGGATCTTACTCCCCTGCCTCTAGGGAAGTAGACTGTGGGTTGCAGATGGGTTTACATTGTCAAGTATCTACCTAATGGCTCTGTGGAGCGCCTGATTGGTTGCCAAGGGTTATACATAGACCTTTGGTGTGGATTGTTTTGAGACTTTTTCTTCTGTGGCATGGCTCAATTCTGTCCGATTTCTTATTTCTATGAAAGTGTGTTGTGATTGGCCTTTATATCAACTTGATATAAAGAATGTTTTCCTCCATGAGGACCTACAAGAGGAAGTCTAAATGGAGCAGCCGCCAGGATATGTTGTTGATGCAGGACGGGAGTACCGTTCCGCGATTTGAGAATGAATGAAAAGGGAAGGTTACTATTCACGGCACTATTCACGTGACACTATTCACGCAGCACTATTCACACAGCACTATTCACAGTGCTGTGGTATGATTTGGGTTTTCTTAGGTAAGAAATTAATAAAAAAAAAAAAAATAGAGATGGGGAAAGAGAAGATTATTAAGAGAGAAGAGATAGAGAACGAGATGGAGAAAGATACCTTCGGCTTCACACCGAATTAGCTTGGCTTCGCACCAAAAGAGGATGGCTTCACATCACGAGAGAGATTTCTCAAAGAGATTTCTATTTCTTCATTCATAATTTTTCATCTTTAAAATCAAAGGGTACATCATCTTTTATAAGACTCTCTACTTGAACTTTCCTAATTCTAATCTAATTGAAATTAGAAACTCTTACTACAAATCAACTATTGCAATCGATAATAAAATCCTAATTAGAAACAAAATCTCAATTAAAAAGCTTAGTTAAATTAAAACAAATCTTCGTAAGGTCCACTAAACATAGTAAAATCAAAATTTACTATAAATAGTAAATTCAGGATTTACTATAAATAGTAAAAACGTGAATTACTATAAATAGTAAATATGATCCACTTGATTGGGCATTGATTCAGTGTAGCGTGGATGATCGTAGTACAATGCTCCCGCATCAGTTGTACTTGGTAAATCTGATTTGGTCTGCAAACTGCGCAATGCTATCTATGGCTTGAAACAATCTCCCCGAACTTGGTTCGACAAGTTTAGTGCAATTGTGATTCGTTAAGGTTTATGGTGCTCTTCTTCTGATCACTCGATCTTTATTTGTCGGACATACTCGGGTTTTATTGTTCTGATTGTGTATGTGGACAACATTATTATTACTGGGAGTGATGCCAGTGGTATTGTTAGTTTGAAAGCTCACTTACAGACGCAATTTCAAATGAAGGACTTGGGTCTTCTATGATACTTTCTTGGTGCTTAGGTTGCCTGTTCTAAGTCTGGTATTGTTCTGTCTCAGCGGAAGTATGTGTTGGATCTCCTCTCTAATACTAGCATGTTGGGTTGTCGGCCAATTGATACTCCCATAGATCCTACTATTAAGCTTGATGTTGAACAAAGGGAGTATTATGATGATCCGGGTCATTATCGTTGTTTGGTCGGGAAGTTGATTTATCTCACTATCACTCGGCCCGATACTACCTTTGCCATAGGAGTCATCGGTCAGTTTATGCATGCTCCACGACAGCCCCATTGGGACGTTGTTTGTCGAATTTTATGATATCTTAAGTGGTTACCTCGTAAAGGCATGATATATCGTCCGTCAAAACTTGTATCTGTTACTAGGTTTTCTGATGTTGATTGGGCTGGTAACTGTACAGATCGTCGATCAACTTCTGGTTATTGTACTCTGATTGGAGGTAATTTGGTGACCTAGCGCAGTAGTTAAAGTAGAGTGTCGTGGCTCATTCTAATGTGGAGGCCAAGTATAGGGCCATGGCTCATACTGCTTGTGAAATGATTCGGGTTCGACATTTGCTTCTAGAAATGGGCATTGGGGTTCCTTCTCCTATGCTTATGCATTGCGATAATCAGGCAACTAGTTATATTGCGAACAATCCAATGTTTCATGAGCGGACAAAGCATATTGAGGTTGACTGCCATTTTATCAAAGATATGGTGATACACAAACGTATCTCAACTCCATATGTCAAGTCAGAGAATCAGTTGGGAGATATTTTTACTAAAGCTCTTTCCAAGAGTTCCTTTTCTTCCTTGTGTACCAAGTTGGGTATGCATGACATGTCTCCTCTAGTTTGAAGGGGAGTATTAAGAGTTCTTATTTATGGTTTATAGAGGTTTATTATGGTTTGTAAGAATGTAAGGGCATTTTTTTCCTTCTATACATTTAATACATATAAATATATATAGGGGGGTGGTTAGAGTTTTCGCTCTCAAGTTCGTTTCTCTCTCTTTCTCTCCAATGTGCTCCACTTTCTCCTCCAAAACCCTAACTTCTCCTACACGATGGACCCTCATCTTCTATCACATGGTAAGGAATTCCCTAGCTGGAGGTAGTGTAAATATAGATGTTCTATATATAGGAATTTCTTACCTAACTTTGTGTTCTTTCTTATAAATACAATACAATTTATATTGTTCCACAAAAAAAATGCATGGTCATTTTCCTTGCTAAATAGGTGGAGTTTCAATCTTTGATGTACATAGAGGACTCCACTCCTTAGCCTCACTCTTATCAATGGTTCGAAGTATCGTTCCATATTGAAATGTCTCAGCCAAGACATCTGTTGTCAGGGACCTACTTGTAATATCTTATATTCTACAGGAGGCCCTTGTAATATTGTAAAACTTCACTTAATATATATATTGGGTGAAATCGTGTAGGCTATTCTAAGCTCTACACGATTTCTCCTCTTTCCCCTATTCTCTTCACCTCTCCTCTCTTCCATCTCTAACCCTAATCTCTTATCCTGGTTACGATCCAAGATTACAAAATGGTATCAAAGAAGGAGATCGTCTCCCATGGATAGCCGCAGGCTTTAGAAGAGTCTGAAACCCTAGCTGCCCACTCCAAAAGGTTGGAGAAGTTCTCCCAGGCCTAGCCGCCCACTCCAGAAGCCTGGAGAAGAGCTATCAGGCATAGCCGCCCACTCCAGAAGGCTGGAAAAGAGCCACCAAGCCTAACCGCCCCTTCCAAAAGGTCAGAGAAGACCCTCTGGACATAGCCGCAGGTCTCAGAGGAGCCCGGAACCTCTCCCTAGTGCTACCGCACCTATCCAGGAACCTTTTTAGGTCATCGGAACCATTCACAAGTTTCCCGCGAATGGTTTTTTCTCCAATAGAAAATCTATAAAGGAGTTGTTCCGAAAAGGTCTGAATCCTGCTCGCGTTGCTCGCAGGAGGCTTTAAAAATAAAAATAAGGTGATTTGCACCTCCACAGCAGTAGTTTGGGTGATTTCTTATCAGAAAAGTCTTATCTACTACCATAAGTACATCTGAGGAGTCATCTTCTGCCAAGTCAGAGATCATTGTTGTCCCACCCAGTCTGGGAAGTCATGGTGATCACAGCCCGGGCCTACAGATCACTACGGTGAAACTCGACGGGACCAACTACCTCGCATGGTCTCAATCTGCCAAGATGTACATCACCGGACGAGGCAAAGCCGGCTATATCACTAGACGCATCACTGCACCTGATTCCTCCGATGCCACGTTTGAGAAGTGGGAAGCGGAAAACTCGATGGTCATGTCATGGCTGCTTCATTCCATGCATCCATCGATCAGCACAGGCTTCCTCTTTCTCCCGACTGCCAAAGATATATGGGACACGGCATCTCAGACCTACTCCCAAGATGGAAATTTTGCTAGGATGTATGAACTTCAGCAGGAGATAGCACATCTGAAGCAAGGCGATCTTCCTTTGGGATCATACTACGCTGCGTTACGCAGCAAGTGGGAAGAGGTAGATCACTACCAGACCTACACCCCTGCATGTACCAAGGATGCTACGGAGTTTCGAAAGATGATTGTACGCGGACGCATATTTGAGTTTCTTGGCGGCTTGAACCAGAGCTATGAGCAGGTTCGAGCCAACATCTTGGGCAGAGATCCACCGCCGTCGACCATTGCACAGGTCTACTCCTACATCCAGAGCGAGGACAGCAGGAGGAGAGCAATGAGCTCTAAGACAGATGCTGATGTTCCTTTATCTGAGAAGTCTGCCTTGGCTACTCAGAAATTGAGCAAACCCACATCCAAGAAGGATGGGGATCTTGATGATCGTGATCGACTCAGATGTGATCACTGTGGCAAGCGTCGCCACACTCGGGAGACCTGCTGGAGTCTTCATGGTCGTCCTGCACAGTTCTCTGGGGGGAAGCAAGGCTCCTCAAAGAAGCCCTCTGGTAGCAAACATGGAACCTCAGCCGCTCATGCCACCAGCCAAGATTCCTCTGATGTGACCCCTTCCTCTGAGCAGTCCAACACCTTCTCTAGCATGGACATTGACAGGCTTCGACAATTACTTACTCAGCTTGATGGCCCTTCTCCACCTACATCATCCTTTGCTCAGACAGGTACATCCCATTCAGCCCACCATGTGTCTACGGCACCCATTGGTCCTTCCTGGATCATTGACTCTGGTGCCTCTGATCATATGACTGGTATGCCATCCCTTTTCTCCACCTATAATATCTGCTCAGGTAAGGACAAGGTCCGCGTGGCCGATGGCACCTTCTCCTCTATCTCAGGGAAGGGCACTATCTCTGCCACACCTACTTTGTCTTTATCCTCTGTACTTCATGTTCCTAAATTCACCACTAACCTGCTTTCTGTTAGCCATCTTACTAAGAGCCTAAACTGCAGTGTTACCTTTTTTCCTACTCACTGTGTTTTTCAGGACTTGGAGACGAGGCGGATGATTGGCAGTGGTCGTGAGGATGGTGGATTGTTCCTGCTCGATAGCCAGCCGACTTCATATTCTGTTGCACATCAGTTTAGTGCCAATGTCAGTAGTTCTAGCGTTAATAAAGACCTGTTAATGCGATGGCATAGCAGGCTAGGTCATTTACCGCTTTCAGTCATGAAGAGTCTGTTACCTCAGTTTGCGTATATTCCATTTTTTGAGTTCAACTGTGAAACTTGTGTACTTGCAAAACAATGTCGGGTGTCTTTTCCGACCAGTAATAAAAAAAGTACGTTTCCTTTACAGCTTGTGCACTCTGATGTTTGGGGACCCAATCCCACCACTTTTATCTTTGGTTTTCGCTACTTTGTGGTTTTTGTGGATGACTATAGTCGTTACACTTGGATCTACCTTATGAAATCAAAAAAATGAGGTGCATACTATCTTTCAGACCTTCCATAAAATGGTGTGCAATCAATTGGGCACCACCCTAAAAGTCCTACGCACTGACAATGGGGGGGAATACATGTACAGTGGCCTTGCCTCCTACTTTGAAGAGTATGGAATTCTTCATCAGATTTCATGTGCCGATACACCTCAACAGAATGGGACCGCTGAGCGAAAGCATCGCCATGTCCTGGAGGTTGCTAGGGCACTTCTTCTTGGTACTCGGGTACCCAAGGGTTATTGGGCTGACGCTGTGTTGATGGCATCCTACTTGATAAATCGGATGCCTTCTCGTGTCTTGGGGTCGAAGTCTCCCCTTTCACTCATGTTTCCTTCCTGTCCTGTGTTCTCCATTCCACCTAAGGTCTTTGGTTGTGTTTGCTATGTTCACGCCCATCACAGGAAGGACAAGTTAGATCCGAAAGCCGTTCGATGTGTGTTCCTTGGCTATTCGTCCACTTAGAAGGGATATCGGTGTTTCCATCCCTCTACCCGTCGTCGGTTTGTTTCTCTAGATGTTACATTTTTTTAGAGTCTTCCCTTCTTCTCAGTTGATCGGACTTCTCTTCAGGGGGAGCTTGGGAGTATTGACGAGAGTCCGATACCTCCACAGGGGGAGATTCCTCAACCAGTACCCCTTGATTTGCCTGATGAGTCTCCTGTACCCTTGTCCTTATCTCCTACTGACACTGTGCCACAGGATCCGCAGCTGAAGACATATGCCAGACGACGTCAAAAAGAGAAACAGTCCACCATCCAAGCTCACTGCCAGGAAATCCAACTCGATCCAGGTAATCGTGTCCTCAGTGATCTTCATGATGATATGTCTGTTGCTCCTTCTACTATCCTTCCCATAGACATTGATGTACCTATTGCTCATCGGAAGGGTGTTTGGAACTGTGTTACCAAGCACCCTATCTCTCACTTTGTTTCCTATCAGCAGCTCTCACCATCCTACAGGGCATTTGCTACTTCCTTATCCAGTGTCGCTCTGCCATCCGGTGTCTCAGATGCCCTTAGCCAGCCTCAGTGGAAAGCAGCCATGCTAGAGGAGATGGCAGCTCTAGAAAAGAATGGTACTTGGGATTTGGTTCCATTGCCTAGAGGAAAGAAACCCGTGGGGTGCAAGTGGGTATATACAGTGAAATACAAAGCAGATGGAAGCATCGACAGGTACAAGGCCCGTCGTTGCAAAAGGGTACACACAGACTTATGGGATTGACTACCAAGAGACGTTTGCTCCTGTGGCCAAGATGAACTCAGTTCGAGTTCTGTTATCTCTAGCGGCAAATTTTTCTTTGCCCCTCCACCAGTTGGATGTCAAGAATGCCTTCCTCCATGGTGATCTAGAGGAAGAGGTCTACATGACAGGTCCTCCGGGGTTCAGTCCGACTGGGAGTAAGGAACTTGTGTGCAGACTGAAGAAAGCCTTGTATGGGCTTAAACAGTCACCAAGGGCTTGGTTCGAGAGGTTCAGTTCTGCAGTCAAGAAGATTGGCTACTCGCAGAGTCAGGCGGACCACACTCTTTTCATTAAGAGAAGTCAAGGTCGTCTTACTGCTCTTATTGTGTATGTGGATGATATCGTGGTCACAGGAGATGACCCAGATGAGGTTTGTAAATTGAAAAAATACCTCGGCACAGAGTTCGAAATCAAGGATCTGGGAACCTTGAGATACTTTCTGGGCATTGAGGTTGCTAGGTCAAAGCAGGGTGTGTTCATCTCACAAAGAAAGTATGTACTTGATCTCCTTCGAGAGTCAGGAAACTTGGGAGTTAAACCAGCCGATACGCCTATAGAGCAGCAACATCGGCTAAATCTTGTTGATGGGGATCCCATTGCTGATACAGGCCAGTTCCAGAGACTTGTTGGGCGTCTCATCTACCTTTCGCTGACACGACCAGATATTGCGTATGCAGTCAGTGTCATCAGTCAGTTCATGCATGCCCCTCGCTCTCCACATCTTGAAGCAGCACACCGAGTGTTACGCTATCTTAAGGGGGCTCCAGGGAAGGGTATCCTGTTTAGTAAGAATGGACACCTGCGAGTTGAAGCTTATACAGACGCTGACTAGGCAGGTTCAGTCACTGACAGACGTTCCACATCAGGGTACTGTACGTATGTGGGGGGTAATCTGGTGTCTTGGCGCAGCAAAAAGCAACCAGTTGTCGCTCGCTCTAGTGCCGAAGCAGAGTACCGTTCTATGGCTCATGGTGTATGTGAGCTTCTATGGTTGAAGACTATGCTCAGTGAGCTCGGATATCCTGTCAAAGGGTCTATGCAGCTGTATTGTGACAATAAAGCAGCCATCAGCATTGCTCATAATCCAGTTCAACACGACAGGACAAAGCACATTGAGGTAGACCGTCACTTCATCAAAGAGAAGCTTGGTCAAGGACTTATTTGCACACCGTATGTCCATACTGATCAAGTTGCAGATGTGTTAACTAAAGGTGTTACTAAAGGGATCTTAGAGCACCTATTATCCAAGCTGGGCATGATAGATATCTTCGCACCAGCTTGAGGGGGAGTGTTGTCAGGGACCTACTTGTAATATCTTATATTCTACAGGGGGCCCTTGTAATATTGTAAAACTTCACTTAATATATATATTGGGTGAAATTGTGTAGGCTATTCTAAGCTCTACACGATTTCTCCTCTTTCTCCTATTCTCTTCACCTCTCCTCTCTTCCATCTCTAACCCTAATCTCTTATCCTGGTTACAATCCAAGATTACAACAACATCTCGATCCCAGGGGTGCCAGGAACGATACATTAGGGGTTTCTCTCTGGTTTGTCCCAGTTTGTCCCATACAGTCTTGTTTGAGACGTCTTAGTTTTTCAACTGACTCGGACATACCTCAAGAACAAGACTCTAAAGCATCCTCTTATCTTTATCATTTATCTCAATAATTTTAGTTAGGTATCAAGAGTAATATTTTATTAGCCATAACCATGTAGGAACAGTGTTCACTCTAAAGGAATTGGAAAACCCAGCACTAGTGATGAACATTCAGGCTCGTTTATTAAGAAAATGAAAGAAGCCAAGACAAAAACTTCTCAGACTCATGTATCAATGCAACCCTAAAAGTATAGTCATCCTCAAACCTACCCAACAATTACATAAGATGATAATTTCTTCCTCAGACTCCTTTTAGAACCCAACTCCATACTCTTTACCTCCACTGCTCATAAAAATTCTTAACTGGTCTCTCTCTCTCTCTCTCTATCCCCTAAATTCCTGAATACTTCATGAGCTCTACTACTTTACAAATAGATCTCCAAACCCTAGAACCTTCCCCTCGAGGGGTAATCCTACATCCCACCCACTATCAATGCACATATATTTTCTATAATGAGCTGTGTCCATACTCCCTCGATAGTTCTCTAAATCTCAACAAAAAGCCCTTCCCACACTGATTCCCCCACATTTCTCACACTTATAGGCGTCCTCCCACCCACTAGATTGTATCATACTTACGCTTGGTTTTCCTCTCCTCCAACAAGAAATCTCGTTGGACCTAGTCTCCACCTTATTGGAAAAACTCTTAAAGTTTAAGCAAAGACCAGCAATAAATAAGGAAACGTAAGGAATGGGTTTTGTGGGGGCAACCAGCCACCTGAAGGATAAAGACTAGAATTTTCCAGGCTACCAACTTCTCAAGTTTCTAAAACTTGGTTTCAAAAGGAATTGGAGGGAATCTAAAACCTCTCGGAGAAAGTCAGGTGAAAGACAAGAAAATCAATCTTTTATCCCAGAACCCACTTAATTCTTACTAGAAGCAGCTTTAAGCTTGTAAACAATTAATCAGTCCTAACAACACACCAGATCCACCCTGCAACATGATTGGAAGGACAGCATAGAAACTCATACAGACCAAAGTGATAGAATTTATTAACTTGTTAAATATATTCAGTTCTTCTTCTTCTTAGGGATGAAATTCCTCGTAACAACACATTAGATCCACCCTAACTACCCTGCAGCATGATCATCAGGACAGCATAGAAACTTACAGACCGAAGTGATAGAATTTATATATCTCTTCTTGTTAAATGTATCCAGTACATAAGTGCTTTTAGCCTTGCTTATGTACATGTAAAGCAAAGGTAAATTCTATCAGTTGGGAACTCTCTTCCCTAAGAACTGAACATTTTCAGTTTTTAATAAAATTTTGTTACTTTGAGAGAGAGAGAGAGAGAGAGAGAGATTCTGATTCTGTACTTGGAAAGCATCATTCCAATATGTAGATGCTAATGCAAAAATATTATTAACTACCAATAACAGCAAGAGACACTAGAGAATCTTTCAGTCTGTGTCCAATATTTACAAATTACGCAGGTCAAATGTGATCAAATATGCAAATATATACAGCAAAACAATAATGTTGCGAGTAACACAGAACTAAACCATGCAGTTTTTAAAAATTCGTATTTAGTACCTTGTTACGATTCAACATTACAGTTTTGTCCATCGCCTTCATAGCGTACAATTCACCTGTACCTTGCAATTCCACCAAATGAACACTGCAGAAGAACCCCAAAAATTTAATCAAACACCAAAGCATGAAATTCTACTAACTTCAACAGTAAATCATGCCAAAGGACACACAAAATTGCGAACCTTAGATATGAGAAAGGAAGACTTCTTCAATTCTAGAAAGGAAAATTTTACAAACATCACCCGTCTCTAAATGACTGGGTATCACCACTTTATTACACTAAGCCTTAGATATAACAAAGGACAAACAAAGTTGCAACAGTCTACATACAGCTAAAGTTGCTGGACTGGCCTGAGAGGAATGTGCCAAGAAAACCAGGCCACAACAGCATTATTGTTACTAATGGGCCAACCTGTACCATTAACAAAGACAGTGAGATACCACTGTTTTCTTCTCCAATCAATCAAACTACACTGACAGGGAAATATGGGACAGGTACAAAAACCCGGTCCATTGGCACCCCGTACATACACCTAGAATATGAAATTCTGTCCACATGGCAACTGACCCAGACCAAACATGGGCTCAGCCTTCTTACACCTCAAAAATATGAAATTATCTGGTGCACATAACAGCACTAAGATTTCTTCTTTCACGGTTAAAGATATTCTGTACAAGGTAAACTACAGCAACATTGGCAACAACGACAACAACAAATTTCAAAATATAAAAAATAACTCGTGATAAGCTTTAAAGCAGTACAAGAAAATGTAGGTGAAACTTTAGATAGAAACTAGCACCATAGAAGGAATGTTAATTATGTGGACAATAACCAGTTTCCAATAACAGGAAAATAACAATACCTGCCAGTATCACCACAACCCAAAGGTTTTATGGGCTTGAAATGCTTCAGACCAATTCGCTCACCACGCGCAATGATCTACAATGCCAAAAAAGTAAAAATTAAAATAAGATAGCAGTTCATCCACAAAAATATTTAGTCTAATAAACAAAAACGAACATTTTTTTTTTGCTTTTTGACAAGTAAAATTTTTTATTGACAGAGACAAGGGGAAAAGACTCCGTATAGAAGAGAGAATAAACAAAGAGCTATAGAGGAAGACCCTTGTTAACTCTACAAAAAATAAAAAGCATCAAGAAAGGCCAAGTACACTCTCCCCCATCTAATAACAAAATCTTTGAACCTAACATCTTTAAATCCTTCTAAAACAGATAACCAAATTATAAGGATGCTTTGATCTTCAACACTAGAGTAGCAATCTCCTCCGCCTTTGAAAACGCGGTTGTTCCTCTCCTTCCAAATAACCCAGCATAGGGCAAAAGGGAGCAATCTCCAAAGAGTACTACCCCGAGATTTAAATGACTTGGCTAACCAACCTGAAAAGATCTCTGAGACAGATTTTCGGACTATCCAGTAGATCTCGAAGAGCTTAAAAAACTCTCCACACCTAAGAAGTAATAGTACAATGAATGAGGAAATGGTCTATGGACTCAGCGTGGGATCTACACAGGATGGAAATGTCACACAATATGCCCCCTACTAATAAGATGTCAGCTGTAAGAATCTTATTGTGGACTACTATCCAACTGAAGAAAGACACTGTGGAAGGACATGGGAAACCCACACCCAGCCTATGGGGAATAACAGGGGGAAGCAAACCAAGGCTAAGTAAAACGACCATATCGAGAAAAACCCTTTACAATCCCACTTCCATATCCTCTTATCTTCCTCCTCCTCGAACCTGATCATCAACCCGTTCCTACTGACAAGCAAAGAGACATTCTCCAACTTCCAGTCATTGATATTCCTCCTCGAGCCCCAATTCAAGGAGATAGAATCTTCATCCCTGATCATACAATCCTTGATGCAGCAGATCGGAAGGAATTTTAACCACCCAAATGTCTTCCTAAAATCTTACTCTGTCGCATTTCCCCGCCTCAAACCAGATTCTTTCTTGATATTTGTGATAATTTTCCAAATACCATGCCATGGGAAGTGCTAACCAAATTATTCTCTCACCCATAGAGCCTACTGTCATATTAGGAAACTACCCTGCACCACAGACTATCCAACTCTTCCCCAAATCTCCATAACCATTTGCCTAATAGAGCTATATTCATCTCCCTGGAGTATCTAAAGCGCAGACCTCCTCTCTTCTTAGGCAAGCAGATTGTCTTCCAATCAATAAGGTGATATGTGTAGTTGTCTTCCTTCCCATTCCAAAAAAGTTTATTTTCAATCTCTCCAATCTATTAGCAATATTAGCTGCAATAGAGAAGAGAGAGCATATGTATAGGAATGCTTAAGAGATTGCTCTTGATGAGAGTGATCTTGTCACCTTTAGAGATACTCCTTTCGAATCGCTCAATCGTTGGATCCCATACAAACTTCTACCTATAGCCTGCAGCTAGTGGTAAACCAATATAAATGGTAGGGAAAGATCCCACCTTGCACCCCAAACTATTCACTAACTCTTGCAAATTGACCACATTACCCACACCAAACATCTCACTCTTGGATAAATTAATACGGAAACAAGAGACTGCTTCAAAACATTTTAGCAGGCATCTCAAGTATCTAAGCTGATGCAGGACCCATGAATGTAGTTGAACATGCGATGCTGAAATTGAAAGTTAATTACCAAGAGCAACGGAAATTCATTAAGCAGTTACCAAGCACATTAAGCAGTTACCAAGCACATGCCCTCTAGGGATACCACATAGATAACTATACGAGGGTTCGGGTTGATTTAAAACCCCACAGTGTGAACCCCCAGATAGCTATCGGCGAGGATTAATGGATGTGTTAGACTCCACAGAATTAGGGTTGATCCATACATTCATTATGCAATTTCTTGGGCCTAATCTAGGATTTGAATGAAAATCATAACGCCCAATCAAGGGTGCAACATCATAACAGTGTGTGGATGAGTATGGTGAGGCGCAAACAAATAAATATTCAATAAAATCTCAATTGCCAGCAATCATCATAGGGGATTCGGCCAATGGGGCGTGCATGTTAGCAATTGGATTGAGTGCTAATGGTCTTTGATCATGTGGCTGGGGGGTTACTATCCAATCGATCAAGAAGATGTAGCCACGGGCTGGGCGGTCAACTTTGCTGGGTTCAACTTGAGATGGGGAAGGGGCCACTAGGTGTTCTGTTATTATGAAGTGGGGGCAGGGTTCCTAAATAGGGCAGGGGTAGAGTAGGGGTTTGTGGGGGTTGACGGGTGTTGGTTTTGAGGGCAATAGAGAGATGGCAGCAAGGGTTATAGTTGCTGGTGTTGGGAACAACACATGCAGGTCTGTGAGGCCTGACGGTGGCTGATGTGAGTGATTGGGTGTGTAGAGCACCCACAGAAGTGATCCAGCAAGAAGTTCTTGGGGTCGGTGGGTTGTAGCATCAAGTTTGGGAGTTCCAAACATACTCGGCAGCAGGTCAAGGGTTCTTGCAGGTGGTGGCTGCAAATCTGGGCATGTTGGGTGACAGGTGGAAGGGTATGTGGGTGATGGTTGCTGGTTGCTGGTGTTTGGATTATGGGGACTCGCGGCTAGTGTAGTGGCACGTAATGGATCGATGGCAGGCTGGTTTGGACGAGGTGATGGTGATGAGGGGTGGGTTTATAGAGGTGAACACCTACGAGTCTGAAGTTTGTGGGAGTGATGACTTCAGTTATGAGGTAAAGGAGATGAGAGTAGCGATTCTCAGACCACCAACAGTGGTGGCAACAAGCGACGACTTGGCTTGACAAACACGAAGGTCAAAAGATCACAAAGGGAGAATCGTTCAAGAACAATACCTGGGGAAGCGTGAATCGAACCTATTGGCCTCGCACCAAACCCATCAAGGGAAGAGAATCCAACAGCATGACACAAGCATCCTTCATGGCTTCATTCACTTTTGCAATAATTAATCATCAACATTCATTAACCCTAATGAGGTCCTAGCGAAGTATTTAAACAAAGAGGTAAAAGGAAACCTAATCTAATCTTGGCCTTTGGATTAAAGCAAGGGTAGAGATTTACATAACTTGAAATATTTTAATTCAAATTACCAAATAATCAAAACCTAATCATGCAAACTACAATTATGCCATCCTCCCTAAAGATTGGGCACGGACCCAAGTAGATGGGCCCAAGCCTAATATGCCTCGTCATATGCTCCATGTGCACTCTCAATCTCTCTCGAATGCAACAACGTCACCCACGTGCACATCCTCCTAGTGTGGGGTCTTCCTTGATGTGCCACATGTGCGCGTGAGTCTTCAAAAGCACCCGTGACCGACCCACAATGCAACGTGGGCCTTGTTCTTCCTTCCGCGCCTGTAATAAACCATGTATGGTGGCAAGATGTCCGCATCAACTCTCCTCGGCTAGGAAGAACTCGACTCCGTCGAGTTACGGCTATGGTACCACTCTAAGACATCAAGATCAAGCATCTGCAACTCGTCCTTGGTAATCCACGTACTATCTTTACCCACTCTGCCCTGCCACTTAACTAGGTACTTTTGGCATCCCCCTTATTTGGTGGAGACTACTTGGTCCTCCAGGATTCTCTCAATGATCTCTCTCTATTGTGTGATAGGTGGGGGAGGAGGTAAAGGTTGTGGGTCTGGATGGGGATCGGGTATAACTGTTGGACCTCGAAAAGGCACAAGATCTTCCACATTGAATGTAGGACTGATGCCTATTTCTGGTGGAAGCTCTAAAACATATGCATTAGGTCCCGTGCAATCCTGAAAGGTCCAGTACTACAGGCTTGTAGCTTTTTCGTGACTCCTTGTGGGAATCGCTCAGGCCTAACCCAAACCATCACATAATCACCCACTTGTAGCTCATGGATATGACGTGCAAATGCATCTGCAGACTCGGGTAGCCTATGTAATGATGACATAGGAACAAGGTCAACGGGTGTCCTAGGTTTGTAACCATACACAACCTCAAATGGACTCATGCCTAATATCCTATCGATAGAATTGTTATATGCAAACTCGGCTACAGGCAACACTAAATCCCATGACCTAACATGATCACCCGTCAGGCACTGCAACAGGTTTCCCAAACTCCTATTGACAACCTCAGTGTGGCCATTGGTTTGTGGGTGATACGTGGAAGAGAACTAGAGCCTAATACCCATCATATGCCACAGTGTCTTCCAAAAGTAACTCACGAAATTGACATCCCTGTCAGACACTTTGTTTTGGGGCAAACCATGGAGACAAACGACTTCCTCGAAGAATAGTCTTGCAATTTTAGTCGCATTGGAGGTCTTCGAGCAAGGAATGAAGTGGGCCATTTTTTAGAAACGGTCCACCACCACAAAGATGGAATCATGCTTTCTGAGGTCTAAGCACCATTGTCACTGGCTCTCGACAGGGAGTCATAAAGCGATCGGCACATAGTCCGATGCAGAGGTCCCTGAGCCAAATCACACAGGATCCTGAACCTACACAGTAATTCTATAGGATCCTAAAATCACCAGCCACCCCGACCTAATTCACGATGAGCCCACCAACTTCCTGGCAAGATGCCTACGATTAAAAACCATTGACATGTCAAGATCCAAATTCGAATTGGTTTTTGGTCTTGGTAAGAGACCACTATGTTCACGCCCTATTTTCGAACCCTCTGCCAAGATCAACCCTGCCTGCATTTCGTTTTGAAGTGTGCCAAAACAATGTTTCCACCTAATGGATAGACATTCGTCAGGGGTCATTAGTGCCCCTTGAGGTATGCCTTTCCCGGTGGGTTGTTCCCTTCTCTGTCTTTTCCATCTAGTACCAGCACTGCATCAGAAATCTTCGTCTTCAATCTCTCTTCGCAACGCAATCACCTGTGCTATCTTTAACCATAACTAACCTATGAGAATTTTTATAACCTTAACAAATAAGCTGACTGTGTATGTCTGCTATATCCCTTTTTAATAAAAATTAAAAAGGAAGCGTTGGATTAACAAGTCTTAATCTCGCTCCCATATTTACTTCCAAAGCCTATTCTGCCAAGAAGGTATAGTAGGAAGCTCTAATCTACGTGATCACTCCATATCAATCTTGCAAAGAATGCATGGTTCACCAAACCTTAACCTTGAGTCCAAACATTCATTTGCTATGAGAGCTCCATCTAATATTTGTTTGCCTTTATAAAAGCCCCTTGGGAAGGAGAGATGACCAAATCCATAACTTCTTTTAGTCTAGATGTTAGGGAACAAGGTTAGATTCTTGGAGGAAAAGTGGTGTGGAGAGTCCTCTCTCAAGGAAGATTTTCCAATTCTCTTTTCCCTTTCAAATAAGAACTGCTCTCTTCAAGATGGTACAGTTTGGGTGGGGGAAGACGAGTCTTGGAGCTTCAGTTTCAGGAGGAATCTCAATGATTGGGAGATTGATTCTGTTTCTTCTTTACTATGTCGACAACATGATTATCATCCTTCTCCCTTGGATCAAGACAAGCATTTGTGGATTTGGTCTAGAGATGGCCTCTTTTCGATGTGTTCTTTTTACAAGGTTCTAGATATGTCTACCATTACCATCTATTTTGCTCCCTTTGTGTGGGGTCCAAAATCCCTTCCAAGATTGCCTTCTTTATTTGGACCGCTTCTTTGGACAAGATTTTGACGATGGATCATTTGATCACTAGAAGGATGATAATTGTAGACTTTTGTTCGATGTACAAACACAGTGGGGAATCGGTTAACCATCTTCTTCTGCATTGTGATGTGGCTAAAGAAGTCTCAAATTTGTTTTTCACAGACTTCGGGATGCGTTGGGTGATGTCAAATTCTATTGTGGACCTTGTTTATAGTTGGTACACTAATGTTTTCTCCTCCAGAGGTCGAGTATTATGGTGGCTTCTAACATTTGCGATTTGGTGGGGCCTTTGGAAGGAGAGAAATCATAGTCTTAGAAGGCAAGGAGGATGAGACAGCTCTTATCATCCTCAACATTAAGGACCTGATGTACAAGTGGTCTAAAGTATTTATAGAGTGAAGAGGCATCTTCTTCGAAGATTTTGTTCTTCGATGGGATCTCATATCTTCAAGAGAAGGTTACTAGGAAGGTTATGTTTCCTTTGCCATCTATGTATTTTGCTTTCGTCCTTTACAGGTCGTCTCAACCTCTTAGGCAGTTGTTTGTATTCTCTAGCCTTTTGCCTTCTTAACAAACACTTTATTTTATCAAAAAATATAAATAAAGCAAACCTTCCCAATATCCAGTCAATGATCGAACAGGGAGGCGCAGATGTTAACCACATTACCAGACAACAACTTACAAGATCAATAAATGATAAAGAATGTCCATTTAAAAATCAAAGAAATTACTCATAACTTTGTTTTAGTTGCATAATTGCATTATTCATCTAAAGACTTACCTAAAAGTGATTTAAAGGGAACATATTCTAAAGTAAAAGAAATCAATACAAGCTTGTCAATGCCAATAGAAGAAGGAAAAAAAAAAACTTGCCCTGCAACCCTTTAACACAATTCAAGGACTTTACAAACAAGACAAATATACAATATGGGACTAAGAAGAGAAGGATATCAAAGAGCATGATTAGAAGGCAGGAGAACAAGATGTCAGTTCACAAAAAGTACCTTTTGAATCGCTATCCAAGAAGAATTATTCTTTTTGTGAGGCCTTGGAAACACATGTCGAGAATGGATTGCCCACAAATCTTCTGGTCTCTAAAGAATGGAAGATATTAAAAATAAGATCAACTACAATTCAATGTAGCAGAACAATAACTGAAAATTGAGAAGAAAATATATATCTCATTACAATTCAAAATAAACAATGGACGACTTATCTCAGTATCAACGTTCGTTCTCCTATCTACCCAAGTTCATTTCTACAATTTTCTTGTGATAAACTAAACCATGAGAAATTGGAAATTGAGGCTGCAAACAATCACAAGATGAGTGTCGTGAAGTTATCAATTAATGATAATGATGTCTAAGTCTTTGTCCGAACACATCACGGTGTAAAAAGTGTACCTTACCAAGTTGGCATCTGGAAGCTCTCGAACAGCTTCATTAACATTTTCTGCAGTAGCTTTGACCTAGAAAAAGAAGAAAAAATGTTAAAGGGATATACACATCAAAACATAACAATTATAAACTTATCAAATAAAACATAACAATTATAATTTAGGTTGAATTTTAATTATTTTCAGAGCTGGTCATCAACAAAGACAAACTTTAAACGTCTTTGCATCTTATATGCAGGATGATTGGACCACAATTTATAGTCATTTGCTACCATTCCATGAGGGGGGTGTTGTTGTGCGTGTGCATTGGACTCGTGCGGTCCATGTGTGTGACGAGGATCCTTTGATAGAACAAGTAGACTTCTGAGCAGTAGAACGGATAAAACCTAGTGTCCTTCTCTACAGGGGTTTTGCCTGCCAAAACCCAGCTAAATAAAGTCCATGGGCAAAGGTTCCCTTGATTGGGATAGGAAACTCCCTGTTATCTTATTCCAGCCTCTACCTGGTACAGCCAATCCCGGTATCATCCAGTCAGTGCCTTCTTGTGGATGCTCGTCGGCTACCATCCTTTGGAATGGCTTTAGTCCAATGTTCCTGTAAGGAGTACTTGCCACTAGTCAAATCCACTTTTTATCAATGAAAAGTCTTGCAAAACCCGATCAAAAGTCTCCCTGGGCCAAGATGGCCAATCTGGCTTGATATACATTTGCAATCCTATTCAAGGACAGCACGTGCTCACTGAGAACCCTCTCAACCCACTGTTGATAGTATCCTGTCACCACCAATTTTGTCTCCTATTGTGAGAGAAAGAGCTCATCATCATCATCCACTTTTCAATCATCTCAATCCTCTCGAACCACCTCTCCTCCACCTCGTCGTTATTCGGCAAACTACGGCTTTCAAGCAAGACTGGCCAAGGGCTTATCTGCATCCCCAACTCTACTAATAGAGAGTCATGATAGTACTGTCTGGTGACCATAATTCATGAACCCAGTTACCATAGGGAACATATCGTGAATATCTTTGAATAATTTGATATTTCTCTTGTTTGCTTGGAATGTAAATAATCACTCTTTCTCCTTTGCTTTGCCGGGATTCGAGATTCGCATAGCCATCAGACAAAAGAAGACCGCTCGACCCTTACAGATGAGTTGACAAGGCCGGGATAGTGAAGCCGTCGTTTCATTTGGGGTTCCGCTCATTGGCGCAAAGCGTGAAGGAATGCTAGACGTTTGGTAATTTCCCTGCTCCCGTTGAATAAGCCAAGGAAGATAAGAGGAATGGTGACGTCCGATGGCCAAGGAATTAAGATCCTATCTAGTTAGAATGCATTCCTTGTTTGGTAACCCCGGAAGAGTAAACTTGGAGAAGTTTGGAGAATTTTTGCCAAAACGTTGGTAAAACACACTGATCATGGAAGTTTTTCGTAGCATGCCCTCTGACAATGCTCCAGGCCTCGATGGCTATGTATTGTTAAGTCTCCCTCTAACAGCCTAAGCTTTTAGAGTAAAGTATTTAGTCAACATATATTGTAGCGCGTGTGCGTTGGACTCGTGCGGTCTGTGTGAGTGCCGAGGATCTTTTGATACACATTGGTAAGCCTCCCTCCAACAGCTTAAGCTTTTAGAATAAAGTGGTTAGTCAACATGGTACCAAAACGGGAGGTCCTAGGTTCAATCCCCGGGGGACGTGTGCCTTGTGTGTCCCGCACATGTGAGGGGGTGTTGTTGCAAGTGCATTAGACTCGTGTGGTCCGTGTCTGTGCCGAGGATCCTTTGATATACATTGTTAAGCCTCCCTCTAACCATGGTTCTAAAATTCGGCGAAATTAGCCGAATTAATTCCAAATTTTGAATGACCGGATTAAAGTGTACGTGTATTAAAAGATTTACAAAATTCGCCGAATTAATTTGTTTAATTCGAAGTAAACAATAAAATTCGGTTAATTTCTCGAATTTTGGCCTTTTTTAGTACAAAAATTCACCAAATTAATTCGAAGTAAACAGTAAACTAGGAAAAGTTTGGAAAATTTTTGCCAAAACATTGGTAAAACACATTGATTTTTAAAGATGTGATAAAACAAACATGATAAAATACTTGTAACTTCTTATATCATAAAAACAACCATTTAGAGCAACCTAAGCAAAATTAATATCGTTTCACTCATTTTAGCAAAAATTCTCCAAACTTCTCTAAGTCAAGATTAATATCGTTTCATTCATTTTGGCAAAATTCTCCAAACTACTCTAAGTTATCGAATTTTTACAGAAATTCTCTATATCGAATTGAACTTCCCCGAATTAATTCCGAATTATAACTGACTAAAGTTTAAGGCAAAGTCGAAGTTTAGAACCTTGCCTCTAACAACTTAAGATTTTAGAGTAAAGTGGTTAGTCAACAATAAGTACAAATATAAAAAAAAAATGATTAACGAGACAACTCATTAGCAAAACTGTACAAAGCACTCCTGGAACCCATGACCATCTATGATAGCCCAAGGATAACCGACTCCCACTGGAAAATAAATCATCAGCCCGAATTCCATGAAATCTTTCAGGATTGCTAACCAATGGAACAAGGAAATCTTCATCTTCTCCATCACCAACTCAAGAGACCCATATTTGTCCTCGGAGATTCTACTATTGTGTTCCTTCCAAAATACTCCAACAAAGAGCAGTGTCCATGTTGGTTGGGCGCTACTTTTCATATCTATATAATGAGATATAAGAGGTCATATCCAACTCTCCATATCCATGTCCATGTGGATATAATTATGGTGCTATATGAGTAAGTCATGACTCGTGATGCTGCAAGGTCTAGAAATGGTTTCAATTAAGGTAACATGAGTTATTCAGGATTTTTTGAGGTTATTACTTAATAGTGAATCTCACAACCCAACAATTGTCTCACTAAATTGATGACAAAGGACCAATTCTAGATGACATAATGATAGCTGATGTTTCCTTCTACCATTGTTATTTTGTATATTTCTCAGATGTTTACTTGTTTCTCACTTTCTCGATTAGTAATTTGCCTGGCATGGTCTGGTTAGAATATTCTGCCCATGTGGCACCAAGCTTCCAGCCCCCTATTGTCTACTCAAAGAACCTCCCACCCTCAATGTGCATTCCACTTCAAGCATGATTAAAAAAAAAAGTTGGCAGTTGAATCTACGATGAAGCTAGCCTGGCATGATCTGGTTAGAATATTCTCCCCATGTGGCATCAAGCTTCCCGCCCTCTATTGTCTACTCAAAGAACCTCCTACCCTCAATCTATTAGTTCAATAATTTTGGGTGTATTCCACTTCAAGCATGATTAAAAAAAAAAAGTGAGCAGTTGAATCTACGTTGAAGCTATGTTGAAGTGATCATATCCATTTCCTTTTTAGAAGAAAAGGAACAAGTAATACTATATTAAAGACAGGCAAAGTGTAGAGTTACCATGAAACTTTAAAAGCACAATCCACCAGAAGTTCCAAGACTTCTGAGGTAGGTTATGTAATGTAAGTGATTCATTTGGTTCTCATTGTTTAAATTTTAAAGTTCCCACCATTTTCTTAAGATTTTGTTAGAATTTCTAGAGGTAGCATGACCTACAAAACTTCCCCCGTATACAGACTGATGCACAACACATGCTTCCACGTGTAGGCTGCTATGCTATTGCCCCTAAAGGTCTTGGACCAAAGCTTATTAGTACAATCAACAGTAGAATTTTAGGGTTTCGGGAAGAGAGGAGAAGAAGAGAGAAAAAGAAGAAGAGAAAACGTTGAAGAGTTAAATCTACCAACGTCCCACAATATTATTTATATTACTAGGTCAAAACAATTACACCCACATTAATATCTCCATCCACCATATATCTTATATTATATTCTCCCTCATACTGACAACAATCCCCGTCAAGTTGGTGCATGAATATCGATCATGCCTAACTTGTCCAAACAAGCCCGAAATTGAGCAACCGCAACACTTTTGGTGAGAACATCAGCCACTTGTTCTGACGTAGGCACGAATGGTGTACAGATTACTCCCGAAGTAACTTTCTCGCGAATGAAATGTCTATCTACTTCGATGTGCTTTGTTCTATCATGTTGCATGGGATTATGTGCAATGCTTATGGCCACCTTGTTGTCATAATATAACGACATAGATCCTTCAATCGGGAAACCTAGCTCCTTAAGTAAAATTTTGAGCCATAGTAGCTCACACAGACCATGGGCCATAGATCGGAATTCGGCTTCTGCACTTGACCGAGCTACCACTTGCTGCTTCTTGCTCCTCCAGGTTACTAGATTGCCTCCCACAAATGTGCAATAGCCTGAAGTAGACCGTCTATCATCTTGGGCACCAGCCCAATCTGCATCAGTAAAGCCTTCAACCCTCGTATGCCCATGACGACGAAATAACAATCCCTTCCCTGGGGATGACTTCAAGTATCTCAAGATACGGTTAGTAGCTTCCAAGTACGGTGTGCGAGGTGCGTGCATGTACTGGCTCACCACACTCACAGCATATGCAATATCCGGTCGTGTGTGAGCTAGGTAGATGAGGCGTCCCACGAGTCTCTGAAAGCTACCCACATCCTTAAGGAGTTCTCCTGATTGACCATCTAGCCGATGGTTTGCTTCAATCGGGGTATCAACAGGTCGTGCCCCCAACGTGCCTGTATCCTAAAGTAAATCCAATACATATTTCCTCTGGCATATGTATATTCCCTCATTCGATCTTGCAACCTCAATGCCCAAGAAGTACTTTAAGGTGCCTAGATCCTTAATTTCAAATTCAGCTGCCAACAAGCTCTTAAGTCTGGAAATTTCTGTTGCACAGTTCCCTGTGACAATAATGTCGTCCACATACACAATTAGGATAGTCGTAGTCCCCCCTACTCGTCTGATAAAGAGTGTGTGGTCTGCCTGACTCTGGTTGTATCCCGATTGTTTAACTGCTCCACTGAATCTTTCAAACCATGCTCTTGGTAACTGTTTCAAACCATACAGAGTTTTCTTCAACTTACACACTCTCTGCATGTCATCAGACACCCGGAACCCCGGAGGGGGGAGCATGTAAACCTCTTCCTTCAAGTCACCATGGAGGAATGCATTCTTAACATCGAGCTGTAGTAGTGGCCAGGACTGACTTGCTGCGAGTGAGAGAATAACCCGAATAGAGTTTAGTTTGGCTACAGGAGCGAATGTCACCTTGTAGTCAATACCATATGTCTGAGAATAGCCCTTAGCCACCAACCGTGCCTTGTATCTATCCACAGATCCATCCGGTTTGCATTTCACTGTATAGACCCACTTACATCCAACCGGCTTCTTGCCCTGTGGTAACCGAACCAGTTCCCATGTGTTATTTTTTCCAGTGCATTCATTTCCTCAACCATCGCCTCCTTCCATCTGGGTTGTGCTAGAGCCTCTGTGACAGAAGAAGGAAGAGTAACAGAGGACAGGGAGGTAACAAAAGATTTGTAAGATGGTGATAAGTTATCAGAGGAAACAAAATTAGCAATAGGGTGTTGAGTACAGGATCTCTTCCCTTTTGGAAGAGCAATAGGAAGATCAGAACTACTATCACATAAAGAAGGGGAAACCAAAGGGGAACCAAATGAGGAATTACCTGGATCTAGTGAGGAGGAGTCTTGTCCTTGACATTCAGGAATGGTCTTTGTCTCCCTTATTCTACGACGAGTATAGACTTGCAGCTCCCCTTGTTTGCTAGTGTCTCTGTCATGCATAATAGTATCAATAACTGGATCATCTAATGTCACGGGCAAAGCAGGGGTCACATGCCGTTCCTCACACTAACTACTCTCCCCCTGAGGATTGGCAGGGCTAGCAATGGAAAAAAAAGGAGCCAATTCTAGAAAAGTGACATCCATAGTAACAAACATCCTTCGTGTGGGAGGATGATAGCATTTATACCCCTTCGAGCTTAAGGAGTACCCTAGGAACACACATTTAAGTGCTTTAGGGTCCAACTTTGTCCGATGAGGGCCAAGGATATGGACGTAACAAACACAGCCAAAGATTTTCGGAGGAACCGCAAATGGAGGACTAGAGGGACGAAGGAACTGAAAAGGAGTGTGGAACTGAAGAGACCGAGACGGCATACGGTTGATAAGGAAGGCGGCAAGAAGCACGGCATCAGACCAATAAGTTTTGGGAACATTGTACCACAAAAGGAGATAGCGAACCACTTCCAATAGATGTCGATTTTTTCTTTCGGCCACCCCATTTTGTTGTGGGGTGAACACACATGAATTTTGATGCTCAATACCATGCTCTGCCAAGTACAACTTCAACCCCCCATACATGTACTCCCCCCCTTGATCAGATCGGAGAACTTTTATACACTTTCCAAACTGGGTAAGGATTAGTTTGTGGAAGTTCTTGAAGATAGAAAACACTTCATCTTTAGATTTCATAACAAATATCCATGTGCACCTAAAGAAATCATCCACAAACGAGACAAAGTAGCGATAACCAAAAATAGAAGTAACTAGGGACGGGCCCCAAACATCAGAATGAATCAAATCAAAAATAGCATTACTTTTATTACCCCGTGGTGGGAAAACGGAACGAGTGTGCTTGGACAGAGCACACACTTCACAATGAAGTTCAGACAGCGATACAGACTGAAACAATGCAGGAAATAAGAGACGTTAATATGGAAAAGCCACATGACCAAGACGAGCATGCCAAGACAGTAGCTGCTCCTTATTGAAACTATTATTATGACTACGAGACTGCAACGCTGCTGGAACTGTGGGAGACGCATTCAGGAGATAGAGACCATTCACTTCATGTCCAGTGCCAATCGTCCTCCTCGTGACCAAGTCCTGAAATACACAATAAGAAGGAAAGAAAGTAACACAACAATTCAGAGTTTTTGTGAGAGAGCTAACAGAAAGCAAGTTAGTATCAAACTTCGGAACATGAATGACAGAGGATAAAGAAATCTCGGATGTGGCTGTGACACGACTTTTCCCAGAGACAGAGGAAAGGGTGCCATCTGCGATGCGGACTTTATCAACCCCAGAACCCACAGAATAGGAAGAAAATAAGGTAGACATACCCATCATATGCTCTGAAGCCCCCGAATCAATAATCCATGGTGAGGAAGAAGTAGAGGCAGAAACATGATGGGCAGAACTGATGGTACCTGACTGGGCAAATGCTGAAGTGGCCGAAGGTCCATCCAAGTGGGCCATAAAGCGCCGTATATTCTCGAGCTCCTCTCGAGAAATAGTAACTGGTGATGTGTTCGAGGAAGGGGATGGATCTGTAGGAGTATCCGTAACAACGCTGTGGGCAGTGGGAGGTGCGCGTGACGACGGCAGGGACGACTGCGGGGGTCGTCCAACAATATTCCAACATTTTTCTTTACAATGGCCCTTCTTGCCACACCCCTCACACATATGTAGACTCCAGCATTTATCTTGACTGTGGCCTTTCTTGCCACAATGAGCACAAGTAGGTGGAGGACCTTTAGGGCGATGCTGTGGTGGTTTCTGTGATGATGAGACTACAGCCAGGGCAGACTTTTCATGTTTGGGAAGAGGAGACATGACATCTCTGCGACTTTCTTCACTTTGAACATAGGCGTATACTTGGTTAAGCGAGGGTAAATCATCTTTACTGAGCAACTGGACACGGGCTAACTCGAAATCAGCATTCAAGCCAGCAAGGAACTCATATATCCTGTTCTGATCCACCAACATGCGATATGCCTTCTCCTTGACGAAGAGTGGCAATGCTCTGGCGCAACTGATACACACGAGCAACATTCTTTTGCTGGGAATAGGTCTAAGATGCAAAGTCCCAGATCTCCTTTGCAGTAGTATGAAATAGGAATCCTCGACTGATGTGGGGCTCCATAGAGTTAAGAAGCCACGACATAACAGTCAAATTGCCCAATTCCCATTTCTCAAACTCGGGGTCATCCTCTTTAGGGGCCACTAGACGGCCAGTAAGATATCCTTGTTTCCCACGGCCACCAATAAACATCTTGGCAGCCCTAGACCATTCCAAATAATTTTTTCCAGCCAGCTTGATAGTGGTGATCTGCAACACAGGGTTTTCATATGGAGTAGGGGCTGAAACTGGAGGACCGATAGGCCTGGAGACCACATCTGAGGCTCCGGATGCATCTGACGTCGGCATAGCTACGTCACAAACAACAAATAACAAGTACATAATAGAAAAAGACCACCCAATAAACAGCTACCACGATCTGAGACAAACCGGAGGCACGACGGATATCGAAACGAGTCAAACGACTCAAGCCACGCTAACCAAGAGATCACGGAATGATGGGATCATCCCAAAGTTCCAACAAAGCATCCAAGAAAGGATTAAAGGCATAGGGGAGCCAACCAACAGGGATTGTGGGTGTTCGTGATACCCAATAGGGGCAAAAAAGTCGCCGACGGTAATAATAGGGGGGAGAAATCGATCCCCCAGCCTCAATACTCCACCAAACTTGAAATAAATGGCATAGGCCTGTAGGTAATAATGGGAGGGACCAAAACGAAGCAGCAATTGAAGCCAAGAAGTTTGAAAGAGGTCGCAAATCACCACGAACTGAAACGAGCCTGTTTTTCAATATTTTCGAATATCGGCCATAACATGCTCAAAAAAGGTCCAAAAAATTCCCAAAAAATCACCAAAACTCCTAGAAAAATGTCATCTACTAGAAGGTGAAGGTTTTGGAGATCTTGAGCACCTTGTCCGTACAGCTGATGACGCCAGCCGTACGACTCCATGACGTCAGCGATGACGTCAGCAATGTTGATCACCCCTTGAAGGTCTGAGGCGTGAGGAGATTCACCCCTGAAATTTTTGTGCGGATTCGATTCGCTATGCTCTGATACCAAGTAGAATTTTAGGGTTTCGGGAAGAGAGGAGAAGAAGAGAGAAAAAGAAGAAGGGAAAGCATTGGAGAGTTAAATCTACCAACGTCCCACAATATTATTTATATTACTAGGTCAAAACAATTACACACACATTAATATCTCCATCCACCATATATCTTTTATTATATTCTCCCTCATACTGACAACATCAACATCATAGAAGATAATGGGACAGAGACACTTAGTCTATAAACCGGAATTCATGTCGTAAAGGGGAAGATATTCCGCAGTAACACTTTAAAGTGTTAGGCATTAGCACAATAATGAGGCTATTATGCAAACAAGCAATTCACCTATAGAACAATAAATTGACAGAATATGGGAACAGTTATAAGCTGAGAAAAGCAAAAACTATATACCAACTTAGAACTTTGCTGCTCAGTTTTCTCCGAGAGGCGGTTTCGAAGGGGTTCTACATGATCACTTCCATCTAATTGCACACCAATGAAGTATTGAAGTTCGCCCTAACAAAAATTCTGGACCAGTTAGAGAAGTCCAAAAAAGGTTGCAATTACAGTAAACTGAGACAATGTTAGTGATGGAAATACAGAATAATCTAAATAAGGATCTCATAGCCACCTTTTGGTCACGCATAGGTTGCAAGTGGAATAAATTCCAAAACTTCTTCCCTGCAAGTTCCATATTTCATGAAGTCAAGCAGATAAGAAAGTATATGTCAGATCTAGTATATCCAAATTATTGAATTGAATTATCGTCTCCCAAGAAGAACAAACTCTCCAAATTCTCATTAATGTCTGCCAATCATTCATATTTTTCTTTTCTTTTTTCTTTTTTGATAAGTATCATGTATATTGAAACTCCTAAACCATATTTCACTCATAGGCAACAAAATACAGAATGACATAAGCCATTTATAAATTCCTGATACAACAATCATAACAAAATTAATGGTACATTAATATTGAAAGCTTTGACTTACCGCTCTTTGTATAGTTAATCAACTGGACGGTGATTTCTCTATGTTCTCTGATAGCATCTCTTATTTTTGAGACGGTTCCTTGATCCGTATCAGGGCCTTGAAGAAATCTATAAAACCAAATCAAGCTTAGTGGTAGAGTATTGCTGAAAGGACTAGGAGCAATCTTCACAAGCGGAAAATAGAAAATACGAAAACTCAATATTATGATTGCAAAATGATCCTCAAATCGCTTACATCAGATCAGACTAATTTTATAGGCTTATCTCATAAGACCAGCACAATAATAAGATATAAGAACCACTTCCATAAAATTCATACATGCTTATCTTTTACACCAGACCATTTGGCAATTCATAGCTCAATACGGTCATTAACCTTTAATCTATAATACCCAGGTCCTTCAAGTGTCAACCAAACACAACATGGTTATGGGTATGGCATCCATATCTGAAATGGATCTGCCATCCAAATTTCATATATAACAGCATTTGAATATGCGTACAAATATTTCAAAAAATTATACATACATACATGTGTGTGTGTGTGTGTGTGTGTGTTGGAATAAGTTGATACATGCTTTTTGACACATTTAATGACAGACGATCACGGGGCCCACATGGAGATGAATCAATGGCTGATTGTTTTTCTCTTTTTTTCGAGAATGATCTCCACACCATAGAGATCACCCTCACAAAAAATCAGCTGCTTTGGAAACTTCTAACCCTATCAAATGTGGATTTCGAATTAATGGTGACATGTTTAGTCCAGAATTTTCAAATTGTTTTACTGTTCATAGGACTAGAAATGCCATTATGGGCTGATTAACTCATCTCCATGTGGGTCCCATGAACATGTGTCATTTAGTGTCAAAAAGTGTGTGCCATCCTATCCCAACCATATATATATATAGGGTCAGGATCGGGGGACAACAATTTCATACAACATTTTTGACAACAAAAATTGGCACAGGCCAATTTATAAATTAGAAGTCTTGGAATGGGGTGATTTTTGGTGAGGATGGTCTCTATAGTGAGGAGATCATCTTCAGAAAAATTCAAATCAATCCGATATTCGTAGATCAGTTTACAAGTTGAAGAATTATGGACCGTCTATTTTTGTCGTTACTTTAAAACCACATTTAATGGATATAGATCGGGAGACAACAATTTCATACAACGTTTTTGACAACAATTTTGGCGAACCCACATAGAAGATGAATCAATGGATGATTTTTGGTGAGGATGATCTCTTCACCATATAGATCAACCCTACAAAAACTCAGCACATTCTGAAATTTCTAAACCCATTAAATGTGGTCTTAAAGTTAACGATAAAAATAGAAGGTCCATAATTCTTCGACTTGTAAACCAATCTATGAGAATTAGAATGATTTGAATTTTTGTGAGGATGATCTCCTCACCATAGAGACCGTCCTCGCCAAAAATCTCCCATTCCAATACTTCTAATTTATAAATAGCCCGCGCCAATTTTTGTTGTCAAAAACGTTGTATGACTAATGGACATGGGACCCACATGATGAGTTAAGGGATGATTTTTGGTGATGATATTCTTCTCAACATGGATATCAGCCTCACAAAAAATTAGCCCATTCCAACATTTGTGGCCTAATGAAAAGTGGATTGCAAGTTGAAAATTTTTGGAACTTCCATTTTCACCGTTAAATTTAGGTCCATATTTGATAGGGTGAGAATTTTTCGAAATTGCTGATTTTTGGTGAGGATGATCACCAAAAATCAGCCCTTAACTCATCTGCATGCGGTCCCCACAATCGAGTGTCATTTTATAAGTCAAAAAGCTATATATATATAGTTTGTATGCATATTTTAAAAATTAAGAAATTAAATGAATACTTTGAGAAACTGATTCTAGTTCTGCCCATAATGTACACATACCGTACACAGGTGACATAGCAAACTTTTCTAAATAAGCAACTATGCAAGGAATAAATTTCATACCTGCAGTTTCTTCCCAAAATTTCTTCCCGAGTATACTCTGTCAGTTCAAGAAAGCTATCAGATGCAAAAATCTGCACAACAAAGCACCAAGATGAGTCAGTTCTCTACGAATAATGCGCAGAGCACCAAGATGAGTCAGTTCTCTACGAATAATCTTCAGAGCACAAAAGTGCAACCACAGATCATGTTCACAAATTAGAAATGGTGATTATGGATACACTTATAGTCTGTAGGGAGTTGAGGAGAGTTTTGAAACAAAAGAACATGTAGTTATGAGTGAGTTATATAGACAGCAAATAGCAAGAAAGTCAGAGTCATCCACACCAAGAAGTTACTGATGAAGAAGCATTTCTCCATACTTTCAAGTAATTTCTCCTACTCAGGTACCTAAATAAGACTTTGAAATGCAAGATGCACAAGATTAGCATCTCTTGGTGAACAAAGGAGATACAAAACTTAACAACAGTCATGCAAATTGATTGTTTTTTCTTTGGCAATGAGATATATTTGAATGGAAACACAACGACGTCGTCTTATTTGGAGGTATTTTGTTGGTTGTGTGGAAAGAATGCAGTAGAAGGATTTTTGACGATTGTAGTAGCTTGACTTTGGAGATTTGTAATGCTACTTAAAGGCTTTCAGTCGAGTATCCTAAAAGAATTCCAACTTTGTCAAGATGGAAGACATATCTAACAGCTGGAATAATCTTACTTACGGAAGCAATTCCGATACTTTGCCCATTTGGATATTTCGATGAATATGTATAGAACTATTCTGTACATGGGGAGAGGTTTTCCGTAATTTCATATATCCTATTTTGCATTAGTACAATATATCTTCGTTACTTATGAAAGGGATATATCTATTTAGCATATAGTGTAGGGAAACAAAAGCTACCCAAAATTTGCTTTCTGAAACTTGGCCTTACAATGGGGTTATCAGGAAGTCTAGGATCTGTAATGACAAAATTCTTTTCAATGCGTTCCAATGTCGTCGCTAAGTCAAATCCTTGGCGTATATCCCTTTCTCTTTCCAAGCAATCCCAGCTGTCAGAGCGTTGTACATCTCTAGTCATCAGAACCTCTGGCTCAATATTAGGCTGAGGATCATTCCTTTCTGCAGAGCTTTGAGACCTCCCTTTAAACCTGCAAATGATGATTTCACATCTCAAGACAGCTGAACCATAAAAGCTGCATCAAGATAATAGGAGTAAAAGCACACATTTACAAATAAGTCATTGATTTAAAAGTTTGACACTGATATCAATCACAAAGCTTAGGAGAATTTGACCCTGGTTTTGGTTAAGATAATTTATCCCTTTAACTATAAGAAAACCATAAAAATGTCAATCAATGCCTACCTATATCTAACTTAGCCCACATATTAATCCCCACGTGGTGTAATAATACTAGGCTTTCAAACAGTAGTCAGTATTCCAATGCCAAACACAGATATAATCATATAAATTCTCCCAGGATCAATCTAAATGCACCTTCGTTTTCTTCTTATTTCTGGGAAATGGAAAGCTAACAATCCAAAGACTTGACAAGAACAAAAATGACAACATAATCTTCGAGTTTGTAAGAAATGTGAACCCCTTCCAATCCATAGCTTAGATGATGCAAAACCAATAAGCGTTGCAGTTTATTGAAGGATGAGATCAACAAGCTAACAAGTTATAAGAAGAATGGTACTACGCTTTCACCAACTTTTGTAAAGTCTTAAAAAAGATAACAAGTATTATTAAGAGTCGTGTGAAAAACTAACATTTCATAGAGTTGTGCTTCAGCTACCCCCCTTAACTAAGAATGTTCTCCCAGATCACATTTCAGGAATCAGGATTGCATTAATCACTTCCATCAAAGAGTAAATTATGAGTCTCAGATATCATGTGTTGGTCTTTTCCTCGTAAAAGAGAGAGAGGTGGAGATATTTCTCCCTCTAAATGATGCCTGGAACCTCAATCTGGGGAATATCTCTGAGGTAATGAATCCATTTACAATGCAAAAATCAAAAGACACGAAATGGCAAATAATTAGTGAGCATCTAACCAAGCAGAAAAACTAATGCAGTTATTCAAATTTTAAAACACAATATAGAGGAATGAACTCTAGAGAGAATATCAAGCATGAATAACCACTTCTAACAGGAGTGAATAAATAGGATCTTTCCTTTTTTCTTTTTCTATTTTTTCCTAATTCATCAGGGAGAAACAATGGATACTTGAAAAAGGACCTCACCCCATCAATGAAATGCGTCCTGACTTTCTAAACTTCTTGCTAGCATCACCAGTAGAACTTGTTCTGGATATACTTCTGGCATCCATTAGAGGAGTTTGTCTACCATGTGCACTTAGGTTCTCAAGTTCTACAGATTTTGGCAGAAAGTAATCAAGGTTAAACTTCTCATGCTCCTCAAGCTTGCCAGGGGTGCTGGGATCTGTGGCTTGAATATGAACTCGTGGATGCTTCACAGTCTGGACAACCTCAGTGATTGAACATAAGGCATTCTCCTTCTGACGAGCTGATACAAAAAAGGAAATCAAGATATTCAATCAAAGTAGTAGTAATATGTGTCTTTTGAAACTAATTTAGATGTATCAGGTTACCATCGTAGCGAATTAGGGACTTTGGCAAGCCGTTTGGTCGCAAAGCCTTGTCATTCAGACCTTCTGTATATTTGCTGACCTCAACTTGCATTCTGCACAAATAATGCAAATGGTTTGAACATTTTCAAGGAAAATTCAAAAACTGAGAACCAACTGTATCTCAACAATGTCCTCAAGAACATAATATAATTTGCAACATAGCAAACTTATAAACCCGCTGTAGTAGAATGCATTTGGTACCACAATAGAAAATTCAGAACAGATAATTTATCAATTACCAACTATGGGAACGATCCAAAATTAGGACAAAATATAGGACCTATTAAAACTGAAATGAGACAGTATAGGCACAAAATAACCAGCTATACATCATAGATTGTGAATTAGATCATATTTTTCAGATTAGCATTCAAAAGATCATAAAAACTTCAGAAACTTAATAACTATTGAAGATAATGGAAGTATTCCTTCATTAACATAAGCAAATGTTCCCATTCCCACACATTAGTCAAGTTGACCCACCAAGTTATCGATATCGAATCCCATTGGGAAAATAGGGCCTCCGAAGGTTGCCACCGTATAAACTCGCAAAAGCAGAGCTTGACTTTCTTTCCGGCCATGGTTGGGCGTAATTTGAACCCCAACTCATAAATAAAACGGGGAAAAACCAGAAACCCACAGCCGCATTGAGATTTTATCTTTCCAAAACCCTGAGAAATTCTATCCATGTTTTATAGTTCTAGGTTCTACTGAGACGTAGCAACCACTTGTCCATCGTCATGGTCACTCTTGCAACCCAAGAGAACTCAATCCCGAGAATTCTCGGGCCGCAGAAATCCAAATCATTGGTGAAAAAATGTATTTGGCCAATATCAGACTTCAAGAAGGCCATGTTTTTTGGAGAGTACTCCAGTCCGGGCCAAAAGAAAAAGAAAAGAAAACCTGCCCTTTCCGTTAGTAGTTAAAGTGCTCCTCCCAGTCTCTTTCAGCTTTAGTCGTTTTTGGGAACCAATATAAGGAAAAGGAAAACGATGTAACAAGGTATGCCTGAAACTGTTTGAAATGCGGACGCACGATTTTTGTTACTCACAGCTGTCATGTGGGTCCACTGACCGCATGGATGTTTATCCCACCCCTTGGTGGATATACACACCAAAAATCACCCTGGTTAGTAATCTATAACCATTAGATTTTAGCACTTGTTAAGGCGTTTCTATACCCGTTGAATGCAACCATTTGTTTTAGTACTAAAACCAACGGCTAAATATCATCAAACAAGCTGATTTTTGGTATGAATGCGCTAAACATCCATGTGGTCAGTGGGCCCAGATGGCAGCGGTGACTACCAAAACTGCCGCTTCGGCATTTGAAAAGACCTCAGGTATAGCTTGTTACGTCACGTCCCCAAGGAAAATAGGTCAGGTTCTCAGTTACGGTGTCATCTGCTGAAGCGAACAAGGAAATGAGGCCCATCTTCCCCTGTGAATCATACCGCATAGGCAAATACCGCGTGGCCCACCAAATGGTCGGTTTAAATTGTCCTACTGATCGGGCACCTCTTCTGTGAAGCCTAGCACAAACGTAAGTGTAGGATGTGGAGTTAAAGTTGCCATAGCTGAATAATAAGGTTAACAATCTGTGAAACAGATCATGTAAATAAAAGAGGAAAGAGTTCACTAGGTCTCCTTGTGGGACTATACCCTATTCAAGAGTGAGCCCACCAATTGAACGGTCCAGATCAATTGAATGGTCCCTAAGCCAGGTACATCATATAAATGCTGTTGTGACGTGGGTCCGCATATGTAAGAGTTGAGGGCGGTTTTTTGTGATGATATTCTTCTCAACATGGATATCAACCTCGCAAAAAATATTCTCATTTCGACATTTCTAGCATTGCGAGAAGTGGATTACAAGTTGAACTATTTTGAGCCGTCTATTTTTACCATTAACTTTATCTCCACATTTGATATAGTTAGAGGTTTCAGAAAGTGTTGGTTTTTGTGAGGACAAGAAGCCCCTAACTCATCTGTATCTGGACCCCATGACTGCGTGTTATTTTGTAAGTCAAAAAGCTCCATCATATAATTATTAATTTCGCCAATTTATATAAGTGGTTTCACAAAGCCTAACCATTTATTTACTACTTATCCTAAGAGGTAGTTTAATCTCACAGACTAAGCAAAACATAATGGAAAGACAAACACCAAGAAATTACGGCACATGCATTAAGCCGTCAAATCTGCGCCAATTTCTGATATCCTTACCCAGACTGTTTATCTATCACCCATTTTGTTGCCTAAACCACTTGGGGAGTTCAAGACAGAGCTATTTTGAAGTTCAGAAACAGGAAAAAAAATAGACAAGTCAGCATTTACAAATCAACCTGTTATCTAGTGCAAAACCAGTAAACATGAGTCTAAAACTACCATCTAAAACATAAAATTCAATGATCTCTCTATCATTGCAGCATGATATGACAGTAGAAAATCATGAAAATGGAATAAAAGTATAATCTAACCATAAGGTAACCAAATAATCTCACCCTATAAATTTGATAACCCTCCCAGTTTCATCTTTTATGGGTGTGATGGTTAGAAGATTCCAGAAAGGTGTGCCATCCTTCTTGTAATTCAAGAGCCTGCCACAGTAGCTTTTCCCAGTTTTGACGGCCACTCGTATTTTTTCAATTTCATTCTGATCTGTATCAGGTCCCTGAAGAAAGCGACTACAACAGCAAGGAAGAGAGTTCCATATTAAATAGCAGTTGAAACATCAACATAAAAAATAAAAATAAGAAAGCCTCCTTTACCATGTATAGAAATGTTGGATTCTCAAGCTACAAAAGCCCACCTAATTTTCAATGAAAATGCTTAAAGGTTCTATTGTTGTCGAAACCAAGGTTTAAATGGGGCTGTTCTCATGTTAGAACAGAAGTGTAACGTTACTGTCAACACCCATTGCAACATGTCAAATCACAGTCAACCTACAGTATACTGATGAGTGGCCTACAGGCAAGGGGGTGGCACCAAATGCTTGGTAGATCCCCTCCGCAAAATAAAAATGAGGTCATACTAAAATGATAGTAAATATCCAATTTATGGCAATTTTAAAACGGTTTGAAAAAAAGTCTGTAGACAGGACATGAATGACCATCTGATCATATCCATCTTTGGTATAGGAGATCTCCTAGGTGGGACCAATGGATGGTCCCATTCCCTTGCCCGTGCGTCATGCATCAATAATATTTTGGTAGACTCTCCTTAGGGTCTCCCACATAAGGAACTTAGATTTCCTCTTCCAAAAGTAAAACTATAAAAACCAGTATGCTTCTTTGCAAGTTGCTAAAGGCCTGCTCATTTTCTTATGCCAATTACAGTTACCATGAGGCAATTCTTACCAGTTCCTTCCAATAACCTCCTTTGAAGAATAACCAGTCATACTGAAAAACCCAGCACTGGCGTACATTATAGGGCACTCCGGACTGGTCGCATCTGACACAACAAATGTCTGTTGGAGTGTGGCCAGTGCATCCTTCAGCTCTTGAGAGACCCTAGGGACGCTGAATTCAAATCCAGAATTTGATTCTTTGGATGTGCGTCTATAATCCATAGATCTATCTGTTGAATTTTTACTTCTCTCTCCTGATGATGGCCTTAGGCGCACGGCTTGGGCATTATCTGCTCCAATTTCTGACTCAATTATCAGTCCCCATTCACTAGCCCTTTCAGCCATGCTAGCTACACTTACAGTCTGATTAAATTGGCCATTTGATGGGTGTCCACGAGCTTCACTGGACTCCACCAAGAAATCATTCTGTCTCTGTGTAATCCCACTCAAACCTGGTTCAGAGTCACCTGTGGTCTTATACTTCTCAGACTCTCTTGCAAATGCCATCCACGTATCGACAGGTTCCCTAACAGAGGATGTTCTTGATTCTTCCTCGTGCGGCTGAGATGCAGTCTCGCTTTCTATCTCTTTACTCTCACTGGGTTGTCTGACATAATTCGATGGTTCAAATATTTCAATCGATTGCCGTTGATCTCTATTATTGGATAGATCCATGGCAGATGATGAAGATGCATAAGAGTTTGCTCCAGATGAATCCAGAAGACCTGCCTTTGAGGACGCCATTTCAAAAAGACCCTGTCCACATGAATGGGACTGCAGATCAGATAATGGTGTGTAAAAGCTTCATCATAAAAATTATATTGATTACTACTCACTTCAGTCTGTTACAATCATATAAATTAATTAATTATCAGACGATTCCTAAAATAAAATTTGAATCAAAGAGTTGCCTTGTAGTTGAAAGAATCCTATTGAATGGCTATGTGGAAAAACATTAACTGCAGAATTCTTGAAAGTGATACAATGTAGTCACGTAAAATAAAATATGTCGCTCATTAAAAAAAACACCAAAAATGTCAAATTCTGTTGAACTACAACTGGAGAAACTTGGGATCTCAAAGATTTCAACCAAACAATAATATTAATGTAACTGTAAATCATGTCGGCAAGAATTCTACTACAAGAAAATGATAAAATCTACGAAAATCTTAACAGAGTAGCAACTATTTCCATTGAAAGTAACGAAAAACAGGAAAACTGAAGAGCTCACTATCCTACTGAAATCTTAATGACCAGCGCGACAGCTGAAATGCAACTGAAAATATATGAAATCTGCAACAAACTTTCTTTATACAATAAAATCATACTACAATCTAATGGAATGGATTCTTTTAAACGGGCAAAGTATATGTGTCGGACACGTGTCAGAGTCCGACGTGATTCAAATTCTAGTGCCACACTTCCAAATTCCTTTTGGTTTTTTTTCTTTCCTTACTTGCAAGCAGGGAAATAAATTTCACGAAATTATCGAAATATTTCGCGAAAGATTTCCATTTTCTAGGTTACCGACAGGAAAGAATACTTACGTCGAAATAATGTTAAATTTCCCGAAATATTTCCATTCATGTTGAAATATTTCGTGTGAACAGTAAATTTCAATCAATTGACAGTGTAAATATGTATTATTTCGGTCGAAATGTTTCGACATGTATGGAAACATTTCAATCGTAGGTAGGAAACATCTCATTTGAGCTCAAAACCGCTATAAATCTTATATTTGATCCATTTAACCCCTTTCCATACATTTTGTTTATACAAAATATCATTCCGGTGTAGATTTTTTGGTTCATGAAAACATTCGGAGTTTTTTCAAATTCAAAATATACATAAAGATAAAATTTCTTGCTACAAATAAATAGGTTAGGTGTAAATTTATTAAATTTATGAATTTATGATGCATTTATATTAGATTTGTGCACGGATTGAAGATTGTTTAGGGCGAAAATTTGGAATTTGGGAAAAACTCAAATTTTATTGGTTTTTACCCTAAACATCCATAATTGTGCATAAATTGATTATATGTTGCATAACTTAGCCCGTTCTACAAGTTGGTTGGGTGATTAATTTTTTTTTTCAAATAAAAAATTAAACGTTCAAAAAATTAAATAAATATTATAAGTTAATAGTATGTAGGTTTTCTAAAATTACATATAATGTTAAGAAATTAATGTAAGTGAATAAGGATTTGTTAATATATTACTTTATGACTTTTTTATAATTAGCAATTAAATAATAGTTATATAATTAAATTAAACCTTGACTAATTAAAAATACTTGCCGCGACATATTATAGACCATTATGGTCATTCATTTCCACACTACATATGGTTGTATATTATGGTTTGAAAGCTTATGAGTGTGCTTTATGCTTGTTTCATCATTTCCCAAACTTTCCACAAACATTTCCACAATATTTCCATCATTTCCACATTATTTCCATCATTTCCACGAAAAATGTATTATTTCCACACTGGTCGAAATATTTCCATTTTTAGACTGGTCGAAATAAACCTCGAAACCGAAATTTATTTCCTTGCTTGCAAGGTATTAACTAACATTTTACATATATAGTCTCTTCTTTATTAGTATAAGATACAAACTAAAAGATATCCTATCACACTATCAACTATTATCCTCATTTTAAAATATACTGTCAAGTCCACAAATCCTATTTTTTAAGGTTCGTCGAGTCCCCTTGTCGGACTCTGACACCCTTATAACATAAGGAAAGAGTAACAACATATGCAGAAAATTGACCACAAAAATCTGCAAGAATTCGAGTGGAACTGTATAACTCTTGAACTAGTACCAACAAAATTATACATTCTATGATAATTTAACTAGAAAATGGAAAAGGGATTTGCAAGAATTCTCCGAAAAATCATTGATCCTACTCGAGTATCCTACTAAGAAGATGTACTAAAACTAAACCAGAAAACAAGAAATCTGCAATGAGTCGATCTACTAAAAAATCAGTAATCTTACTCAATTTGTACCCATATATTCTACTAAATTCCTGCCTAGAAAGTCCCAAATTCTACGAAAGTTCAACCAGAAAGCAACAAATCTGCAGTTTTCTTTTTCTATAATTTCGTCATTTCTACTCAAATCATACAAAAATAATGTCTAATCCTACTAAAATTCTACTAAAAAACTTGAAATTATCATTGAATTCTATCTAAAAAGGAAATTTGCCGCCATAAAAAAAACTGAAAAGCGAGGAATTCGCAACGTTTCTACAAATAAGTGACAAATCGGCGAGAAATATATATAGAGAAAGCTCCAAAAGAACTAATTTCTCACAGTTTCAGAGCCTAAAGTCTTATTCTCTCCCTTTGTAGAACTCCGGTTCCACTGTTCAGGTAAAATTCATCAATGCTTCAATGAAAATGGAGCCGTTGATGCTTTAACAGCAGCAAAATTCTGCTCATTTTCCTCAGCAATGGTGAAGCTTTCGAGCTCTCTGTGATCGTTTTATCTCTGTTTTTTTTTTCTCTCTCTTTTTCTTGAATTTGCTCTGAGAAAAACAGGTGGACAGGAGAAAACATTCAGAATTAATAGGCTTTACGGCTTCAACTGTCCCAGGAAACCAAATCATGGCCGTTCAGTACTTACACGTCGACTGCTACGGACGTCGCTGAGCCATCCATCTTGCCCCTTTATCCAATTATTTTCTGCTCGTTTTTTCAGATTTCGTTGTGGCCAAAAACAGGAGAGACATGAAAAGCCGTTTTTTGCGTGACGTTTCACGAACTATATCTGAGGCCGCAAATGTCTATTTTTGGTAAATTTTCAATTGTCAAGACTCAAGACAGTAACCCGATGAGTAAAACTTTGATGACAGTGGGCTGTCATATTATAGCCCACAATATGAGCCACGTGGCATGCTATTAGAGGACTCTTACCCTATGGATGTTTGGCCAATCCCTAGTTGGACCTACAAACCAAAAATCAGCCTGATTAATGATTTCAAACCTTTAGATCTTTGTACACCAAACAATGGTCAATAATGCTCAAATTACCACGGTTAAAATCAATCCACCAAAATAACTCCAATCCAAGGCCTAGAAATCACTAACCACCTTGATTTTTGGTTTATAGGTATTGGCCAAACATCCGTACGGCCAGTCTTATAAAAGTATGCCACGTGGCTCATATTGTGCCTCAATGACATCTACTGTCATCGGCCTCAATGACATCTACTGTCATCAAAAGAGTAGAACTTTGCTGACGGACCACAGTATGAGCCACGGGCATATTCGAGATTTCTGACTGTATGAAATTAACCTGATTAGTGATTTTTAAGCGTTGGATTGGAATAGTTTTCATCCCTTTTTTTATCCATGGAATTTGAGCATTATTTGGGATACAAAGATCCAAAGTTTGAAATAACTAGTCAGGCTGATTTTTGGTATGAGGTCCACCTAGGGATGGGAATGTACCACGTGGCTCATATTGTAGTCCGTCAGCAATGTTCTATTCTAAGAATGTATGCATCCGGATACAAAATCTGTCGGGCTTGTTAAAGTGGATCTGAGTACTCCCAAAATAAGGCAAATAATGCTCCAATTCCACGGCTAAAAATCAAATCGATGAAGAAGACTCAAATCCAACGGCTAGAAATCATCAATCGGGTTGATTTTTGATATGTAGTAGGTCTACCTTGAGATGGGCTAGTGGTAAGAGTATTCCACGTGCCTTCATCCTACTGACGATGTAAACACCCAAAATTAGGAGTAAGACTTTGATGACAGGGTGCAATAGGAGTCACGTGGCATACTCTTAGAGGACTCTGACCGTATGGATTTTTTCCAATCCCTATATGGACTTACAAACAAAAAATCAGCTTGATTTGTGATTTCAAACCTTTGGATCTTTGTACCTCAAATAATGGTCAATAATGCTCAAATTTCCCACGGTAAAAATCAACCCATGAAAACAATTCCAATCCAATGCCTAGAAATCACTAATTGGGCTGATTTTTGGTTTGTAGGTCCACCTAATGATTGGCCAAACATCCATACGGTCAGAGTCCCCAAAGAGTGTTCCACCTGGCTCATTTTGGGGCCTGTCATCATCGGTGATTTTTAATCATTGGATTTGAGGTTTTTTCACTTTTTTTGGTACTCGGATAAAGGAGTAAACCTTCGCTCACACCAGGGTGTGAGCAAAGCCGATCACAGTCCTAAATACGAGCCACGTGGCATACTCTTAGTGGACACTGACCATATGGATGTTTTGCCAATCACTAGGTGGACCTACAAATAAAAAATAAACCTAATCAGTGATTGCTAAGTGTTGGATTGGTGGGCTCCAATCCCGATCCAGAACAGGATTGGTGGGCTCCAAAAGTTTCAGGCATACCTTGTTACATCACGACCCTGAGGAAAAAAATCTAACAAGCTATGTCTAAAACTTTTTCAAATGCGGAAGCACGATTTTTATTACTCACCCGTCATCTGGGCCCACTAATTGCATGTATGTTTATCCCCCTTGGTGGACATACAAGCCGAAAAGCACCCTGATTGGTAATCTCTTAACTATTAGATTTTAGTACTTTTTAAGGCGTTGATATAGCGGTTGATTTCAACCATTTTTTTGTTTTTTTGAGTACTAAAGTCAACGGTTAAAAATCATCAAATGAGCTGATTTTTGGTATGAATGTCTACTAAGGGGTGGGTTAAACATCCATGCGGTCAGAGGGCCCAGATTGCAGCAGTGAGTAACAAAAAATGGGCTTCCACATTTGAAAAGATCTCTGTATACTTTGTTACATCACGACCCTAAACTTAAATAGGCCTCCCAATTTCAATTGCAAAGGACAGCTTATTAAATATTAAGAAATGAAGGTGTCTGAAATATTTATGGATCAGCAAGGACTATTCAAACTTAATTTCAACACTGAAACTTAATTTAAGTGCTGACAGTTTAAAGCATGGTTTTCAAAACGGCCGTTTAAACGGTAACGCCCCAAGCCCGTTTCTGTTTAAACCGTTTAAACCTGTTTTATCGGTTTTGAAAAAAATGGCCGTTTTTTAGTTTTAACGGCCGTTAAAATCGTTTAAACAGCCGTTTAATTTCGAAAAATTTTGTGAAAAAAACGGCCGTTAAAACCGTTTAATTCCATTAAAATCCGTTTAAATCCGTTAAATTCCAATTTTTTTTATTTTCAAATTTCAAAATTTGAATTTCAGCGCCACTTTTTCCGTTTTTTTCCCGTTAAAATCGTTAAAACCATTAAAATCCGTTTAATTCCGTTTTTTTTCATTTTTGCCCCTGACCGTTTCAATCCGTTTTAACGGCCGTTTAAATGGTAACTCCCCCAGTCCGTTTAACCGTTAAAACGGCCTCCTTTAACCTTGGTTTAAAGTACAGAATTTTCAGTGATGTTCATAAATTTAGAGGGTTTGGTAATTTATATGGTCTTTTGAAATGTTTACCAGACATTTTGTAGGTTTTTATTTTTGTAGAGGAAACTTTGAAAATACATATTGGATATTTTTGAAAGAATCTTTTTAAAGATGCCATCACTTACCGTGAAAACCACTTTAATTCGTCAAGTGGAGGTGAAATGACTTAAAAAAAAAATCACTTAAATTTTGAAAAATTAAGCACTTAATTAATACGGTTAACAAAATGTTTGAATTTTTTAAAATCACTGAAAATGGGTATATTAGTCTTAAGTGCTGAAATTAAGTTTTAATAACGTGTCGGCCCCATTTCCCACCCGCTTGATAGTGAGAAGAGGGACATTTCCCTAACTTTGGCGTGTCAAAATAAATTGACCTGTAAAAGATATACTACAAACATCCACCCAAAGAAAAAATTTAGATGCAGTGGATGCAAAGGACTCTCGTGGCCCTATTTAGTGCATTTTCTTGGGCCCACGGCCCACCAACCACTTGGATGTTTAGCTCATCCCTTGGAGAATATACACATAAAATATCTGCCTGATTGATAATTTCTTTATGTTAGTGTTAGTACCCAAAAAAACATACTTGAATCCAACGGCTACAATCACTCCTAAAAAAGTACCAAAACTAATGGCTATATAGATAAACAATAATAAAGATTTTTTGTGAGTATATCCACCAAGGAGTGGGCTAAACATCCATGCGGGTGGTGGGCCCAAGAAAATGCATTAGGTATGATCACAAAGGCGCGTCATTTAGGTGTGTCATTATTGGCGTGTCAAAGTAAGCCGGCCCATTGTTGGCGTGTCACAGTAGATCATTAACTGTGAGTTTTAGATAGTTTAAAAGTGGGAAATAAGATCAGATGGTGAAGGTCGTGCCATCAAAACAACGAAATCCAACAGGTGCCCCATCAATGGTCAAGAATAGCATTTACCCAATTACCCATATATAAGTGGATCAGGGAAGGTCTATGTGGCACTGTAGAAAGACTCCCACGTGGTGACAGTCAGAGCCGCAGTAGTCCTTATACCAACCCACGTGAAGACGTGTCTGTTTCCTAGCCTCGAGTGAGAGGAGCGTGTGTGGCTCATTTAGCACCAAAAGGTTCAATAAACATGCATGGGGAGGAAAAGTTTCAAATATCTCGGGAAAAGATAGCATTCCATGACATGGGAAGAAAGAAATGATCAGAGCACGTTGCTTTCTTGTATGTACGTGATCGAGTCGTCGCGATCGATGCCATATATATGTCTATTACTATTTTTATAGAGAAAACCTAGATGCTTCACATGGCATATATCATGTCTATTACTATTTTATAGAGAAAACCTTGAGGCTTCACCCAACAGTTTGGCCCCACCCATTGGTGGATATACGTACAGATTGAAAATTAGTTTGATTGATGATTTCTATCCATTAGATATGGTTCTCAAAAAACATGTATGTATCCAACGGATAGAGTTAATCCTAAAAAAGTACTGCTAAACAATAATGGTTAGAGATAACAGAAAATTGTGAAAAAAAAAAAAATACAAAAATTAAATCTATTTGTGAAAACAATACATGTTTATTGTTTTCAAAAATTGCAAAAATGAATACACAGTCGTTCGAATCGGCGTCAACTTTTTCAAAATGTAATACCCAAAACATCCTTTTAGTAGTTGATTAAATCGGCTATAGACTAAATCTGGCGCTGGCACTGATTCAATCGGCGACAGAATTGATTTGGCACCGATAGAAATGGTGCCAAATTAGATCTGACGCCGATTGAATCGGCACCAGATTCAGTCTATCGCCGATTGGATCGGCTACTCAACCGTTGTGCACACAGTCGACCGTTGGTCACAAACTTTTTATATGCATGTGTCAATTTGGGCTCATCACACATTTCTTTCACAATCTCTCTATTGATTTAATCAACTTTTATCTTGATTTCTCTCTTGATCTATACTTTCCAACATATTTGCATATTTGATTTGAATTTCAAATGGCGACAAAAGTCATTGTATGCAAATTTGGAGGTCAAATGGATGCAGATACATACGTCGATGGATACAATCGGGTATTATTCGTGCCATTGGAGATCAGATTGACTGAATTATCACAACAAATTGCTATTGAACGTGGAATTCAACAAAATTTTATTTTCAAGTCAGTTTTTACTATTGGTTCTGTGAATCATTTGCAATGGCGCCAAATCAGATTTGACTCCGTTTGAAACGGAGCCGAAATGGTTTTGGCGCCATTTGCAATGGAGCTAAATTAGTTTTGACTCCATTTCAAACGGAGTCAAAACGGTGAGGGCAAAATTGGATTTTATTGAAAAAGTTGTTTTGGCGCCGAAGGAAATGGCGTCAACTTATTGACGCTGATAGAAATGGCTGTGTGTATTCGTTTTTGCAATTTTTGAAAACAAGTATTGTTTTCTACAAATAGATTTAATTTCGTATTTTTTTTCATAACTTTCTGTAGAGATAACTAATGAGACTGATTTTTGGTAAGTATATCCACTTAGGGGTATGTGGACTATGTTAGAAATCTATGTATCTATATAACAGGGGAGCTCATATTTGCACACCCCATTTCCTATTCCCGTGGACTCTTAGTTGGGGCACACCCCAAAAAGAGAGATCTCTCTAAAACTTGGCTGATCAGTGACCACACAATGAGCCATGTGGCACATTTTTAGAGGACACTTACTGTATAGATGTTTGGCCAATCTCTAGGTGGACCTGCAAACCAAAAATCAACTTGATTAGTAATTTCCAAGTGTAGAATGAAGCCATTTTCATGGGTTGATTTTTTATTTAACTGTGGGAATTTGAGCATTATCAACCATTATTTGGGGTACAAGATCGAAAGGTTTGAAATCACTAATCAAGCCGATTTTTTTATTTTTAGGTCCACCTAGGGATTGGCCAAACATCCATACCATCAATGTCCTCTAAAAATATGCCACGTGGCTCATTTTGTGAGCGGTCAGTGGCAGTCACCAGTCAGCCAAGTTTTAGAGAGAGAGATCTCTCTTTTTTGGGTGTGCCCCGACAAGGAGTCCACCTGGATAGGAAATGGGGTGTGCAAATATGCACTCCCTATAACAAAACACAGCGGTTGTCTCCCCCTCTTATAGGCTTCATATATCCAAGGGCCCATATCAACCCTTACATAAAAATAGACGGTTAGATTAATTTAACAAGAAAATTGTCTCCCCACTTATACCCCTCTTATCGGCTTCACAAAGGATGGCCGAGATCTTATCTCCCAAATGGACTATGGATCTCAACCACTCACGTCCGATTTTGGGAAATGCTTTGTAGGGGAGTGCCGAGGGGACGGGCTACCCACTATACATTTATATTACAAAAAAGAAAAGTCACTTATCCCCCCTCTTATTGGCTTCACAAAGGATGGCCAAGATCTTATCACCCCAAACTAACTAATTTTAAAAAATGAACCAAATAGTTCGAAGTTTCAAGTGGGATAATTGAGGTGTTTGGTTGGGAACCCATATCCAAATTCGGACCACACAGTAAACTACCAAGAAAGAAAAGTAAAAAATATAACATTATGCTAGAAAATCATCCACTTCATTGCTCTTTTCATATCTGTTTTTATATCCCAAGTTTTAAGAGCTCGTTTATGAATACATGCTTTCCTTTCCAAGGGACCCTGCATTTTTGGTCTAATCACTTCTACAGCAGAATTAAAATCTGACTGATTACTACTAGCCTTGAAGAATGCTAAAGACTTCGACGAGTCCAATAGAGTCACGCTTGCATAGGCCAGCAAGAAGAGGCTTGCCGGCTTTGTTTCTAAAGATACCTCCGTATGCAGCTCCCGCCTTCTGCCACTGAACCAAGGAGCTAGGCTGCCAAGAACACGCACACAAAAAAGAGTTACGTAATGGGCTTGGAGATGAGGATTGAGGAGAGATCCCAGTTGGTGAAAGAGTCTCGTGTTAGGGTCATCGTCTACAGATGGAACTTGAGTCAAAGTCTCTTGTTTATAGACTTTAAACAGCTAAAATAAGAAGTGACTTAAGGAGGTGTACGTGGCAAATAGAGAAGTGTGGGAGTCGGGTCGGGTAACTACTCAACTCCCTGAGAGTGCAGGATCCGAACTCAACCATGGTTGGCTCCATGGTGGCACCACCATTCAATCACCACTCTTTTGAAAATTACCGAATGACCAAAATAATCCATCTGAAACTTTTTTAAATAAATCATTCTAATATCTTAAGTAAGATCGCCGGATAGACAAGGTTACCTCGGACCTGCTTGGTTCAATGCAAATCAGATGCTATGCACTCACTTGCCACGGTTTCGGGATAGCCCTAACCGAACCGAATCAGAACCGGAACCAAAAACACCGGTTCCAGTTCCACATTTATGGGAACCGATTAAAAGAGGACCGGAACCAAACCGAAAATAAAGGTTCCGGTTCTGGGTAGTATAATATGGAACCGTAACTGATAGGAACTGGAACCGAACCGACAAGAACCGGGAATCGATATATAAATATAGTGTTAAAATTCTTATATTGTCACGATTGGGCCCAATATACCCGGAACCGGAACTGACAAAAACTACATAATCGGTTCCGGTTCCGGATCCATCATTTTGAGAACCAGATCTATTAAGGACCCGAATCGATAAGAATCAGAACTGTTTGATCCAGTTCTGGTCACCTCAGGAACCGAACCGGAACCGACCCATTGACACGCCTAATAGCAAGTGATTGGTTGGGGGCGTGCAAATGAGCTGGCATGAAAATGGTTGCCAATCCCTTACAAACTCTTTAAGAAATGGATGCAAGCACGTACAAATGACGTGCAAATGAGGTGCATGGTGCACCATATTATTATTGGTGTATCTCATACAATATTTTCCTGATTGTTAAGATTAGATTAGGAAAATATCAATTAGAAATTTTAGATTAGATTAATTTCTATCTTTAGATAGGTTTTTTTTTCTATATAAATCCTAATCCGTCGATATATTTCACCGAAGATTTATCAAGAAATTCTATTTTCCTATCACTTCTAATCTAGATTGGGTCTGCCTTTTCAGACAAGAATTCAGATCATGACCACATCTCTCTCTGTGTTCAATTTTTTTTTATCATTGATCTAATATAAATATTTTACACCAGACCGTTCTCTGGTTCGGGCTACATCCAAACAATATTTAAAACTTTTGAGCGATGTTTTTTCAGAGATTTTTATATGTCCTCTTCTACACTTTCTCACGCCTTCATACTTGAAAAAAGAAAAAAAAAATGCACCAATGGCCAGCAGAAGAATAGAGAAAGAACAAATAAAATCACATTCAGATATATGGAGACTACGTGAGGCAATAAAAAAATCCAGAGATTAGCAAAACATATATATACCTTTTCTAACTATACAACTTTGACGTTAATCTTTTCAACCTAATATGGTCCCTCAGGCCGTCAGCGCAGTGTTGAGAACAAGGCATCAGAACCCATATCAGTGATGTGAACAGATCTTCGATAGGCCCGCACATTCAAAAAAAGAGGCAGAACAGCTCGCTGGTGAACCCCTCAACTGCATCTCGGAGAACCGTTTGGAGGCAGATCCCATTCTACCAATATCCAGAATAGAAAGACCCATTTTGGCTCAAATCAAATAATAGATGCTTACATCAAATGTCGACCATCTGTCCTCTCTCTTGCTAGGCATTCATCTTGGATCTCTTCAAGTTCTTCGTCATCACCCCTCTTGCCCGCTTGTTCCTTCCAGTGAGCAACCAATTTCTTTAAACGGGCGACTTCCCTTGACGAAACGTTTTTACTCGGATCATTCACAATCGACCGGACTCTTGACGCATACCTGAGTTAACATGAGAAGCAGCTTTGTGAGAATAGAAAAACATTCAAGAGTGCAAAATATTTATTCCAATGTTAAAAACTCCCTGATCAATGCAGGTCCAAACCAAGTTGACTTGTTTGGATGGGCTCTGAGCTGAGTCCAAAACTGTAAAGTTCAACCAAGTCTATTATTGGCTTGGAGGAGTTGATTTTCTTAACCTACAACACAATGCTTAAAACTTAATGATGAGGTCAGAACTCGACCAAGTTGACCCAGTTTGGCCAGGCTCAAGTATTAACCATTGAAGCCCAATATTAGTAAAGAATGAGCTGAGTCAACCAGTAAGTTCACTAATTCCCAGACTAGAACTCAGCTGGAAGACCAATTTTCATATCAACTATGACTTTGGGGCCATCAGAGATTTGCTTAGAGAGCTCCCATAAAATCAAAGACATGCCAAGTCAACTCAACCAACTTGTTGGCTCAGCCTTGTTTTCTACTAGTGGGTGGCCCGTGCCCACGGCACTCTCTGACAAAGGGTTTCCCAAAATGGGGTGTGAATGGCTGAGATCTATCAACCATTTGTCGGATAAGATCTCCGCCCTTCTTTGTTGAAACAGATAAGAGGGGGTATAAGTGGGGAGACAACTTCCCTGTTTTGTTATATAGATATATATTGGGTGACTCAGCTTGCCATCACCCAACTTTGGGTCAAACAAGGCAACTCTGTTTCAAGGAGGAAGATAGAAGAGGCACATACGTTAGAGAATTATGTGTTTCGTCCAAGTTCGACTCAGCTGGAGAGACGTTTACGAACATAAGTGTCTTGGCATTTCCACCGAGCGAGTCACTCATGAGCATAGTCAACTTGTGATTTCTGTAGGGTATGTGCTGACCATCAGAAGACAAAGCACTGATCACATCCCCAAGGGCTGAAAGTGATTTGTTGATACTCTGGGCTTCTTTTAGTTGATTCCCTGAAGAGCCTGATTTCTTTATTCTTTCTGAGCCAGCAAGATCCACGAAACTTAACTGCAAATATTGTCTTACGCTAGTCAGTCAAAAAATCAGATTTCGATTCAACTTGGAGACAGTAACCCAGATGAGACATTCAGGTCACACAATAGAATGCATTAGACTTGATAATGTGTGCATGCCTATTCATATGAACAAAGCAATGAGCTATTATGGGATGGCCGTGCATGTATAAACATACCTTTCCTCTGGCAACAGATTGAGTTTGAAGGTTAGTACTTTCAATAACGATTGAAAGTATCAGGTGAGATCTTGAACTTTCTTCATTCATTTGAGTCCCAGATGTGTGTCGCTTCTCAGACCCCTTCAATATAATATTTTTCAGTTCCTCAAAGGTTGAAATAGGTACAATTGTCACATTCTCTACAGATACCATCCCCTGGGAAAAGTTTAAAATTAACCAATTAATGAGACAGAGCACCATAATGGGAAGCTCTTATAAGGCAAATTAATAACTGAGCTCAAACTTCCAAAACTTATTCTCCTCATGTATTGGAAATATGATTAATATCTAACAGGAATAGAACATATAAAGTTGTCAATCACTAGTTGGGTAAAAAAAGGTAGTCACCTTTGAATCCTTTTTAATATCGAGCTTCAAACGCTTTCCATTCTTTGGTAATAGAAGATCTACAAGTGTATCCTGATATAACTCCACCATATACGCCTGCATTGTTTGATCCATGATGTCAATTGCATATTAAAGTTAGATACCTAGCATTGACGTGAGGGGTGTGTGGTGGAGTGTTCGGTTGATAAAGTGGGCATATAACAGTTTAGCACCCTCTGAAAAAAAATTACGAAGGACTACAAGTGCTAGCTGACCATTCATGTCTCAATGTGCATGGTAAATAAACTTCAATTGTTTCTAATCCATAATCAACAAAGCATAAAATTAACCTATCCAAATAAAGTTTTAAGTTGAAATAGAAAATTAACTGAGCTTGTTGTTGGGTTTTTGGTATAGTTCAATTCTGTGGGCTACCTTGGCGTTTGCAAGGGAGCCCATACTCTTCTGCATGAGTTACATAAAAAGTAGAACTTGCATATCACACAGTTCTTTGCATTGCAGAACCCCCATATTCATAATAATAGATACAATTTTGAAGACATTCTAGTTTCTCAAGCTCCCCAAGTAGCCATGTTTGACATCTTGGGGTTATTTTTTTAAGTTATATAAGTTGCATCCACGTTTTAGATTCTGTGGCATCAATTGAAGATTGTGTTATATTGTAATTGAATTTTTAGGAGATAAAAAATCTGGTGTGCAGCTACGTAACAAGGACAATGCACTTTTAGGGTTTTTTGCTGTGTTGGACATGTCAACACACAGACACGCATGTCAACACACATCCTGACACATACAGAAGTGTCGCCTTTTATTTTAATAATTTATTTATTAAATAAATGATTTCTCAAAGAAGGCTGGTGTGTTCCATCCTCCGTACAATACTTTGTTAACTTGTTAAACACAACTATAGTTGTTCGAAAGCAGTGGCAGAGCCAGGATTTTGTTCCAGGGGGGGGCAAGGGGCACACCACAAAGTTGAGGGGGAGCAACACAAAAAGAAAAAATGATGGGGGGTAATTTCTCTCTAAACCAGGGTAGTTTCGGAAAGTAAATATTTTTTTTTTTATGAATCTTCATAGTTGAGGGGGGGGCAACTGCTCCCCCTGGCCCCTTCCTGGCTCCACCACTGCTCATGTGGCCGGCCATATCTCTCTGACATAAGTAAAAGGTCATTTTACTCCTCTGTACTTTCCCTAGTGCTCTTTTGAAAAAATTATTTATCACATTCACAAAACAAGTGTGGGCTGATCTGTGCCATTTGTTGTGGCCTCTCTTTGCTAAAAACTTCTCAGATCTTTTTTTACTAATTGCTAGAGTAAAACTACTTTAATATGATGCATGCCTCCATAGTATAGGATCTTTTGAGGCACACATGCTTTTTTCAGTCAGAACTATCCTATTAGTGTCATTCATATAGTCCTTAGTTCAGACAACAGCCAGGCATATAATGACCCTATGGCACTCTCTAATAACAATACAACACATTGCACAAATTAATTTGCATTCCTCGTAACAGAGAAATAATACCATTTGCAGATAAAGTAAGGTTTACTAAAATCGGCATTTACTCATTCAACAGGTTGTTGTAGCAATAAAAGCAGAACTAGCTTAGACTCCTGAGACTAAAATCAAACATTAGTGGTATCACCATATGCATCTGACTGCTGATGCAATCTCATTAGATTCCTCCTTTTTCCTTTATAAACTCTTTCTCAATAATCAAGAGATATATGAAAAAGAAAAAGTTTACGACATTACCTTTAAAGAGAATGAAAATTTGTTGCTGTCACGCTTTAAAATTTTGAAAAGTTCAGCAGTTGCTCTTGGAGTGAGCCCTGGATCGCTCTCGGATCCATAAATTGTGAATGTTTTTCCCGAACCAGTTTGGCCATATGCAAATATGCACACATTATATCCATCAACGGCAGATTGCACTAAATACTGCATTATTGTAGGCAAAGTTAAGCATACAAGTTTGAAATAAGAACGATTCTACTTTAATGTTGGAGTATCACTGAAATTCAGCTGACCTACCTTTGTATCCTCAAAAACATCTTCTTGAGAAGAAGTGCCATCAAAGACACGATCATAAAGGTGTTGCTTTATCTTATCATCCTTCCAAGGATGTTCAACTGTGAACTCATCAAGATGTGCAAGAACACTCCTTTCTTTCACAGAAATGTCTTTTTCACTAAGAGGCCGCAACCGGCAGAATACTCTGATCTTGCCTTTCATATCTGAAAAATAAACAATGTCCAAAATATTTAAAATATCAATGATTAACAAGCACAAATGTTTAGAAGACACCAAGTTTTGAATAATATTATGAAGTGCAAAGTGAAAATGCAAAAAAAAAAAAATTAAATAGCACAAAAACACAAGACGGAGCATTATCTCTTATTGATATATTAAGAAGTTAATATTGCAATGTTTACCTTCTATGGTATTGAAATATCGCTTCCTTAAGACTTGTTCCTCCTTGTAAAGTGCTTCTAATTCAATCAATTGAGCCCCTTGCTTCTTTAGAATAGCAGCAGTTTGCTCATTCTTTCTATCAATATCCTGATAGTGAGTAGATTTTGAAATATAAGACATCAATATTAATAATATTAACCATGAGCAATCCAGTATTAGACCATTACCTCTTTCATTTCTCGCAGTTCCTCTAATTCTTTAAAATTATTTTGCAATGTATCCAACTCTGTATTTCTAATTGTAAGAGTAGTCTGCGCAATGGCCAAATCTTGTGTAACCTGTTCCAGTTTCTTTTCCAGTTCAGAAACTCGTAGCCTAAGGGTTCTGCGTTCTTGTTCAAAGTTTCTCTCAAGAATTTCCGTCTGCATTTTAAGACCAAAACAGACATCAATATCATACTTCTTGGAAGTTTGGAATATATTAAATAAACAAAAAGCAAAAGGACACAAAATTCATCCAATACCTCGCTGGATTTCTCCTTCTCAAGCCTTTTATTTCTTTGTTCCAATAATAGCTTTTCATTTGCCAATCTCTTTGCAGTTTCTTCTGCTGCATGCAGCTCCTCTGTGCGCACTTTCAATTCCTCTTGGAGCTTATTTAGAGCCTATGTTTAAACATCATCAACAATTAGAAACTTTAAGACATTGCAAACCAGACAGTAGAAGGCCATACAACCTTATGTTAGGAAAGGCTAAACAAACTTACACTAACACAATGGAACCTTCAAATTGGTAGCACATTTTATGTATTTACCAAACCTACCTGATTACTAGGTCCAAATAAATCGTTTCTGGCACTGTTCTCTAAAGAGGAGTGCCCTTGATTACCCATCCTCGCCAATCTTACTTCCATGCTGCTCTTTTCCAAAAGTGCAGCCTGATATAATACCAAAACCATTACTAAAATAAGAGTAAGTCGTTCTGGAAGCAAGTATCTACTTGATGGGAAGAAACCCAACAAAAGCTTATGCCTGAAAACTGAGACCATACACTCACCTGCAGAGCAGAATCTTTTTCATCACATAGTGCTCTTAGTTTATCATAGTCACATGTAACTTCTGCTAAGTTTTGCTTCTCGGATCTCAGAGAATCCTTCAACCTTTCCAGTTCCTCCTGCATTTCTACTTCTTGCTTTTGCTTTTCACGCAACTCTTCCAAAAACTACACAACATAACCAACTGATTAATTGCCAAACACAAAGCCCACAAGAAGATATAACACATGGTAGAAACACATTTATGTTGTTCCAACAAAACATTTATGTAGACAAAAGCAAATGATACTTCTGCTCAAGGGAACGTTAATATGGCACCAAATGTATGTTCCATATCTGATAAGACTAAAAAAAAAATCAGACAAGGGACGTGTCAAAACTTTAGTTTGAAATGATCTCACTTTAATGAAAAAGAAAAACAAGAAATAAAACAGAAATGTCCAAGAAAATATGCGTGCAAGTGTGATTGAGGAGGATGTTCTCAGAACTTGGAAGCATGACAATGATGATGGTACAGATGAATTATGATTGAGGATGGATGTATAAAGTTTACATTTAGGGCCTGCTTAGATGCATCCTACATAAAGCATTCTACACAAATTGCATAGCCAAAATTCACTTCACGCACATATCTTGGAAAGAACGTGTTTAGGAAAGAATGAGTAAAAACACTCAAAACACCTCACATAAAAACGGGCGTATACTTATTTTCAAGTTGTTATAATCAAATGCATTAAAAAGACCCGCGAGCTTACAACTTTTCGGGCACTTCTCCAACCTGCTCAAAACACATCAAAGAAAATCCCAAACAGCAGTCTCTGACAGAAAACATTTTAGATTGACACAAATTCCATTTCAAACAGGCCCTTACATATTTAACAATGAGCATTTTTATCTATAGAGCATTTTTATTTTGGTGCCGTCTTGTTAGATTTAATATACGGTTTGGTAGGTATCACTCAACTTAGAACAGAGAATATCAAACTGTCAAAACAAAAAAAGTGTTAGCATGTCAGGACAATCTCAATAACTTACTCGATCAGCATTCGTTTGAGATTCTTCAACAGCTTTAGACAACTCCTGGACACGTTTCTCATAAACATCCAGACTGGGTGGGTTAAGGTTCTGAGAAATATCTCCATTGGTGGAGCCACTAGCAGCAGGCCGCCCTTTGGAGTACTTGCGTAGCATTACGTCATTTATATGTGTTTGAAGAGCAACACAAATTTCCTCCCCCTGCAACATATTCACAAAATTCTTTAATTTAGATAAGCATATAGTCCTAAAAACAATTGCACCATCTGAAAAGCAACACAATCCAGAAAGGAATACATCCAGATAAAATAGATAACATAAAGAGAGATGTTTAGGACCTGCTTAGTTTCAAATTGGAATATGTGGAGGTGTCCTGCAACTCTCATCTTGAAAAATACAGCTGTATTGCTGCTACCAAATTGCATTATATCTCTTAATTCAGCTGAATGCAAATACTCTTTTGGAACTGGACGAAAAAAATGAACCTGGGGGAGAAGTGAGCAATCAAATTCATGTTCACATTTAATAGATCTACAATTTGATAATAAATATTTAGGATGTGTTGATAATGTCAGAAGAATTTTATGTTTACAACTCACCCCACGTTTATTGATGCCTAAAATGATCCGACCAGGCAGAAGGCCAATGGGATCCTCAGCCTTTCGAACGGTAAAGAAAACAGAGTTCCCATAAGGAAGTGTTCTCAAGATCCGAAGGAATTGTTGTCTTGCATCGTCCTTTGACAAACGTTCCTATATGGGCAACAAAAGTTTCTTCTGAGGGAATTTTGAGCACAAATTTTACCAAGAGAACTGCAACAAAAGCTCTTTTAGCGGTACTTCAGAAATAAGAATATAAGTCTACCTGACAAGCAATCATAGATAACAATACATGCATGAACAGATGAAATGTCAATAGCAAGCTCATGCATCAACATTATACTCAGCCAAAACAACAGGAATATACAGAAGGAAGCAAACGAAAGAAAAAAACAAGATGACATATTTCAATTTTCAAATAATAGCTAAAATAGCAAACTCTATTTTCCTTTGTGTAGATAAGCTGGGTGAGGTTAAAAACTGACTAAGAAAAACATCCGTCAGGGTCCTAAAAAGAAAAAAGGAAAAAAGAAAATGTGCGTCCAAGTTTCATACAGTGCTTTATGGATTATGGGATACAATTTAAAGGATAAAAACTGAAACCAAAGTTGAAAAAATTGAAACTAGTTGTTTCCGGAAATTGCAAGAATATTTTTTTTGATAAGAGAAATTGCAGGAATATTCTTTTTATAAACTTCTCATTTCAATAAGATTTGACTCTTTGAGCCTCACCATTGAACAATACCGAGAAAGAATATCTAGCTCCCAGTCCCTCTTTGCTCGAGTAATTGCAATTTGTCTAGGTAAGAATCTTTCAAGAAGTGAAGTCCAGTCACTGAAAAATAAACCCAGTAGCAAGTGAATTTAATTATGGTTAAGTTGAATGAGCCCCTGCCAAAAAGCAACAACAGACTAATACAATAAACTAAGATAGGGTGATCAAAACTACTAACGTGCATGATTCAGGACTGTCAACGAATCCTATCTCTACCAAGATTTGCAATGCGGACAGCTGTGCAGCATCATCCCTTCCAACAGGATAATTCCCCAAGATATAATCATGTTGCAACTGCCACAAAAATAACTAGTTAGTACCAAGTCTGAAACTCAGAAAATAACAAATTAATATGCAACTCGCATGATGGAATTTTTTAACTATTGGTTAAAGCAGCTGAGACCAGAACTTTTAAACCCACCCAAACTGTTTGTCGAAGCTAAAAGCTGGCTGGCCCGGTTCAAACACTGGGTCAACCTGGTTTAGCAGTGATGTCAACTGATGTAATAATAAATTTACTAATTAAAATATAAGGTAAAGATTCCAGCTGCTCCCTGAATCTTCCTATCCAACTCCTCTCTCTCATCCTGATCCAAATCTACCGTTCGAAAATGCACATCAAAGAGTTCACCATTTGGTTTTGCCCCCGCCATTTTTCAGATGCTACTCAATTCCACATTTATCCTCACATCATGATCCAAATCTGCTCCCCGAGAATACGCATCTAATAGTTTAGTGCTTGGTTTTGCCCCGCAACATTTCAGCAGCTACATGCCGATTGAAATTCACAGACATTCGCAGATCAGGCCATACAAGTTTACAGATTTCAGTCATCAAGGAACGATTGGCGAAACGGAGAAATAGGTTTTGTTCATGAGATCAAAGCATGGGAGTGATTTTGATGGTTAAATCAAGGAGAGCCAACAGTGGATGGTTAGAAGAATTGAGTTTTCCAAAGATGTTGGCAAACTGTAATATGATTTAGTAAAAACTGCACAGACATGGGCCAGTCAACCTCAGACCGCCCTAGTCAAGTGGTTCGACGGTTCGACCACTCGATTCCAGCATTTTTGCTTACTGCAAGAGCTTTTTATCAAACTCCAGTTCGGGGGTCCACCCAATCCACTGAGAACTGGTTAATGGTCCAGACAGTTCAACCGTCTGGTCTGGTCCAGTTTTAATAACACTAGTGAGACTACCTAAAACTAGCTTACATACCTGCACGTAGGATAACTGCAGAAACATTGGGTCTTCTACAGCTTCATCTGACTCCCGAAATAACTTCTTTTTGAATGTCAATTTGCAATGCAAGATCTCTCCTTTACTACGATCTTTAGCTGCCTTGAATTCTGCCAGCAAATCCCCAATGTATTTGTTGTCTTCCAACCCAACATATTCCTCTGTGACATGAAAATTACGTTATAAGATGACTATCTCAGTAAATATTAGATCTAGAGATAAGACTCAAAAAGGTGACAACAATGGTACCGTTTCCAGGGTCAGGTGATTTAGAACCAGTGAGAACTTTACGGCATTCAAATAGACTGAAACTAGAATATGTTGATAGTTTAATTATCCCAGCAAGTTCCTGAAACAGATATTCTTTAATCAATATTAATAGCCAGTGCAGCTCGGGAAAGAACAAAGGAAAGAGCAAATCCCGAAACTGTTGTTCCATATTGGAAAATAAGAAAGCAAGAGTAAGCAATAAAATATTCATAGAAGGGACAGAAAATTTTCCATTAGTAGCAACATGAAGGGTTGACTTTAACTCATATATCAGTATGCAATCCACATAATATCCATGGGGGTAGGGTAACAAACAGGTCAAAAGCCAAAGTGTACCCAAATATTGCAGGAATCATAGTATACTGTAATAACTCAACAAACCACATAGAAAGTAGGAAAGCATCCAAAACAAAGAAAATAAACGCATTCACATGGCAAGAAAACGGCCGTAGTGACTTGTCAAGTTGGAAGGATCCTCAGAAGGTTCGAGATAAGGCTCATGTGAGACAAAAGGGACAGCAAAGTGAGAATCTATAAGCATCACATTTCTGCCTTCATTACTTGACATACTTGTGTAATGTAGATTATCCGCAGCAATAGGCAATTCCAATATATTTACGAAAAAAGAAGATCCTTAAACAAGGTTCTCATTAGCAATTTTTGAAATCCAAATTATCTAGGCAACAAATTTCAGTCTCAATGTATTGGGAGCTGCTGATACGTTTTCAAGTGTCCAACAACTATAACTGCCCTTTTGGTAAAGTTAACCGCTGCCCTAGTGGTCGAGTGGTTACGAGATACCCCTCTTATGGGTAAGGTTGTAAATTTCAATCCCACTAAGCGAACTAGTAGCGGTCGGTAGTAGAGTGTCTAGTGGATCAAAGGCACCCTCCTTATGAAGGAGATCTGGATTTGGTGGTTCCTATCCAAGTATCCGCGTAGTGGGAGGCATTGCCTCAAATCCACGTAGAAGACTTTCAATGTAACTAGTTTTAGTCCACCTTACTCCCTATATAATCCTGAGAATTAAAGAAAAGAAAGACTTGTAGTTATTGTTTAAAAAGAACTACAAGTTTTCCTTGCGGTTTGTCCAGAATTTTAGCAATTGCAATAGACCTCAATTGATAGAATGACTAAGAGCTTTGTAGCAAATATTTGGCAATAGCAAGAGGGTAGAGAGAGAGAGAGAGAGAATGTTTAAAACTACCTTAACAGCATCAGCGACGGTTGTTGCCATATCATATGTAATTTCTTCAAAAGTCTCATCCAAGAAAAACACTATGGTTGTAAGCTTTTTACCAGTCAAAAAAGCTTCAATCTCCCCACGCACAGGAATTGTTTGTCTAGGTCCAGCCTTAACAGAATGCTTCAAAGCGTTTAGTGTATTCAATGCAAGGACTTGAACTTCAGAATCAGTATTCACCTCATGAGCTACACAATGAACGTGCTCTGACAAATATCCCCCAATGTCCTTACTAGGAGGCATGGAAGATGCACATAAATACATTAGCTCCCAAGCTTTAATCAAGTATTGCCTGTAGATTGAAAATCAACAACGTTCACTCAAATCAAGGATAGATGCAAATAGTGAACGCACAAGAAATCGGAGGGCAAAAAAGCATATAGATTATAATAACCAAACTTCATATTGCAGAAAAAATATGCTTACCTATCAGGGTTGTGGCGTGTTTGCTTTGAAATCTGTGCAAAAAGTTCGTCTCGAAGTTCAGAACGCTTCAAAGTTTGCTTATACAGTTTTTCAACAAGCGCAATCCGTTCTTCTAAGCTCAGAGGAGTTACTCTATCTGATGAATCAACTCCCATATACTTCAAAATTATCTGAAACAATTTTGTCGCGCGGCTTACCAGGTCACTATTAATTTTAAGCAATGAAGTTGGAATAGGATCCTGTCAAAAATTCAGCATACCTGTTTCATAAATATGGTGTTGATAATAGAGTATTACAATCAAAAACTTTAATAATAATAGCATACTTTTATCTTACTTCACTTTTCTTCAAACATCTTCATGACTTATGGCAAGGTAAAGCTCTTTAGAAAAATGTTCTCAAACTGACAATTGTATTACCTTTTGAAAACATAGCATATCCTCAAAAGTAAATTTTTCCCGAACTTGAGGGCCTACAGATCTTTTTGAAAAAAATCCACGTTTTCCAGCTGATTGGATCTGTTTCTGCATGGACCTCAAAAAACCCTCTACCTAGAAAAGAGCAAAAAAAACAAAACAACAACATGAAAATGTGAAAGGACGTTGACCAAATGGAAAAAATTCAAAGCAATATAGAAATTCAAGTTGTTCTGTTATTGGAAACAAAGTGACCAAAACTAGGACTGATAAGAAGTTCAAGCTTTCAAGCATATTTTCACTTATATCAGAAAGTTATTCAGAAAATCACTACCGTATCTTCCCACCTGGAATCTATCAATCAAGGGTATAGCACCTGCCAGCTCTGCCGGAATAGACATTGACAGAGTCATCGGGGTACTGCAGAAAACAAGAAATATAGATTACTTTGTTAATTTGCGGGCAAATACTTAGCATGAAAGAAACTGAGATATCCTCATGAGTTTATAAAGCTGATGGATTAGTAAATGTTTAGCACCAACTCAAGAGCATGGCAAACAGAAATTTAAAGTTGTAACTTGAGACTGAGAATTTGTAGTGCAAAGCATAAGTTCCTCCACAAGTCAAGAGACTCAAACATATACAAACTGCAAATACTTCTAAGGTTGAAACTTAAACTGCAACGGTTTCTGCAAATAAAAAGATTATTACAATTTTGCAATTGATAGAATTGGGAGATTCTTTGCCATTGACTCTCTAACAATCAAACATATGCTTGCAAATAAATAAACAAGAAAAACAGCCGTATTGCTTTATAAAGCTTGGACAAGAAATAATTGAAATTGAGAAAATCTGCGTCACTGATGTTTCACTATCTAACATAAGCCCTTGACTTGTAAATTTTGAAATAGAGGAAACTTACAGAGGTGCAAAATTGGAACCATCACTGTCATAGTCATCTCCATTGGGGATGGCGGCGGAGCTACTCAAAGGAGTGACATTGCCATTGCTAGAGCTGAAGGAAGATCGTCTGCTTTTTATGCTCTGGGCCATGACAGGTGGTGTATCAACTGTCATCTCTCTCCCTTTTGTTCTTTCTCGTCTTTTTGGAGGTCACCTGGACCTCCTGGTGTAGAGTTGTTTTCCCTGTATTTGCTCTTCAATAAAGCTCTTATAAAAAAAAATGAAAAAAAAAAAAACTATTTAAATCGAGGAAAAAATGGAAAGAGACAAAATATAATATCGACACTATGACCAAAAATCAGAAAATAGAAACAATTACATTTGACTGTTTCAATCAAAACCCGATCCCGATCAAGCTTACGTGAAAGAAATAAACAACCTTTAACTGCAATAACCAGAGAATCAACAAATTACAACATTAAAAGCAATCGAATCGCTCTTTTACAAATAACCAGAGTGATGTTCCACAAATCAAGTAGGGAAGAAGAATATAAGGACCTGTTTGGATCACAATTTCTTGCGCCAAAACATTTTTTCTTTTTTGCAAGGAAAGAAAAACTCATTAAAAGATATTTTCTTTTGGCACAAATATGGTAATCCAAACAGGCCCTACATCTAGAAATGCAAAATAAAACCTTTCTTCAAAAAATCAAACTAAAGAGTGAAACGACAACTGATTGAAGCTGATCAAAGTCTTGCATTAACACCAAACCCTAACCAGCAAACTTATCTGACATTTAAACAATGTAGAACGAGAGAGAGAAAAGAAAATTCTTTAGAAAACAAAGAAACAAAAAACGAAAAAAATACGAGAATATGGCTAAGACGAACTGAAGATCTACACAAAGAACTCCAAATTAAGAGCCGAAATCAAAGACCAATGAAACTCAAAATCCATCTTCTGCCAATAGCAGAAAAAAAAAACACAAGAACCCTAAAAACCATTACTTGCATTGAGGAAAGAAGATTAGGAGTCGGAGTAAGGAAGATAGATCGATTCAAGAGGCTGGAATTGATGAAGAAAACCGAGAAGAAATTCAAATATCATGATCGAAAATGAAGTTAGAAATGAATGAAAGATTAATAATTACCAGACAGATAGAGGAAATCGAAGCAATGTCTCAGAGAAAAAGCTCTGTGTTCTCAGAATCCTCTCGTGAACGTGTTCTTGCAAAAGAGATCTACTCGTCTTGGGGAAGAAGGTGGGACTCATCACGAGTATTATAAAAACTTCGAAACTTCTTTTTTTACGGTTAGAAACTTCTTTTGCGGAAAAAAAATGTAACGTTAAAACTTAACAATTGCCCCTGTTTCTCGCATAAATATCAAAAATAACCCTCTGCACTCACTTTTTAAGTAAGAAGGCGGGAGCTTGGGGGGTTTTCTTTTCTTATCCAAGTGGACCAGTGCCAAGCTTAAAATTTTACTGGAGGCCGGCTATAAAAATTATTTGATGTCGCTCCATATGAAATCACCACCTGTACATGGCACATTACAATTTTTTTTTCAAAATTTTAGATTTCCGATAAATTTTTAGCTTTTGTAACAACACCCCCGAAAGTTGAAGGTAATTAGTAATACCCCCCCTATACAGTCAAACTTTAGGAATACCGTTGATCTAGTTTAACCGGCATTTGACTCGTTAAAACGTGAGTTGCATCGCATGCCGCTAATGGTGTATTCGCAATATTTGGGTCCTTTCATAGGTGCATTAATAGGTGTGTGATGCAAGTCGTGATATGTTGCAAGTCACATTTTAACATATCAACGACAGTTAAAAGAAAAGAAAAGAAAAAGTAATAGGTCCTGAGTTCGACGGTTGGGCCCTGGGGACCAACAAGTTCACGTTTGTTCTCGGGCCTGAATCCTGAGAATCCAACGGGCCGGGACTATTAACCACCTTTGGATTGTCGGGATCCATGGCCAAGTACGAACATGAACTTTTTGGTTCCATTTCCGGAATTGATAAGAGCATCTCCAAGAGGGCTCCCTATTTTTTCCTTTGATTTTAGCGAAAAATAGTGTAAGTTGTTTTAGGGTAGGGAGCCATTGAATCGTAACTACAACGCGCTCTCTACCCTCCTTTGGGAGTAAAACTTTGTTGACAGCCCACGATGATCACCCACAATATAAGCCACACGGTACACTTTTAGATGACGCTGACGGTATGGATGTTTGGCCAATCCCTAGATAGGCCTACATACCAAAAATCAGTCTGATTACTGATTTCAAACCTTTGGATCCTTGTACATCAAATTCCCACTGTTGAAATCAACCCATGAGAATGACCCCAATCCGACGTGCTGATTTTTGAAAAAGAGTAAATGTTTTTAAAAAGTAAGAGGGAAAAAAGCAAAAGTGTGACCTTTTCAGTGGTTTGGCGAGTAAACCTTCGCGGTGAAGCTGATCACAACCCACAATACGAGCCACGTGGCACACTCTTAGAGGGTTCTGACCGTATGGATGTTTGGCGAGTCCCTCAATGGACCTGCAAACTAAAAATCAGACTGATTAGTGATTTCTAACCTTTGGATCTTTGCACCAAATAACGTTCAATAATGTTCAAATTCCTGCAGTTAAAATCAACCCATGAAAATAACTTCAATCCAATGCTTAGAAATCAGTGATCAGGTTTATTTTTGATTCGTAGGTCTACCTAGTGATTGGCCAAACATCAATACAGTCATCGTCCATTAAGAGTGTGTGCCACATGGCTCATATTGTGAGCTGTGATTGGCTTAGCTCACATCATGTTTGTGACCGAATGTTTACTCATGGTTTGGCGAGCCTCTTTGCTCCCCACATGTAGCGAGTTGGTTGAGGAGCCCCTAAAGTGGTAAGTGTCGGAGCTACTTTTGTAGCCAACCAACTCCCTACTCTAGTGAAAAGACGTGAGTAGCGAGCCCATTGGAGATGCTCTAAATATCAGATATGAAGCACCTACATGTTGTAAAAATTAAATAAATTAAATAATTTTTATATTGAAGTTTAGAATAAGAAAACTACCTATATATGTCGGTTCCGGATCTTATCAGTTTGGGTTCCAATTCGGTCCGGTATTAGTGTACCAAGAACCAAAACCTGTCCATTGTTAGATAGCCAGTATAAATCTGTATAATTGTCCCTATCAAGCCATTTAAATCTGGATAATGTTTCCTACTAAGCCCGGAATTCGTTTCCCATCTGGATAGGTGAGAATTCATTTTCACCTGAAAATACACCTTTATTTTCTCACATTATTGAAATATGTGTTCTCAGTTGCAATCAATCAGCCATTTAAGGCATATCCCAGATGTATTTTCTCGAAAAAAATTTCCGTGCAATCAAACACGGCCTTAGAGTCTAAGGGCCTATTTGGCAAACCAATGGAATCAAAAAGTAACTTCTAAATTAAGTTGCTGAATTTAAAATTTGTCATCTGGAAGCGAAAGTTTGTTTGGTGAAACACCGACTTATAAATAAAAAAGTGAAAAAGTTAGTTTTGCATGAATTAAGTCCAAAAGTCATTTTCTTATAATTTTATATACATATTATATTCTAATAAACCATTAATAAAGATCATAAACCAATATCACATATGTTTTTTTTTCAAATTTTTTTAATAATAAATGGTCAGTAATAAACGACGCACCAAGTGAGTCATTTTAAGGATAAATTATTTTTTCAAAAAAGAGATGGTCTATCCACACTTCATAATGTGAAGTTTACAAGGGTAAAATTAGCATTTAAAAAGATTCACTTAAAATTAAAAGCGTTGGTTCCGCAAAAAAAATTTGACTTTTGCTTCCACCAGAATCAAGAAGCAAAAAATCTTTGCTTCTACAAAAGTAAGTTTTTGACTTTTGAAAAGCAATTCCAAATGAATACCCAAACAAACTTTTCAACTTTTTTTGCTTTTGAAAGTAAAAAAGTAACTTATTTCGGTGTTGCCAGACGGGCCCTAAAATAACTAGCTCCAAAACTGGGGTAATTGAGATCAGATAATTGACTACCTATTCACACCCCTGCTCAGCGACAATTATTGTAAAAGCAATTCTTAGTTGCCATTTTGTGCAAAAGCAATTCCTAGTTGCCATATTTTCAACACATTGTCCATGATGGGTATTTCTTTCATAAATTATCCTTTTGAGCCGGAGTGAAGATAAGTTATACCTCTCTAGCATAGGACACATGGCACTTTAGTATAGTACACATGTGACATAGCACTCAAAAAAAAGAGATCTATACTACTATAAAGCAACGGCCGAGGTTGCCGCCCATGTGGCACAATTAAAGGCCTCTCTACTTTAAAGGTAAAACCTTCCCGGTTAAGTGTCCCTTCACAGTTCAGGTTGTTGGCATGCCAGGTCCCTTATTGGGACAATAGTATAAGCCATGTGGCACACTCTTAGAGACCACTGACTTTATGGATGTTTGTCCCATTCCGAGGTGGACCTATATACCAAATATCAGTCCCATTAGTGATTTCAAACCTTTAGGTCTGAGAACCCCAAATAATGCTTAAAATCTATGGTTAAAAATCAACCCATGAAAACTACTCCAATCAAATCCTTAAAAACCACTGATCATGCTGATTTTTGCATATAGGCCCACCCAGAGATGGGGCCAAACATCTATACGTTCAGTGGTCTCTATGAGTGTGCCACATGTAAGGTGCTTCTACGTGTAAGGTGCATGCGCATTGCATGTGGCGTTCCCCTATTAAGAAAAAAAGGACTGAGATATAGAATTCTATGTCAAAAGTTTCCCAAAATGCCACGTGACACTGTTTCGAGCCACTCCCCATATGTGAGGCACGATCATTGGCCCATGATCGCTGCTTCAAAAATCCCGCCGCTACAAAAATTTCCTCACCAATGCTGGACCTACAAAGACCATAACCATCAACTCAGAGCAGTATGGGAAATTGTGCAAAAGAAGTCCAGAGCTAAGGTCAGTCCATGGAGTAATAATTGACCAATAGAGTAGATTTTCCGTGGGACCAAATCCATTATAGATTCGAGAAAAATTTTGATGCACAGCTTGCAAGGAGTAAAACTTCTATCACACTAAATTGTAAATCACACAATCACAAGCCAATGAGTTCTCGGCACGTACACAAGCGCTTTTGCAACGTACCCATTGCTTTTGTTTTAGGTGTACGTGCCGCCGAGAACTCATTGGCTGTGTTTGTGTGATTTACAATCCCATTGTGACAGAAGTTTTACTCGCTTGCAAGTAATCAAAAAAAAGTCTCCACATAGACTTGTATGAACTTCTTCAGGATAATTGCAGTGTCCAACCATGTTAAATGTTAAAATGCATCCAGCACCAATAAAGTCTTGCCATAGGTACCTAATGAAACGTGGAGATTATTATGCCAACCGGTTTCCCTCTTTCTTTATGCTTTGTTGTTCAAAAAACAAAAGGGACAGAATCCCTAGGAAGCCTGTAACTTTCATCCTTTGGACTATTTAAATTTCCAACTGTGGCTGACCCTATAACCATGGTTTAAAATAACGCCGTTTACAGTTCTAACAGCCGTTAAAACGGTAACACCCTAAGCCCGTTACGTTAAAAACCATTTTGACGCTTATAAAATAACGGCCATTTTTTCTTGTTATCAGCCGTTAAAATCTAGAAATTTTTGCAGAAAAGAAACAGGCCGTTATTTCTGTCAAATTCAGTTAAAATCCATTATTTTTTTGCTAAATTCTATTTTTTTTCATTTTTAAAAATCTGAATTTTAAATTTCAGCACCTTTTTTGTTTTTCGTTTTCCTGTTAAATTCCATTTTGCCTCTGTCCGTTGCAATATGTTTTAACGGTAATGCCCCCAGTCCATTAAACCGTTAAAACGGCCTCGTTTAAACCTGGCTTATGACTATCTATTTCTCTATTAAAACTCACATTCCACGGCAAATACAAGGAAGGAAAACCGTCTACAAAAAGTTAAAAAGTTTATTTCATTTAAATAATTAACCTTTAAAATCACTTGTGAGTGCCACGTACGTTGCAGGTGAGTGATTGTAGAGGCATCTTTGAAAGAAGTGGTAAAATAAAAGAGTTTCAACTTAAAGGGTAATTTTGGATTAGTTTCAAAGGGGCAGAATTATTAATATAGATGAATAAGTTGAGGGACCCTATTTAATGAACTTTTGATATAAAGGGCATTTATTGCACTGATAGCCATCTAGGTTTTTCAATTTTTTTTCTCTTTTATCAGACAACTAATAGTGAACGGCATGCCCCAACCAGGTTTTGGCTTTATATTAGTGATAGATGGCTTAAACTCCGAAATGTCTCTACCTACAAACTTGTGTAACTTGTCTCTGTACTGAGGGTAGGTTGATAACCCACAGCATGCGGCTTTCTGCCTAATAAGGCAAATACTTCATATCCTACTTAGACGAAACAGAATATTGCGACCGTTCTCAACTCATGACCAATTTGAGAAAATTGTTCTCTTCTTTGTTCGAGTACATGACAACTTTTGGGAGTGGAACATCGCTTTTCGATACACTTCTTGACCATCAAAATTTGTTGGAGTGGAACATCGCTTTTTGATACACTTCTTGACCATCAAAATTTTGAGTGACACCAAGATATTCAGCACTCAACTGCTGATACGCCCATCCAAGGGTACTAAGTCCTTTTCGTCACCCTATTGATTAACACATAACAATACATCCTACCAATAGACATGAGATATATTTGGATTGAATTATGAAGTTGTAGATATTTAGATATGTACATGCTTATGTGGATGCCACGTTGAATATACTTAAAAGGTAGAGCAACAATGTATAGTCAGTACTTGAGTACATAAGAGTTACATGATTAGAGTTCAAGAGATAAGTCTGTAGAGCATGATCTTAGAGTGGACGACGTCTCTATAAGGAGGCTATGAAGGTGCCTCATTAACGTTATCCTTTCGTCGACATGAGACATCGACACATAGACATGCTTTGGAAACTAATGTACTAAGAGAAAAGAATACACAAATAAGCAACCAATATATGTGACCAACCAATTCACTCACCTCTTAGATCCAAGTCTATAAAAACTCCCGCAGAAAACAAAAAGGGGATTCTTTTTCTCGAAACCAAATACCTCTCTTTCTTCTCAATGTCTAACGGTTCAAATCTCTTATGTTCTCTTGATTTGACAAAAATGGAACCTGAACGATTAATGATCACTTAGCTTAGACAAGTCTTTTAGACTACCTTTGCCTGCTCGCTAGACATCTATCACTTACCTTATCCTCTAATACTTACAGAAATAATAGACTAATTTTAAGTGAATCATAATATGGGCTAATTATTACCATGTGTCTCGTACTGTAGTCCGTCATCAAAGATTTACTCCTATTATAAAGGCAACCTTATGATGTAAAGTTGCTCACATTTTGACATTTTTTAATTTTTTTAAAAACTAACAATATCCTTGACCCCCAAGCGGAGTGGTTCAGTGGTAAGACGTAGCAACTTGGGTTTGCTCCCCAAGATAATGAGTTCAAGACTGCACCCCTTTGCGATAAACCGTGTTGTGTACGTGAAGGCTTTGGGTGAGCGCACACATAATTAGGATTAGTCCTGTCACCTAAGGTGTGGGGATACAATATCCTCGACTCTTTTAAGCCAAAAAAGTAAAGGAGGTAAAAAGTCTGTTGACATCAATGAATATGTAGTCAAGAGATAAGACTTCTATACACGTGACATACTTTCGAAACAATAACTGTCTTCTACCAACCCACGAATCACGACCTCACGAGTCACAACTCCCCGTCCCACGTGCCTCCCACTCGTATTTATAATAGCACGGGTCCCTCCAATTGGCATGAACCTAACTTGCACGTAAACACTGGCAAGTGGCAACAATTATACTTTCGAAGGAGCCCGTGAATCTCTACTGCTCAATCAATAGGCTCAGAAATTAGCAAAATTTAATGTTCTTGACCCTTATTGGGTCGGGCCCGTCGGGGGGATTTCCAAGCTAAGATATTTCCTATGGGACCCATGAAATGGATGGTTTGGATCTAAGGTAGCGACCTTCTTTTCTAAGTTTTTCACCTTAGAAATTGGATCCCTTTTCTAAGGGCAAAATGGATATTATGACAAAGACGAAGGTTATTTCTAGGTTACGATGGGTCCAGACTCCCAGGTACACCATTACGCGATAAACTCTCGCCATGTCTGAAGTATGGACATGCATTTTCACTTGCCGGCCATGCCGGCTTAAGTCCTTGAAGAAAAGTTCTCAGATACTATTGGAATTTATATTTGACGAGAAAGCCCCCGCTGGGTTGGGTTGCCTTCTTTACTCATCTTTTTTTTTTCTTTATTGTTGGAAGGGTAAGGAGAGGGTAGAGCAGTCATTTCAAGGGTAAAGGTCGGTAGAGGAGCCAAACCAATGCAACCAACGAGTTCGGCATTTAAGACAAACATGAGAAAGTTGAAGTTGAAGCAGCAGTCCCAAATGGATTTGATACCACCAAAAGTGTATGACAAGTGAATGACTCATAAATGTTGGGTGTTTTACTTTTTAAGTCTACAGAACGGCAATGTTCCAAAAATGTCATAAGCAAAGATAGAGAAATCTCATCCAATCTAGTCTAGACTCAGGGGTTGTTACGGTTTAGTTCTGATTCTGGTTCTGGTTCGGACGGTTTACCCGGTACTAAAAACAGGTAGTTCAAGAACCGAATACCCAGCTCTTGCAGAAAAAACCAAGGTTTAAAAAAGGCCGTTATAACGGATTCGGACCTCCCCTGTTACGTTATGGACTGTTAAAACACCCAAAAAATAACGGCCGTTATTTTCAGTTATTTTTCCATTATAATGAAACTAACGACCGATATTTTCTGGAAAAAAATGTGAAAAAATGGCCCTTTTTTCATAATATTCTGATTTTAAAATTTTACAGCTCCATTTTATCGTTATTTTCCATTTTTACCCGTTTTTGCTCCTGAGTGTTTTTTTTTCATTATGACAGAAAAAACGGTAACATCCCCAGTCCGTTGTACCGTTATAACGGTCCCCTTTAAACCTTGGAAAAAACTACTAAAAAGGATTGTCATGCTCAAATTCAAGTGTGACATTCTTGCGACATTATTATATGCCTCAGTTAAAGGGCCCATCGGTTTCGGTTCCAGTCTGTCAAGGCCAATTCCTATTTTATCTGTTGGTTCTATGTCCTATCAGTTCTGATCCCAGATTTGATACTGAAACATGTAGTCCCATAACCATGATTATCAAGACTAGGTCCTTTCAGGTACCAATTGGCATCCCTACCTCCATGCCTAAGGGCATGAGAAAAGATTCGTTGGACCACGGGACCTTCAAACTTTGAAGGTTCCCATCCCAAAATGTCTGACACGTACGTCAAGGTCTAAACCTAACTCAGGTTAAACTTTTGGTTAGTTTCTTAAGCTGGGTGGTTAACATATGGTATATATGTGTCAGACATTTTTGGAGGGGACCTTCTAAGCTTGAAGGTCCTGGGACCAGCGAATTTTTTCTCCTAAGCAAACAAGAACGAAGAGTTGAGCTCCAGCAAGGTTTAAAAGGGGCCGTTATAATGGTATAACTGACTGGGGGCATTACCGTTTTTCCGTTATAACTGATTGTAATGCACAGGGGCAAAAATGGAAAATGGGAAAAAAACAGAAGAAACAATTTAAATAAAATTTATATTGGAAAATATTTTTCAGAAAAATAACAGTCTTTATAAAAGCCATTATTTTCTGAGCGTTAAAACGGTACATAACGTAATGGGAGAGGTCCGAATCCATTATAACAGCCGTTATTTTCATTATAAAAGCCATTTTTCTACCCATGGTCTACAGTACATTAATATCAAATGACATGTAGGATATATTTGTCAAAACAGTATCTCAAGAAAAGTCAGAGAGGGGAGATCTTGCCTACTGTCAACGGTCCATCCCTCAAATACAACTATAAGTAGTTGGTTCATAATTCATTTTCATTTATAACATAACTTACGCATCGGGGCCAAGTCTCTTCGGATTTTGTTTGATAGGGTCTCAGTGAGAAAAAAATTCACTGGTAAGGGGACCCCCCTCCCAAAATGTATGACATGTACCCTTTATTAACCACCCTTAACTAAGAGCATCTCCAAAGCTAAATTACTAAAATGCCCTCTCAATTCTATATTTTGAGACAGCTACAGTGCCAAAATATTATATTTGGCATGGCATGCTCCAATGGTGCAATGCTATATCTCAATGCTATTTTTTGGATTGAGTCATTTTATTGGGTTGGATTTGAGCTTTATTTGGGGTTCAAGATTAAAAGGTTTGAAATCACTAATCAGGCTGACTTTTGGTTTGTAGGTCCAAATAGGGATTGGCTAAACATTCATATTGTCAGCATCCTCTAAAAATGTGCCACGTGGACCGTCGATCAGCCAATCATGAGTTGATTTTAATGGTGGGATTTTGAGCGTTATTAGGGGTACAAGATCCAAAAGTTTGAAAGGGTCAAAAGATTGAAAACCTATAAAGCTGCCAAAAGTTGCCACATGCTATGCTATATTTTAGCATTGCAATAGCACTGCTTGGAGTGCCCTTTTTTCACCCACTGTACCAAATTTTAGGATTGCACGGTGGTACAGCATAGCGTAGACTAACCAAGGTTTAACATGGGTTAGGTGTATATGTCAAAATAGTATGTCAAAAAAAGTCAGAGAGGAGAGATCTTGCCTATTGTCAACGGTCCATCCCTCAAATACAACTATAAGTCGTTAGTTCATAATTCATTTGCATTTATAACATGACTTAGGTATCGGGGCCGAGTCTCATCGGATTTTGTTTGATAGGGTCTCGGCGAGAAAAAAATCACCGATAACGGGACCCCTCTCCCAAAATGTATGACATGTACCCTTTGTTAACCACCCTTAACTAACTAACCAAGGTTTAACATGGATTAGGTTTAGGCCTTGACATTTTGGGAGGGGAACCTTCACAGTTGGAAGGTCCTTAGGACCAGCGAATCTTTTCTTGGGTCTCAGCTAGTGAATGCATTACTTAAACACACATGCATGATATGGTTGCGTTATAATACCTACAATCATTCTTGACTCTTTTATTCCACTCATTAACCACTTATTAACGTGAGAAGGCTTTGTTGTGTTAAGCACCCCAATCTCCAATATTCTCAATTTGTCCTTGCTTTTTTCATTTTTTAAGGGCTTTTTGGTCATTGTACCACTTTTACATTTCAACTCACTGGAAGGCATTAAATGAACTCCTTCAATTATAGAAAACATTTGATGAGGGACGTCCATAGACCAAAGTGTGAGCCACATGGCACACTATTAGTGTATGAATGTTTGGTCCATCCCTACTTTGAGTTGACTAAAGTTGCAGCAAAAGCGAGTCTTCATAGGACAATTGCCATTATGGACTTGAACTTGGGTAATCTATCATGGTTCGAAATCTCCTCCGATCCAGAACGGATCCGGATCCGGATCGGGATTGGGATCGACAGCCACCAAACTGAACGATATTGGGGTTTTCTTGCCAAAATCATTTAGATCGGTGCGATCCGAACTGGGATCGGAGGCCTTCGAACCATGTAATCTATATATCCATGAAGCTTGGGTGAAATTATATGGAGGTTCCAATCAAAGTTTCATCCATACAGACAAAATTTATTAATGTAGTTGTACTAATTAAGATCACCTAGCAAAAAATTTATTAATGTAGTTGTACAAATTAGCCACTTGTAGTCTTACTAATTAATGTCACCTAAAAAGTATCCAACACCAATAAGATTGTGCCATGTGTACCTGAAAAACCTAAAGACCTTGGCAGCTGGTTCTCTATCTCTACAAAAAAATGAATGAGTGGTGATCCTATGGCCCGGGGTCCATCATCCATGTGGTGCCCAATTGGTACTGGCACATTCTGATTAATATTTTATTATATTTTAGTTGCCTGAGGTGTGCAGCACCAATCAAAATGTGCCACCAGTTGGGCACCACATGGACCCCAGACCATATGATCACCAATGAAAAAAAACAAAAAGACCTGAGGCTGGTAGTCCATTGCCCTTCTTCAACATGTCAATAGCTTAGGGGTCTTTCAAACCCACCTTTGTTGGCCATAGCATTTTACTCTTTGCTTCTAACCAAGTTCTTATCAGAATTTTGAAGCTGCGATCATCCGCCAATGATCGTGCACCTGGGGTTACTTTTTAAAAAGTTTTTTAAAACCAAATCCGAAACCCCAGGTATATGTGGCGTGCGATCATTGGGTGCATGATTGCCGCTTCAAAACATTTCTCCAAATTCTGTATCAGGTATTGTTGGACAAAAAAAAAAAAAGGAATCCAAACACTAATAAGATTGTGCCACATGTACTTAAGAAACTTGGAGACCATCTTGTTGATTGTGACTCACACTCCACTTTTCACCATCTAAATGATGTTTGAACGGCAGGTGACCTTGTAACAATATAAAGAAAGAGTCGCTAGTCCAAACCTACATCATGAATTTTAAACATCTCGTCGAAAGAAAACTAAGTTAGTACTGAAAGCAAACTCGTGCTATTCTTATTAATATAATGACTAATGGATGTGGGGCCCACATGCAGATGAGTTAAGGGCTAATTTTTTGTAATGATATTCTTCTCAATATGGATATCAACCTCACAAAAAATCAGTCCATTCCAACATTTGTAGCGTTATAAAAAATGAATTGCAAGTTGAAAATTTTTGGACCATTCATTTTCACTGTTAAATTTAGGTCCATATTTGATAGGGTTACCAGTTTTCAAAATTACTGATTTTTGGTAAGGATGATCTCAATGGCGAGGAGATCATCATCGCAAAAAAATTCAGCCATTAACTCATTTGCATGTGGTCCCCACAAACGCACGTCATTTTATAAGTAAAAAAGCATTGGTAACTTTATCCCGCCCTCTATGATAAGCATCTCTAAACAAGATCATGGCCTTTCTCCTTGAGTGATGCAATGCAATCGTCAAACATTTCTTCTATCCCTCTGAATTTGACACCCAAGCTCTTCATCTTCGATGTATTAAACTCGTAATATGGTCTGTTAAGCTTCTCAAACCTGGAAACGCCACATAATGCACAAAAACAACATAATCCATGTCATGATAATTAAATGTTTGCAATGACAAATATTTGTTGGAAAAATATTCGTATGGTTGGGGGAGGAAAGAGATGTTGGGGGAGAACAAAGGCGATAAGAGAGTCATCATTAGCCTATTGTTTGCAGCTGTTTTGGTTGCAAACATTAGACCACTTTTTTGGCAAAAAAAATGATTGAGTCTAATGCAAATATATGTTGGATGTTGTGCTACCAAGCACACAAATGCCGCAAACGTTTGCACACGCAAACAACATTTATAGTGATACCAAGCAAGGCCTATGGTGCAAATGAGGTGGCTGATGCCTCGAAGGCTCCATCATTTGGGTCTGGCTGTTTTATATCAAGTAGGATTGCAACATTAACTTGAAAAATAATTTTTATAAGAATACTTTTTGACTTAATAAAAATATATTTTTATGGAATAAATACTTCTTAACAAATGGTCATCCAAACAATCTGTTATTTTGAAAAAAAAATCTTTTTTTGTGAAAAATGACTTTTTCATGTCAAAAATTGACGATCCGAACATGCCCTTAATGTTAACTGCAGTTAATCGCTTTTCATAGACGAACTCCTTAATTAAATCAACTAACCTCTTAGGTATAGGTAAGGATGGATAGCGCTTCGCCAACAAGTATGCTAACTCTTCATTGCCCAAGACTACTGAGCTACAAAGATATCTTCCTTGAGCATTGGCATCTTCATAAACAAGGACGTGGGAGCGTGCTACGTCATCAATATGAACATAGCCCATCCTTCCATGCCACGAGAATTTCTCAGAATCACCTGTTTGTCACCGATGTCCGGTTGGATTAGTATTAGAGAATATACTGTAATAAATTGTATAAGATGCACCATATCATTATTGGTATATCTCATCACATATTCTCTAGGTTGTCAAGATTATGATGAAATCAATTAGGATAACATCTACTATGATAACAAAGATCATTAAGTCGTGAGAATACCTTTAAGTAAACCAAGAACATCAGAAGCAGTTGAACTCAAGTCGCTTGGCAGACAAGGCCCGACGACGAATGACGGAAGAACGGTGACTAAGTCAATCTCATTTTCTTTTGCAAATTCCCATGCTGCCTTCTCAGCTAGGGTTTTCGATAGGGGATACCAAATCTTATGGAAGAGATAAAGGAAAAGGGTGTTAGCATGATTTAACTTAATTGATACATAAGATTTAATTGTATAAAAAATAATAATTAAAGGAATAGTACAAATTTGCAGCATGTATTAATTGGAGAAACAAAGACTCTGATATTCTAATATTATGCGTCCCATCTTTTAGACGTCTAACCAGTTGAATTCAAGGTTTAAAAGGGACCATTATAACAGCATAACGGGTAGCTGTCTCTACCAGCAAGGCGGCAAGACCGTTATAAATTACGGTCAAAATTTCATTTCTTTTTATAAAATATAATTCATTTTCAGCTAAACGGTTAAAAACGTTATAGTGGCTGTTATTTTCATCATAACAAACGTTAAAAATAAAAGCATTAAATACCATATCACATAACGGGGTGGGAACATCACGGTTATGATTTCGGATGTAAATTTGGCCCACCAGCCCGCTAAGCATCCAACTGGGTTTGGGCTTCGAATTTCAGCCTGCGGCCCATTAAGAGAGTTTGGTGGGCCAGCCTGTGGGCCAAGTCGTATTGCCTATTTTCCCAGGCTAAACCGCCCGACTCATGGCCTGGCCCGCCAAACCTATGTTAACGGGCCATGCGATGTGAGTCTCCAATATCATCCAAGGGTGTGGATGCAAGGACGACGTTTTCCCTGATGCGGACAGCAACAAGCTCGTCAAACAATGTGCTTACTATAGCTCCGTATCTATACATATAGGATTGGCCCCCAAGAACATTCCTTATCATGTGCGACGCCCTAAATGTATATGTGGCAGCTCCTGAAGGCTACCAGCCGACCAACATTAAATACAGTGTTGATTGTTTAGCATTAATAGTCCTCAATTAGGATTGCTATTAAAAATTAGGCTGAGCCCAAGCCCGACATAGTGAGTTCCAGCCTTTTGGGCCCACCAACCCATGGATGTTTGGCCCACCTCATGGTGGACCTAAATATTATAAATCAGATTGCTTAATGATTTCTAGCAGTTAGATTGTACCACACAAAAGAAAAGCTCAAATCACAGGGTTAGAAATCGCCAATGCTCAAATCCAACAGCAAGAAATCATTAATCAAGCTGATTTTGGGTGTGTAGTCCACCAAAAGATGAGCCAAACATTCGTGCATGTGTTGCAAGAAAACGTGCAACGTGTCATTTTGGGAGAGGCTCTTCAAACTTAGCAAATTTGCACTCGGAGTAGAACTATGAGCCTATGAGGTACTTTCTTCTGTAACCAATAAATAAAGCGAATTATTTGCTATTTCCCGAGCCCATTTGATTCTTCCAGAGCTCCTTGTTTTTCAACTCAGGTGAAAAAGAACATTCGAGTTCTGGTAGAAGCAAAATGGGATCTGGAAATAGCAACTTACAAAAGAAATAGCTGAAATTTAAAGTGGAGTTGGTCGTTTTGTTAGTTACATTGAGCCTCTCGCAAAGATCCAAATCGCTCCAAGATGACTCATCCAAAGGTATTTTGGGGTCAAAATCGTCTCGGGCTCTAAGAGCTGCAGAAGAAGACGTGAGTACGACTCGCCTAACGGACGGATTCTTCTTGCATGACTTTAGCACGTTCAGCGTACCCAGAATTGCAGGGTCCAGGATTTCGGCCTGTGTACGTAGAAGACAAATTAAATCGATCAGGCACATATTAGGAATATATGATCACTTGCCAAAAAGCGAGCTGTTATCACTTATCGATCGTTACATACCTTTGGATCGGAAATGGGTACTCCCAAGACAGGAGAGGCGGTGTGGAAGACACCCTCACATCCCATGATCGCATCATCAAAGCTGCCATCCACCATTAGATCGGCCTTCACCAACTCGAGCCTTTCTTTCGCTCCCTCCATTTGCCATAGATGCGCTAATTTCTTGTCATTCCCTGCATAATTCAACAACTATTATATAACGTGCATGTCAATGTGCGTACGTGTGTGTTTGTGAGAGGGGGGCAAGGTTTAAAGGGGCCGTTATAACGGTATGATGGACTGGGGTGCGTTACCCTTTATTCCGTTATAACAGCCGCTACAACGGATTTTAACCCACAGGCAAAAATGGAAAAAAGGGAAAATAATGGAAAAAAACAGAAAAAAAATTGGTGCGAAAATTCAAAATTTATAAACTTTATAACGGAAAATAATGGAAAACTAACGGAAATAATGGGCATTGTTTTAATATTTTTTTTTAATGGTCGTTATTTTCGATATAACGGAAGATAACGGCCATTATAATTTATAACAATTATAACAAAAATAACGGCCGTTATTCTCTGAACGTTAAAACGGTATATAATGTAACAGGGAGGTCCGAATCCGTTATAACGGCTGTTATTTTGGTTATAACGGGCGCTTTTAAAACCATGAGAGGGGGTACCTGGGTCTCTAACCGTGCCTCTCACATGATACCCAGACAAGAGTAGTCGCTTAACCAGCCAAGAAGCAAGATACCCGGATGCCCCTGTCACACATACTTTCCGATCCATTTCCTTCTGTCTGGAATAATGCCCTCCCGCTCCACAATCTTATAAGCAAGAAGCTTGGAAATTAGGTTATGGGGAAGCTAAGTCACCCAATGCTTGTGGCGATTCAATTTAATCAAATTCACAATTTTAGGTTTGAAGTAGATGCCCCACGAGACAATAATTCCTGCTTCACTGCTGCTTCCATGTCATACAATAGCGAAACCTTAAGCCCATATTTGCGGGGCCCACATATAATCTCAACCATATAACATGTGGGCCCCAATTCCATGTGGGACCTTGATATGCTAACTCCTGGTATGTGGGGGCCCACTTGACACATAAGAGTCCACCTGTTAGTGGGATTACATGACACATGAAGCCCACATTACATATAAAAACCCACTTGATATTTTGTTGATCTGATACATGGGGCCCATATGGGTGCATACGAACTACATATTACAAGTCTCTGATTGCGTGGGGCCCATGTAAAACATGAAACCTACTTGATATATGTGTCTATTTTTAGAGTAATGTGCATCAAGCTCAATACATGTGCAATGTATTTAATAATTTCTCAAAGCCAATTTGGGACCCTACACGCAAACAACACAGATTAAATCATCTTGTTTGGCCGTGAGATTTTATTTTGATCTAGAATAAACTCGAATCCATTACCAAACAACATTTAGGACCCTACACACCATTTTGTAACACTTAAGTTCTTGGAACGTAGGGTGCACAGTGATGTTAATGGACCGGGTTTAGGTTCGGCCGAGGTCTGGTTTGCCTACCAGGATGGGGACATGTACGTCTACAACAACAAGCCAGACATGCGGTAGCCTACCAAGTTATCTTGGGCTAGAAGCCCATTTCAGCTCAAATCTGCTGCACCAACTCGTCTGGTGTGATTGTTGATTTCTTGCCATTGTATTTGACCACTTTTTCATCAAGGGTTTCATGAACAGAGTGTGTTGGTTTCAAGCTCACGACGAAAAAGTGCTCAAATCCAGTGGCTGGAAATCACCAATCACGCTGGTTTTGTTGTGTAGGTCCACCAAGGTCTGGGCCAAACATTTTGGGGCCAGTGGGCCCAATAAGTGACATGTGGCATTTTGAGGGACTTCTTTATCAACTCATACTAGGGCAGGCCGAGAGCATACTAGGATTCTAAAATTTGAGCATTTTGGGATCCAAAATTAAGCCCAAGCCCGAGACCATACTAGGGCAGGCCGAGATGCCCATCAAGCTGGCCAAGCCGTTCTATGATGCAGAATTAGTGCCATGTAGTACACTATTTCTGGTCCACTGACTCCATGAATGTTTGACCCACACCTTCATAGACCTAAATACAAAAAATTCAATGGGATTGTTGATTTCTAACCGTTGTATTTGAGCATTTTTTTTCATCATGGGCTTCATGAACGGATTATGTGTTGGCTTCAAGCCCACAATGAAAAAGTGTTAAAATCCAGTAGCTGGAAATCACCAACCGCGCTGATTTTTGGTGTGTAGGTCCACCAAGATGTGGGTCAAAATTTTTGGGGCCAGTGGGCCCGAAAAAGTGCTATGTGGCATTTTGAGGGACTTATGTATCAAAGTTTTGATACCAAAATTATGTATCATACATTTTTTTAAGCTGGCCTGGCTATAAACGCCCCAGATTAATAAAATCGCTCATGCACAAAATTTTGACACCTAATAAAATTGTCCAAATTTAGTATCTCACCGTTACTCATGCACAAAATGGGGACAAGTTCTCGGGAGCACGAGATTGTCTAATTCAATGGCTAAGATCTTCTGACATTAAATTACACAGTCTCGAGTTCTCCTCATTTGTACACGTGTATTGTGTATGTCAGCTAAATGAGGTGGTGAAATTAATGATGGGATCTTAAATTAGAACAACATATTTTGCTGAACTTAATTTATATACTAGTGGGTGCCCGGTGCCCCGGCACTCCTCAACAAAGAATTTGTCAAAATCAGGTGAGTGGCGGAGATCCACCGTCAATTAGGGGGAGGATTAGATCTCGGCCCTTCTTTGATGATGCTTATAAGAGGAGGTATAAGTAGGGAGACAACCAATGTGTTTTGTTATATAGAATAGTAAATGGCCCACGCCCATGTCACTCTCCAACAAAAGCGTTTGCAAAAATTGGGTGCCTTCGGCACTCAAACGGTATAACGGACTGGGGCGTTGCTGTATTTTCCATTATAACGGATTGTAACGCACAGAAGGAGAAATGAAAAAATAACATAAATAACAAAAAATAACGGTGTTGAAATTAAAATTTTAAATAAATCAAGGTCAAATGGGGCGGATTGAATGGCCTGAAATCTAACTGTCCACTTTAAATCGATGGATTTGATCGCAACCACTCTTTATCTAACCGTCCACATTAGATGGATGGATAAGATAAGAGAATACTGCTGAGTTGTCTTGATGTATGTGTGGGTGGCCCGTGCCCACGGCACTTTCCGATGAAGTGTTTGTCAAAATCGGATGGGAGTTAATGTCAGCCACTCATTATTGAAGCCATGTAAGATAAGAGGGGTATAAGAAAGCCATTAAATTTCTGTTAAATTCTATTTTTTTTTATTTTTAATTTTTAAATTTTAAACTTTAAATTTTAAATTTTAAATTTTGAATTTCAGCATCACTTTTTTCCGTTAAAATCATTAAAATTTATTTTTTCTATTTTTGCCCCTGGCCATTTCAATCCGTTTTAACAGTAACACCCTTCTCGAGGCAGAAAAAGTGGGGCTCCTGGGCCTAACCCTTGGACTATATGTAAATCCAACCCATTTCATTCCTTATATGTAGGTAAATAGTAGGTGACCCGTGCCCATGGCACTCATCGACAAAGCGTTTATTAAAATTGGGTGTGAGTGGCTGAGATCGACCGTCCATTTGGTGTGATAAGATCTCCGCCATCTTTTATGAAGCCGGATAAGAGGGGGAGACAACCATCATGTTTTATTATATAGATTTAACATTATATTTACTAGGTGAACGCCACGAGTGCGATGCACGTGCACCTTACACGTGGCCACACATTTAGAGACCACTGACCAATGTTTTTCCCATCTCTAGGCGGACCTACCTACGAAAATTCATCTTGATTAGCAATTTCTATCCATTAGATTAGAGTCTTTTTCATGATTTATTTTCAACTGTAGATTTTTAGCATGCAATTTGAGGTGCATTTTGGCCAATGACGCCACCATGCACGTGCAACTAACCGTACAGATGTTTTACCCATCTCTAGGTGGACCTACCTACGAAAATACATCCTGATTAGCAATAAGTTTTGACACCATTAATGATGAGCCATATTATGAGCCACGTAGCATAATCTTAGAGATCAATGACTGCATGGATTTTTTCCCATCCTTAGATGGACTTACATATCGAAATTCATCCTAATCAGTAATTTATAACAGAGTTTTTTTCTTGATTTATTTGTAACCGTGGATTTTGATCACTATGATCCAAAGGTTAGAAATCTCTAATCAGGTTTATTTTTGTTACATAAGTTCATCATCTAAAATTTTTAACCATAGAGTTTAAGTACCACATCAGGATACAATAATTACTTGTAGAGTTGAGTTGAAATGTGAAAGTATTGAATGATTAAAGCATCTTTGTAAATTAAAAATATTTTAAAAATTGAAATAAACAATCTTTGTCAATTTAAAGAACTTGAGGGCATATTAAGAATAAAGATTTATTTTACTTTTTTAGCTTTGAATGAATTGCAGAGTGACGTGTGCTTGTAGGGTGACGTGTTCTTTGGCACCAAAAAGACCCCCATGTCAAGTAAATAAAATGACAAAAATAAGAGCATTTGTGGGATATTGGGATTTAGCGTGAGGCAAGCAAGAAGGACCTCCGCGTTTTAAATAGTAGAATAGATATAGTGGTTCCGGTTCCTATATCAACTACCTATAACTGAAACTGTTATTATTGGTTTAGTTCCAGTTTTGGTTCTTATTTAGTCGGTTCCTAAAAATATGGAATTTTTGGTTCCAATTCTAATTTGGTTCCGGTTAAACGAGTACAAAATGACACCCCTACTCATTACCCTTGATTGATTTGGTCGAGACCCAATTAGTATCAAGTCGGGTTGGTCTAGATATGGGTCTACAACTAGTTGTCCTTATTTGCAATGCACTAAGATTCTCATTTTCCCTATATGATTACAACAAATATACACACCCTATGGTGGGGCCCACATGGACATCATGTTGGATAATCCAATCGTACTGTGAGTCTTTCATACCATAGTTCCCTTCTCACAAAAAAATTAGGACATTTTGGTACTCCTAAACTCATGAAAAATTGATTTTAATTTGAAAAATTCAGACCATCCAATTAAACCGTTATTTTGGATCAATTTTTTATATGGTTAGCAATTTTGAAATGAACTTATTTTGGCGATGATCATCATGGAAAGAACAACTCGATGAATGGTTGGATTATCCAACATAATCTTCATGTGGACCCACCATTGGGTGTAAGAAATGGATGTAGCTCTAGACGGACTCTATATATAAAGCATTGTTATGGAAATTCAAAAATCAAAAGCTGTTTCTCAGTGATATCAAAGATTGATGACGAGTCTGATATAGAGAAGAGAAAAATAAATAAAAAAATCAAAAGCTGTTTTAGAAATTTTGAAACTACTTTTCTATTTAGAAATTTGTATGTATTTAATAATAAATAATTGAAGCCTGGTGCAAATAACACCACAAAAGGGGTGTGCCATTATGAAAATGGTGTGCGCAAATAACACCACCCTTTTAAAAACGGCCGTTACAACGATAATAATGGCCGTTATAATGGATTTGGGCCTCCCCCATTACTTTATGTACCGTTTTAACACTCAGAAAATAAAAACCGTTATTTTTCATTATAAATTTTATTAAAAATTTGACATTCAAAATTTGAATTTTAGCGCCGTTAATTCCATTATTTTCCCTTTTCTACGTTTCTTCCCGTGTATTACAATCTGTTATAACAGTAAGAATTTTAGCGCCATTAATTCCGTTATTTTCCCTTTTTAAGTTTTTGCCCATGTATTACAATCCGTTATAACAGTAAAAACGGTAACGGCCCCTTTTTAAACTTTGCTTTGAACTTGAAGTACTCCGGGTATAACGAATTTTTGTCTTAAGTGTATGGCAGGGTAGAGCATTGGAAGTCTCTTTTTCTTGTTTTTGGGAGTAAGTTAGAGAGGAATCTCAGTTGAGAGATTTCTCTTTTCTTTCTCGGACTTTCATCTTCTCCTTTCGTCCTTTTGCAGCTTTTTCCCTCGATTGGTCTGGAATCGTCAAACATCCAATTCACGAAGACTAAAAACGAGAGGGAACAATACCCAAATTTTGAACTTTGAAACAAACCTGTTCTTCGGCATCTTCTTTCTTTTTTATCTTCTTTGACTGCTATCAAATGCCATTGACCGTTGGATCTCGTGGACCATGGTTCTCTTGAATCCAATGGTCAATGTTCTCAATCTCACAACTTTTCTTGCGATTAACCCTCGTGGGGTAGCACGGCTAATCTGTGACCGTTCTAATGGTAGACCAATCACCAATTCACCATTCTTTTTTGGGCAAGTGTTATAGAATTCCACGTGGCAAACCAGCAATATTCACCCAATCAATCGTGCTGATTTTTTCATTTTATTTAGGAAATCTCTAGGTGGGTCCATTTCATGGTGTATCACCGGTCCCAGCCCGGTGAGAAAACCTTGGCTCGTCACGGGGCACACTCTTAGAGGACGATGACCGTATGGATGTTTGGCTAGTCCCGCGGTGGACTTGTAAACCAAAATTTATCATGATTAGTGATTTGTAAGCTTTGGATTGGAATCATTTGCATGGGTTGCTATTAACCGTAGAATTTAAAGCATTATTGACCATTTTTGGCGTACTAGATCCAAAGGTCTGACATAACTAATCAGGCTGATTGTTAGTCTTCAGCTCCAACAAGGGACTGGTCAAACTTCCATACGGCCATTGTCCTGTAAGAATGTGCCGCGTGGCCCATATTATAGTGTGTGATCGGCTTTGCTCACACACAGGTGTCAGCGAAGGTTTGCTCCAGCCCGGTAGGCCTCTTTAGTACACCTTTCGAATTCTCGAAGGCGAAAATATGTCTCACGCGTACTTTGGGGACATTCTACGAGCAAACTCCTCTTACATTGGGAACCGTTAAAACTTAAAAGACCGCGCGCGCGCTTCTACCAAGGAATAAGGATCCTCTTTGTCGATGACCAACGACTTGGCTCAAGGGACCCCATTTCTGACTCCCTTTTTTGACCCCCATCTTGGCGTACCCACACAGAAGATGAACGATATGGTGAGGAGATCATCCTCAAAAAAAATTCAAATCATTTTGATATTCATAGACTGGTTTAGAAGCTGAAGAATTATGGACCATCGAATTTTACCGTGGAACTTGAAAACCATATTTGATGGGGTTAGAAATTTCAGAATGGGCTGATTTTTTGTTGGGGTGATCTATATGGTGAGGTTATCATCCCCGCCAAAAATCAGCCATTGATTCATCTTCTATGTGGGTACGCCAAGATGGGGGTCAAAAAAAGGGGTGGGTCAGAAATGGGGGTCCCTTGAGTCCGACCTTTATCACAACTCAGGTGAGATCAAAAAAGTCCATACATGATCATCTCATAATCACAACCATTGGATGCATGGACTCATAGATGATTAAGACCCAAAAACAAATTTGCTGTCCCCTAGAGATCAGTTCAAAATTTGAAGTCTCCCTTCCCAAAAATGCCACGTGGAGATCACTTTAGGGGTCACTGACCTGCATACAAAAAATTGGTCATACCAAGGGTCAAACATCACGCTATTAAAATACAAAATTTAACGGCTAAAACTCTGATTAAACTGATTTTTGATGGGTAGATTCATCAAGAGGTAGACCAAACATCCATAAGGTAAGTGGGCCCTAAAAAGTACTCTACGTGGCATTTTGGGCATTTTGGGAGGGTGACTCAGAGGACGTCAAACTAGGGCTAATTAATGAGTTGGTGGTGTGTACGAAATGAAATCTATGTTTCTTAAAGTGGTAAATAGGTCAACCTCTACTTTAAAGCATTGCTTATCCGGAAACTTCCTAATACACAAGCAAGTTTTATTTGGGGGTCCGACTCAATCTCTTTTGACCCATCTCTTTTTGTGTATTGTATCCGCATTTGAGGTAACAGTGTTTTACAAACAATGGAACTTTCGGTGGGATCTCTCTTACGTTCGATTTATCTTCTAGACGCCCAACGTTTTAAGTTAAGGCGTGTTTGATTGAGAACGAGACTTCGAAAGACATAATTTTGAGTCTATTATTGATAGCTTGAAGTTCCAGAATTGATATAAGGACTCTTAACCAACACATTATCACCATTCCTTCTCAAGAAGACTTCCATACCCTTCGATTGTGACTTTAAAGGATCCGTCTATATGGAGGAACCAGCATTGAAAGAGTCTTTTTGCAGATTTCGTCATAATATCAATCGAATAGCAAACAATAACCACTGAAACACACCAAATAGAAGAGCAGGACACAAGTGATTTACGTAGTTCGGTCGAAACCTACTCCTCAGAGTATTCTGATCACTATAGAAATTACAAACTACAAGGTTTTCTCCTCTTACTTCTCTTTCAAATCGCTCAATAAAATATTTATCTCCAAAAATGAATTAGAAACGTGTTAGGGTTTCTAAAACACTAAGTACATAGACACCAAATAATGATCGACCGCACCCCTCATTGGTGCGACAAAAGTACTTCCCTGTGGACCAGTATCGAGTTGTGCAATTCAAAACCAAAAACCCAATAAAATCCACCTACACAATTTAGACAATGTGTGTCGTGTGATACTACTTCACATTAAAAGTGCTGAGTAGTAGTGATAGTGATAACACCCTTTGTAACCAGGTTGTCTTGGATTTATAAGCCGCCTTTTTGGAATGACATTTGAAAATTCTAATCGATTAGCCTAATCCACGAGTAAATATGAGCCACATGGCACACTTGACCGTATGGATGTTTGGCCAATCCCTAGGTGGACCTACAAACCAAAAATCAACCTGATTAGTAATTTATTGGCGTTGGGTTTGAATTATTTTGATGGGTTGATTTTAACCGTGGCAGTTTGAGCATTAGTGATCATTATTTGAGGTAGAAACATCCAAAGGTTTGAAATCACTTATCAAGCTGATTTTGGTTTATAGGTCCACCTAATCATTGGAAAAACATCTATATGGTCAGAGTCCTCTTAGAGTGTGCCACGTGTCTCATATTGGATGCTACCATCGGCCTTGATGACAGCGCTATGTCATCAAAGTTTTACTCCAAAATATGGATGTCCCCATTATCGAGTAAAACTTTGATGACGGGAGACAATTTGAGCCACGTGGCATATTCATAGAGGACTCTGACCGTATTGATGTTTGGTCAATCCCTAAGTGGATATACAAACCAAAAATAAGCCCGATTAGTGATTTCTAGGCGTTGGATTTGAACTATTTTGATGGGTTGATATTAACCGTGGGCATTTGAGCATTATAGACCATTATTTGAGGTACAACAATCCAAAGGTTTAAAATCACTAATTAAGCTGATTTTTGGTTTGTAGGTCCTCCTAGGGATGGAAAAACATCCATACGGTCAGTGCTCTAAGAGTGTTCCACGTGGCTCATATTGTGCCCTGTCATCAGCGATCCTGTCATCAAAGTTTCACTCCATATTTTGAGCATGACGATAGACTCTCCAACCAACGGCCTGGATGAGTAAAACTTCTATCACACGAAATTGTAAATCACACAATCACAAGCCAATGAGTTCTCGGCAAGTACACAAGTGCTTTGCAACGTACCATGTGCTTTTGCTTTTTAGGTGTACGTGCCGAGAACTTATTGGCTGTGATTTGCAATTCGATTGTGACAGAAGTTTTACTCGGCCTGGCTTGCTCTCCACCCAATCCCGGGCTAGGTATGATTGCCTTATTAATGTAGCATTATTAGACGTTATTTCAATGAACTTCTTATTTCATTTTGTTTTCACATCTATCTATTATCTATACTAAAGCTCGGCACTGCTGAGGTGGCGCTCTCTCCATCTTTTTTCCAACATTTTTTTCGAAAATACCCTCCATATTTTTTTCAACATTTTTTCTAAAAATATCCCTACACTCAACTTTATCTCTCCTCTATTTACTCATTCTCATAACTATACCTCTCCTTAAATCCCTCATCAATTCTTAATTTTCCTACCAATAAAGACGTGTTCTCTTTCTTATTTTAATAAATCTCTCATTAAATCCCTCATCAATTCTTAATTTCCCTACCAATAAAGACGTGTTCTCTTTCTTATTTTAATAAATCTCTCGTTAAATCCCTCATCAATTCTTAATTTCCCTACCAATAAAAACATGTTCTCTTTCTTATTTTAATAAATCTATCCCTATTTACCATAAATAAAATTCTCCACCTTCTTTCAATTCTCAATATATCTTTCTCTTTCTTAAATAGAAAACCTCTTATACTATGTAATACTTCTCATACCATAAATAAAAAATCTCATATATATATATATTATCTATACTAAAGCTCGGCACTATTGAGGTGGCTCTCTCTACATCTTTTTTACATCGTTTTTTTTCAAAAATACCCATATTCATTCTCTCAACCAAAATTAATGTTACCTTTTGAAACTTTTCCTTCTCCAAAACGTCTTCTTTTGGACTCTTCCTTCTCCAAACCGTTTCTTCTTCCAACCAATATTGTCTCTTCTTCTTCTTAAACTCCTCTTCAGTCTTTACAGCTTCTTCTTTCCCTAAAACTTTCCTTTACATCTTCTATTTTCAAAATGTCGCACCATTCTCCAATTATTTTCTAAAATCTCTCCATCAGCTTTTAAAACATCGCACCATTCCTCAATTATTTCCTAAAATCTCTCCATCAATTTTTAAAAACGTCTCTATAAATATTATTTGATTTCCTTCCAAAACATTAAGTCTAATTCTCACGTGCCTACAAAATAAATCCTCTTTTATCTATTTCCTACTCTCCACCCAACGCATCCACTAAGATTAGATTATCTGGTGATGGAAGATTTGAAAATCGCCATTAAATGCTGTACGAACGTTGATTTTGCATATAGAAGGATGATGAAATTTGGGATTGGGACCTTTAAAAAACCTATGTCCCATTCTCATCGTCGTCGAAAGAAATCCTTTTTATCTATTCCCTACTCTCCACTGACGAATCCACTAAGATTGGATTATCTAGTGCAGGATGTTCTGGAAATTGCCATTAAAACTGAGCGTTGATGCAGTAGAGGAGGATAAAGTTTAGGATTGGGATAACAATGCACAAAAATTGTTGGCGCTGCAAGCATCATGTTTCCTCTACTAAGCAATAATTAGATGTATGGGTTTTCTTGGTTAGATTATGAATATTGTCATTTATGCTATTATTGGGCATGTCAAAAAAGTTATTTCAATATGTAAATTATTTTAACAGTGCCCGTGCTTTAGCACGGGCTATTGATTACTAGTCTATTATCTATACTAAAGCTCGGCACTACTGAGGTGGCACTCTCCCCATATTTTTTTCCAAAAATACCCCTACAAAGCCTCTCTCTCTCTTATTTACTCCATCTTCTCTTGACCAAAATGAGAACATCTCTCCTACTCCCAACACGACCGAGGAACTTCTTTTTCCCTCCTCTCTTAAAGTGCTGACGTGGCACTTTCCATGTTCAGAGTGCCACGTCAGCATATTACAATCTCTAGATATTTTCTACAATTTTCAACCGTCTCAAAGTTCTTTCCCTCTCAAAAACATATTCTCAACACGTCTCTCTGTCTCCCGACGCCTCTTTCTCCGAAGTAAATGTTTCTTACAATTTTTAACCGTCTCGAAGTTCTCTCCCTCTACAAAACGTATCCTCATCAGCACGTCTCTCCGTTTCCCAACACCTCTCTCCAAGATGTCTCTGCCTCTTCCTATTCGTTTCTTCCATAAATAAATTACATCGCCTAGGGAGAACCCGGATCACCGATCATTTCTTACTCAGTTCATGAAGGGATTTGGAGAGGCCATTGGTTTGGATGGATTTGATTGAGTTTCCTGGGGCTGTGAAGGGTTCTTTTATGGAGTGGCAGTCACGGCACATACAGTTTTGCTGTTGACAAAGCAAGTGGTAGTGAAATTCTGGTGGGGTTGACTATTCCAACAAATTTTGGTTGGAAAAAGAAAATATTGTTTCTGACGGTTGATAAGATCCGGATCGTTTACTTTTTCTCAACTCATCCAAATTCTGCACACAAGACCCTAAGCTTTTCCCAATATTTCCAAAGGGTCGGGCTGGGGGGACCCCCATTTTGTCGTACCCACATAGAAGATGAATCAACGGCTGATTTTTGGTGGGGATGATCTCCTCACCATATAGATCACCCCAACAAAAAATCAGCCTATTCTGAAATTTCTAACCCCGCCAAATGTGGTTTTCAAGTTACACGGTAAAAATCGACGGTCCATAATTCTTCAGCTTCTATACCAGTCTATGAATCCCAACTCGATGAAGGCGCGCTTGCCCAGGAATGAAGGAAGCAACAAAGAGTTCCTCCGAGTTGGGATCCTCGAGGCGGATACAGGAAACAACATGGCGACCACATGACCAGATTTTATTGGATTGCATCCACTCCCACATTTGCATCCGCCACTCGTACTCTAGGGGTGGATTTTGTAGGCAGAGAATTCGCGAACAATCAAAAGTGAATGCTTGAATGACTCCTCTTAGTCGAAGGACATGGGTTTTTTTTTCGTAATTTAAGTATAATGTGCAGGGAATTTTAATCGATTGAACATAGTTGCTTGAAATTCAGGTCTATTGGGAAATTAGCGAACTGGGTATGTGAGAAAAATGAAGAAATTTTGGATCCGAGTCAAATTATCAAAAATTCCAAACATTCAGGGATGAATTGAAGTGGGTGGAGAATGAAAAGAAGGGAGGTGAGGCAAGTGATAATAGTGAGATATTTCATGAGCAACACCCATTTCTAGATTACATTTGGAAAGAACTCTAATACCAACATTACAATTCTCTAACAACTATCATTCATGGTAAATAAGCCCAAAAGATTGCTCCCGGCCATGCAAAGTTCGGCAAGTGTTGGTCCTCCACACACCGAAAAATGTGAGATGTGTCACTTTTCTAAGCCGCATTAAGAAGTCATACACAACACATCTCCCCATTTCCCTCTTCTCCAACACCACAGCCCTAACCAAAATCTCTCCACATCAATTTTAAAATCTTTATTTCCTAAAATTTCTCCATGAGACTAAAATTAATTTCTCTCCTTCTTCAAAAATCTTTCAATTTATTAAAATAAACATAATAAAACTTAAAATTTTTAATTAATTAAGTATCAAAACAAGATATAATTGTAAATGTCATGAAAACCTTTTTCAATATAAATTGTTTTTTGGTTTTTACTGTGATGGCCGTTTAGAACTATTGTTTCCTAGTAATTTATGATGACGCGTATACATAATTTATAATGACGTGTGTCGTCTTTAACATCTTTTAAAGCCAGACAGAACCTCTATTAAAGTGCCGGGAAAACTCTGTCGTTTCTCTCTCGCCCTTTCTCGTTCTCTGGCTCTCTCTTGCACCCAACAAATCGTCAGAAGCAGCTTTGTTGGGTTTGTTCTAGCTGTCTCTGTGATGGATTTCTCAGCCATGGAGGAGGGGGAGGAAAATGGGAAGAGAGCGAGGAGCTTCCGATACGAAGACTACAACAACAGAAGAGTGTTCTTGAGGAGCTACCCTCTTTACTGGGAAGATGAAGAACAACAACAAGGACAAGCAGTGGAGACTCAGGAGATGGTCAAAACCTCAAAGGGTGGGAAGATAAATCTACTCAAAGAGAAAGTTCTATATGTCCTTCGATTGGGTGGACGGAAGGTTTTGCTTCTCAGGAAGTTGAAGCATAAGGTCTCCATTTACCTTGTTGCTTGCCAACCTTTTGGGTTCAAGCCCTCCCCTTCCCTGCTTTCTGTTTAAACCTTCCATTACTTCAGAATCAGATAGTTCTGAATGTTTGTATGAAGGTGGTGTTTATGTTATAGATTGATGCATTTGTTTTTTCCCCCTCTTTGATGGGTTGTTTCTGATAGATTATATGTTCTGTTAATCATATCCAATGGATTCAAGCTTCGAAACATTAAAGTTGGGTAATGCTTTTGATGGCCTCTGATCTTCTTATTGCTTCTAAGTTTTCCTTTCTCCTAATTTCTGTTTACTGGTTAGAAATATGAACATGGTGAAAGTAGTATCTTCAAGCAATGTTCTTCTTTTGTGGATGGATTTTGGTTTTTTTTCCCTCTTTTTTGTGATGAGCTGCTGTTATTTTCCTGTTTTGATCTTTCATAGTTTCATTGTCTCTCTACCTCTCTTGATGGACCTCTGTTTTTTTTGCCATTTTCCGGTTTTTGTGTGTGTGTGTTCATAGGGATAGGGTTACCTGGTTTGAAGCTTTAAAATATTAAATTTGGGTGGGTGATGGATTTCCTGAAGGAATTATGAAATGAGGAGGAAGACCAGTCCTCAATTCTATATATCTCCATGTTTTCTTTTCTTTTATCTGAGGCGGACAGCAACCCGGCTCATTTTCTTTGCTGGACCTGGACTACGGGTGTCAATTTGTACCTTGTTACATCACGAGCCTTTCAGAATTAGAACTGAAGACCCATTCCAGTTCTTAACATACTGGTACCCAGACCGAACCAGAACCGACATATGTCCTGGTGCAAATAATTTACGAAAATGCCTTCCACAAGGAGACTTGAGATCACTGCGCGCAACTTCAAACAAGTATTCAGGGACCCACGTGGCACACTATTAGAGGACTCTGACCGTATGGATGATTGGCCAATCCCTAAGTGGATCTACAAACCAAAAATCAGCCTCATTAGTGATTTCTAGGCGTTGGATTTGAGTTATTTTATGGGTTGATTTTAACCGTAGAAATTTGAGCATTATAGACCATTATTTGAGGTACAAAGATCCAAAGGTTTGAAATCACTAATCAGGCGGATTGGAAAAATATCCATACCGCCAGAGTCCTCTAAGAGTATGCCACATGGCTCATATTCTGCAATTTCATCAAAGTTCTACTCTAAAAAAATCACAACTATTATTTGTCAACATAATTGTTCCATGGATTACAAAATACAGGAAAAAAAAATTGTGGGATGAATGCTTAGTTTGGGTGCCCTCACAATCCAAGGGGTGTGAATTGTAACAAGAGAACATACTTGTCATTGCAGCTAGGATCTCATGTGGTGATCCAGGGATCAATATTACTTTAGGCTAGGGTTGGTAATAACTATCAATACAAGACCATTTTCCTCTTCTTTTTCCATAATATTTTTCTTTATTTTCTCTAATTTGTAAGGTCGTTTGAATCAAGGTTTAAAATAGGCCGTTATATAGGTATAACGGACTGGAGGCATTACCATGTTTTCCATTATAAAGGCCGTTATAATGGATTGTAATGCATAAGGACAAAAACGGGAAAATATAGAAAATAACGGCACTAAAATTTAAATTTTGAATTTCAAATTTTCAATAAAATTTAGGGTATTTTAGTAACACCCCCTGGAATTTGAAAGCAATTTGTAATACCCACTTATACTTTCAAAGATTAGGATTACCCCCCTTGACCTAGTTTAACAGTGGTTGACTTGAGTTAAAAGGGACTTGAATAACACGCGGTTAGCATTGTAATTGCAATATTATAGTTCTTTCATAGGTGCATTAACTTTCAAAAAAAAAAACAGGCACATGATGTATGTCACAATAAATTTTTTTCAAAAAATAACGGCTATTATTTTCTGAGCGTTAAAACAGTGCAAAACGTAATGGGGGAGTTCCAAATCCATTATAACGGACGTTTTTTATACCATGGTTTGAATTACTTGCTCGTATGAAGTTCGAGTGGACGTGGTATGCATATTTCTTTTTTCTTTTTTCTTTTTTAAATCAAGATCAAAATAGAGGAAAGGGGCCATTGTGATTTTCTCTTTATGTCCTTCAAAATTGGCTAGATGAGCCATACAGGAGGAGAGTCAGACCACATAAACCAAGTTTGTAAGTAACAGAGTTTGTCTCCCTATGAGAAAAGCTAAAAAAAAAAAAATCTCAAAAGAAAGAAGCAAGATCAAGTATATCAGATAAAATTGTAGAGGTGCACCATCAAGATTCCAATGTGCGACTCGATAGCTGGTCGATGAAAAGAGAACATTGTATACATATTCAAAAACAAGAAAAGAGGACCGTTGTTCTGGGATAATGTGAAAGTCTTGAACTTCTGGAACTCAAAGAGATGTGTTCAAACTTAACTTTAAACAAAGGAATGAGAGAAGCAAAAACTTCAGTCTTCTTGGGGTATTGCACCAAAGCTTTCCTTTGTAGATCCTTCACAATCCCTTTTAAGGCTTTAGGCTCTAAGAAACTCCTCTTTCTTTCTTTTTCTCCTTAAGAGTGTCAATCTGTCCTTCTTGTAAGGGGCTCCGGCCCTACCCTACACTGTGAAAGCCCTAAAAAGAGGGTTTTATTATTTATTTATTTTTATAAATTTCAAGCCCTTAGGGCAGGGCCGGGCCCGAATATGTAAAGCCCTTCTAAATAAGGGTTGGGCCATAGTCACAGTCAAGGGGGCCCGACCTACCCGGCCCTTAGCAATCGTCTTTGTTTTACTTATTTTTTAAATTTATATTATATAAAACAATGCACCCTAGGTGCGTGCTATATTCAAAACTAAATTAAGTTATTTTTTTTAAATGAAAAATGGTCAGGCTCCAATTACCGCCCTGAAAATGACAGGCTCCGGTTACATGACAATATGAGCCACACGGCACACTCTTAGAGGACTCTGACCATATGTATTTTTGGCCAATCCCTAGGTGGACCTACAAACCAAAAATCAGTATGATTAGTGATTTCTAGACGTTGGATCTTTATACTTCAAATACTGCTCAAATTCCCACAGTTGAGATCAACCCATGAAAATAAGTCCAATCCAATGCCTATAAATCACTAATCAGGCTCATTTTTGGTTTGTAGGTACACTTAGGGATTGGCCAAATGTCCATACGGTCAGAGTCCTCTAAGAGTGTGCCACGTGTCTCATAATATGTCCTATAACCGAAGCCTATCATTTTAGGGCAGTAATTAGAGCCTAAGCCAATAAAAAAATGGGTTGTTCCAAGCAAGGTTTAAAGGGGACCGTTATAACAGACTGGAGGCGTTACCGTATAACGGAAAAAACGCTTAGGGGCAAAAATGGAAAAATGAGAAAATAACGGGAAAAATGGCACTGAAATTCAAATTTTGAATTTCAAATTTTTAAAAATAGAAAATAATGGAATATAACGTTTGGGCGTTTTAAATGTCCATAACATAACGGGGTAGGTCCGAATCCGTTATAACGACTGTTTTTTAAACCTTGGTTCCAAGGTAACCTGTTGTTGAACACTTAATGTGTACAACTAGTAATAAGAGTTCCAGGTTACTTAGGGAGTCTAACCGTTTTTTGAAAAATAAAACATACAAGAGAAAGAGGAAAAACCAGTTGGCATGGTCTTCTGATTTCTTTAGGTACACGTTTCGTGACATTGTTGGTGTTGGATACTACAAGTATCCTTAAAAAGATACAATTTGGGCAATTTCCAAATGATAGAGCCATTTCAAAATTATGAACAACCCAAAATTGTTCTTATTTTGAAAAATTTAAGAAAGATTCAAAATCATTCCTAAATGACTTTTTTCTAGTGTAAATTTATAATATATCATTTATTTTATCAAAGATTTTAAAAAGACAAAAAGGTTTCATTTTCGAACCTTAACGGTTCACCCTTGTAACGAAAAAATTATAATCATTCATAGAAAAATTTACATATATTAAACCGAGGAAACACGTTACCAAGCCAAGTATATTATTCAACACATCCACTTTTTTACTTAAAATTTTTATATTTTTAATACTCTTCTTCTATGCCGTGACCCGGCCCTGGCCCTTGAGGGTACGGCTAGGGCCTAGCCAGTTCAGGCCCTCTAAGGACTAGTGCCTCACCCTTATAAGCATAGGTAGGGCTAGGGTCGCACTAGGCCCTATCCTAACTCGACCCTTTGATAGTCACGGATAGAAAAGAGTGAATAAACGCCGACTCCAAACAATTGGGACAATACAATGATGATGATTTGCTCCTTTTAAGTTATTCGCTCTTAATCTATTTTTTTCATTATAATGTCACTTTTTAAGGGGTAAAATAGTCTTTTACATTAAAAAATTCAAAAACTTGAAAAATATGGGGAGAGATAGATGTGTGGTCTTCTAATATGGCGTGTTTAATTGCACGGAAAATGTTCCTGAGAAAATCTTCTTATCTCTTGAAAAAAATTTCTCAAGAAAATACATATGGAAAAAATGTCTTAAATGGCTGTTTTATTGCACTCGAGAAAATATGCATTTTCTAATTATGTGAGAAAATAAAGGTGTATTTTCACATGAAAAAGAATTCCCATTTCTGGCCTATGTGGAACCTAAATGAATTCCATGCTCCGACAGAAAAGCTTATTTTCTCAAGAAAAAATTTCAATTTAAAATAGCTATCAAACAATGGAAATTATGTTATCATGATAAAAGCTATTTTCTCAGGGTTAAATACGCCTTGAATACTTGATTATAATGGTATAGTGGTATAATGGGCTGAGGGCATTACCGTTTTTTGGTTATAATGGCTGTTATAACGGATTGTAACACACGGGCAAAAATAAAAAAAATGGGAAAATAACAAGGAAAAAATGGCACTAAAATTAAAATAACGGAAAATTAACGAAAAATAACAGAAATAACGGGTGTTTTTAACAATTTTTTCTCAGAAAATAACCGTTGTTATTTTGTTATAACGGAGTGTTAAAACGGTACATAACATAACGGGGGAGGTCCAAATCCGTTACAACGCAGTATTTTAAACCATGCTTTTGATAATTTCTTTTTTCAAAGGACAAAATTATTTGTGGGCACGCTTGTTTTGTTGGCTAGAGAACGAGAGGCCAAGGAAACTTAAACCCCAACACATCAACCACACCAAACCGAAGCTCCAAGGTCGCACCCTAACCACTAAAACAGACGAGGGGCCAAGCCATGAAGATACACACATCTCGACTCAAAAACCCGTTCACAATACTCGACGTGCTTTTGTTTTTGTTGCTGCCGTTGATAGGACCGTACAATTTCTATTTTTTGCTACTTTTGTTACGGTTGGGCTTCGAACAGATGCAAGCCTCATCAGTGTTCTTCGCTGGGAAGCCCTCCTTTGCGACGCCAATTCGAGTGAAATCGCAGTACAAGCCGGCGACTTTGAACGACCCATTAAAAAGTGCGGAGACCATGGCTGCTCCTAAATGGGCTCAGAAGACGATCGTTCTTCCTCCTCAGAAACGAGGCTGCCATCTCATCACCCCAAAGGTATAAGAACAAGATCAATGGACTATCTGGGTTTTGTTTGTTGGTTCGTTTTCTTAATTTTTAAGTGGGGTTCTTCGAATGATCCATAAGTACCTCAAAAGGTTCCTAAATTTGGGGTTTCTGTTGTTCGTCTTCATTGATCGAGTCATGTAAGAGTGTTTTGAGATCCTTGGGTGCCTAAAAATTTGTGAAAAACATAATTGGTTTAGCTTGTTATGGGTGTTCAATTTTAAGTAAGTTTTATTTTCCCTTTTAGCAGATTTGAACTGAAGATCATGTTCTCCGTTTTCTAATTGGAGAGGGATTTTCACTCGTACGCTGTGTAAACCTTCTTAAAGAGTAGGAAAGAAAGGGTAAATATGTACACTTAATTTAAAACTTGCAACTGGGTATGCTCAAAGACCAAACAAGAACTGGCCATTAAAAAGTTTCTCATAACCCCTCATCAGTAAAAAGCATAACTGATGTAGAATGGCATAGTAGGGTATTCTTTAGTTTCTTCTTCCGCTTCATCCAAGTAGTAGTCGAAATTTCTATTTGAGTTCCACAATCAATCTGGCCATGAACATTAGTGAAATGTATTTGTCAAATCCGATAAAATCGTGGTGAGGAACGTCAAAATTATCTGGAATCATCAATAGAGCTTGGTTGTCCTCATCCTTTAATAGTAGGCCTTCCAATGGTAATGCATCAATCTTGCCATCCTCGAGTTCTGTTGATACATCATGTGTTTCTTGCGGAGGATTTTCATCATGCATGGTAGCTTGGACAGACTCAGCTTCTTAGGACTCTTCTTCTACAGTTGGGACAACAATCAAAAGTAGGATTATCTTGCGTTTTATCTCTATTTTCAGCCAAAACTTCAACAAAGTAGGTATAGGCAGAAGTCCTCTAACATTGTTCATTCTTTCATCTCTTAAACATGTGTAGGCATCCATACTTGGATCATGTAAAGCTTCTCATGTTTTGTCTCATAAGTAGGTGACATCGATCCATTAAAGTAATTGCAAAAAATCCATGTCTAAATTCCATCAAACTTTCTTTTGTATATTGGGAAACATAATTCTTGCAAGTGGAAGTATCAATCACAAGAGCAATACTTTTTTAGCTATTTTGCACCTTTTTGAAATTCCATGTCTGAGTGTAGACTTAGATTAATGCTTCGAATAGATGGTAGTCGTACGTAGGACATACCCTATATAGGTATCCATCTTTTTTTCGTACTAGGTCTAATGGGCCTAAGCTCACAGGCTTGGACCTAGACTAATGGACCTCGGCCTAGGATCATGGTCATGGGGTCCACCCGGCTTGGGCTTCTTTGACTTGATTTTGGGCTTCTTTTAGGCCCATGAAACTTGGCATTGTCACAGTATGATGCACCGACATCAATAACAAATAAAGGAGAGGAACTAAAGTCCTAGTCTTGGATCATGGATTTAGTGATTATGACGTCCAGTTATAGCACATCACTTCTTAGAAAATTTCTCTCTTGCCAATGTTATTGGATGCAATTTGATAGTACTCTTGACTTTCTTGTCAAAATTTGGGATTAGGAGGTGAAAGTCAGATCCCAAAGAGGGGCACAAAATAAACAATGAACTCGATGTTGTGTTTTTTGCTCAAGTTAAGAAAACACATCTTTTAGTGCTCTTCTAAGATTCAGAGAGTATGTAGCACATGTGTGAGTTGACTCAGACAATGGAGCCTGCCGACTGGCTTAAGATCTACAAAAGTTTACGTTGAAATTTGTTACAGTTTTTCATTAGTATTTCACGTACAGCTATGATGGAGTCTTTATTGGCTCAATGGAGTCCTTTTGAAGTTTGTTTTGAAGATTGATGCAAAAGGTGAATGTGTGTAGGAGTCACTAAAGGAAATGGACTACATGTTCCCAATTAACAATAGCATTTGATAACCATGGGGGGCGAACAATTTCCCAACATGTTTTGGTTGCTGAAACTTGAAGGAGAAGTAAAGTCTGAAGCACCTTTTTATTTACTGTCAGATCTCCAGTAACGTTTGGATTCTTTTCTCAATCTATTGGAGCTTTTTGGGTCTTTCCAGAAGCTGTCACAATTCATTTGCCAGATGCTATACCAAAACATTCGTTGGTAGAGGCAAAGATTTTTTTTCAAATTTCTTAAATATGTATTTCCTTGGGTAGTTTTGAAGGAGCATAACACTAGAATATTTGGAAAAAAGAAATATTCTCAAAGGTGTTATATTCTCAAATCATCAAATGGCGCATCATCTTGTTAATGCATCAAGACATTCTGAGGCATCAGATTCAATGACTTGTGGAGAGATTGTTGGTCTATCTTGCATAAGTGGACTCTACCCTGCGCCTTCCCTACTAATCAAATAAGTGGAGAACTCTAGTGTCAGTTCTTTAAAGCTAAACTTCGGTGAGAGCTGTTGGGAACCCCAATCTGACAAGCATTGAATACAATAAGGGTCACTCAAGGTGTCATGGAGAAGGTACTTAGTGGTCTTATCAGTTTCAAAAACTCTAGCGAAGGAAATGCAAAAGAACTAATTGAATATTTCAAGATTTTCTATCTTTCTCATGGGCCCTGTAGAGGTGGAACGTGTTTTCTTAGATGTCATTTTGTGGGTTTCCAAGATAACTGTTTTTTTCTGGCTTACCAAGATTTTAGCAACAATCTTTGTATTGATTCAAACATTTTGTTCATTCATGTGCTTTCAAGTGTGCTCGACTTGGACAAATCATGGGCAAGGGAAGGAATTAGATGTCAATCATTGTATTTTCAGGATAACATTCTTTGCATGAATTGAAAAATCATATATGGTGTAATATGTATACCTAGGATGTATGAGTGTCTGAATGTCCGAAGGAATCCATCTGTTGGAGGGGCCATTAGTATATGTAGAAGTGGCAAACATATTTATCAAGGGATAAAATAGGCACATGCAGGAGTGGCTTAAATAAACATAATACGTGGGCCAAGAAAAGAACTTGACCTTGGTATTTGAGAAACAAGGATGAGGGGGATGAGTGTTCTCATCCATATATGTGTTCACGAAAGAGTAAGAAGGAAAGGATGAAAATCTGTAATCAAATACAAAATGCTCATTGGTGTACAAAAAGTTACCAGATACAACATGGGTAAATGATACCAAATATCCTTTACATTGGTTGTTAAGACTATGTGCTTTAAGTGTCATTTGTTTTTTCTGGGCCGTCCTTTTTAACCTTGCAGTCTGGGTTTTAGTTTCTTTTCTTTTCTTCCTTCTCTTATGTGTCTGTTGAAATGCTCAATTTCTGTGTTCTATTAAATAAAATCTCACTCTTGCATCTTCGATCCGAATTTAACCGAAGGTTTTGTGTTAGGGTTTTATTTGCTGCCATGCAATTGAGAGATAGGCATTTTTTATTCAAAGTCTACTCTCTTTTGCAGCTTATCTAATGCGACTAAAATTGCATAAGATAAAAACAATTGAAAAGACCGGGTGTGATTTTTAATATTTTTCTGGATCGTTAAATGACCAGGTATAATTGACCTAAAATAAATTCTCCAAATATGCTATGAAGTGTTTTTGCTCAAAAAAAAAAAATTGTGGTGTTTGGGGATTTGTCCCCATTCCTTACTTTGTTTTCTCTGTTGTATCGTTTTTCTCTTAATAAAACTTTGTTATGTATCAAGTCTGTGTTGAATTTTCGGCTAGGGTAATTTCTTGCACTTTAGCAAGAATTCAATTCATGTGCTGAATGTGTTGTTATAATTTAGTCTCACTTTTCAATTATTCATTCATTTTCATGGTTGATGATCTCTCAATCAGATAGTGAAGGAAATTGAACAAGACTTGTCAGGATTCAAATGTGGCCTTGCAAATTTTTTCTGTAAGTGGACCAATTCAGATCTCTTTACCTTCCTGATCATGTCTGTCATGCAATACTGCTTGTTTTTTGAAACAGAGTTCTTTTTACTTCCAGTGCAGCATACAAGTGCCTCCCTGACCATAAATGAGAATTACGACACAGATGTTCGGGATGACACTGAGACGTTCCTCAACAAGATAGTTCCAGAGGTTGGTTTGCTTCCTTCCTCATTTGGTGTAATTGTGAGTTCAATGGGATTGATTTGCTGTTTTGATGTGTTTACAGGGGCGGTCTGCACCATGGAAGCATACACTGGAAGGTTAGCATTGGAACTCCCTTTTTTGAATTCTCTCCCCCCTTGGTTTCTTGGCTGAAATTGATCGACTGATCAAAGAAGTTTGAATCCTCTCTTTGAGTTTAGTTAAAAAAATTCAGCTTTTTTAGAGCGGTCCTGTTTAATATGAGATGTATTTGGTAATTATCTCGTGATGCATAATAAGTTGAGCAGAATTTCTAGTAGGTTATCCAAGGCAAGTTTACAATGAATATTTATATTAGAATCGGTCGGGATAGAATGAACTGGTCAAGGCTTGATCTTCCATAGTATCCCCTGTTGACAGTTTGAAGCAGTGGCAAGAAAGACATTATCAGTTTCATGAATAGGTTTATCAGTGGTGAATTTTTTTAAAAGAAGTTGGATCATGTTTTATGATTTTCTATTTTGACTTTGTCCCTCGTGTAATCTAGGGGTGCTATGAGAATTGAAAGTTGGGTTTTTCCGTCGTTGAGACAACGACCCTACGATCAACAATATTTTGAATCTGGTTCACTTTAATCCTGCAAAAATACAGGTTTTGTATAGTGATAGGTGCCGGATATCGATCCGCACTCGGGGTTAGGGCAATGCACACATAATGAAACAAGAATAATGGAAAAATGCTAAGGAAATAATGGAGGTGTTGAGAATGGTGGATAGGTGATCTAAAACATGCTTGGTTCTTGTTTGAGAATCATTGCTCTAATAACCTAAGAAAGACAAAATGAGAAAAATTGTACTTTATTTATCAAATTAAAATGTAACATACAACTTGTGAGAATAACATCAAAACAACTAACTAGAAAGCATGAAATAGAAGATTAACCTAGAAAGCATTTAGGAGAAGAGAGATTAAAGAGAGAAAGAAGAGAAAGAAAGTGAGATGGTGGGTTGCTGTTAGAGGACAACACCGTATGGATCTGCCCAATGGTGGTGCGTGCTCACTCGTGTGCAGAGAAGGAGGAGGTAAAGAAGGAGAAGGGGTTGAGAGAGGTTGCACCGGGTTAAGATGAGCACTTACCTGGTGCGCTTGGAGGACCGATCGTGAGAGGGGTACCACGTGGAAAGGAGGAGATGTCCTTGAAGGTGGCTGAGTGGTGGTCGAGAGAAAGTGCACCTGCAGCAACGTGGAGAGGGCAGCAGGCCGTTGATGTGAGCAGGTGGGGTGATGGCAGCAGAGAGGAGTTGCAGGGGTTGCAACTTGTTGGTTCGAAGAGGAAGGTAAGATCGTGGAGGGGAGTTTCACCTACCGGAGTTGCAGGTTTGCCAGAGAAGATGGTTGAAGAGACGTCCTGAGTTGCACCACAGTGTGCTGTAAGTATGCACACACTGGTGAGAGGGAAGGAGAAGAAAACACTGATCTTCTTTGATAATTTTCGGGTGCTAGGGGAGAAGAGCACTTGCTGGCTTTTGAGAAGCGCTGCAAGGTAAGATTGTGGAGGAGAGTTTCACCTACCGGAGAAGAAGGTTGAAGAGACGTCCTGAGTTGCACCATAGTCTGCTGTAAGCATGCACACACTGGTGAGAGGGAAGGAGAAGAAAACACTGATCTTCTTTGATAATTTTCGAGTGCTAGGGGAGAAGAAGATGTGCATTCCGGTTGTTTGCCGGAGTTGCAGCAACAAGAGATGCAAGGTAGGGAAGAGAGGACGAGAGAAGAGATAATGAGACGGGGAGAGGACCCTAAAGGATTAAGGTTGTTAGAAGGGGGAGAGAGATTGATTCGTTCAGCTAGAGAGGGAGAGGTTTTAAGGAGAGGAGAGGAGAGGGTCGTGGGTTATGGGTTAGTTAAAGTTTTTAAGGGATTGTTAAGAGATACATGGAAGAGGGGAGAAAACATGGGAAGGAAGAGAGAATAGGAAATGAGGTCAATCCTCTTTTAGAAACCGTATGTTTCTATTAGAGGCTTATGAATGGGTCAAAGGGTTGGAAAGATGCATGTGAGGGCCATGGGATCTCTTAGGTGCTGCCACGTGGATTATCATCCATGGTGGACAATTTTGAAGATCCAATGGTAAGATAAAGGATGGTGAGGTTAAGGTGATCAAACGGCTGGGGTTAAGGTAGAGTGGAGAGATGAGTGGAAAGTGATTAAGGTGGGAGGTGTGATGATGATATCTCGACCCTCCATCTTCTCTCTTTCATATGTTGCCATGTGGAGCGATCTTAGAGATCCAAGATTTGTGTTGATCGAGAGGGATGAGAGATGGGAGATGGGTGAGTGCTAGATTGGTCAAGGAGAGCCGCTGGATGGGTGAGAGGGTGAGATCCAATGGTTAGGATTAGTGAGGTGCACGGAGAGATGGATGTTAAGGATGAGGGTTAGATTTAGGGGGTTTTATTGTATGTTGGGCATGAATTAGTGGGCAAGAGGTTTGAGGCGAATTTACAAGATGGCAATGTGGCTGTTAGATTCGAAGGAAGTGAGGATGGAGGGTTGGGATTGGATCAGCCGAGAGATGAAGGATGATCATGACGATCAGATGGTTAATGATCAGATGGTGAGGGGATAGAGGATCGGATGGTAGATGGATGATCGGATGGCGATCAGAGAGATATGACGGAGGAATAGAGAGATGAGAGAGAAAATAAAATAAAGATAAAATAAAGCTGGCGGAGGGTCTTAAACCCTAGTCTTTGACATAGTCTTCAATAGGCTTCACCATTAGAACAAGCCATCATTTCATGTCATTTGGTGTAGCTTTTAACACTTTGGTCTTTCTCTTGGTCTTCAGCTCTTCCGTTCTTTCTCGGTTCTTGGTCCAGCTTTGCAATCCTCTGGTTCGGCCTGTACTTGGCCCATATCTTCTCGACATATCTGGTTGGATCTTCTAAGCTTTGATAGTGGGTTTCTATGATCAATTGTGGACCCGTAAGTCTTTGAGAATCATCCTATCGGGCTTCCTGTAACAGTAAAAGCGCGTAATGAGACTTCCACAAAACGGCTTAGCATGTAGGGCAAATAAATGCGTATGAAAGCGCGCGAATATACCATTTTGACCAAAAAAACGTGTTCTACGCAATGGAAGATACTCTTACGTAGAAAAGTTGATAAAAATTGAAGTTTTACATAAGAGAATGCGATAACGCTAAAAGGATAATAGCTTAAAAGAAGCACTTTTAAGTGAATATCAATAATTATAATAAAATGTTATTTTTCGATATTTATGAAAAAATTGGTGGTTAAGACTTACGACGTGTCTTGGTGATCCAATGGTCTGGATTCACCCTAGGGCTAGAAGTTTACCATAAATACCTCTCTTTAGAAGAGAGGATAAAGTTTTAAAGTTATTTTTGCTTGAGAAGATTGTAAAGAGTTGAGATGAGAGAAGTGTCCTCCTCCATTGAGGAATTGGTGGAAGCTTTTGCTATCATTCCCCATTGCCATCTTGCATCTCCGGTTGGGAGATTGCATTGGTAGTATCAGAGCAAGTTTGGTCCTGGACTTGTATTTTGTCGTCAGCTTTGGTCGATGTCCCTCTTCATCATGGGCTCAGTTTACAATTTTTGCCATTGTTAGCTTTAGTCGACATTATCGCCGTCAACCTCCATAACCGGTTAGGGTACGTTGATCCTGCCTCTTACGATGAAGCTCTGCTTCCGCTTCCTTGTCGTGGTTGAGCATGCTCCCATGCACGTTCGGGGTTGTCGGATTCACTAGAGGAGAAAACTCGAATTTCTAATTTTTTTTTAGGGATTTTTTTTTTCACAAAAGGGCCCTATTATCACCTTCTCTTGCAGCAAATTTTTTGTTGTTGTTCGAAATGTTTTCTAGCTTAAATCTACTTTCGAAAGATCCCAATTGGGCAAAAAAAAATTAAAAATTATGCCTCGCCATTCTTTGCCTTCTTGAAGTGCAATTTGCACCGTGTTCAAGTTTTTAAAACTGATGGTTTAACTCGAAACACAGCTGTGTTGGGTTGAGATTGCGGCCATTTTACCACACTTTTTCAGCGTTTAATCAACATTAGATTGCTAACTTCCAATGAATTATCAACATTGCCCCTGTTAAACCCTTTTAGCCATCAGTTTTGGACACAAAAACCCGCCACTTCATAACTCTCCTTCTTGGGCCACTACCGGCATATTCGTCATTGCCGAAGGAATCCCAATCGCCAACGGCCATTCCTCCAGTGTTTTCTTGGCCAGTTGTGCATTCAAGTGGTTTATTTGGGAGGTTTTCTATTCAAAACCCTCACAGTTGAAGAAGTGTTTTTAATGAGCTTTTATCACAATTAAATCTTACCCACAAAAATATTTGACTTTGGGCTTAAACTGTGGATCGGGTGAGAATTTGAAGGAAAGAATCAATGATGTTCATGTCCAATCCTATACAAGCACGAGTCGTATGGATTTGTGGAAAGGAGTTTATCATCGTTTACGATATAAAAGGGAAGTCGTGTATGGTAGGTTACAATGTAGGGTGCTTTTTTATATTTCCGCAAAAATGGGTGGTTAGGATGTGTCTTTGGCAACACAAAAATAATAACTTATTGACTTTTATAAGTTAAAAAGTTAGTTTGGATGTGTTTCATATTTTAACTTTTGAAAAGTTAAAAATTAACTTAAAAGTGAAGCAAAAATTTGAGCTTTTAACTTCTAAGAGAAATTACTTCTCAAAAATTAGAAGGCCTTCCACGCTTTTAATTTCTATGACTTTTTTGGAAGTAAAAAATCAACTAGTAACTTCTACTACAAGTAGAAGTGCTTTTGCTTCTCGTTCCCAAACGCGCCCTTAGTGAGCTAGTGGTCTAGATTTTACCCTAGGGCTAGGAGTATAGTCTAAATACTTCTCCTTTGAGAAGATTGTAGAGAGAAATTAAGAGAAGTCTCCTTCTGCATTAGATAATTGGTTGAAGCTTTTACTCTCATTCTCCATTGCCATCTTCATGGAAAGTGGTTTGGGTCCTTTTTCTCTTCATGACAATTACCTCTAGTCCAATGGTAAAGATATCTTCCAAGAAACTGGCGTTTCTTTTGAATTGGACCGAGTTTCTTTAGACTTTTATTTGAAGTATCTTCAATCACTAGGCAATCGTATTACAGCGCTTGCCTTTCCGTGTGACACCCATTTAGTTGTGTTCTATTACTTCCATTAATATCAAAATCAAAGAAACGTCCAACAACTCAATTGGTCAGGTCTTTGTGGTAACTTTTGTGGAATCTTTAGGAAATAATTAAATAAGCATAAAATCACACACTCATAAGCCATTAAACTATAATATACAATCATTTGAAGTGTGAAAATGAATGACCATAACGTTCTACAACATTTTGAGGCAAGTATATGACCGTCTAATTGCTAAAAAACAACTATAATTACCAATGGAAATGATTATTTAAGAAATATGCTTAACCAGAGATAAGTCGTAGACCCACTCGTTTGAGAGAGCAGAGCGAGTCATAGTTTCTATGTCGTCCTCCGTCCGAATAGGTGCTTGAGCTAAGGCTTTTAAGAGAGATCTCTTATGGGTGTTCACTTAGCATACTTTTTTAGGATCGTCCCTGGCCTTCAAATCTTCTCACAATAAGTTCATTGCATCAAAATATAACATTAATTACACATATGAAGGTCACAAACACAGACCTTTGGCCCCCATCATCTCCATCATGGCTAGGACCTTGAGAGTATTGGTTCTTTGTGTAGTTACGTACTAGGCCCACGACAAAACATGTAAATTACATGCCTAAATGATATAAACTATTAACTACTACATTCACGTATATTTTATAGTTTTATATTTTAATAAATAAAATATTAAATTAATTAGAATAAACAATGCATCATATATGCATGCATATATTTCGACCGTGGTATTAAATTGGTTGAAAAAATAAATATATGCACGCATTTGAATTTAAAATATTTTATTGTTTAATTTAATTATTATCTTTAATTACGAAAAAACACTTATAATAAGATTGTTTTCTAAGTCGATTTTGAAATAATCCAAGGTATTAAATTCATTTATTTCACAAAATATTGCATTTGTGCTACAAGATTTTTCGATTATTTCGTATAAAGAAAACTCTATAGTCACAGTCGAAATATTTCGACCCGAAGTGTGAAACTTCTCAAAACCTGATTTCTTTTGCAAATCAATTAAATTTTCAATCATTCTAAACACACACACAAAAAAACACTTTTTTTGTTGAAAACTCCTTGATTCAATTAATAGAGCAGATTGAAGTGCAATTCGGAGGTTTTGCATACTTTCAAGGTAATTACGAAATCTAATAGAGTATAGAGGTGTAAATGCATCAGATTTATGGATCCATGATGGATCTGTACACAAATTTAAGGATTTTTAGGTTATTTTTTTTCAATGCTGAAGTAAACCTCAATTTCTTTGGTTTTCACCCTAAAATTCCATGGTTGTGCATGAATGAATCATATGTTGTATAACTTGGCCTTATCTACAACTTGGTTGGATTAAAATGTGTTTCTCCTAAAAGCAATTTATGTTTTTTTTCCATAAAAATTGGGCAAATGTTATAAGTTAAATGGTAGATCTGATTTGTGAATTTTACATTATATTGATTTATCATCAAAATTACGATTGTTGCCCTTGTCTTGCGTGAAAAAGTTGATGAAAAATCAATGTGAGAAAACCGCATAGTTATTAAAAAGAAGGGAAATTCGAAAAGCAAAGAATAATTGGGACGAAATAAATAGAACTTTTTTTTCTTTCAAATAGGTTCTTAGACACCTTTGGCATCATTGAAGAGATAAAGGTGTTAGTGACCCATTGAGCTCTTTCTACCAAGAATTTTAGTGGTATAAGTTGTACCGACATCTTTAGAGATTGGAAAGCAATAGCTTGGTCCTCTCTTCCTTGCCGTGTCATTTGGATTGTGTTGTGTGCCCCTCCAGTGAGTGTTATCAAGATGAACTTTGATGGGTGCTACATAGGCAAACCAGATTCATAAGGAATTGGAGGTATTTTCTGGGATAGTGTGGAAGAGTTGCCTATGTCTACTCTGGTCCAATTGGGGAGAGTGACCTTAATAAGCTCGAATCCTTGTCTTCGCTCCAAGGTAAAGTATCTATGGAGTTAAATTTGGAGGCTTTGATTGCTGAGGGTGATTCTAGCAATGTCATTTCTTGAGCATCCAAAAAGAAGGATGGGTCTTGGAGACTGTTGCGTGTAATCAAGGAAATCCATGACATTGCCCTGAGCTTTAACACCTTGTCCTCTTGTGTTTCGCTGTCAACAAACGATGCAGCAGACTCACTAGCTAAGGGAGGCATATATTTCGAACTTATTAAAATGTATATTCAAAGCTTGCCTTCTTCATTTTGATGTGTAATGAGAAGAAGAAAAATTCTGTCATCTGGGGTTGGCATTTGTGTTATTAAATAGGAGATGAAATTCTAGGATCTCGGTTTATGTCTCCATCGTTTCGGATAAAGATACAATTGAGAGGATCAATTGATAGAAGAAAGGTCAGTACATATGGATTAGGGGTAGGTTTTGAGAGATGCAAGGAGGAAAGGGATGAATAAGTCTAAGTTTCAACTGGATATGGAGATTGATTTTGATGGAATTTTTATCATCATGCTAGAAAGAATAAATAAAAAAAATACATTGTTAAATATGATAAAGCAATTTTAGATTGTCATGAATTATCTTGCCTCCTGTCAATTATTTTGCAAGCTTAACGAAGGTCTGATTTTGAATTGGTGAGTGCTATTTGTGTAGGTCCTGACGACATGCCGGCTCACATTAAATCATCAATGTTTGGCTGCAACCTCACGTGTGGATCTCCCCTGACCCCACATTTCTAGATGAGACAGCTGATTTATCTCCGATTTCTATTACCAACTTGCCACTAACGTGATGGTTATTTTTATGCAGGGTTCCAATAACTGATGGACGTCTTAATATGGGAACTTGGCAGGTAACTAGGAAATATGAGTAAGGTTATTTGGGGAATATCGAAAATGCCTCCATTTTTACTTGTTACTGAAATGTCTCAAAGTCACACTACAGATTTCAAAGAAGCCCAGAAGGGTGTGAACTAATTATTATATGCATGCCTTTAATGATTCCCCTTCATTTTTATCCAGGGTCTCATTTTGGAAGATGCATGTTTCATTTCAATCCCTACTTACCTAACCAAATAAAAGACAATGCTCAGCATTTTAATAAATTGCTGTATAGGACACCCATGTCACACTTACATTGTCAAGGCTATTGATATGAAAACCTCAATCTATCTTGTACCATTCGCATCTTGGGGAAGTCTTTCTGTCACTGATTCATAAAGACTATGATTAATAATATTGACCATTAATAATTGGTCAGCTCTTGCAAGGACAGTCCTACGTTGTCCCTTTTCATGATTGTTGAGAGTTTCTTTTCCTGCTGTCCAACTTTTTGCTCTTGCTTAGACTGTTTAGATTGTTTAGTTGGTATGAGTTTTTGCAATGGCCCAGCCAAGAGGTGAACCACTTTCTGAACTACCCCACTAGATCAGTCTGTGGGCCCCATATCGGGTATGAGATACAGAACAGAAACTGTGTTTTATTGCGGACAAGAAACACTTTCCCATAAGCCGTACGTGTACCTCTGTTTACCTTGCTACATTATTATAGTATATATGTTGCGCATTTTAGCTCATCTATATATTATACAATATCTGTCTGTCAATACTAAAAGGCTCAGGCACCAAGGACCCCCCTTTTTCTGACCCCTCGCGGTGTTCGCTCTCAGTCGTGTATTTCACGAATCCAACGGTGGTTGTCAGCACCCCCAAAAGTGAAAAAAGTGATGCCAGCTCGGCGTTGACAACCACTGTTGGATTCTTGAAATCCACGGCGAGCACACGAACACCAAGAGGGATCAGAAAAATGGGGGTCCCCTGAGCCCGATAGTTTATTTTTCTTTTGATTACTGCCAATACTATAATTATATGGACGTGTTAAGATTATTCTCAGCATGTTAGATATTCAAAGATCTTAGTATCGGATGCCTTATGTCCGTGTCTTGCACTTTACCGCACCTTGATTATGTCAAACAAATGGCATTTTCAGAGTTGCTCAAACTAAATCAGTTGTTTCCCCTTCAAACTGTGCTAGGAAAGTAAATCTATTTCTGTAGGTAAAGGAACAGAGAGATTTAACTGCATTTTATTTTCCTTTGCTTCAGGGAATATGGCTGTGTGAGCACCGGGACTACGCTACTCCACGCAAAGTTGTGGTTACTCTTAATGGGGTGTAACAATTTCTAAACTTTATTTTGTTTGTTTGTGTAAAATATACTTCGAAATTGAGATAAATCTTTTAGACTTGACTTACCATAACTAAATAAATCCTTATAATCTTGTATATGTAGCTGCTATTGTGATTTTTCCCATAGGATTGTTCTTCTCCAATGCGGGTACTCTAATGGCGATGTTCTAGGGACTCTCGGAAAGTGTTCATCAGGTTTCTCCAGCAGTTATTCTTGCCTCAATGCAAAGGGATACCATCTGAAATTTTACTCGGCCCGCTTATATTTTCGAGTGTTCTAAAGAATGAACCTGTTCAGAGGTTAGAACCAAGGTTTAAAAAACGGCCGTTATAATGGATTCGGACCTACCTCGTTACGTTATGGACCGTTAAAATGCCCAAAAAATAACCGCTGTTATTTTTCCGTTATAACGAAAATAACGACCGTTATTTTCTGGAAATTTTTGTGGAAAAAAAACGGCAGTTTTTTTTTTTTTTTCCATTATATTCCGTTATTTTTTTTTTTTGAATTTTATTTCCCATTTTTGCCCCTGAGCATTTTATTTCGTTATAACGGAAAAAGATGGTAATGCCCCCAGTCCGTTATACCGTTATAACGGTCCCCTTTAAACCTTGGTTAGAACCGACCTTTCAGAATATTTCGGTGAAGGAGATATCATAGGTCGTTCATATCAAAATGGTGGGTCTTGAGGCATACATATCTGTTTATTGGCTAAATATAGGATTGGAACCCACCATGAGATGGCTCGACGTCTGAGATCTCCTTGGTGAAAAGATCAACATGCCCGGATGATCTCAACCATCTCATTATTTATTTCTTTTCAAACAGTCCGAAAAAAATAAGAAATAAGAAAAAAAGGAATTAATAGACGGTATGTATAATCATTCCGTTGACCCAGGAGAATTATTAGGAATGGATTGTATATCCTGATACCCCTGAATGTGTGCCACGTGCCCTATAATATGCTGGCGGAAGATGATATCTCAAGTCAGGGATCCAACCTTGCCGCCCAGTCGAAGTTATCTTTGGTAGAGGTCAAGCTGGCCGAGCACACGAACACTAAGAGGGGTCAGAAAAAATGGGGGTCCCCTGAACCCGACCCAAGTTCAATATGGGGTGCGTACTGCGTAGTACTCGACGGGTAAAAAACAAGACGGCGTACATTTTGGCCAAGAGAGGACCCCAGCAAGGAGCAAACTACTATTTGGTTCCATTGAAACAAAGATCTTTGGTCTTTGGCGGCTTGTGGGGTGCAAACCTTCATTGACACGAACACGACGAACCTTCGTTTGTCCATTCACTACTACAGTCTACAGCTAGTGCTAGATTCATCCTCTTACGAGCTTGAAAACGACGTATTATTATGATAAATCCTGCTTCCTGCCTGCCCAATCTATCTTCTTTCTTTTCGTAATGCACGCGTCCCGACAGTATTCCAATGGCCCCACATGGCTTCTTTTGAAAGACTTTAATTCCTCCACTCAAGTTCTCAAAGAAAATCTGATTCGGAACTAACTTGGAACTTGGAAGACGGGAGAAAATTCTTGTACCCTCTATACGCTGCCAGAAGCTTTTGTATAGATCATCAGCACCCTACAATCCTCCAGGTGGTTGGCTCACCCACGAATCAGTGACACAGATTGGAAGGTCGTAGTCATCCACCAACTTTGAATGGTCCAGTTTGGTCAGACACTTTGACTTCATGACCTTACAAAGACGCCGATGACTCCATTGTGGCTCCAATTTTATTGGGTGTTCCTCAAACTGCGTTGTTCCACTCTCAAGTCTCAACCAGTCGCGAAACAAAGTTGACTGTTATTTATGGTGCAAGGCCGAAGAAAACTTATGGACACTCCAATTACGAGTAGCCCGGTCAGCAAAGTTGCTGACTGTTACATTATGAGCCACGTGGCATATTTTTTTTATATTTCTGACCGTATGGATGTTTGGCTCAATACTATATGGACATACATATCAAAAATTAGCATGATTAGTGTTTTCTAAGCGTTGGAATATTGGAGTCGTTATCATGGGCTGGAGTTTGAGCGTTATTGACCATTATTTGGGGTACAAAGATCCAAAGGTTCGAAATCATTGATCGGGCTATTTTTTTGTTGTAGGTCCACCTATTGGGCCAAACATCCATATGGGCCAAGGATCTCTAAAAGTGTGCCACGTGACTCATATTGTGGTCCATCATCAACGTTGGACGTCCGTCAGCAAAATTCTACTCACATAGTGACTTGTTGGAGTACTGCGTCGTCCAATCACCGAGCCCATAAGGCATGAGGGCAGTTGTCATGGGATTGAGAATTCTTTTTCTTTGCACATCTGCACTGGCACCAAGTCAATCTACAAGAGGGAGAAGAGGCTTCATGCTCATACACAATACACACAAAACTTCACGAAGACCGCAGCCTAGTCTTATTCATTTACACTCAAGGAATATAGAACTCACAACTCATGTGTCTTCCCAACCATATGAGTGACTGGTTTTATATAAACCAACACAATAACTACTCGAGTACCTCATGTGCTAGTAACTTCTTATAACTACTCATCCCATCATCCCATCATCCCACCTATACTAAGTATATGGACTAGTAACTACTCTCAACCCGCCTAGGTATCTATCTCTGAGGTTGCCACTTCAACCCGAACCAAGCCACAATCGTCTTGAAGCACCTTTGGATGTCATACACCTACAAAGTCTATCTGTGTCTAAGTTTATTCGCCACAAGCACTTGTTCGTGTAACCTAATGCCACATATGCTCGTCCGTGTAAATGTCATGCCACGTACGCTTGTATGTACGTATGTACGCACACGTCTCTGTCCATTGCATATGCTAAGTGTCCAAGCCATATGGTGTGCACGCCTCTGCCCATGATAGAGTTGGACGCCTAGGCCATCTGCCTATGCACATCCATGTAACTGATCCCATCTCAACTAGGGGTGTCAATTTTACCTGTTTGACCGGAACCGAATCGGAACCGGAATCAAAAACATTGGTTCCTGTTCCACATTTTTAGGAACCGATTAAAAAGTAACCGGAACTAGAACCGAACCAACAATAATGGTTCCGATTCTGGGTAGCCTAATATGGAACCGAAACTGATAAGAACCAGAATCGAACCGAATAGAACCAGTACCAATAAATAAATATAATGTAAAAATTCTCATATTCTCAAGATTTGGTCCAATATACCCGGAACCGGAACTGGAACGGACATAAATATATAATCGGTTCCGGTTCGGATCCATGACTTTGAGAACCGGAACCGTTAAGGAACCAAACCGATAAGAACTGGAACCGATTGTTCCAATTCTGGCCACCTTAAGAACCGAACCGGAACCGACCCATTGATACCCCTAATCTCAACGTGGGAGCCTCACGGGTGTTGGTCTTCCACTCCATGCAGCCAACGCCTATGCCAAATCTCAAGGTGCTAACAGCAACCGCACTTCAGTCACAGGTACAGTAGTTGATAAGTAAGTGCGTTTTTTTTTTTTAAATGTATAAGAAGGCCGAACCTTTCAATTGTTGGCCAAATAATTTCATGAATTATTCCCAAATGATTAAAAAAAATCATTTTTGAAGATAATTCATAAAAAAAGTAAGTTTTTCTTCATTTTTCCCCAAATTTTTTAACGAATAATTGAACGACAGACAAACCTGAATTATACTATTTTTATCAAAATCACTACAACAATGGAGGCTAAAAAAATTGCCTGAGCTGCGTGGGATTACTGCTCACTTATTTAGAATTCGAATAAAATATTGTACAATAGATGTTGATTAAGAAATCTAATCAACATCCCACCAAAAATACAACGACGAACAATCAACTGATCAAGAAATAGGCCAACAACCAACAACTTAATTACCCAAAAAATAAAAAAAATTGGCGAACCAACCAGCAAACGGTGGCCTAATTAAATTAATATCCTTCGACTAAATCAACGCATCATTACTCTGAATTCCTCGAAGCTGAGCATACCATCGCCATTGAGATCGAACAAACGAATTATAGCCTTACACTCGTCAATCGTTTTCGATTCACCGAGTCGACTCAACATCCTCTTCAAACTCTTGGGCGTGATACAACCTGATCCCTCCATCTCATACATCCCAAAAGCCTCTCTCAAATCCTTCTTCTTCTCCTCCTCTCCGTTTGTTTCCATCAATTTAACAAAATCATCGAACCCCAACAACCCATCTCCATCTGAGTCCGATGATTCTACCACAGCCTCAGCCTCTGCCCATGACAACTCCCCTCCTATAATCATCACGCAACTCTGCAACTCAGCTGCCGATATTTTCCCGTCTCCGTCCTCATCAAAGTACTGGAACACTCGCTCGAGCTCTTTACCTTTTGACACGTCATGCTCAACGGAAAGACTACGCTTCTGCTCTTTTCTGGGAGATAATTTCCTGCATAATCTCCCAAAAGCAGACTTGGGAGATGAACCTGGTTTATCAATAACGTCTCTCTCTAGTGAATAAGTAGAAGAAAGAACTTCACATTTCATTTCTGGTTCTAAGCTTTCTAGAGAAGTTAATTACAAAATGAAATAGAGATGTTTGTGTGAATTTGAACTGGGTAATCGGTTATAAGCTTTAAGTGAAGTAGAGTTCAGATGGGTATTTGATATTTTGAAGAGCTGAGTGGTATATATAGAGAAAGAGAAGCAAGAAGATTAGACAATAAGATTACAAGATAAGTACACGGAAGCTTCTGGAAGTTTGATTTCGTACAGAGAATATCCTTGTTTATGGGTTTGCGCGTGGGGGAAGCTTCGAGCTGGCTCTGCTTCAGAAGGAAGAGCGAAAGTGGGAATTGAATAAGACAAAGGAAGAAGAACCGTCATAAGTTGTCGGTCGCCGCACGCTGAGCTCATAGATGGACAAGTGGCTGTTCAATGTCAAACGTCAAAGTTCAAACTCCGTGTATAAAATCGAGGGTTTAACGGTCAAAACCCTCCATGCGTGTACCCGCCCCTGAGATGAGAATTATGTGGGCATAACCCAATTAGGATTTTTTTTTTTTTTTTTTTTTGTGTAACCACCCAATTAGGAAGTTAACGGGTCCATCCAGATTCCAAACTAGTCAATCGAGGAAGATACACAAAATTGGGAAAATTTTAGAGGAATAAAGCTTTGATGACAGGCACTGACATGGAGGCTGATGACAGCACGCAATATGAGCCACGTGGTATAATCTTAGAGGACTCCGATGGTATGGATGTTTTTCCAATCCCTAAGTGAACCTACAAACCAAAAATCAGCCTGATTAGTAATTTTAAACCTTTGGATCTTTGTACCTCAAATAATGGTCAATAATGCTCAAATTCCCACGGTTAAAATCAACCCAAGAAAATAATTCCAATCAAACGTCTAGAAGTCACTAATTAGACTTTTTTGGTTTGTAGGTCCACCTAGGGATTGGCGAAACATCCATACGGTTAGATTAGTGATTGCGTGCGTGACTTGCTGGACCCAACGAAGTTACCCAATGTTGTATGTGCCATGTGTCACTCTTGAAGACCACTGATCGTACGGATGTTTTTCCCACCCTTTGGTGGAAGTACAGAGAAAAATTCAAATAAATTAGTGATTTCTAGTTATTGGTTTTGAGTCTTTTCATAGGATGATTTTTAGCCGTAGGATTTCTAGAATTATTTGGGATACTAAAATCCAACCTCTAGAAATCACCAATATGGCCGATTTTTGCCAAAAAGTGGGAAAAACATCCGTATGGTCATTGGTTTCCAACAGTGTGACAAGCAGCATTGCGTGACACCCTTAGTTCACGCGATGTATGTTGTTGATTTTTCTCCACAAAAATGTATATAGACATCCCAAAATGACACGTGGAATACTCTCTTTGGGGGCCCACTGACGCATGAATGTTTGGCTCATCCTTTAGTGGACTTGAGACGCCAAAAATCCGCCCGATTGGTGATTTTTTAGCATTTCTAGCATGGGCTTGCAACCGATTCAAGGGCTTGTTTATGAAGCCCATTATCAAAATGCTCAAATCCACTGGCTAGAAATTGCCAATAAGGACGATTTTTGGTATATAGGTCCACAAAGTTAATGGGGCAGTGGGTTTGGAAAAAAAAATTCCACGTGGCATTTTGGGGATTGAATACGGGCATCGGTTTACTAGATTTTTTCAGTTCTAACCTCTAATTGCATAATGTATAGATAACTTCCGGAAAAAACACGTCCCCATTTTCATTTTCTCGGTCAAGTTGAAGACCCAACCGCTCCAACACGGATGGGCCCATTATATTTCAGCAAAAACCAGACCAGACCAGCTGCATTTTCTTGAACGTCATGTTGCCCATAACTTGTCAATGTGTAGGGTTGGATGCATTTGAGATGTCGTCATCTCTCTTATGTAACAAGGGAGACCGGAAGACAACTTTGCTTTCTCTTTTAGTCTATTCTATATTCTACCAAGGGCTGACGCAGCACAACCATCTGGGGTAATTTTTTTAAATTGCCAAGCACCGAGCACGCCCTCCTCCCCACCCAACTTTCAGATTTTCCTCTTTCAAAGTCAATCCCAATTATAGTTTTATTAGAATGACTAATCTGCAACTTTTTGGTTTTTTGAAGTAGGGGGAACATGCAATCAAGCCTCGCTTGGACCACGTTTACATTTTTTTACGGTATGGACCGATGCCGCCATGGATGGTAGAGACTCTCCTCTCAAGTCTCAACACAACAATTGGAGCCAAGGATTAAAAGGGACCCAGCAAAATGGTTGGCTAACATTACAGTTACAAAGAATGATCAATAACTGTTAAATAACAGTTAAACAGACATTATATCTGTTGAATAAATCATAACATTTTTTGCAATAACCAACGGGGTTGGAGTGTTACTGTTACTATAGGGGTTTAAATGGGCCAGCGCATTAGAGGTTTCGAGCCAGATCGGGTCTTGGTCAGGTTGGGCTCAGGCCTATTCAAAATTCCCCATGAACAAGGCCCTTGCCCAGCCCATTTACATCCCTTATTTACCGTTGCACCAACCCGGTAACCATTTTTTTTTCCTTTTTCATTGGACAAGTGTAACATGCCACTTTTGTACTTGCACGGAGCCAAGGTACACTTTTAACCAGAGAAAGAAACACGAGATCACACCCTTTTTGAAACCATGATCCCTCTCTTGACTGTATAATACAAAACTTGAAATGATTAAAGCAACCATGGTAATCCAATTAATCAACATTTCTTGTGGATTGCCAGATAATTTCATTAATCCTCTAGAAATGGACTGGTTCGATGGTTAGGATATAAACCCAAGCATTGAGATTTCTGTTTGGTGGAAGTATACTCTGGTAGCAGAGAACCACCAAAAAAAACTACCATACCATGACTGGCTGGAATGACAAAAAAATAAACAGTTTTGAATGACAAAATGACCAGAACACCTTCGCATGAAAGGGCACTAACTGCTAACAACTGCCGAGAACGTTTTGGCTTTTCCCATCAGTTGTGTGTAAATTCTGCAAGTTGTAGTGATTCTATATTTCTACATGCCACTTTGACAGTATGACTCAAATACACCTAAGTTTTGAATTTAAAATAATAAAATGAGGATGCTAATCCCAATCTAAATCGATAAAAGAATTCAACCAGAGAAGAACGTAGCAGTGATCTGAAATGAGAAATGAAAAAACACCCTTCAGAATTACTCATCTCAACATGCATTCTACAAGCCAACTACAATTGATTCTATCAATGAAGTTTCACTCTGTTTGCTACAGGGAAAGATGAATACTGAGCTCATAGTTCTGATGACAATCCAAGTTCAATGGCTAATCAGATGGTTAGGTTCATCCAATCAGTGTTATTTTTGGGTTTGATCCACCAAAGAAGCGATCCATTAATTAGGCAGACTGAATTGACAGCACATATGATGGATAGTTAATTGCTGACTATATATTATTTTACTACATGGTGTAAGACTCGCCGAGACTGGAGGATTTAGAAAAACGCAATGCCTCAAAAGTAAGATGCTTTTCCATTGGATCTTTAAAATGAATGATATAATTAAAATAAATCAAATACAGGAAAAAGGAACTCATCCTCAACATTATCGGATGATATCCCCAAAGTACTAGGCACTACCAAAACAAATTGAACAGTCAAAAATGCATTTACCCTTGCAACTGACGATGCTTCATAACATGCATAAAAATTCATACCTTCAATTTTGAAAATATAGTTCCAAGACCCCGTAAACCTTCCATGACAGTTCGGATCCGATCTGAGATGGTGGTGTAGAGCCATCTCTGTGCTGCCTCATCCAGTCCATGTGGGGAAATGGTGGGCCACCCCATACTACAAAAAGATGGTTCTCGAGACATGGATATGGCTGTCTGCCTCAATTTTAGGAGGTCAAATTCTATTGGCTCACCGACGATTATCTTGATATCTTTGTTGCAAAGAGGGACTGGGGGCCTTCTGCCAAAGAAAGATTTCTCAGGCATCACCTGAAAATTCAAGACAGAACACCATGGGAACAAAATGAACCCATTAAGGAAGCCATTCAGATCAATTTCTCATGAATTTTCACCCACCAGCATTAGTTATTTTATATGAACAGTTCTTTTTCCAATCTCAATTTCCCAAAAGGAGATTACAAATGAGAATTTGGATTTGTAAGAACTCAAAACTGAAAACTTGAGAAAGTTCTCAAACAATTCACCAAGTAAAATACACTCAACCAACACTTGGGTAGAGTTAAGGGGATAGACAAAATCCCAAGAACTTGGTTGCATACCAAATTCTCAACCAAGAATGAGAACTACAATAATTCAATTGAATATCCAATAGCCTGATTCATATTTGAATAGCCAAAAACTCGCCAAGCACACAAACAATTCAACTGAGAAGCTGAAGAAATAAAACGATCAAATTCTGTGATACTATTTAAACTTGGAAAAGGAAGATACTGACTGAATACAATCAATTTTAGAGTTGATTTGGACTTAGTCCACATTGAGTAAGCCAATTTTAAGTTCTTAAACCCTTCTTTTTTTCATTCCCACAGAGATTCACAGTCATCAAATCACGAGTTCTCCAATATGGCTACCAAAGTTGCAAGAGAATGTATATAGCATGAACACAGATAGCATAGTATTATTTTGTTAGTTTTTTGTATATTTATTTAGTATAGACGTGCGTGTAGGGGTCTTTCTGCCATTTTCTATTTATTTTGTCTTTTCTTATGATTGGTTCCTGGCATGACATACTTATAATTTTTGTATCAAACCAAAGTGAATATAAGCAATTTAGAGGAGATTGTGCACTCTTAAAGAAGTGCACTTTCTCTCCCATCTTTCTCCTATGTCATCTCTTCTCTTCTTCTTCTACTCGTCTACTCTCTTCTTCACCTCTCTTTTCTTTATTTTCCTCCTTTGTTGTAAGTATGCTGAAAGCCTAGATAAATATACATGGTATCAGGGCGTGATTGATGTCCGCAATTTTTTCGAGTTTATCTAGGGTTCATCCTCCAGTTAAACAGTGCCCAATGAACAGTGCCAATCACAAAGCAAATCGCAGGCTACTTTGACTGCAGTTGTGGTGCTATGTTGAGTGTTGTGTTAGTAATTTGTGATTCACATGACAGGAACGGATCGGTTGACCCCGTGTTCGTGTGTTTGGGTGTCGGAAGCTACTCGAAGTTGTCGAAATCATTGTAAGTGATTTATATCCTTACTGCCAAAGGGAAACTTAAGTACTTGACTGCTCAGAAGCCAACAAAGGATTTGAACAATTATGGTGAGTGGGTGAGGGTAAATGCATAGATAATGACCTGGTTGTGGAACAATATGGAACCTACAGTGAGTTCCAATGTGATGTTTTCAGGCACTACCAAGAAGATTTAAAAAGCTCTCAGAAATATGTACTCGTCCAAGAAGAATTTCCCATACATATCAGTTGTTTCAAGAGATTTTCTCACTTCAGCAAGGATATAAATCTTTGGGTGAGTATTATTATGTGTTACGAGGTAGTGGGAAGAATTAAATGTGTACCAACCACTTACTACTGACTTATAATCACAAAAAAAAAAGGCAGCGTAATGAATTTAGAGTGGCCAAATTCCTCTTTGGGTTGAAATCTAAATACAAGCATGTTCGTGTTCAAATTCTAGGAAGTCATGAGATTCCCTCGTTGAATGAGGTTTATTCGTGGTTACAGAGTGTCAATTGGTGTCTCTTTATCTAGTTCAGACAAGGGAGATAAATATGCATCTGTTGCTCCTTCTAGTAGGAGAGATGGTGACTGAGGTAGTGGTAGGACTGGCATAGGGGTCAATTTGTCCATGGAGGTCGAGATTTAGGGTGAAGTCGTGGTAGAGGCAATGGACCCCGGATGTGTCTGCACTATGGGTTGACCAATCATACAGTAGACTATTGTCGGGATCTTCACGGGAAGCCAGTCTAGGCTAATCAGGTGTTTCATCTGAAGATAAAGGTGACAGTGGAGCAGTTAGTGTAGCAACACCACCTTAGTAGAATGTTCTACGTTGCTAAAAAATCTATAGTTAACGAGTCTTCCATCTTCTTCCACTGTTATTCTTGCCAATTCAAATCATACTTGTTTAACCTCTTTGTGAGAGTCTCCTTGGGTTACTGACTCGAGAAACCATATAGCAGGTAGTTCCAACGTATTTTTACCTCTTGATAGTTCCTCAAGCAATTCGTTTGTTACTCTAACTAATGATACCAAAACTTATCCAAAAAAAAAAACTAATGATACCAAACCAAAGTCAATGGACTTGGTACTGTTGATCTTGGTTCACCCTTGTCGTTATCTTTTGTTTTGCATGTTCCCAATTTTCCTTTCAATCTTATGTCCGAGTAAAATTACTTAATATTTGAATTGGTCGTCACCTTATTTCCTTCCCACTGTGTTTTTCAAGATCTAGAGACAGAGGAAGACTAGTGAAGATAAGAAAAGATGTCTTTACTACCTGGAACGGTGATTTGGTGACTACAAAGAATGCTACTACATCTCTCCAGTGGCACTGTCGGTTAGGTCATTCGTCAATGAAAATTTTTTGTAGTTTAGATCTGTCTTTGTCATCTGTTTCCTCTTTAGAGTGTAAGGTATGTAAATTAAGTAAACACCATCGTATTACCTTTAAACCACGTATCGAAGGCCATCTGTCGAGTTCTTTTGAGCTAGTTCGTTCTGACGGGACCCTATCAAGGTACCTAGTTTATTTGCTTTCAGTATTCCATCACTTTTGTAGATGACTTCTTACGTATTATTGGATTAATTTAATGAAAGATCATTCTAAAATATTTGTATTTAAATCTTTTCATGCTGGAGTCGTTACTCAATTTAATGTACGTATTTATGTTTTGCATTCTAATAATGCTGCTGAGTATAGTTCTGCTCCATTTGAAAATTTTCCTGGTAGTCTTGACATTGTACACCAACCAACTTGTAATCGCACTCCTCAAAGAATGGGGTAGTGAAAAGAAAAAATAGGCATATCCTTGAAGTAGCTCGGGATTTGTTGATCCAAATGAATGTGCCTAAACATTTTTGGGGTGATTTTGTTTTTACCGCATGTCATCTCATTAATAGATTGTCATCTTCTGTTTTGAATGGGAAATACCCATTCAACACCTTGTTTTTGAAAGATGATTTTTTTCCTTACCTAATTTGGGTTTGCATGCTTTGTTCACAAACTTAGGAGAGAGAATGATAAACTTAATGCCTGAGCAATAAAATGCATTTTTCAAGGTTATTCCATGACACAAAAAGAGTATCATTGTTAGTCCTGCATTAAAGAAAAAAATTATGTGTGCCAATGTTATCTTGTTTGAGGCTATTCCATTTTACTGTATTGAAGGAAGTTTGTTTCGGGATCCTATTTTTTGATTTTGTGTGCACTCCCTCTCCTGTCGTTCCTCTAATTGTTCCATCTCACACAGTCACACTCAACTATTGCAAGTGTATACTCGGAGACGTCAGCAAGAAAGTATTGATCCATCTCATTAGGATCCTCCATCATCAGCCTTGCCATCTCAAGATCCAGTTGCTTTTCTTCCTTCCTCATCATCAGCCCTGCCATCTCAAAATTTAGTTGTTCCCGAGAAGACTGATAACGACCTTCTCATTGTTCTTCAAAAACGTAAACGCGTATATTCTGAACATTCCATTTCAAATTTCTATTCCATTGATCGTCTCCTCCTGATTTCCAACATTTTGCTTTTCCTTGTCCTTTTTTCATCTTCCTGTTTCATACAGTGAAGCCATGTCTCGTTGACTTATCAAAAAAAAAATGTCACATCTGGATGGAAGAAAGCTATGTCAAATGAGATGGCATCCCTTCAATCGAATGATACATGGGACTTCACCGTTTTACTTGTTAAGAAGCGTGCTATGGGTTGTCGTTGGGTCTACATTGTGACGCAGAACCCTAATGGTTCAGTTAAACGCTTGAAATCCCCGTTAGTAGCCAAGAGATATACTCACACTTATGGTATCGACTATTCTAAGACTTTCTATCTTGTGGCTAAGTTGAAATATGTTTGTGTGATCATATCCTTGGCAGCTAATATGTCATGGCCATTGTTTCAGTTAGAGAAAGTGTATATGGAGCAACCTCTTGGTTTTGCTGCTCAAGGGGAGTCAGCTAAGAAGTGCAAGTTGAAGAAGTTCATATATAGACAAACAATCGTCCAAAGCATGGTTTGATAAGTTTAACCACGTTGTGATTGCTCATAGGATGAGTAGGTGTCACGCAAACCATTCTATATTCTTTAGACGAGAGGCAAGTGGTATTTTTATTATCGTGGTATATGTGGAAGATATTGTTGTCACGATCACTGAGATAAGGGCATTGAAGTTCTAAAAAATCATCTTCGGAAGTAATTCCACACCAAGGATTTGGGTCAGCTTTGTTATTTCTTAGGCATTGAAGTTGCGAGAACCAAATTTGGTATTAACTTGTCACAAAAGAAGTATGTTGCAGATCTTATAACAGAAACAAGACTGTTAGGAGCTAAGCCAGTTGACACTACCATAGATCTGAATCAAAAGCTGGATGATGATTAGGGAGAGTCCTTGGGTGATCCTAGAGGGTATCAGAGATTGGTTGGGAAGCTTATTTACTTGATAGTCACACATTCTGACATTTCCTATGCCATTAGTGTCATCATTCAATTCATGCATTCTCCTAGAGTTCGAAACAAGCTTTTTTTTTTTTTTTTGATCGGTAAAAAGACAATTGTATTAAAAGGGCTGAGATGGCCCGAAAAGCACTACACAACAGCAAAGAAAAAATAGGCTAGAGCCAAGGCTCGAGAGCCCGAGGCACAACAAAAAACCAAAAGGCCCTACTATATCACCAAGCATTCCCACCGGAATACAAAATCTTCGAATCTGAATTTCTTGAGCTCGGGGATGACAGAACTCCAATGAAAAGAGTGGCTAAGATGTTCATGAATATCTCCTCGTCGTTGGCTTCCTTGTTTTCAAAAGTACGACGGTTCCTTTCCTTCCATAATTCCCAACATATAGCAAAAGGAATGATCCTCCGTAGCTTAAGTCCTCCGGCTGAAAGGTCCTTCACACTCCAACTAACAAAAGTATCTAGGACGGAGAAGGGAAAAACCCATGATATCCCAAATCGGTAGAGAAAAAGCTCCCATATCTTCTTAGAAACAGGGCAGTGGATAAGCATATGATTTGTGGTCTCCTCATGTTGCCGGCATAAGATACATCTGTTGGGAATTTGGACTCCCCATTTCCTAAGCTTTTCCACGGATAGGATCTTGTCAAGAGTGGCACACCACATGAAGAAAGTCACTTTGGACGGAATGGGAGATTTCCATAGTCTCTTGGCGGGAAGATACCTTGACTGGATCCCCTAATCTTGGAGTAGAGCGATTTGACTGAGAATCTCCCCTTGGAGTCGTGGTTCCACCACCTCTTGTCCTCCTCTTGGTCAACTAATTGGATCCCTTCCAAACGAGTCATCAGGGAGGCCACCATTTCCACTTCCCAATCATTGATTCTTCTTCTTAACCCCAGATTCCAAGAAAGACGGCCATTCTCTTTAGAGGCAACATTGCTGACCGACTCCCCTTTGCGATTAGATAGGGCATAAATGGAAGGGAAGTCCTCTGCAAGTGGCTGATCTCCACACCAAATTTCTTCCCAGAATCTCACTCTGGATCCGTTGCCCACCTTGAAACTACTGCCATTTTTAATCTCATCTCGCATCTTGGACGTGATATTCTATACAAGAACAATGGTCACCTGAATGTTGAGGTGTATACAAATGCAGATTGGGCTAGATCTCCTTCAGATAGGGCATCTACTACCAAGTATTGTACGTTTGTGGGTGAAAATCTAATAACTTGGAAAAGTAAGAAACAAAGTGTTGTTGCCAGATCCAGTGTTGAAACAAAGTAAAGTGTTATAACTTACACCACTTGTGAGCTCATGTGATTGAATAATTTGTTACATGAATTCGGAGTGCCATTCAAGAGCCTGTTAAACTCTATTGTGATAATCAAACCACTATTCACATAGCTAGTAATCATGTATTTCACAAACAAACAAAACATATAAAAGTTAACTGCCACAATGCCACTTCATTTGGGAAAAGATGTTAAGTTATTAGATTTCTACGCCCTATATATCCTCTCAAAATCAACTTGCTAACATCTTCTCTAAGCCGTTGGACAGGAGCCCTACGAGCAAGACTTGTTTCAAGCTGGACATGAATGACATTTATGATCCCCCGCTTGAGGGGGAGTGTTGGTGTATTTATTTAGTATAGACGTGCAAGCATTGGTATTTATGTCATTTCCGATTGATTTTGTCTTTTCTTATCATTGGCTCGTGGGAGAGCATACTTGTAATTTATGTGTCAAACCAAAGTGAGTATAAGCAATTTGAGGAAGATCCTACACTCTTAATGAAGACTATAAAGTGCACTTTCTCTCCCCTCTTTCTCTTGCATCATCTCTTCTCTTCTTCTTCCTTCTCTTCTCTTCTTCACTTCTCATTTCTTTATTTTCCTCTTTTGTTGTTGGTATGCTGAAACCCTAGATAAATTTACACTAGTCAAATGAGAAAATATAGAAGTAACTGTATAACAGAACAAAAATCACCTTCAAGTTCATTTTTTATCATTCATACTCACATTAAACATGAGTTAGCAATGTGAAAGGGGACAAAGAGGAGAGGACCCCATAATACTAAAATAGGTCTTGGCACATATAAAGAGCAAAAATCATATTTACCACAAAGAATTGTCATAAAGATCCTCGTCAATCTACGTTGAAGTATGAAAAATCAAAGAATGGTTCAAACATTGATCTCTTTCTAAAATATGTACATGATAAAGAAAACCATTTTGATTGCTCGCTTATCAGATCCTAATTTCAGGTATCTTTAATAATATTAAAATGAGGAAATTGATGATAAAATCATTCAATTGGGCCAATTTATGGCGTGCAAGATATCCTAGGTGTGTCCATCAAATAAAGGGCCCCATCCTACTGCATGTGCACCAGGTGTAACGATATACCATGGATAGACAGTCCTTGTGGTCTATCTGGTTGGTACCTTAGATTACATATACTAAAATCACAATCCATCAGAACATTCAATAATTATGGTGGTTTATCAGAGATTGACTTCAAAACCACAATGTATAATTAGCACTCAATGTAGCAATGACATAAACACCAACTTAGATACAAGACGCCTGACATGGTGCCTCCGCAAAGCCCGAACACATTCACGTCCATACACATGATAGAATAGTTTAGTTATCTTTAAACTAGAAGGGTTTTTAAATAAAAATAAGGAAAAGAATATATGAACCGGTGGGCGTAGACCTTTTAATATTCTCTTTCATGAGCTTACAGCCATATACAAGGGAATGAAATGCACAGCTGAGAGAGGATTAACGAAGCTTAAAGTAGTGTCCGACTCAAATGTGGCGATTGACTGCCTTAACAAGAAAGTTGCATGGCCTTGGCATGTTTCATTTGACCTCTATCGGATTGCTTATTTGGTCCAGTCCTTTGAAATCGTTACCTTCCATTTCGCTCATAGAGAGACCAATCGTGCAGCTAATTTTTCGACTTCTTTTTGTAATTGCGGTGTAGATATCTCCCTTTGTCCTACTTCTTTTCCTTGTGATCTTTCAAATTTTATTGTGGAAGATGCTAAAGGGTGTAAATATGCACGGTTGTAATCGTTTCCTTTCTTATTTTCTGGTAGGGGTCTTGCCTAACCCCAAGCTCTCCCTCTCCCAAAAAAAAAGGAAAGAAAACATTTCCATATATTAAGGAACTATACAATAACTTAATAAATATATGTAGATTAACAACTAAAACAATTGTAATTGTGTTCAACAATTAATAAGTAGTGTATGGAATATCAAAGACATCAACCCTCTTTTAGAAATCTTTTTTTCATTAAAAAAAAAAACATAAAGAAAGAGGAATGCTAGCAAGCAACCCATTAATGGAGTAGCACAGATACAACCCCGCAAAAGACAATAAAAACTGCCTAGAAAACTAAGCCTCCTAATTAAAATATATATTTTGTCCTTTGCAAGGTTGCATCTGTGCAACTCCATTAAGGGGTCGTTGTACATGTTTAGACATGTTGACACACATGTTTGTGGCGAATGCGTCGACACGACAAAAAATCCCAAAAGTGCCAAATCTTTATTACATAGATGGCAATAAATATGAGGGGACGACAAGTATATGCACGAGTTGTTTGGACAGAAATGCCAAGATAAAAGAACTAGGCAGATTTTGTAGTAGTACCTTTTCAAAACCACAATGTACAATAGGCAAAACTATCGGAGTTACAGGTGCACGCGCAATAAGACTGGCAGTTCCCCATTTTAATCGTCTAATAGGCCCATCTTCTTGTGATACTTTTCCTTCTGGAAATGTATGCAACTACTCCTTGGAGATAACAAATAGCTTCAGAAGGACATTCAAATCATAAATATAATATAAGAAGATGAAATCTGGCTAAGCTACACATCAGGTAAACCTAAAGTGCAGTCAACCAACTACATAGAGGTAAGTGTAGCACACGTGATGGGTGTTCTGTCTCACTATTTGATGGGTCTGGCTCTGATCTCAGAGAGACTTCCAAGGCCAACAATCAACTCTTTTTGATGGTCAAAAGAAAAGTAATGACAGAAATCCATAAGAGAGTCAAAAGATGCTTTAAAGTGTCATTCGATTAATTTCCAAACTAAAAAAGATCTATTTTACGGAACCCATTACCCATCAGATGGTGGCACCTACACCCCTACATGACACCACGTGCAACACTAAGTCTACCTTACACGTGCTGGATTTCCCCACATGAGGTAAAAGGAAATCTAAGTACCCATCAGGTAAACCCAAAAAGGGCAGTCTGCACTCTGCTACATGTGGCTCTCGAGGTGTCATGAACAGACTGTCCTAAAGGTCTATCAGAAAGGTACCTCAAGTTTCCCTCATACAAAAATTGTTTGTTAAATTTGAAGGTTGTAAGAATAACAGGATTATAAGAAAATACCCAGGCTCCATCACGCAAGCGATCAAGGGCTTCATTCATATGCTCCTGATAAATTCCACCGCCCCTTGTTATGGGTATACATTTTCCTGTCAAATTACTCTCTCAGAAACACATCCCTGATTTTACAGCATTTGATGAATGATTCCACTAAGACTCGAGGAGCAAATTTCAATAAAAAAGTTGAATGATTGAGAAATGAAAAATAGATCAACACTATATATCGATGTCAAACCAGGAGAATTGGATGAAATCTTTAAGTTAGCACAGACAAATGGATCCAGTACTGAGCCCCAATCTAATCATTAGTGGAAAAAAAAAATTACTCGTGGTATTGCAGCTGCTTTCATGACTTTCATAAAAGTAACCCAACCGATGCCAATACACAGTATGCCAATCCTAACAGATTGACAAATAGGTCCGCAGACCCACAAATATAAATATATTAACGCTGCTTATATGCGTTCAGCAGACCATTCCTTACCAAGTATATGGATGGTTCAAGCGTACAACTTGCATGCATTTCTTTGATGTTCTAAATTACACTCAATGGCAAAAGGATATTCTTCGGCCCTAGAAAAAGGCTGATGAACGAAACCTCTAATCCAATAACTTTTCCAAACATTGGGCGCTCTTCCAAATATCAAGGCATATTCAATTTTATTGAGGAAAAAGGAAGAAGAAAGGATGCAAAAGTGGACATGATCCCTAGTTTCCACGAAGGGCTTAGACAGCGATTCCTAGCTAACAAATAATCAAGACAAATTTGGAGTAACGTTGTTTCCGTAACTAATCTTTGGAATCTTAGACCTGCCCAAAGATGTTAATGATATCAAAAGTACTTTTGTCCTTCAAAACCATTGTACATGTTTCTTACAAAAAGCATTTAACATTTTAATGAGATGATGTGACAAAGCAATCTTTTAACTAAGAAAATGACCAAGGCGGCCTAATTTTTTAAAAATAAAATAGAGCCGTTCCCATGGAAAGTTTAACTTCCACAAATATTTAAATGTATTTATAATCTACAGAATTTACAATAAAAACAATACGTTGTAATTATCTAAATCAGCAAAATAATTAAAAGTGAACACACTAGACTATAAAATGAATGTATAATTTTTTACGCAAACGCTTTTTCTGTAACTACATCAATGCTTTCATTGGGTAGGTAATACACCAATGATGGATTAGATATTTCAAAAATAAATAAAAACATGCAAATTTGTCCACTGATATTCAACTTATTTAATGTTTCTTACCAAAAAACTTACTGTTCACGATCACCCCTTTTACTAGAAAAAATTTTAACAACAAAAGCTCAATTTTCAAAAACACGAATTATTTCATACAAACAGGGTCCCAATTCCAGATTTAATAGTAATGTGTGCTTCGGAGCTTCTTAGGATTGCTTCTAAGGCTTGCTCACAAGTCACAAGCACAGACTCATGCTAAACCCAACAGATATCTAGACAACTAAATTCAATAGGCGCTCCCACTGAACGCTCAAGTAAACACAAAACCTGAATCGATCGAATACTTGGAAAATGTAAATAAGTTCAATGAATAAATGGCGTAAATAAGAGTAATGGCAACAAGCAACCATACCGAGTCGGAAAAAGTAGGAAAGAAGTGTGTTTTTGAAGCAAATGTCTTCTGCTGTCAGTACCCAGCGAGCCAGTCTTGCATCCGCCGTTGGGAAACCCTTGAATCCCCACATTAGTGGGTCATCCAACCTGTTTTTCCACATATATTTCTCGTTAATCGATCACAAACATTTCTAAATAGTACTTCGCACAGATTAAAAAAACCAATCAAATCCAAATCATTTTGGCTAACTAGAGATCTATTAGAACTTTTCGTTAATCGTTAATCTGCAAGAAGAAGAAAAATCCTAAAATCTAAATTAAAAAAAATAAAAATAAAAAAAGGGATCTGAATGGACTGACGTGGACATATGGTTGCTGACGGTGATGAGGGGTGTGCCTGGGGGGCGGGATCGAACGAGACGAAGTAGGGTTTCGGAGTTATGGACGGAGGTGGAGTTGAGGAGATTCGTCACGACTCTGGCGAAAGCTCCCACGCCCATGATTACCAACCTTCGGGGAATGCCTCCCAGATGGCCCGCTCTTGCCGCCCATTCCATTTTCCGTCCCATGGCGCCCCACCCTCAATCATGGAAAGAGGGAGAGATTTGTAGACTTGCAGTACTCTAAAGTCTAAACCATGCTCGGAGCTCCGAAGCGTCGGAATGTAGACTGTCGATTCTTTCTGTGGGCAAATCTATATTCCAAAAGTCCTAAACAGTTGTCACCGCCTATTAACTGACCAAGAGTTCATAACTTCATATTGCATCGATTGAATATTGGGGTTTGGATAAAAAAATAATCTCGACGGTCGATTATCTTCCACGTGACGTACTTTTTGGAGATCGCTAACCGTGCGGGTGTTTAGCTTGTCTTTTGTGGACCTACGGGACTAAAAATCAGCAAGATTGATGATTTCTAGCCATTTGATTTGAGTATTTTCATGAGTTGATTTTTAGCTGAGCTTTTTTTGGGATACTCAAATCCAACGGTTGTAAATCACCAACAGGCTGATTTTTTATCTGTAGTCCACAAAAGGGTGGGCTAAACATCCATATAGTCTGTAGTCTCCAAGAGTCGTGCTACCACACAACAAACCGTGGGTGGATAATGTTGTGGACCGTCAAATTTAACAAAATCGGACGTCCACGTGAAAGCACATCACCTATGAAAGCACCCCATACCCACTTTCTCTTCTCTCTCCATTTTAAAAGAAACAAATTCAAATGTATTGTCTACACCGACAATATGGATCCAAATGAACGGTATGGAATTGTTCAGCTGGTGCATAGTCTGCAGACCGAGCAGGCTGGTTTTCTAAAAAATATAATAATAATTTGCAGTCTATATGGTTGGACATCAAACAATTTGATTTTTATTTCTACAGGTAAGGGGATTGCGGTGGAGAGAGAGTGGGTGTGTGAGACTGTAAGAGGGAGGAAGGGAGACGGGGCAGGGGGGAGAAGTCCAAGTGGGCGGGGTGCTTTCATAGGGTGGGGTGCGAATAAAATATTATGTTTATCTATTTAAAATGCCATTTTTACCCTCCTTTCATCCTTCTGTTTTTTCTTCTTATCCATTTAAGCATCTTAATTAAGAGAATCTAACAACCATCGAATAATCAAAACAAGTCAAGAAGGAAAATCCCATGCATGATTCTCTAACTCAAATAGATCAATGGAGCATATAGAGATATGTTGAGTGATCCATCCATATGGGGATATGTCGAATGATCCATCATCTGGGGGTATGTTGAGCAGTAGGATCTCATGCACGATTCATCATTTTGGGATCTATTGAACAAATCTGATGTTTTTGAAACACAACTTAAATAAACTTTGTTGTGATGGAGAAGAAATATGGTTTAAACATTTCAACATTAAAAGTTTAGGGTTGAGCTTGCTCCCCATCTTCCCCTACCTTTGATCCTCTCTAGATGACATACGATGTTAGTAAGAGTCATGCGTTGAGAGTCCAAACTGGCGACCCATCGGCAATTGAGGAGTCTCACCAACACCTATTGCTTTTGTACTTCCATCTCTGTACATGTTCAGTGGTTGGGAGGTCCGTCCACCATTATCTTCAACGAATTTCTCCCTGTTTTATCCATTATTTTTGTGGATTTTCGAAATTAATTGAGAGTGATAAACTATTCTTTACACCAAGTGGTATCAAAGTATATGTTTGATTTGGGTTTGATCTTGATACGATGAACTTGTAGAGTTCATCTACTGTAACGCAGACGAACAATAGTGTTTGGGACATGATCTGGTCCACCAAATCACCATTTATTTATTTATTTATTTATTTTGTAGGAGTTTTTCTTGTCCCCCTCTATAATCTAGCCTAAACACCTCCTCTAAGCCCCATTTACACTGGTTTTTTTGGGTAAAAATCTTTTATCCCAAAGCTCCCAAATTTCAACCTTATTTAGGACATTTTTCTGGCAATATTTTGGTCTCTGGAGGGATGGGTTAGTGGAAAACAAATTGTTGTCAATTGAAGGGACGGTCTTGGTCCCTAATGGAGTTTCAGGGACTCTTTTAGGACACGTTTGTAGGAAACCGCCCCCTACAGGCTACAGTTCATGTTCAAAGGTTGAAGAAAAGGATCTAAGAACAAATTTCAAACATGTTGGATCTAACATTGATTTAGTCTATAAACTTAAGTGAATAAGCTTGCAACCGGATTCCAAAAGGGCATCCAGCCTAGTTGGCCCACTGAGGCTCCCCTTCAGTGATACATGTATGCGCATATATCACTGTTTTTTCTCAATTGAGTCACCATGAAGGAAAAATCTACCATTTTACCTCATTTTAATGGTCAAAGTAACTCGTCTTAACCCGATGCAATTGGGAGCACTATAATATCCTACTTACACCACGTATCATGCGAACAAAAAAACATGTGACGTTTCTTTTGAGCCAAGCACATGTAGTCATGTTCGTGAGGAGAAACCGATCGTGTACTACCATTGCAGGGAGTGAAATTACAATATGACAGTGATTTTAGATGTGCCGTAGCATTGTGTGAGTAGGTATTGATTGATTTTGTCGATCATCCTCTCTTTGAAGAGATGTCCCGAAAATAATGCCATTTCGGCGTTTATAGCAATTCAATATTTGACGAGGAATCAAATATGGAATCTTGACAAGTATATCCAGAATAGTGAGACACCATTATCATTGAAGCTAGCCAATCAGTTGATAAATAAGGCTTTTACAGATGCTCCCTAACCAACACCTTGTTTTGTTGAAGACACGGTTGACAAAATTTAAGGCCCTGCTTGGTTTGCTGCACTAGGATGCATTTTTCAGTCTAGTGCAAATGTAGTGAGTTGCTTTGCAATCACTTATCACAGTTTTTGGGCTGTACATGCTTGCATCAATTTTCTTAAAGAGTATGCAAAGGCTTGGCAACCACTTGCGCGCACATCACTCATTTGCACAACCCCAACCAATCACATGTAATCCCAAAACCATGGCAACTGAGTGCATTGCATCCGATTTGCATTGAACCAAGCAGGGCCTAAGTAACTTGTAGATTGCGCTTTTGTTTCCATGGAAAATGCCATCGTAGTATGTTTACCTAAAGAAGTGAATGATGAAAGGGAGAATGGGAGGTATCTTTCGTTGGATTTAAAGTTCACACATGCCTCTTGGAACGAGGGCACGGGAGATGCTAGCTTCAACTTTATATTAAGGGATTCCTAGTCTTATTGTGTCATGGCAGGTGGTAGAAGAGATCGGGCCAAATCAACCGAAGAAGCAGAAATTAGAGCTTTAAAGTGGGCCTTGGAGCTGAGCAGGAGGTTTGAGCACTTGGACCTGATTGATGAATCTGATGCCAAAAACATTGTGGACTCCCTTCACAATGTTTCTTTTGGGCTGGGCATGTTCTCTACTGCCCATTTGATGGACATCCTAACTTTGTTGTCCTCCTTTACTTCTATCTCTTTTGCTTTTATTCCCAGACTTGTAAATCATACTGCTCGTGTTATAGCCAATAAGGCTTGTAATTTTTTGGACCCTTTTGTATTAGACCGATATCTATCCCTCGTGGCTTTTTCAAGAGCTCGAAAGGGATAAGATCTCTCGGTCCTCGATCTTCTTTTTAGTGTCTAATATCATAGCCTGCTTACAAAAAAAAAGTTCACACATGTAACTTAGCATCAGATCGAGGAAATGAATCTACCACCAATGGAAGTACAAAATGTAGTAAACTACACTTGACGTCGGCCTCTATTTGAAGCCAAAACTTGAGGTTGAGCTCTTCTTGAGCGAATGAGAATTGGTAAATACTTGACCCTAGGGTCCCGTCTTTTGAGGGTATTAAAATTTTGCTTAAAGGGGTATTTTGGAGATTTGACAATGTAATCCTAGACCCATATACAATGGTTATAAGGGAAATGAGCAAAAAGGTTTCGATTGTTTTTCTCTTTGAGATTATGTGAATTGTACACAGCTCCTCCTTTGAGTTGAGTTTTCTATCCAAAAAGTTAAGTCTAGGTTTGAGCTTGTTCTCCATCTTCATCACATATATTTGATCCTATCTAGTTGGAAGATGACCTTGGTAGGAATCGTATGTCGAGGTCCTCAAGGAGTACATGTTGGCGACCCATTAACGATTGAGGAGTCTTGCCAACGTCTATTGCTTCTGCAGGCCCTTACATCTTTTGTACTTATTGTCTGATTGGGAGATCCCATCCACCATTATCTTCAACGAATTTCTCCCTATTTTTCCTCTTATTTTGGTGGATTTTTTAGACTTAATTGATAGTAGTAAAATCCACTTTACGCCGTGGAGGTAAGTGTGCAGTCGAGTTAAGGACCGTTGGATTTGATATTATGGTAGGCCATGTGCACCACCCTGTTATTCTGGATAGACAGAGAAGATGATGACAAGAGGTAAACAGTGGCCCCATCTTCAATGGCAATCAAAGCTACTTAAGGAAGTTGCTTATTTATTTACAAGGGGGCAGCACATGCGTTGCACATAAGTGATTATATAGGCTTCAACAACGTTGATGACGGACCGTAGTATGAGCCACGTGGCACACTCTTAGAGACCACCCATCACTAGCTGGACTTTCACACCAAAATTCAACCCAATTAGTAACTTATACGGTTGGATTAGAGTCTTTTTCATGGTTTATTTTTAATCGTAGATTTTGAGCATTATTTGGAGGACTCAAATCCAAATGTTAGAAATAACTGATCTGATGATTTTTAGTATGTAGGTCTACCTAGGTAAATGCCAAACATCTATGTGGCCAATAGTATCTAAGAGTGTGCTACACAACTCACACTATCATCCACCATCGACATTGATGATGGACCTCCCACATAATAACGTTGTTGAGTATGTCGTGGATGTGTAAAGCAAGGGGATGTATTGAAAATAAGAACGTTAGCATTGAAAAGTAATTAAGAAATAACAAGGGGCTGAAAATGTAATTAATAATGGCTTGAAAATGAGTAAGAGTAATTCCAACCGGTCTCTACATCCAACACCAAATTTGAAGCTGACCTTTATATCTCTATTCTTGACATCAAATACGGGGATTTTTATTATTAACTTCAAATATAAAGATTATACTTTTCATTATGTGAATTTTCATTTTTGCCATTTTTTTTCCAATCAGCTATTTTTAAATACTGTTGTTGTCCTTACAAATTTGAAATCAACTTTTTTTAAATACCGTTCAACTCCTTTTCCTTCCGCCTTTTTGAAGGATATGTTTTCTTGAATGGGGGGCTAATTGGAGTTCAACACTTCTTAAAGGGCGCTTCTATCTTCAAACTTGAAGAAGCTTTTTTGAAGTTGGAATTTGAAAAAATTGATTGGAGATGCTTTAATTACAGGTAATAGGGGAGTTAATGAACTTTTTTAGTTATTGGCATGAGAGACATTTAATGAAGTATGAAAGAGCAACATAATGGCTCGAGTGAAGCCTACAAGGATGGCAACCCCAATTTCGGCTTCATAATAGTATAGATTCATTTGTCAAATTTCTTGAAGTGTTTTCACTGAGAGGGTTCTAAGAGTAAGGGACAAATGCGATATAGTTAGTTGGATAAACTTCAATGGCTAGCAAACAAAGTAACAAGACTGTGGTGTTGGAAAATAAAATTTTACTTTTTTAATTTTCCTTTATCCATTTTTGTTTTTACAAAACTAGTTGGTGCCATAGAGTAGGTATTTGTTAATTTTAAAATTGACATTCGATTGGGCTTGTGGCTATCTCAACTCCAATGGTTTACAACTCGACTGCGTAAGCTCAATCTTGCAGTATAACGACTCATTTACATATGGCATGTTTGATGTCATAATTACTCTTATTTAGGATGGTGGGTCTCGAAGCAATCAAATTCAGAAGGATAAGTGTTCGATGAGAAAAAAAAATATAGTATAGGATATTTTACTATAACTCGAGTTTCCTCTTGCAAATGCGTGATCAAAGGAAATGTTTTCTTAATATCACATTGAAATGTTTCTTTACTTAATTAGTCACATGAAATTTGAAATGGGACAGAATTTTATTTTGAAAAAAAATGTACTTATATTTCCTCTTGGCTTTTGAGTTTAATGTGGGTAGTTTGTAATGGAATGTTCAGATGGCTTCGTACAAAGATGGATTAAAGGACTACAAATGATTATAATCCTTAAGTGCTGATCCTACTTCTAAATCTCACAAATGTCATGGGCTTTGGGTTCTAAAAATCTTAATCCGCTACTTCCTAAAAATCTTGGTTACACCATTATGAGTTACATGTACTACTACGCTGTTTAAAGAATTTGGTTATCGCATGTAATACTCAAACCACAATTCATCCCCTTTTACTTGTATATGTATTAAATTTAAGTACTAGGAATTGAGCATGACGCATTCAATATAAGTTTGCATGGAGCATTGATTGAATACATGATGTCTTACTTGTTGCGGGCCAGGTATGTAAAATGTTCCAATATATTGACTTTACATGTAAAAATATTTATTGCATGCTTCTTGAGGTATTAAGTAGCTTTTGTGCTCCTATATACACATTAATATATATATATATATATATATATATATATATATATCTTCCTCCAAAACGCATAGATTCATAATTCACACCCAATATCATTTAAGACATTATTATTTTTGTTTTTTTTTTTAATGTAGTACAAGTGTTTTTACCATGGTTTTAAAAACGGTTTTAACGGCCGTTTAAACGGTAACGCCCCAAGCCCGTTTCCGTTAAAATCGTTTAAACAGCCGTTTAATTTTGAAAGTTTTTGTGAAAAAATGGCCGTTAAAACCGTTTAATTCCGTTAAAATTCGTTTAATTTCCGTTAAAATCCGTTTTTTTTTTTAATTTCAAATTTCAAAATTTGAATTTCAGCGCCATTTTTTCCTTTTTTTTTTTTCCGTTAAAATCGTTAAAATCCATTTTTTCCATTTTTGCCCCAGACCGTTTCAATCCGTTTAAACGGTAATGCCCCCAGTCCGTTGAACCGTTAAAACGGCCTCCTTTAAACCTTGGTTTTTACCATGTCAATACACAGCGCACTTACAATAACACATGACCTTTATTTTGACAATTGACATATAGCTTAAGTATTATTAAAGTTATATACGAGAAGTAAAGATATGGTATTCTTTTCTTTATTCTCCATTATTTAGGACTTCTTCTCAGATGAGAAATGTATAAAGATGGAAAGTAAGAGAGCTTAAATGTAAGAGGATTAGATTGAAAAAGACATGCTTGTACTATTACATCACCGTTCAATCACAATAGATTTAATGGTCAGATCATCGATGTCTCATTTTCTTTTATCTGTTTATTTTTGCTATTTTATTCCATTCATCTCCATCGGTGTCTCATTTTCAACCCTTCAATGTAGGTATGTGAATCTCGAGGTGATTGGATGGGTAGCATGTGTTACCTTTCTTGCACAATATTTAAAGCCTAAATAAAACATACGAAAAGTACTACTTTGCCATTGCATGATTGGTGGTGATCAGCTGATCACATAGCCGGATGAATATTTTTTAGTCAAGACGGTGTTAATAGAGGAAAATATATGTCGATGGGAGTATGAAACACAAAGGACTTTGTAAGTGAAGTCAACAGAATCAGAGGTGGTTTATAAGAAAAGAAAGGCTCAAGCTCTGAAGACCCTCTTTTCTTCTCACCCCTCTCGGGAGTTGTGTTCTTGGCCGTAGATTTCACAAATCTAGCTTTTAGCGCTGCAAAAAATGAATGCCAGCTCAGCTCTATCAACCACCGTTGGATTCTCGAAATCTATGGCTGAGAGCACGACTACTGAGAGGGGTCAGAAAAAGGGGGTCCCCTGAGCCCGACCCTTATAAGAAGCATTAGAAGCTTTAATGACCAGATAGACATTGCACAAGAACATCAAGCAAGTTATTCTTATTGTTCTCTTAATTTCAATTCCAATATATATGGATATCTACCACATTTTCTTAGATTCCAGTATTTTTTTTATAGGATGATTTGTAATTGTTGGATTCGACCATATTTTTGATCATATGAATCAAATGGCTAGAAGTCACCAATCAAGTTGGTTTTTGGTGTATAGATCTACCACTCGGTGGGCCAAACATCCATAGGATCAGTGGATCCAAAAGTGTGTGCCGCGATGCATGTCGAGAGCGGAGTCTCGGGCACAACAAACTGCGTTCCATGGGATAATTAGGAAAAAATTGATGATTGTGCTTATCCATCAAACAGGGAGGTGTGAACGGTCGATCAACCACAGTGTACACGAAGTGATTGATCAGATGGTTAGATACGACAAATCTCACAAGAGGGGTTAGCAACGGTCACGGTCGGTGACTTGTAGAGTTTTCGTAAGACGTTGCAGTATGATATCTTCCAACTTCTACCGATTTTTTCCCGGAATCAACTTTGTTTTGTTGCTAGCAAACGTGCTTGGATCCCAGGCCACACTTTTTATTCCTCCAATTGTTTTGCCAAATATAAAATCCCCCAAAAACACACGAAAAGATCCGGAAAACTAATAAGGAGGTGCGCAGCTTAGCCTAGCCTTCATCCACCCCCCTATCTTGCTATCTCTCCGGCCCTTGCGCTTGACTACCCGACTCTCTGCAATGGCCTCCTCGTCCTCTTTAATGGCGGCACTTCCCCACATCTGTTATTCGAGCCCTAGAGACGAGTCTTCTTCGAGGTCCCGCTTGAATCTACTCTTCACCAAACCTTCGGCCAGTTGCAGAAGCGCAAGCAAGTTCGATGCGAAACATCAGTCCATTTGTTTCAGACAGAGGTAAGAATTCCCAGCCGAGCTCTCTGCTGTAGAAAATTTCCATTTTTAGGGTTTATCTGTTTTTATCCAATTCGATTCTTAACCACGAGTGAATTCGCCCTACGCCCTATCTGTGGAAGTTATCCGGAAATTTCAGTTCTTTACACTGTAATTAGCCAATTACAGAAACCAAATTGTTTGATAACATTTATTAATTCTGAGAATAAGCGTATGTAGGAATCTGTCAAAACATTCAATCTGTGTCGTCTTGTATACTTTGTTTTCGATAAATATTGTATTAGTATGCTTTCTGTTTTAAAGAATTCGATCACATATGCAGACTATCAGGTAACGTTCAGTTCATTGAAAGCGGAGAGAACAAATTCCCGTTTTATTCGCTCATTTTTTGGTCTGTGCGTGTGGAAAAACGCTTAGTTCGTCAGAAACTGATATTGTTGCCTTGTTGAGTTTACGGGCTTGGAAAACAATTTGCTTACTGCAAGTAAAATCTGGAAGCCTTTTTTGTTCTCTTCCTGGTACTCTAATTAAGATTTAAAGTACAATCACTCTCAAATCAGTGAAGAATGTTTAAATTCTTTTTAGTGGAAAAATATTATTTTAGCACCTCACATGTTTTGTTTTTTGAATTCTTACTCTAGTGAGCCTTTTTTGAAACACCATTCAGGATAAGAATTACATTTGTTACACTGCTTTGGTCATAAGGAGTGTGTGTTGGTGTTAGACATGAACGGAGGTGTGAAATATGGCAGCCCTTGGAGCCCAACTTGCAGACATGTTCTTACCGTTATATTATATTGTTGAAAGTTCCTTTTCCCATATAAATTACCTCGTACAAGTATACAGGTTCAAATAATATGAAAAAAGAAAAAAGGGAAACAGGAACTGGATAAATAAAAAATGCACTAATACTAGATAACAATATCTTGTTAATAACTGCAGAAGGAAAAAATTAGAAATTTCTGTTCAAATAGCAGTGTATTTTTGTATTTGCGGTCATGGACCTGTCAACACATTTATCTGGAGCCTGCACACATTTATATTTATTATCTGGAAGAATTAGTATGCCACATACATTAGTGATTGACCATATTAACAATTTTCTGGATGAAAGATGGCTACAGGAAGGTGGAACTGGAAGATCACGAACATACAAGAGAAGGACTAATAATTGGAAACAATATACTTCCATTCTACATGAACCAGTCACTGTGGCATCTTTACAAGAACAACATAGATGCGTCTCTTGTTTCCGAAATCATCACAGGCGTCAGCCCAATATTAAAAGATTCACACAGAGGGTCTTACTTGATAAATCAACTTTTCCATTGTCAAAGTGTTCATTTGGCACCATATCTGTAAGTGATAGGTTTAGCTAAAGCATCTCCAACTCTTATATTATATTTGATGTGATAATTCCTGGATTAGTTCACTGAAAATCTCTCTGTTTCTTTATCTCAATCAACTTTAAGATGCATTTATTTCTCTATGGTGTTAATTGCTTTGATAGAAACAAGTTAGTCATACGATGCGTATCTTATTTGGGATGTGGTTGCAATTCACATTATTGGTATTAGGTTTACTTAGATATGGGATAGAAACGTTTCACTAGAAGGGCGGCTTATTGTTATTTAGGTTCTCTTTTCAATTGTTGGCGATTATTTATGAACAGCGCTGTAATGTTGATCTTTAAATAAAGATACATTTGAGCTTGGTAGTCACATACAATTTTAAAAGCGTCCAAAAGATAATGCCAATTGGATCTGGTTGTTCCCCATGGCATAATGTCTTTGTGCAAATGAGTCTCAGATAACCAGATGTTGAAAGAAGAAGTCTAGCTTCTCTCAACCAAAGGTTGGTTTAGCGAACTTGGCTACAAGCAGCCGCATTCTCGGTAGTCATGGTTCAATAAATGCATTCGAGCGATTTGTCCGTTAGTAAACCTCAAAATTTCCGCAGTTGATGGACATGCAGAACCTTTTCTATTTAGAAATGGATCAAAGTTAATGGTGTAATACAAGTCTAACAATTCTTGTAATCTATTTTACCTCAGTAAGGTTGAAACGGCAGGATATGTCACAGACACGGCATTGACACTTAAAAAACGAAGTGCCCGACTCGTGTACGGCATCCATTTTGAAGTGTCTAGGTGACATAGTTTGTAATATTGCAAAGTTTTCTACAACAAGATTTTTGTAAAGTTCGTTATTATTGTTATTATTATTCTTTTTTTCACTAAACACAATGAAATCATTAGGATTTAACATAATAACCAATAGTACGATACAAAATGAATAAATTGTAATGTAGAAATATCTATGCAGTACCTTCAATCTTGGTTGTTTTGGCTAGAAAATCTAGTTTTGGACTAGATGAGAAATTCAAAGGATTGCGTGCTAGTCTCTCTCTCTCTCTCTCTCTTCCGATAAATAAAAATTGAAAGTACATATTGATAAAAGGGTCCCAGTGACCCAACTATGCAAGGGGAAGGGTACAATGAGAAAAAGATCAGCGAGAGAGGGTCTCACATGGTCCAGAAGGTAACTACAAAGCTGTCAAGAATGACTGAAACCGTATACAATGACGGCCTTAAAAAATCATCACCATGGATTTAATTTGCATCAGTTCCATAAAAAATAGTCTTGTTCCTTTCCTTCCAAACCACCCAACACAAGGCAAAAGGAATTAAGCTCCAAAGTAAACGTCCATGAGGGGGAAAGGCATGAGAGCTCCAAATTGAAAAAAGCTCGAAGACACTCTTAGGGAAAGTCCAGTGCATAGCAAAAAGCTTCAAAAGGACAACCCAAACCTCCCTAGAAAAACTGCAGTGAGTAAATAAATGATCCACAAATTCTCTCATCTAACTTCCATAGACAACACCTGTTAGGAATCTAGAAACCCTTACTTCCACCATTAGAATTTTATCAAGCATTGCTGTGCAAACAAAAAAAGCCACCTTAGATGGAAATGGGGGATCTCCATACAAGTTTATTTGAAAATGGAGAATGATCTTGGAAGGAGATATCATGGAAGAAAGAACGAATTGAAAAATTACCTTTGATTTCTTGTTCCTTACTCTATTGTCCGCTTTCGAGGACGAAATATGCACCCCCTCAGTTTTTTTCTAAGGAGAGAGGTTAACTCGTTGAGCTCCCAATCATTAATATTCCTCCTAACGTCCAAATTCCATGAAACATACCATTGTCTGTGACCACACAATCCCTGATAAGAGCTATGTAACAAGGACATTGCACTTTTAGGGTTTTCTATCGTGTCGGACACCTCGACACCTGGACATGCGTGTCGACATTTCCCGACACACATTTGGACACTTATGGCCGTTTCACCCCTTGTTTTAATAAATTTTAATATAAATTGATTTCTAAAAGCGGGTTGGTGTGTTCCATCCTCCATACAATAAAAACTAATAAATCTTTACTGCTTTATTTTCTACTTTTTGTTATTTTACTAATAATTTTAAGCATTCATATATATATATATATATATTAATATATTTTAATAAATATAGGTACGGACGTGTCTCCGTGTCGGATTTTTCTTAGGTTGCCGTGTCAGACACCTCGTATCCGTGTCGGACACTGACACCCATGTCAGTGTCCTTGTTACATAGGATTAGAGCAACCTTAAGGTTTGATAAGGCATAAAAGGAAGGATATGCAAATTGAAAGAGGAATCATCACACCAACAACCTTCCCAGAATATCATGGATTTGCTCCTACTGACTTTGAACCGAATACCACTTTTGAAGTAGTTGTAAATTTTGGAAAACCTTTCCACACCCCAGTACAAAAAGATGAAGGCACATTGCTATCCCAACTGAAGTTTCTATTCCTGTACTTACAATCAACCTCTTCTTCAAAGGTTATCTTTCTCCTCACCAAATCTCCATAACCATTTTCCAAGAAGAGCGTTGTTCATATTCTTGAAATGTCTCACGCCGAGGACTACCTCATCTATAGATGAGCACACTCTCGTCTAATCGACGAGATGGAATCTATGCACCTCATCCATGTCCTTTCATAAAGAATCTCTAATCAACTTCTCCAATGCCCAATGCAATCAAGAAAAGAGATAGGAAATAAATAGGAAGGCTAGAAAAGTTATAAGAGTCACTTTGCCGCCTTTAGAGAGATACCCCCTCTTCCAAGAGGCTAACCTTCTTTCAAATCGCTCTATGATAGGATCCTAGATGGACTTGGACTTATAAATAGCTCCAAGAGGGAGCCCAATGTAAGTTGTAGGCAGGCGGCCCATCTTGCAACCCATACTAACTTTCTAAATCGTCCAAGTTGAACACCTCTTGAACGCCAAACACTTGACATTTAAGATATTGATGCGTGAGCTAGATACCACTTCAAAGCAACGGAGATCACATCTCAGATATCCCACTTGGTCATGTGTGTTTATCTCGCACATTTCTTGTGAAAGTACCCCTGCATCTCCGGGTAGTTTTATGGAATATGAAAGACTTTATCTAAAACAAAACTGGCTTAATTACAAAATAGATGTGCAATAAATTTGTAAATACCTTGACTGAATGCTTTTCCGTTTGTTTATGTGGGAATTTTATTGTACTTTTTTGCTTTACTTGGATTACTTCTTTCTTAGCATTTGCTGAATGCAAATTATAGCCCTTCAATTATTGTTATAATTTTAAAGGCTGCCCAACAGAGGCATATCTTAAATTTTTTCCCTAACACTTTGTGTTCCAAATGTTTCCTTTAGCAAAATCCTGGCATGGTTAAAAATCTCGGTCTTGGCCATCAGATTGTTGAAGTCAACACGGTCTCTGCACTGATGGCTGAGATGATATGAAAATAGCCAAATATGGGTGGTCTTGAGTGAGTTGACCCGAGACAATATGTCTCAGTCTCTGTCGATACCAATTTGACGGGGGTGAGTCTTGGCCGAGATTTTAAACCATTTCATCCTGGAGATCAATGCACAATTCAAATGGACCCATTGTCTTGCATATTCTTGTTAGTAGGAAATCTTGGGCATTAGGCTCAGTTCTATTTGGCTGACTGTAGCTTGGATGTTTTTTAGGTGAAGCCAGCTCATGTTCCGTATGCAACTGTAGGTCCAGATGAGCCACATGTAGCAAGTACAACATGGCCAGATGCTGTTCTAGAGAAACAAGGACTGGATTTCTTGGATCCTGAAATAGAAAGAGCAGAATTAGAAGGGTTTTTAGATTCTCAACTTCCATCTCACCCAAAGTTGTACAGAGGACAACTGAAAAACGGACTTCGTTATCTGATTCTACCAAATAAGATTCCAGCAAACAGGTATTTCCCTTTCTGTTTTTGCCTAATTTTGCAGAAAGAAAATGTTACTCATGATCTAGAAGGTGGTTGCAATCTGTTGACATTACCATTATTTAACCACACAACCACGAGGCTTTAAAGAGGGACGGAGCTTCACAAATATTTTATGACATGACATTGCAACATATTGAGCAAATCATGGATTTAGTTTTGTTGCTAAAATACGGTTTGGCAGTACTGCTGGGTTTAATTCATTGGCTTCTTCCTAATCAATATCATCCTTCAACATCTGGGTGAAAATACTACACCATCATGGATGCTCTTGCTAAATCGTTTGTAAATTGTTTACTGAATTGGTGACTTGGTCCCCGATTAAACTAAGATTCCATCATTGGTTTTTTAGTCCTTTTTTTTTTGGTTAAATTTGTTAGGTGGTCTTGCTAACAGTTTTTTATCTTTTATTTTCTTATTGTGGATATCAGGTTTGAGGCACACATGGAAGTTCATGTCGGATCAATTGATGAGGAAGATGATGAGCAAGGAATTGCACATATGATTGAACATGTAGCATTTCTTGGAAGTAAGAAGCGTGAAAAACTACTTGGAACAGGAGCACGTTCTAATGCATATACAGATTTCCATCATACAGTGTTTCACATCCATTCACCCACTAGTACAAAGGTCTGCCATGTTTTCTTCTGTAGGTTCCATTGATTTAATCGTATACTTTTCAGCTTTGGCTAGCTTGTCTGGAATAATTAAAGTTCTTAACTTACCTCCGGAAATGGCCGTCTAAGTTCTATATATGTATTCAATTATATTGCAAAAGTGATTAGTTGCTCACTCATCGAATAGTTGTCTTACAAATGTCCGCATACAAACAATTAGATTGTGTCCATTTTCTCATTCTCTTTATTTTTTATTTTTTTATAAGTATAATCTTCATTAAAAAGGCAAAAGCCAAACTAAACAAAACGATCAGCTAAGGAGGTCGAGGTGACCTACAATAGACTTGACCAAAGCAAACAACCAAAACCATCACAAAGGGCCTAGATTACAAATGACGGGGATAATTCTGACATCAAACATCCTTAAAGCATAGAGAATCCCAACGAAAAAGAAATGCACCACAATATATCTCTCTTTTATTTATTTCGTCTTCTTTTTTATGGAAAATGGAGCAAACACAATGGAAACAAAACAAATTATCATATTCACAAGAACTACTGGGTGTTTATATATAAAAAAAACTCAGCCTAACCCTGAGCTCCTTATGTGAAGAAGTCGGATGTTCAGATAATAAAAAAACAAAATGTAATGAAAATTAAACGTCAATACAGACCAATTGCATAAGCATTTTTTTGAGTCAATAATTGCATAAATGAAATTTTAGTAACATATCGTCATCATCCATGCCTTATCCCAAATGTATGGGCATAGGAAACACGAGTCCTTTTTTGGCATTCGACTATTTAAAGATATATTTTCTGTTAAATCAAATGTCTTCAAATCTTTTCTTTCTACATCAATACATGTCATTTTCGGTTCCTCTCTCTCCTTTTATAGCCTTAAAGAAACTTGCACCAATGTGTTTTGTTTCACTGGTGCCATTGTTTAAAATTTTAGTTTGCCCATTGATGCTAAACTGTAAATAAGTTATGCCATAGTCCATAGGCTTTTCAGCTAGTTTATTGGCTTCCTATTTTTTTCAAATGCAAATAGTCTTTTGACACTATTAAACAACCATTTACCCCAAAAGATCGACCTATTGAGGAAAGGTGAAACAACTATGTATACCAACGGGTCGTCAGGCCAACAAAACATGTGCGCCTCAAGGTTTAAAATTTCGTTTCGGAGTAATGTCTCGGTCAAGTGAAAACTGAGACAAACTCCGAAACGAAACGAAACATTGAAAAAATGGTGAAAAAACGAAATTTTCGAAACATTCCTGAATCAGTACGAAACATTTCCAAAATCATGAAATCATATTTTTTATTTATTTTATTTATTTTTTATATTGTTTCGGATTGTCTCGGCGAAACAAACTGAAACAGTACGAAACGAAACATACGAAACATTTTAGTTTTCTTACGAAACTAAACATACGAAACATTTCCAAAATTTTGAACCACTTGAACCTGCGACCTCCCAAGCCTTAAGGCTCTGATACCATATTAAACATCAAGTACTTCTTTGAAGAGGTGACCTTCTACTAGATTGACGGTATACCTTCTTATATTGTTAAACCACTTCCCCATCTGGCCCACATATGGTAGCATTAGTTGTCTTGAATCATTAGGGATCAGCTCAGTAATCTCAGTAGGCCTATTTTATATTCACTTATTCTGACAGTTATTTTAGTACATCCCTTGAGTAGAAGTTTTAGGGTTGAATGAAGAAAAGAGGAGAAGAGAAGAAGAGGAAAATCGTTGGAGAGTGTAAACTCTTCCATACGTCCCACAATATTATTTATATCATTAGGGTAAAACCCAATTACACCCACTTTCATATCTCCACCCACCATACAGCTTATATTTTATTTTACCTCATACTGACAATACTCCCCCTCAAGTTGGTGCATGGATATCGATCATGCCCAACTTGTCCAAACATGCCCGAAATGGAGCAACCGCAACACCTTTGGTGAAAACATCAGTCACTTGTTCTGATGTAGGCACAAACAGTGTACAGATTACTCCCGATGTAACTTTCTCACAAATAAAATGTTTACTTCAATGTGCTTTGTTCTATCATGTTGTACGGGATTATGTGCAATACTTATGGCCGCCTTTTTGTCACAATACAGTGACAGATCCTTCAATCGGGAAACTCAGTTTTCTAAGTAAAATTTTGAGCCATAACAACTCACATAAACCATGAGTCATAGATCGGAACTCTGCTTCCGCACTTGACCGAGTTACCACTTGCTGCTTCTTGCTCCTCCAAGTTACTAGATTGCCTCCCACAAACGTGCAATAGCCTGAAGTAGACCGCCTATCATCTTGGGCACCAGTCCAATCGGCATCAGTAAAGCCTTCTACCCTCGTATGCTCATGACGACGAAATAACAATTCCTTCCCTGGGGATGATTTCAAGTATCTTAAGATACGGTTAGCGGCTTCCTGATGCGGTGTGCAAGGCGCATGCATGTACTAACTTACCACACTCACGGCATATGCTATATCCGGTCATGTGTGAGTTAGGTAGATGGGACGTCCCACAAGTCTCTGAAAACTACCCATATCCTCAAAAAGCTCCCCTGATTGGCCATCTAACCGATAGTTTGCTTCAATCGGGGTATCAACAGGTCGTGCCCCCAACATGTCTATATCCTGTAGCAAATCTAATACATATTTCCTTGGACAGATGTATATTCCCTCATCTGATCATGCAACCTCAATGCCCAAGAAATACTTCAAGGTGCCAAGATCTTTAATTTCAAATTCAGTTGCCAAGAAACTCTTTATTCTGGAAATTTCTGTTGCACAGTTCCCTGTGACAATAATGTTGTCCACATACACAATCAGAATTGTCGTGATCCCCCCGACTCGTCTGATAAATAGTATATGGTCTGCCTGACTTTGGCTATATCCCAGTTGCCTAACTGCTACATTGAATCTTTCAAACCATGCCCTTGGTGACTGTTTCAAACCATACAGAGTTTGTTCAACTTACACACTCTCTGTACGTCATCTGACATCCGAAATCCCGGAGGGGGCAACATGTAAACCTCTTCCTTCAAGTCACCATGAAGGAAGGCATTCTTAACATCGAGCTGTAATAGTGGCCAAGATCGACTTGCTGCGAGTGAGAATAACCCGGATAGAGTTTAATTTGGCTATAGGAGCGAATGTTTCCTTGTAGTCAATACCATGTCTGAGAATAGCCCTTAGCCACCAACCGTGTCTTGCATTTGTCCACAGATCCATCTGGCTTGCACTTCACTGTATAAACCCACTTACATCCAACCGGCTTCTTGCCTTGTAGTAACCGAACCAGTTCCCATGTACTATTTTTTTCCGACGTATTCATTTCCTCAGCCATTACCTCTTTCCATCTGGGTTGTGCTAAAGCCTCTGTGACAGAAGAAGGAAGGATAACAGAAGACAGAGGTAATAAAAGATTTGTAGGATGGTGATAAGTTATCGTAGGAGACAAAACTAGCAATAGGGTGTTGAGTGCAAGATCTCTTCCATTTCTGAAGGGCAATGGGAAGATCAGAACTACTATCGCATAAAGAAGGGGAAACTAAAGGGGAATTAGAGGAGGGATTATCTGGATCCAGCGAGGAAGAGTCTTGACCTTGACATTCAGGAATGGTCTTTGTCTCCCTTAGCCTACGACGAGTATAGACTTGCAACTCCCCCTGTTTGCTAGTTTCTCTGCCATGCATAATAGTATCAATAACGAGATCAGCTAATGCCACGGGCAGAGCAGGGGTCACATGCGGTTCCTCACACCAACTACTCTCCCCTTGAGGATCGGCATGGCTAGCAACGGAAAAATAAGGGGTCGACTCCAGAAAGGTGACATCCATAGTAACAAATCATTTTCATGTGGGAGGATGATAGCATTTGTACCCCTTCGAAGAAGAGGAGTACTCGAGAAACACACATTTAAGGGCTTTAGGGTCCAACTTTGTCCGATGAGGGCCAATGATATAGACGTAACAAACATAGCCAAAGATTTTTGGAGGAATTGCAAAGGGAGGACTGGAGGAACTGAAATGGAGTGCGAAACTGAAGAGACATAGAAGGCATACGGTTGATGAGGAAGGCGGCAAGAAGCACAGCATCAAACCAATAATTTTTTGGAACATTGTACCACGAAAGGAGAGAACGAACCACTTCCAGTAGATGTCTATTTTTTCTTTCAGCCACTCCGTTTTGTTGTGGGGTGAACACACGAATTCTGGTGCTCAATACCATGCTCTGCCAAATACAACTTCAACCCCCCCATACATGTACTCGCCCCCTTGGTCAGATCGTAGGACTTTTATATACTTCCCAAACTGAGTAAGGATGATTTTGTGGAAGTTCTTGAAGGTAGAAAACACTTCATCTTTAGACTTCATAACAAAGATCCACGTGCACCTAGAGAAATCATTCACAAAACAGACAAAGTAGCGATAACCAAAAATGGAAGTAACCGGGGATGGACCCCAAACATCAGAGTGAATCAAATTAAAGATAGCAGTACTTTTATTACCCCGTGATGGGAAAACAGAACGAGTGTGCTTGGACAGAGCATACACTTCTCAATGAAGTTCAGACAACAACAAAGACTTAAACAATGCAGGAAACAAGAGACGCAAAAATGGAAAAGACACATGATCAAGACGAGCACGCCAAGACAGTAGCTGCTCCTTATTGACAATGCCAATTGTCCTCCTCGGGACCAAGTCCCGAAACACGCAATGAAAAGGAAAGAAAGAGTGACAACAATTCAAAGTTCTTGTGTGAGAGCTAACGGAAAGCAGGTTAGTATCAAACTCGGAAATGTGAAGAACAGGAGATAATGGAGTCTCGGGTGTAGCCGTGACACACCCTTTCCCAGAAACAGAGGAAAGTGTGCCATCTACGATGCGGACTTTATCAGTCCCAGAACCCACAGAGTAGGAAGAAAACAAAGTGGACATATCCGTCATATGCTCTGAGGCCCCCGAATCAATAATCCAAGGTGAGGAAGTAGAGGCGGAAACATGATTGGCAGAACTGATGGTACCTGACTGGGCAAATGCTGAAGTGGCCGAAGGTCCATCCAAGTGAGCCATAAAACGACGTATATTCTCGAGCTCCTCGCGATAAATAGTAATTGGTGACGTGTCCGAGGAAAGGGATGGACCGGTAGGAGCATCCATAATAACGCTTTGGGCAGTGGAATGTGCAAGCGACGACGGCAGGGACGATGACGGGGGTCGTCCAATAATATTCTAACACTTTTCCTTGCTGTGTCTCTTTTTTCCCCACCCCTCACACACATGAAGGCTCCAGCATTTATCTTGGCTGTGGCCTTTCTTGCCACAATGCGCACAAATAGGTGGAGGGCCTTTAGGACCACTAGTCGAAGGTGGATGGCGATTCTGTGATGGTTTCTGTGATGATGAGACTGCTGCCAAGGCAGACTTTCCATGTTTGGGAAGAGGAGACATGGCATCTCTGTGACTTTCTTCACTCTGAACGTAGGCATATACTTGATTAAGTTAGGGTAAATCATCTTTATTGAGCAACTGCACACTAGCTAACTCGAAATCAGCATTCAAGCTAGCAAGGAACTCATGTATCATGTTATGATCAACCAACTTGCGATATGTCGTACCATATGTGGTACAGACAGCGGTAAAGACTTGATAATAATCAAGTTCCTCCCACATGCTGCGAAGCTTAGCAAAGTACTCGGCCAAAGGCAAGTCCCCTTGACGAAGAGTAGCGATGCTCTGGCACAACTGATACACACGAGCGATGTTCTTTTGTTGGGAATAGGTCTGGGCGGCAGAATCCCATATCTCCTCTGCAGTGATGTGAAATAGAAATCCTCGACTAATGTGGGGCTCCATAGAGTTAAGAAGCCAAGACATAACAGTCAAATTGCCTGCTTCCCATTTCTCAAACTCAGGATCAGCCTCTGCAGGGGCTGCAAGACGGCCAGTAAGGTATCCTTGTTTCCCACGGCCACCAATAAACATCTTGGCAGCCTTAGACCACTCCAAGTAGTTTTTTCCAGCCAACTTGATAGTGGTGATTTGCAACACAGGATTCTCATATGGAGCAGGAGCTGAAACGAGAGGGCTAGGAGGCCTGGGAGACACATCCGAAGCCCCGGACTCATCCGAAGCCGACATTGTCACGTCAAAAACAGCCAATAAAAATCACACAACACGAAGATAGTCACCAAAAAACACAGATGTAATAATCTGAAGCAACACGACAGCATAATAGGTTGTAAATGGGAGTGAAACAAGCCACACGGCTCAAGCAACAATAACCACAAGGCCACGGAGTGAGGGAATCAGTCCTAGGGTCCAAGAAAACATTCAAACAAGGTCAAAGACCTAATAAGATCCAACCATCTGCAATAGGGAAGTGCTGTGGGTCACAATGAGGTCTGCAAAGTCGCCGGCGGTAAGCATTGGAGGAAATGATCCCCCACTCACAAATCCTATAGGAAACAACACCACAGTGCATTATTAGTAGCAAAAAATCATTTGAGAGGAGTACCCACAAAAAACTCAGGTCAAAAGACCTAAAAAAGGCTACCGGCGGTGATTTCTTGGTGAAGTCAAGCCACAATGCTCAAATCGTCACGAACTTGTACGGCAAGGATGTAGATATGTTGGTACACTTTAGGTGGACCAAAACGAAGCAACAATGGCAGAAAACAAACTTCTGAAGGTTCCACAAATCGCACCGAACCAGATTGGAATTTTTTTTTGATTTTTCGCGAAGAACAACCGTAAAACTATCAACGTATGCTCAAAACATTCCCCAAAAATCACCAAAAACCCCCAAAAATCGTGTTTTACTGGATAGGTAAGATTTTGGACATCATCCTTACCCCGTCCGTACGGTTGATGACGTCAGTACTCGCCGGTGTCACGCTGAAGCTCCAATCCTTTGCTCTGATACCAAGTAGAAGTTTTAGGGTTGAATGGAGAAAAGAGAAGAGAAGAAGAAGGAAATCGTTGGAGAGTGTAAACTCTTCCATACGGACACAATATTATTTATATCATTAGGGTAAAACCCAATTACACCCACTTTCATATCTCCACCCACCATACAACTTATATTTTATTCTACATCATACTGGCAATACCTTGCTGCAGTTTTTAGCTTTAGGTCTGCATTGCCAGTTCAAGCCTAGATGAAAGACAAGGGTTTTATCAAGTGGTAGCAGACATAAAACTTGTGTCAAATCTCTTCACATGAACTCGATTTGTTGTTTCAAGAAAAATCAAATGAAAAAAAACTGTTAATTCTCAAAAAACCTCCCCAAAAGTCTGAGAAACACCATATATAAACCTAAAACTCTACTTACTCATTACCATCCATTTGGGCTATAATCTCAACCTTTCAAGATAACTTTAAAAAATTCTCAATATGCCCCAACTAAAAAATATTAGAAAGAAAACAGCCATAAAACGTAGGGTTATAATACCCACTTAAATTTAGTCTTAAAATTGGCCAAAATAAAAATACAACTTCGTTTTAGGCCAGGCCTTTCAAGGTGTATTTCAAGCCTTTTTTTTTTGACTTTTTAAAGCTCTTCTTTGATGGAGATCGATTGCCGAAGAAAGATTAGATTATGGACAAGCCTGGTTGAACGTCTTTTTGCCTACTTGTTAGATTTCATTGTCAAGAAGTTCCTGTACTATATAATGATACGTATGCTTATGGGTTTATATTTCTCATATTTAAATCGGTAAAGGTTCTATTGATTCTTTGTCCATTGTTTGAAAAGCTAGCTTCACAGTCATAGGCGACATGTTATGCATGTTTTGATATTAAATGGAATGGTGCTTTGTTAGGACTCTGATGGGGATCTACTTCCTTTTGTACTGGATGCTTTGAATGAGGTATGTGAAATTATTGAGTTTTGTTGGAGACTTGGAGTATATTTTTGTTCAGTGTTGGTACTCATTAAAAATGCCTTGTGAGGTTTTCTGAAAAACCCTCCAGAGTTGGTAACTTGTGTTCCTGTTATGTTTGGTATATCTTTGTTGTTGTTATTGTCATCGTTGTCTTTGTTATTATTATTTTTTATTATAATTATATATGTAACATCGACATGGCAGTTCTAAGCTTTTTTGCCATGTCGACACATATTCATGTGTCAACATGGCAAGACATGGCAGTGAGTAGTGTCCTGATTTGAAAATTTTAAATTAAATGTAGATTTCTCTTACAGTCCATGGATTCTTTGATCCGATAGTCTAAACCAAGATCACGATTATGTTACCTTATCTCTTTACCACTTCTTTTGGTAGATGTCTCTATACCACAAAAGAAGCAATAATACAGCTGTACAAAAAATCTTACCTTATCTCTTTACTACTAAAGATAAAGAAGGCAATGGAAGTCTCATCTCAATTATACAATTGTCATCCGATTTTCTCTTTTTACCACCAAAATAAGTAATTTCATGTCTCATATATACAACTGTAATATTGAACTTTGACTTTTGGGCAGCTTGCATCCGTATATCCAAACCGTTGAATAGTTTGTGTGGACAACACTAGGATGATGATAACATTGCCTAATAATTTTAAAGCAAATTAGTTGTCTTTTACTTTGAAATAATTATGTGTAAATATTATACAAATGATGCTTGTAAAAGCTCATCTATTAACAATCCAAACTGTCAATAGATGGGCCATTAGATCAAGGGCTGTGATCATTTCAAAACTAAAATAAACGACATTATTTTTAATATTTATGCACATACGTGTCCCAGTATTGGGTTTTTTTAAACTCGCCGTATTGGACACATTGTATCTGGTCGGATAGCGACACACGTGTGCATGTCCTTGTTACATAGATAATATTATTATTATTAGTTTTTGTTGGATTATCATTGTCTTCTCTAATGTGTTAAAGATACTCCCTTTTGTGGAAACTGCATGATGGAAGATGATATATGTAAACATACAATGTCATATCTCTTGCATGAATACAGATAGCTTTCCAGCCCAAATTTCTCACTTCTCGGGTCGAGAAAGAGAGACGAGCAATCCTATCAGAACTACAGATGATGAATACGATAGATTATCGTGTTGATTGCCAGGTGATTACCGTGATCTAGTTAGCACATTTGGTAATTTGGGCTGTGCATAGAACCATTGAGATAAGTTCTACTTTCCTGGTCAATTGCTCAATCAATTTATGTTATTTCTTTGCATGCAGTTGCTACAGCATTTGCATTCTGAAAACAAGCTGAGTAAAAGATTCCCAATTGGATTAGAAGAGCAGATTAAGAAGTGGGATGCAGATAAAATTAGGAAATTTCACGAGCGTTGGTACTTCCCAGCAAATGCCACCTTATACATAGTGGGGGATATCAATAATATTCCCAAGACAGTTTATCAGATCGAAGTATGTGTCGATACTGCTGAAGTTGCTCACTCCGTATACCTGCTTCATGTGTAGAGTAGGAACTTTGAAATATGCCTGTTGGGGCAATCTTATGACTATGGTCTTGTTTATTGCAATGCAGTGATCCTTTTTAAAATTTCAATATGCTGATTAACTTACAATTATTGTATTGTGCAGGCTGTATTTGGACGAATGGGTGTAGAAAATGAGACAGCCCCGACACCCAGCCCCAGTGCATTCGGTGCAATGGCGAGTTTTCTTGTTCCAAAGCTGCCAGTTGGGCTGGCTGGAAGTCTATCTAACGAAAGGTCATCTCTTTCTATAGATCAATCCAAAATTATTAAAAAGGAGAGGCATGCGGTTCGTCCTCCTGTCGAGCATAGATGGTCTCTTCCTGGAACTGGTGAGGATGCTAATCCCCCGCAGATCTTCCAGCACGAGTTGCTTCAAAATTTCTCCATCAATATGTTCTGTAAGGTATGAAGAGAGCCCATTATGGTAATATTTCTTTTTAAAGCAGTGATCTTGCATGCAACTGTAGACATTAATTTGGGTTTTTCGTCTCTCACGCAACGAGTTTGGAATTGTCTTAATATGTTTACTGTCAAACCTTTTCGAGTTGGCATGTGTGTGTTGAATTATAGTATGTGTTCTGTTAATTTGTATTTCTCTTCCCTAATGTGTTTTTTTGTCTTTGGAAGTCATAGGCAACCTAATAGTATATTACTATTATTTAACAGATTAGTATCTGTAGTTGTAATCGTAAATACCCTTGTGGTTCACATTACTTACTCTTATTATTTGCTGCATTGGTTTTGGAAATTGTCATTATATCACGAGATCTAGATTTTGGGTTCTGAGGAAGTTTCTGTATGTTGGGTCAGAAAAATGCCTAGCGCATCACTAATGGAATATTAGGGGAAACGGTCAATGTTGCAGTGAAGTCTACACTAGTGCAAACAGTAATTGTGCCACTTGCATAGTGAAGCAATTGATCTAGTGATTGTTTGCACTGGGATTTTAATTGAGGATTAATAACAGGGTTAAGATTTGATGGTAGGACTGAGGGGTGATGGGCGCATATCTCCATGGCCTGAGACTCATTACCGAAGCCTTGAGGCAGCAGACATGCTGCATATTGGGGTCAGTTAATGCGTGAGCATTGAATTGTCGGGTTCAGGTATCTGACGTTAGAATTTACTTCATGCATGGTTGGAAGATGGTGTATGCGATGTGAGGCCTTAGACATGGGTTGTATCTGAGGATCATGGATACTAGGCCTGGGGACGTTCAGGTCACCGCCTAAACCAATGAATGGCCTTTTAATGCCCTTATTCGTGATCCTTGAACAGGGGTGGATGAGAAGTGCCAATTGTGCCATGTGAGACTAGAAATTCTGGTTAGAGGAATGATTCCTTGACTTGCGTCTTCTATCCCTTCGTATGAGTAACTTGCGCGCCTCAAGTTTAGTGTCAAGGTGTAGGGGTCAAGAGACCTCGAGTTTAGTGTGAAGATGGGTCAAGAGAGAGCCTCGAGTTTAGTGTCAAGGTGTGTAGGGGTCAAGAGACCTCGAGTTTGGTGTGAAGATATAGGGGTCAAGAGAGAGCCTCGAGTTGGTGTGTGTGTTTATGCTTTTCATGGTACTATGTTGCTCGCTTGTTGGATACGAGGTTAATTTGTTAGGGTACATGCCTTGAGTTTAGTGTCAAGGTGTAGGGGTCAACTCTCTCTCTTTTTATGTAGTGTTCAGATGTTAAGAAACACATGGCAGATAAACTTTCCTTTGTGTTTTTATTCTTCTGGGACGAGGATTCACTATTGAAGGCGACGCCTTCTCAGTATCACTTTCTCTTTGAGTTAACTGGAAATCTGAACACGCCTCTCACTTCTCTTGGCCACAAGTCCTATGATTGCTCTATGACCCCAGTGATGTTAATGGTGCCACCATGGCACCATGTTTATCCAAGATTCAGAAGCTGGGGAAACTGGGAAAGTGTAGTTCATTACACTTTTCTTGGGCGTCTGGGGAACAAGGAATTATTTGGGATATAAACTTATCATTATTTTAAGGTATCGACAATGATGAAGGCAACAATTGAAAATATAAATGAGACGCAGACGAGGAATAAAATAAAATATGTTAAACTATGAGAAAAGCCGGATGGTCTGTTCTCCTGACTTAGAACCCGTGGTTAAGAGTGACACCTCGGACTCATATGACAATAACATGGAATGAGCATCTATATTGCTTAGATGACTTTGGTGTTCTTGACAATGGACCGTTTTTTACGAGACTAGTAAAAGGGACATGGATCTTTGTTTCACGGTTGATATCTAATTTTTATTTATTTGTACAATGTTGTAGATTTAAATTTGTACTCCACAGTTGTAGCTTGTTACTTTACCATTTCCGTTTTCTACTTTTGTCTTTTTAATTTTGTAAGCTTTAGCACCTTGTCTTTCTCTATGTTGTAAAAGCTAAAATTTGAATTAGATGCTAACTGAACTGTGATTATGTTTTTTCATGCTGCAAGGTTGGATAACAAGTCCATGAAGATACACGATTTACCTAAGTTATAAATTGCTTATAAGGTTGTGACGTGGGAAATTTGTGATTGGCATTTTTAATGTTGCATTAAACTCTTTAAAAGATTTTCTAAATTTTGAGTAGAAAACTTATAAAAACTGAATTGTGTTGGTTCGGTATTTGACTAGCTCTTGAATCAGCCAGTAGTCAGGTACTAGTCAAGTCAGGGGCTAGGTATGCACATCCTTAGTTCCAGTAAGAAAAGCTGATGAATACTCCATTTTGGTTTGGATATTTGTCCAACTGTCCATAAACCTGTACTAGTGAAACAGCTGACCTCATACCTTTTTCAGTATGGATGACATTGGTTTTGTCCCCAAGTCTTAAGTGTTTTGTTGGTGATTGTTGATACACTCGCTATGGTTTGGTTTCAGGGTTATCCAAACCTTTGACAAATGATTTTGGTTCTATTTGCCTGAGTATTGTGTTGTCAATTTTGCTGCAGGTTCCTGTGAACAAAGTTCGAACATATGCGGACTTGCGTAATGTTCTGATGAAGAGAATATTCCTTTCAGCTTTGCATTTCCGGATTAACACAAGATATAAGGTGCATTGCTGTTATGAGTATAATTTTTAGCCTTTCTCTTTAATGAAGTTGGTTGCAGGTTGATGCTATGGTTGTACATGTTGCAATATGGACCCAAGTTTTCAGTCATATTCACATTCATACATGCATGCAGCATACTTATATATATTGGAAAATTTTCTCATAGGAGATTAGAGTGTTTTTCCCTGGAGATGGAAAATTCGTCCACCGGGTTTTATCAATTTGCAAATTCTTCCTCAACTAGTTAAAAGAATATATTACACCATAGCTGGAGCTTACATTCTCTTTAATGTGACGGCCCTCACCTCCTCAGCTTTTGGCGCACTACATATCTATCAAATATATATCTATTTATTCTCCGGTCATACGATCATTTTCCTAAATTCTCCTCTCTCTCTCTCTCATCTGCTTCCTTCCTCTTGTATGTGCATGTCCTTGTGTTGGTGTGGGCATCTGTGCTGTTATTCTGGTACTGGTTCGTTTCTATCTTTAATATTTAGACATACTAGTAGACGGCATGTGCGTTGCACGTGAAACACATGTGAGCAAGTAGGGGTGTTTTTGAAAGGAGAGGCAAAATAGGAAATTTCCGAAAATTAGCTTGGAGTAGTGAAAATTCAAAACTTCGCACAGTTAGAAGGCAGAAAGATGAAGGTGGAAAAGTCGAAGCTGCCCATGGGAAAAAAGTCAAATGAGGGGCAAAAGTTGGAAAAACAGCCCACTTGGGCAATTGCCTTAATAGTGTAGATTTGATAGTGATCTTTCCTTCCAAACACAAAAAAATAAAAATAAAAATAAGACTTTAAATGAGAAATTTACTTCCATGAAGTTTCTTCCGATCTTTTGCTTATGCTTCTTATATAATTTTCATTCAGTTGAACTTCATTTTTTGCAATTTTTCCCATGGAAGAAGGTTCATGAAGCAACAGAGTAATAATCAATTTATCAATCAAAAACCGATTAGCTGGGGCTTCAGTCCCATAAGCTACTTTGTCATATGGGAAACATCTATCTAACTAAAAGGGTCACCGAGTGAAATGGAAATTATAATGAAGATGCCTTTCTGTAGCATTTCTGAGCGGTTAGGAATGCTTGGCGTTTCAAGTCTTCGTATTGTTCATGAATTTCTTCTTTCTTGCACTATAATCTGAAGGTTTGAATTTTGATTCCATTGGGATTTTTCCCAGCTGCTTGGAATGGTAAATGATCATGTTCTTGGTATGGTTTGGCTGTTGCAATTATTTAACCATTGCAAGATTCAGTTCCATTGTTTCTTGATCTGTAACTAAGAATGGATGTAAGCCTTGAAGGTTGCCTCCAAAAAATTGGGTAGTTGTTAGATAGGCCATGACGAAGATTGCACTAATAACTGGAACTTCCCAGGTCAGCAGTGAATCATTCCAATGTTAATGACCACATGCTTCCCAGGTCAGCAGGTAGCTGGGATATGAGTTGCTATAAATATAATGCTATCCCAATTACAGTCACTGCATGTATAACTGGATTCCTTGATAGTATTTTTGGTTTTTGTCCAATTTGGAAGTCTGTTCTTCTAATTTAATTGTGAATTTTGTGCCTCAGGCCAGTATTAAGATGCGTCAACAAACTTGTACATCTGGTGTCACATTTGTAACACTGTCATATATAATTCTCCAATAACATAAACAATTGAAAAGTCATAAATAAGAAAAGCAAGAAAAAAAACAAGATGAAGAAGAAGAAGCAAAAAGAAAGAAAGAAAGAAAAAGGTTGTGAAAAGAAAGCTATCACAAACCGTCTAGCATAAAAAAGGTCATTTTTACGGGGCAAAAGACATATATACCTCTTTCATGTTAATATCTATCAAGTGGATCTTAATTAAAAAAATTTAAAACTAAGAAACAATGTATGAGCCATTTGTAACAAATAATGATTCTTAATCTTATCTCTGCCCGAGTTCTGTAATTCTGTATAAAACAGAGGAAAAATGAGAAGGTCCAGTGGTGCTGGAAATCTGGTCTCTCCCCACTATACGTTTTCTTCCTTGTATTGTACTTGGATTTGTTAAGTAGTAATCTAGTTCCTTATAGGAAGAAACTGCAATGTTTAGTATTAATTGATTTATAAATCATGCAGAGCTCAAATCCTCCTTTTACATCGATCGAATTGGATCACAGTGATTCTGGCAGAGAAGGGTGTACTGTCACCACTCTTACAGTAACTGCAGAACCCAAGAATTGGCAGAGTGCAATTAAAGTTGCTGTTCAGGAGGTTTGTATTTTGTACTTTCTACACTATTGTTGAATTCAATTGGTTAGCTACTTTATGCCAAGTGTTTTTAAAATTTTAATGTCAAATGCTGTCTCTGCGACCAACTATGACTTCTTCAATGACAATTTCAGTGACTCAGTTGGCACATTCTCATTTGGATGATTTGATTACATGCATTATGCAAGATAATGCTTGCATGATTTTGTTTCTTTTGGAAGATCTTCAAATCTGAATTTTGGAATACTACTCCTATGTGAAGCTTTTAGTGGGCAGAACATGTTTCTTTTTAGCTCAAGATTCTGGTACAAACATTTTATAAAGCTATTCTTGTAGCTTCTTTTGTAATTTGTACCCTGTGTAAATTGTTATCAGTCCTTTGCTGCTTTCTGGTACCTTGGATTTATTCTGTGGCTTAAAAGTGCTTTGACGCATGGTATTGACTTACAGATGTAGTGATCTTACTCATCTGCATTTTTTTTGGTATTCCAGTATCTGAAATGTTTGTTTTGGTGCAGGTTCGAAGGCTTAAAGAGTTCGGAGTGACAAAAGGTGAATTAGCTCGCTACATGGATGCACTGTTAAAAGATAGTGAACATTTAGCAGCAATGATTGATAATGTCCCATCTGTGGATAATCTGGATTTTATCATGGAGAGTGATGCACTAGGCCATACAGTTATGGATCAGAGACAGGGACATGAATGTTTGGTTGCTGTTACGGAGACAGTTACACTCGAAGAAGTAATTTCTTACCCCTGGTTGATCCTGAGGATTAGCTTCTTCTACTCTGTAGCATCATTGAAATACGAATTTTGACATTATTTTTGCAATGAAAATCTAGTCTGAGGGTTTGCACGGAATCTTGGTGAATGCTTATAATGGTAGTTCTACAAACATTTAACTCGTTAGACGTTATAGTCACCAGTTAGTTACTAACCATTGTAATCGTGGTCACTATGGTATTTATATTTTTTATGGTGTTGGACTCTGGTCACTAGGGTGTTTTCCCGAAATGATGTGCTGCATCGTAACCTGGGTGCAGTGATAAGTGGGCAAGGGTTGGCTAGGGCATCCCCTAGAAACAACGGGTTGCAACGATGCCCAGTGGCACTGAAAAGTAGGCAAGGGTTCTAGTACTGATGGACGAGTGCGGGTAAAGAAGCTGGTTCAGGAAAATAAAATTTGCTTTGCTACTCGAAATTTATGGACTTTGAAGTTAAGGAGTGGGAGTTGGATGATACGCTGAGGAGGAGGAGAGTTAACATATGTCTACAAGAGATAAATATGTAGGGAATAAAGCCCAAGGCCTTGGGGTTGGTTACACATTTTTTTTATACATGTGAGAAAAACACTAGAAATGGGGTAGGTATAGAGGTAGAGAAAGATTTGATACCTAGTGATGTAAGTGTTGATGGAGTAAGTGATGGCTTATGTCACTTAACTAGTCTTAGGAGAGGAGATAGTTAACGACTAGATGGGAGTATTAAGAGGCAATTTTGGGAAGAGATTAATGAATTATTACAGAAAATCATTGATGGAAAGAGAATATTATTAGGATGTGAATTAAGTGGACATGCAAGGAAAGATAGTGGAGGATGTGAGAGAGTACAAGGAGGATAAGGGTTCGGAGAAAGGAATGAGATGGGGGTTATAATTCTTGATTTTCCATGACATTTGATCTGATATTAGCTAATATGTATTTTAGGAAGGGAGACGGATTTCTTATTACTTCCAAGAGTGGATTGAGTAGAAGTTAAATAGATTATTTTCTTTTATCGAAACAGGGATTTTGTGATATGCAAAGACTATAAGTCTATAAGGTATCCTAGGAGAGAGCATTAACTACACAACATAGGATAATGGTTTTAGATGTTTGCATTAAGAGAAGGAAGAAAAGGATTAAAAATAAATCATCATTATAAGACTTATCTTAATGATATGAGGTCGGCTCCGATCCTTCATTCAATTCATGGATCATGATAGGATATGACAAAGTTTTACACTGGCAGCCAGCCTGACGTAACTCACCTTCATCTATGAGATAAAACAACGCCCTTTAGAGTAGAACTAATTGGGAAAGGAAAATGGAATTTAGTTGTAAAACTAACGGTAATGTGTAATGAAATGATTACTTATATTAAAAAAGTGGAGAAAAAAGTTTTTAGAGAATCTAAAGGGAAATGTGACAAAAAAGAAACTTGTGGTGGATCGAGGAGGTCCAGAAATCGATTAAAGAGAAAATCTCATGTTACAAGACTTAGCAACAAATAAGAAACGGGGAAAACTTTGAAACTGTAAAAGTGTAAAAAAAAGCGAATAAAGTAGTGAGGCAAAATTATGGCGTATGATGACTTATATAATAGGTTGGGAACAATGGAGAGTGAGAAAGATATATACAAACTTGCAAAAGTGAGAGAGAAAAAACTAGGGACATAAACCAAGTTAGATGCATTAAGAGCGAAGACTAGAGAGTCTTGATAAGGGCGGGGAGATTAAAAAAAGATGGAGGTGTTATTTAAAAAAATTATTAAATGAAGAAACTTTGGACTAGAAGGAGATACTATTCCTAGAGAGACTAAAGAGTAGATAAATTACTTCAGGATTATAGCTACCAAAGTGAAAAAAGTTGAAGGTAGGAAAGGGCGTGCGATAGACTAGACTATGTTGATTAACTGAGCTGTTCAACAAGATTTTGGAGACTAAGAAAATGACAATGAAGTTGTACTATGATTCCTATTTATAAGAATAAAGATGTTCAAAATTGTACCATTTGAATGTAGAAAAAGCATATGATTTTCCTAGGGAGTTAGTTTGGTGCGTATTTAAAAAAAAAAGAATGTCGAGAGGTAATTAAAGAGTATGAATGGCGGATCATGATTGTTTAGCTTTGTGTAGGTCACCTCTACCTCATTAGCTGCGCCTTTTGTTGTTTTAGCTTTGCCTTCAATAAAATTTACACTTATCATAAAAAAATGGAGGAACATGATTCGTTCAGCCGACCTCATACCATTGTGAAAAGCCTTATGATGATGACGATGTATGATGGAGTGGTAACTAGTGTGATAACAATTGGTGAGGAGACAAAAGAATTTCCAGTTATAATGGGTTTGCACCAAGGATTGGTCCTAACTCCGTACTTTTTTTGCAGTAGTTATGGATGATTAACTGCTCATATTCAAGGAGAAGTCCCTTAGTGTATGCTATTTGTATATGATGTAGTATTAGTTGATGAGCCTAGAGAGGGAGTAAATGCAAAACTAGAGCTAGAAAGAGATACTTTGGAAACTAAGGATAGGTAGAACCAAGACAATACATGCAATGCAACTTTTGTAAGGATACTCATAGGGATGAGACAGTAGTTAAGATCGACGGGCTAGAAACATTTTAAAGTGACCACTTTCATTATTTAGGTTTGAATATTTACAAAGATGGAGAGATTGGTGAGGATTCGACCCATAGGACTAGTACTGGGTGGCTGAAGTGGAGACCAACAATGGCACCGGTGAGAAGGAGTGCTTTGGTTCAAGTTGAAGGCCGTGAAAGGGAGCGAGGAAGGCCGAAAATGACATGGAGTGAGCTAGCAAGGAAAGATTTGAAGACATGTGCCCTGACAGAAAATATAGCTTTAAATAGAGTCGAATGGCGAAATAGGATTCATGTTGTTGACCCCAGATGGCTGGGATAATGTGTATGGTGATGATGATGGTGTTGGACACCTGTTGAGTTAGCAAAGCCTTGAAATCTAAATGTTTTAGTATTCCGCTTTTATGTTTTGAATTTGTTGCTCAGTGGTTCGTGGCCATGACAGCCAATATGTGATTTAATACAATTCACAGAGATGCATAATGTTCACTGCAAATCAGTTTAACAATATAAAAAAGATCTCGTGATGACTGTCTGCTTTCTTTTGGTATGTGACTATGTGTAATACAAAATATTTAATAAGGAAAAGATTTATTGAATGCTTCAGAGATGGCGCATTCTTACAAGTCGTCTCTAACTATTTCTTTTTAAGCCACAGACATTAGCAAATAACTAAAGAAGAACAATATCATGCCACTTGTATCTTATTCATTGAGACTGTGCTTCTTAGAATCGAAGACTGAGCATACTAATGATTTGCAATGTCTTCAATCAATTAAACATGGAAGTCTTCAGGGTGGTGTTATTTTGTGGAGAACTCCATGATTCATTTTTCTGGGTGGCTTTATTAAGTCAAGGACATCTAGATATGAGGCATATTTGTATTTCTTCTATATGGTTGCTCCACATATGCCTTTTTCTAATTAAATATCAGTTTTATTTCATAGATTGTGATAGGTTCCCCATAAAAATCTGTTCTGGTATATGGTCATGCATATTAGCCAGGACATGTCAGGATTAGGACATTATATTGGCATTTTCATAGTGTTCACGTGCATCTTTGGTTTACTGGTTTTGAAGTTTCTAGGTATCAAAGTTACTGGTATACACTGCTTTTTATGCTTAATCTGGAGATAATTGGCAAAATTGATATCTTAAATTTAAAGAATGTTGGGATAGAAAATTTTTGGGGTTCTCCCCTTTTTAGGGGGCGTTTGGGAACGAGAAGTAAAAGCACTTCTACTTGTAGTAGAAGTTATAAGTTGATTTTTTACCTCCAAAAAAGTCATAGAAATTCAAATGTCAGGAGGGATTCTAATTTTTGAGAAGTTACTTCTCTTAGAAGTCAAAAGCTAAAAATTTTAGCTTCAGTTTTAAGTTAATTTTTAACTTTTCAAAAGTTAAAATATGAAACACATCCAAACTAACTTTTTAACTTTTTGGCTTATAAAAGTCAATAAGTTACTTATTTTTGTGTTGCCAAACGCCCCCTTAATGATACATACTTATAAAAAAAGAAAAAAAACAAATTGTACTGACGACAGGGGATGGATACTTCTCGTGATGAATATGATGCCTCTGATGAATTTAAAGCAAATGTAGCTTCTAGCATTTGCTTTCTGATGGATCTGCATTCATGGTAAGTTTATTAATTTTCATCTTTAATCTCAGAATGTTTGGTTGTTGTAGGTCAATTCCACTGGCGCCAAGGTGCTCGAATTTATCTCTGACTTTGGAAAACCTACTGCACCCCTTCCTGCCGCTATTGTTGCATGTGTTCCGAAAAAAGTGCATGTTGAAGGAATAGGTGAAACTGATTTTAAAATTTCTCCAAATGAAATTACAGCTGCTATGAAAGCGGGTTTGGAGGAACCCATACAAGCTGAACCAGAGGTATGCTTTCTCATGAACATTACCTGATTTGCCCCCAGCTTCAGTAATCATAATTAATTCTTGGACTTTGAATTTACATCTTTGTCTTGCTATGTTATTCCATTTTCCCCCAGAGTTGTGTGTAAATGTGCAAGGAAAATGGGACTCCACCTAGTGATTGGTAGACTATTAACTTTTCTTGAACGAATGCATTTTCAGACATCTCTTATGTCATGCTTGCATAAGCTACCGTTCTTATTCATGCTATGACCTTTCCTTGTTTGACACCTTCCGAATTTGCAGAACATGACCATATTGTTCCTCCAGTAATATATTATTTAAATAGGATTTTCTTCCTTCTTCTGTGTTGCTTCCATCTGGCATAATAGAGCACCTATTCTTTATAGACTCAAGGGGATAAATAGTTTTTTGTATTCTAAGAGGAAACTAATATCTCTATTAAAATAAACAACTTGACTAAAAGGACCTTTAGTCACTGTGAGTAACAAGAAGAATGTACAGAGACAAATCCTAGCAAACAACTAATAAATGTTCTTATATTCATAAAATATAACTCAAATTTAGTGAGAATGTGAGATGCAATGCCCTCCCTCTGTCTCTCTCCACAAACCCACGTAGACAGACACAGAAGTAAATAATGATACCAATGGAAACTGCAGTTGGCTACTTATCCAAAAAAAAACTGCAGATGAATGGCATATCTCTATAGTTTCGTCCTTCACAGACAGTGGATTGCTTGCTTCAAAGAGGTAAGAGAAGACGACAAGAAGACCAGATTGCAGTAAAGCCATCATTATTTGGAGAACTTGTTCAATCAGGTGGATATTTTTGTTTAAAGAGACGACATGATGCACTACCAGTTTCTACTGTCATACGAAATAAAGGGCTTTGTTTTCCAGCTTGTGACATATGGTTGAAATTTCTAGTATTAAGTCAGTTAAAATTGCCAAAATAAATTCAATCAGAAGAGATTTTGTGTAATTCCCTTATACCAACACATGAAGCACTAAAATACATAAAAGGTAGGTTGACCGTTTAAGTGGTTACCCTCTTCCCTACACAACCTGCAAACTTAGAAACAAAACAGAAAAACTGATAAATAGACCAACAAACTTCAAAAATAAAACGGCAAAGCATTGAAGATTTTCTGATTGTGGAAATGTTCAGCATACTATTGCAACGAATTGCAGTATTCCATTATATTTCACATCAGAACAATGATTGGAAACATCTTATCAATGCCCATGGTTTCATTATATCATGTATTGCATATTCTTAAGATTTTTCTTTTGATATGTGCGATCTTCTTGGCATTGAAAAACATTTGAATATTGAAGGGAGTGCTCTGTATGAGAAGTAATATTTGGAGCCAGTGGTTGTGTATAAAAGGGAAATCTTCAAGCGAAGCAAACTAATGTTTGATTTAATTTCTTAATCACTACTTATACTTCCTTTTGAAATAGAATTGTATCTACAATAGTCACGCTAGTTCATTAAATTAAGTATCTGTCTTAAATTTGGTTATGGGGGAGGTGTCTGATGCATGTTTTGGAAAAAAAGAAGAAGAAAAATTACAATTGCATTAGATGCGTTGTATGAAGAAGTTTCTAATGTTGCCCGTATTTTTTACTATAAATATCTGCAGAGGAATCATAAAAATATCCTTCTGTTTTGAGAAATTCTACCCTTGCAAGCAAGCACTAATCCAAACCAGGATGGATTGATATGATCAGCAGTTATCTATTTAAAATCAACTAGTGAAGTAAATTTAGTTGCTGAATTCATCTGTTTTGCTTGTTTGTGCAGCTAGAGGTGCCGAAAGAATTGATATCATCATCACAGTTGCAGGAATTAAGGTTGCAACGTAAACCATCCTTTATTCCTTTAAGTCGAGAAGTAAATACTGCAAAAGTGTATGACAAGGAAACAGGCATCACACAGCGCCGTCTTTCGAATGGAATTCCTGTAAATTACAAGGTATACCTGGGATTACTTTTACAATCTGACATTCACTCGCTTACAAGGGGCATCATTTATCAAATTGACTTTCTTCTATAGTTCTATTTGTTATGGGCACTTTTGGTTCATTTATATATCCTACTCAGAGATCTCTTTGTTGATGTATCTACCTTCATAAACTCCTCGTCTTCCTTTCCAGTTAATCTGCCTTCTCTATGTGAATTAGATTTGTCAAAATGTTCTGCTGTATATTCCAACAAAGATACAGTTGTAATACAACTTCCCTATTGTTTATGGAGGATCATTTACTTGATTTGCTTTGACAAGGAGTCAGAAATAGATTTCATGACACTTCTTCGGAACTTTGCAGGCTTTAGGCTTAGGCCCAAGAATTTAGCCCTTTGCAGTAATTTTGGTCATTTCACCTCCAGTAATATTCCAATGAAGAGATCGCCGCAATTACTGATTTATTTATTGATCATCATCCCTATGGATAGGATATGCTTGCCCCACCATATATTCTGTCTTTCTTATTTTATTTTATTGTTTTGCCAAACATGTGTTAGGTTTGGAATATAATTGTGAAACTTTTGACAGTTAATCATTTTTTATTAATAAGAAAGAAATTTTTTAAAGAAAAAGTGGGGAATTACAAGTGATGCAGGACAAGGGAACCCCATTCTGTGATCGGAATCACTCCATTGAGTTTTGAAGGAATTGCTCCTTCGGGAAGAATCGCTCTTCCGCTCCAAGCATCTCACCCGGAAAATTTGGAATCACTCTAAAAAGAAAATATCTCTTCATTCCTTCTCCCAAAATCAAAGATTACATCCCTATTTATAAAATTCTAACTTTCCTAATCCTAATTAAACTAGACGGCTTTCTAAAAGTATCTGAAACTAGTCACAACTTTAATGAAGAAACAATCCTAATTAAAATAAAATTAATTGATTTGGTGTAGCTGTTGGGCCATTTGACATGATGGGCTTGTGGGTTGTCAAAATGGGTTGGGTTTATAACTAAAGTATGTGGGCTTTGGGCACAAGTCACTTATGCCCATTAGGAATTAGGGTGATGGCACAATGGAAACAATAAAAGAGAAGACGTTGTCTTCTTCCTCTCAAGAAGAGGTTTGGGGTTTTCAAAAGAAATCCTAACCTAAAATTCCGAAGGCAACACAACTAAAGAAGGGAGGGGTGGTTTGAGATTTTACTGGCGGAGTGGTGGGATTTTGGCAGCGAAAAAGGTTGATTATGGCATCGGCAAGAGGATTGTTGGTGATGGAAAACCCCTTTTATTCTTCTTCTTCTTCATCATCGTCTTCCCTTGTGAGAAGGTGGTTGAAGCGGGGACATTAATGGCAGCGATGGTAGGATTTTTCGGCTTTGATATTAAATTTGATGCAGAACTGAAAACTAGCCTAAATGACGAGTTGAGACCAAAGAAAAATCACCATGTATAATAACAAGTATAAAATATACCTAACAACCTACCACAAATATTTAGATATGCTAGCAGATAATTAAATTAATTATCCTAAGACATAAGATCACAATTCAGTAGTGTAAAACCCTCAATTATCGAATGAAGGGTCCAATGGAAGTAAGGACTTCCACTAGCCTAGGGTTCAATCAACACTTGTACGCTCACTTAATTCTTTTTCCAAGATATAACAATTAAATTTAGGTTCAAAAAGGTTTCTGGAAGGTTTCTAGGGTTTCGGGTGAGTTTTGGGTAAAAGGATAACAAGTGATATTTTAATTTTGAAAAGGAGAAGAGGGCTTTCGGTAGGGCTGCAGGTCACAATAAAGTTTACAATGCTATCCAGGGGGTGTAGGGATAACTTGTCAGTGTTGGGAAGTATTTGGGAGGGTTACAGAGAGCCTGGGGAGAATTAGGGCACAAAGGGAGCCGCAGGGGAGAACTGCTCCCAAAGGGTGTTGTAGGCACCAGTAAAGGTGCAGGTGTGAGCCATAAGGCTCTAAGGGGATGGGGGAAGGGTGCGGTTGGGTTAAGAAGAAGGTGGAGTAGATCTATGTCAGGTTGGGAAATTAAGGTTAGGGTTTGTGAGGGTGACGGCTCGGGTCTTCTAGGTCAAAAATTAACCAAAATGAAATAAAAGGTGGAGAAGAGATTGAGAGAAGAAGAAGAGTACCCTGGTTCGCACCAAGTTAGCTTGGTTTTACACCAAGAGAAAATAGCTTCACACCAGATTTCCTCTTACAGGAGATTTTTTCAAAAGCTTTTTTATTTCTTTGTTCATACTCTCCTAGTTCAAAAGAATTTGACCTCGAATTTGGATGTAGACAAGTTGATCTGGACCTTGAGATAGGTAGGAATCACTCATTTGGCTTCACACCAAACCCCTTTCATAGGACCAATATCACCGGGTCTTCCATTAATCGCCATCTTGGAAATACTTATAGTTGTTGATCTTCGTCATCTCACCATGCAACTTTTTTTGGAAATCGCTCCCAACAAAAATAAATGGATTTCTCAATATTCTTGGACTTGTACTTCCAAAGTCAATAAGTTTCTCAGCTTCACATTTTTTGATTGAGTTAAACAAGTTGGTCAAAGGTCAAACTAGTTTGATCAATTGGGTCAACTGGTTATGGACTGTTTGGGACTGGGGTGAGGCTAAACTGGGTTAGTGTAAAGAGGTGTTTGGTTCTTGATTTATGGTAAACGAGAATAGTGTATGTTTGGATGTACATGTGGAGACAAAATAGGGAACAGGGTTGTTTGGATACAAGGATATGCTAAATCGAGTTTAGGTAAACGGGTCATGGGCTGATGGACTGGACTCTATTGGGTTGGACTGTTATGGTCTAAAAGGCCTATGAGTTTGGGCTAAGTGGGCTGGATCCAAATGGGTAGGATATTGACTGATTTCATAATGTGGGTTGGCTTTCAAGTGGATCGTTGATCTTAAATACTTAAGCTCACTAAGAGAAATAAGATGGGCTTGACGGAAGAGAATAAAACCCTCAAAAGAAGTCTTCTTCCTCAACACTAGGGTTTGGGTTTTGAAACCCTAAATCATAAAAGAAAGAGGACGAGGAGTTTTCGGTTTAGGTGGTGAGGATGACGGCACCACCAGCCTCCTTGATCATCTTTTTCTTCTTGTGGTGCTCATGGAAGGTGAATCCTCCATTCCCTCTATGAATAGTACTGCGTGAACAGTACCCGTGAATAGTACTCGTGAATAGAATTGTCCCAAAACCCCTATATCCTTGTGAGAAGGTGGTTGAAGCGGCGATAGATTGATGGCGGCGACGGTAGGATTTTTCGGCTATGATACCAAATTTGATGCAGAACGAGAGACCGTTCTCCAATCGGATTGGATTTTGGTGGAATCACTTCACCAGATTTCGAAGGAATCGCTCTTCCCTCACATGCATCTCACCCAGAAATTTTAGAATCACTCAAAAAAAAAATCTCTTCATTCATTCCCTTCAAATCAAAGATTACAACCCTATTTATAAAATTCTAACTTTCCTAATCCTAATAAAAGTAAAATACTTTCTAAAAGTATCTGAAACTGATTACAACTCTAATAAAAAATATAACAATTCTAATTAAAATAATATTAATTGATCCGGTGTAGCTGCGGACTATCAAGTAGAATGCTCCCGCATCAACCAACTAAAATTCTCAATACTTAGGTTCCAAATAACTGCACTTCGAGAGAAAGGAGAGGAAATAGCAGAAAAATAAGTTCTTAAAGCTGAAATTCAATTGAACATTAGCATAACATATCATGTCTTTATGGCTGGATATGCCCTCCTCTATAGAGATTCCTGTATACTTAAATCTCAATCATCCAACACAAGATACTTAATTTTTGACCCTACTCCTACTAAAACTCAGACTTGACTCTAATTAGAACTCAACATGGTTTAGAAACTAAAATAAAATGAGAAAGTTCAGAACTTACTATTTCCTAAGTGGGATGTTTCTTACCATCGGGGCTTACTCATCATTCATCATGTCATATGCCAACTATTTGGGATCGGCAACATGAATCTGATTTTGCCACTTCAATTCTATCTTGAGCTATATCTTCTGTTAAGGGACTTACTAAAAACGTACTAAGACTGATCAAACAAATATGGACTTTTGATTACCTAACACTTCTACTCAAACACATCCTAACCCGTGATTTTGTCAACTAAAACCTACAACTTCAAATTTCAAACACAATTTAGAGCTGGGTAGAACAGTCCTAAACAGAGCATATTTCTGCCCCTTATCGCAGGCTGTCTTTTTGTTCTTTTTCATATCCCTTCTAGGATTTTGTTCCTCCATGTATCGACTGTCAAACTCTGCAGTTTCAGCCCTACTGAATTCCTCGTTGAGCTCCATCTCTTTGCAGACTGGAATAGTTTTTTCCGGGTTTCAGCTGCATAACAGGGGATTGATAGGAAACAGATGACAAAGAAAAATTACACCTCAACAACTCATCACTCTACGTCTACAATCCGTCACTAAGATGACCTCCCTTGGCTATCACATCCACATTGGCATTGGCTGACCTCGTAATTAGAGGAATCTGTCTTATCTCTATTATTTAATATGTGGTTTATTCTCTCTGTTATATTTGTATGTTGATGGGGATGTGTGCATGGTCGTTGTCTGCGCTTTTATGCAAGGAATTCATAATGTGTTCCTGTGTTTTCTTTGCTCATATTGTTCTGCTGCTTGATTACAATATTTGCAGATCACGGAAAATGAAACCAGGGGTGGTGTCATGCGGCTGATTGTTGGTGGTGGAAGAGCAACAGAAAGTTCTGAGTCAGGGGGAGCTGTTGTAGTTGGTGTTCGAACTCTCAGTGAGGGTGGCCGAGTTGGCAACTTTTCAAGGGAGCAGGTATGCTTTTTTTATATGCAAAATATGTTGTGGATGCTTTTTATTGTTGATATACCAATCTCTTGTACATATTTTTCCACTATTTAACAATTATTTAATGGTTAAGGTTGGTTAAGATTGCAATCCATTTCTGTATGTAGCTTTCGAATTTTGTATATTGTTTCTTCGGGATTCTGGTTTGTTTTTCTGGAGGGAAACAACTACAATATGCATCGTCTCTCTTTTTTATTTTTCATTTTTTTTTAATATCACCTCTAATTAATAATCCTGTCTTAGGTCTATTTGATAAGTTCCCCTACAGCAAATATACAGTACAGGAAAAGTTCGAGAATAATTCGGGCTTGTCTTTCAAAATTTCGTTAAAAAAAATATAAAAAAATTGATAAGTTTATCTTGAAAATGAATATTTTTTTTTTGAATAATCTGGGAGTCATTCTAATAATTCTCGAATTATTTGGCCAACCCGAAAATCTGTGAAATTTTTTCAAACGATTGAAAATTTCGGCTGTATAATACATGAACTGTATGCGAACTTAATAACTAACGTCCTACGTGGATTTGATGTGAAACATGATAACTAGTGAGTTCTCATTATCCTTTATTCCTTTCTACAACAATCCTCTACACTTTGGTCCGGTTACATTTTGTGATACATCAATCTGTATAATATGTAATAATTGAAGGATATGCTAAATGCCTTAATATTTTGATTCAGATTTACATGTATTATGCTATTGTTACATGAAAATCCCATATGGTTCATTAGGAATTTTCCCTCTAGCTGTAATGTGTAATAAGTTAATAACCAAGGGATATACTAAATGCATTAGTATTTTGCTTCAAATTTACATTTGGCTGCTATTCATGCTATATTTACATGGAAATCTATGCTTCATCAGGAACCCGCCCACTAGCGGTAGAAGCTTTTTGCATCATTCCTATCAAAATAATAAGTTCGATTGGCTTTTCCTTTGATGACCCTTTTTTTGGGTGGATCCTTTGAGTCTTTAAAAAACTTCCACTGTTTGTTTATACTTTTGGTATGCTGTATCAAGATTTCACATATTTGATTTGCTTGTCCAGGTAGAACTTTTCTGTGTGAACCACCTAATAAATTGCTCTTTGGAGTCTACGGAGGAGTTCATCTGTATGGAATTTCGCTTTACTTTAAGAGATGGTGGGATGCATGCAGCTTTCCAACTACTTCACATGGTTCTTGAGGTAATTCCAACCTCCTAACCATACTAAAGTTTATTAGTACTTTAGCATTATGATATCATTATTTATGTCTCTAAGATTTGTTATGAGTCACTTTTTGATTATTGGGAAGGGTTAGTAAGCTTACTGTCTTGTATTTACTTCTTGTTAATAACTTTGCACGAAAGACACCACCACATAGAAGATTTTATTGGGAATGGTGCAGAATTAGTTGTTCTATTGTTATGAACTTATGAGGAAGTTAATACTCCTATCCATCAGTAAGCTTGACTCTTATAAAGCATTTCTTTTTTATTCTCACATTTATTTGAATTCATACTGTTAGGCAAAACCAACCTCCAAATTACCTTGCAGTTATGGTGAAGAAGCCAAACAAATCCAGGCTACAAGTAACTCCACCAGTTTCCCAAAAAACTTGAATTATTATTGGCTAATGTAGCTTTCTATGAGCAAAATCTATAAAAAGAAAAAAGTGCTTTTATATGTGGATGTATTTTATATGCGATGCAGATACTTCTTGGAGGTTTTTGATTTCTAACTTCTTAAGAATTTCCACTGCCCTGCCGCTTTATGCTGCTACAGTTCCTCATTCTCTTTTGCCACCGTCCCATCTTTTCTGGAGTAATAATATCACCATCGTCACTATTATTATTAGTTTTTGGGTCATTAATTTAGTTACTAGGAGTAATGGTGTCGATGGGTCGGTTCCGGTTTGGTTACCAATGTATCCAAAACCAGAACCTATTATGTATGACAGTTCCGGTACCAAGACAACAACTGGATCCAGAACTGAAACCAGTAAAAATTCAGTTCTACCATCGGGTATCATGTATCCGTATGTTGTATTTTCACACTTAAGTTCAGAGAAAACTTAACGTCTTTAGCACTACTATATATGCCGGTTCTGGATCCTTTGGTCTCGGTTCTGGTTGGGTAAGGGTATGAATGTTCTAAAAACTGGAACCTATTATATACATCGGTTCCGGGGGCCTTTTGGGCTCGGTTCTGAAATACCTAGTCCCGAAACAAGGATAACTGGGACACCAGGATAGTCAGGACTGGTTCCTATCAGGCATCCATTGACACCCCTAGCTATGAGTTAGTTATTTCATATTTCTTTGATATAAACTCCCAAGCCTCTACTCATTTTCTCATTGAATCACAGAAAAGAGAGTAGATAAACAAAACAAAGGGAGCCCTAACGAAGTTAGGGTTGTAAAATGTAGCGATAGAAACAGATCACAAGAGCAATATTCGATTGATACACAAGATCTGACCTAAAATCCTTAAAGGAAAAAAGCATACAGTGAAGAAAAAATTCACAAATAAACACATGATAGCCAAACCAGCATATGTTGATTCTGCAAACGCACCATGACACCCTAGATTGGGTTTATGTTGGTTATACTCTCCAATAGTGACCTAAAATGGACCTCTTCATTGAACAAAATACTTACTGTGGAGAATTTGATTGCATGAAAGTGGATTCTAGTGAATTTCTGTACTATGTGTAAATCCAATGGGGAACACACAGACCATCTACTTCTACATTGTGATTTTGCTTCATGGATATGGTCATACTTTTTGGTGCAGGTGGGTCTCTCTTGGGTCATGCCGGATAAGATCGGGGCTTTGTTGGGGGGCCGGCCAAAGGTTAAGCTTTCTCATAAGGGGAAGCTCTTATGGAAGATGATTCCGTATGCAGTCATTTGGGGACTATGGTGGGAAAGAAATAGAAGGGTTTTTAAAGGAGTAGAAGGCACACTCCATGAAACAATAGTTAGTATTAAGGCTTTTCTATATAGTTGGGGTAGCGTGTCACCTGAGATGAGGGGTTGTTTTTTCACTGATATGGTCTTTAGGTTTGAATCTTTGTTGTACAGTTAGTTGTTTGGCTTCTAGGCCCTTTGTTCGTTTTGCTTCTTTTCTTTTGTACTTTTGAGATCTTCTCGATCTCCTTTTTAATATATTTCTGCTCGACTTATCAAAAAAAAATAAAAAATAGTGACCTAACATAAGCTTGTATATCCCCACTATAAAAACTCTTATCACGACTTAAATAAAACTCACATGACCTCGTTCGTATCTAAATGACCTAAATAACTAAGACAATGAAACATAAATTCACAGTTGTTGCCTTGTAGGTTAGAATACATTCTGGCTTTTGGCTGAACCTTCCTGGCACAATATCTCCTTTCCTATTTAGGGCTTATATGGTACTTGAAAATTTGTCTCTTGAAAATCTGATACAAATTTGCTTGAAAATCTGTCTCTTGGTTCTAAAGTATCATATAACCCCTAATTTTTTTTTCTTTCTTTTTTGTCATATCCACATGACTAGGCATGCTATGACATTTCCATACGAAGGCTATGCTTTTTGAAGTCTTATCTTGCAACTGTTCACACTTTGCTTGTTTATGTGAATGGCGGAAGTATTTAATTGACATCAGCATATGATAAGGCTTAAATTTCTTATATTCTTGACTTGTGAAATCTTTTTAGGATGCTAATTTTTTTTGTTCCATCTGATGCTTAACGTTTGTTGCTGACATGCAGCATAGTGTCTGGATGGAAGATGCGTTTGATAGAGCAAAACAGCTATATTTGTCATATTATCGGTCCATTCCTAAAAGCTTAGAGCGGTCAACTGCTCACAAGCTCATGTTAGCAATGTTGAATGGAGATGAGCGGTTTGTTGAGCCTACACCACAGTCATTACAAAATTTAACATTGCAGTCTGTAAAGGATGCAGTGATGACTCAGTTTGTTGGTGATAACATGGAGGTGTGTGACATATCTGCTAATCAGGACTTTTTAAGCACTTTGAGTTTTATACTCATTCAGTCATCTATGCCAATTTCCTTTTTTTTTCTTTTCTCATTGCCCTAATCCTTCGTCTAAATTTTTCTTAAGGTAAGTATTGTTGGAGATTTCACGGAGGATGATATAGAATCTTGCATTCTTGACTATCTGGGAACAGTTGGAGCGACAAGGAGTGCTGGGGGAGCACATGGTTTCGACCCAGTCATGTTTCGACCTTCTCCATCTGATCTGCAATTTCAACAAGTGAGAAACTGAAGCTAGTTTACTCTTACCATTGATGCACATGGACTACATTCTATAGCATCTTGGAATTTCTGTCGATGAATCTCAAATAGCACATAATTGCCTATCTTAGTTTATCCCTCAGACTTTGACTAAATTATTATAGTTCTCGTTTCCCGGTAACACGGATGGCCAAGTATTTTGTTGACTTTTGGGTCTTCACAGCCTCGAGAAAGCAAATCTCCAATAATTCTCTCTAGCTCAAGGGAAGAATCCAATTGAGAATAATCAGAGCTTGACCTCCTGGGTAATATTAGGTTGGATCATGCTCATGCTTAACATAGGTAGTCCGACTTTTATTTCTGCATTTATGCTTGTATTGCATCATAATAAAGCAAAACCACCTGACTATGCTTCATAAAGTCAATGCTAGCAAGGGATTCAGTTGTGAAGGGTCTAGTGTTATTATTTTATGTTAATTTGTGCACTATGAGTATGAAGAAATTACATGGTTGGTAGTATTGTCCAGAAAGGGGAACTCTTTTGATGGTTAGATTAGATATTTTTAAAACTTCTACAGGACCGCTGGTCGTTAATGCTTAGTGAGTTCTCAAGATTTATTCTTTGTTGCCAGGTATTCTTGAAGGACACTGATGAGAGAGCATGTGCATATATTGCTGGCCCAGCACCAAATCGCTGGGGCTTTACTGCTGAAGGACAAGATCTTTTCGAGTCTACTAGTAATAGCTCACACACAGAGGGTAAGTTACAGCATCATATCAAGACTTCAGTACTGAATATGTGTCTTATACTCATGTTACTTAGAATTCATATCGAAGTGTTATTTTCGCAGTTGATTCGTTGGCATTATACCTTCCACATATCTGCTAAAAAGCATGGTTACTAGTATGGATAGTGATTTATCGTTGAGCCAGTTTTTCCTTTCTAGTGGTTTTGTGTGTGTAAAAGTTCGCCTTTGTGAAGATGATTCCTCTTCTCTTGTTAATTTTTTAAAACTCATTCACATATAGAGAGTTAAACCATGAGAATATCTACTTGATGTCTTCTCTTTGAAGATTCTTTAATTAAAGAAAATTAAGGTATAAGCTTAGGAGACATGAGATTAAAATGTCTTGGGTTTGAGGTGAAGCTGATAATATGCTCAGTTATTATCATGGGCTATGGTGGCATTAAATTAGATTTAAACCATGATTACTTTCTGTTAACCAAGAAGGGTTTAAATGCTGGGTGATTGCTTTGCAGATGAACAGTCTAATTCTGAGAAGTCACTGGAGAGGAAGGATGTTGAAAAGGATCTGCAAAGCAAACTTCGGGGTCATCCGCTATTCTTTGGCATCACCCTGGGTCTGTTGGCGGAGATCATAAATTCTAGGTAACTCTTCCTTTGCATCTGAATTTAGCTTTTTGGTCTATATGTAATTAAATGAATGAAACATGAAATTGATATTCACAATCATAATCATCCTTCCTTATCTGTTTTGTAAGTTAGTTTCTATGATCATTACCACCTACTGTATCAAGCTTAAGCGACATCCTTGTTGGTAAATTCACATATTATACAAAACATTTATGAATTTTTGAAAAAATGTATAATATACCCGAAAAGTTTATGAATTATTGAAAAAAAGGTATAATACATCCGAATATGAAAAATATGCATATTTTTTAGCCCAACAGTTGTATATGTGTTATTTACAATTTTTTTTGGTAGAATATGGCTAAGAAAAAAACTCCTCATCTCTTACTTTAACCCTCATATCAACGCCATCGAAGCGATGCCCTCCTAGGAGGAACCACTCGTAGGCCTTGGATCTGTAGCTCCACTAGCTTGATCTGATAGCCATTGATCTTGATCAGACCATGACCGCGCTTGCAGTAGTTGGTAACGGCCAGGAAGGTTTTCTTCCAGTCGAAGCATTGGACAGACTCGATTGCAGCTGCAATGGCTGACGATCCTTCCTTTCTCTACCTCTAACCTTAAATCCTAAAACAAACAGACGTGGAGTGAATGAAAGGAAATGTATCGGGCTTAAAAGTATGAGAAGATGTATGAATTGATGAGTATTATAGGCAGTGATTATAATGTACAAGCCAATTAGTTGGTTGTATGTGCGCCGAATTTTTAAATCGAAATAACCTTACTAAGCACAAATATATCCCTTGCTGGCTTTTGTCACTCTCCAAAATTTGTCCGTGTTTTTGAATGTCGAAACCAATCTATGCTCGAACTTTTCCCATACAATATTTTTGTCCTATGCCAACTTGTTAAGAGGGTACAAACTATGCAAGGCATAAGTTGCAGGTTGCTTTATTATTAATTGCAGTTATTCATTCTATGTACACTTTGACAGAAGACATAGCTCTAAACATTGTCAGATGGCGAAGTGGGATTCATGTTATTCCATGTATGCTTCGAAAGAATCATAGAAGACAGAGCTCTAAACAGAGACGAATAGCGAATTAGGATTCATGTTGCCAACCCCAGACATTTAGAATATGGTGTAGATGATGATGATGACTCATTCCATGTGACACTGTTCCACTAGTGTAGCTGATATCAAGCTACTGAACCAGAACATGTCAGCCATGCCAATCATGGTTTAAAGTATTGCTCCATCTCATAATGTCTCGGCTGAGATATCTCGGTCTTGGGGGCGACTAGAACAATATATTGGAGTTTTTCTTAGGTTTGTCTTGTGCCGTCTTAGTCCAGACGTCTCGGTTTTCCAACTAACTGATATGCATCTTGACATTGAGAGTTTAAACCATGATTATAATCTTGCCTTCTCAACTTAAATGAACAACAAGGTTCTGGATTTTGATGGAGCCTTTGGAACATATTTGCTTCAATATAAAACTGAATTTGAAGCATTGGTGACTTTAGTGTGCAACCATTTATAAGGATTCAAGAAGAACCATGCTTCTTGTTCTTTTGTTTTTCTATTATTGAGATGAAATAATAAGGTAACCATCATTAATTGATAATATATGTCATTCTAGAAATTTTCATTCATGACAATCAGTCTGTTTGTTGTTAACATGTTTGGTGAAAGATCTTATGCAAGATCAAATGATTTTAGTAAAAATAATGTGAAACCTTCCATGGTTCTTTTCACAGGCTATTTACAACTGTCAGGGATTCTTTAGGATTAACATATGATGTGTCCTTTGAATTAAGCCTGTTTGATAGGCTGAAGCTTGGGTGGTATGTGATCTCAGTAACATCAACTCCTGGCAAGGTGCGCATTCAGTTTCCATGTACTACTTAGTTTCTGTTGTGTCCTTCATGTTCTTTTGCTTCACCCTTCTTGGGTCTTTTTTAACTTCCAGGTTTACAAAGCTGTTGATGCATGCAAGAATGTTCTTAGAGGTTTGCACAGCAGCAAGATCGCCCAAAGGGAGCTGGACAGAGTTAGTAGCCCTTCCTCTCACCATTCCTATCCCACGCTTCTTGTTTTATTTCAGTCCCCTTTATGCAAGCTTCAGCTTCCTTTAAGGGATCATGTAATGGGTGGGTATACAGGTCATTAACCTAGGCAATTTCAATTGTGGCAGGCAAAACGAACTCTGCTGATGAGACATGAAGCTGAAACCAAGTCAAATGCCTATTGGCTTGGATTACTAGCTCACTTGCAAGCCGCTTCTGTTCCAAGGAAGGTAAAGGGGAAGGATTCCCTATGCTCAACCTTTAGTATTTGTTTCTAGGTTTTTCTGCATCACACGTGACATTGTTCTAACTCGTGTCGCACAATTTTTGAATATGTAGTCTACATAGGCTTAAATATGCAATACAAATTGCTTCTGGGATCTAACTTTTCAAAATTGCTAGAGATTTTTATGTGGACCATTGTTTTCGCAATGAAATTCATAACCTATTGTGAATGCTGTTGGATAACGCGTATTCCCATTTTTATGGCCATGGATTTCAGGACATATCTTGCATTAAAGACCTGCCTTTGCTGTATGAAGCTGCCACTATTGAGGACATATACATTGCGTATGAACAATTAAAAGTAGATGAGTATTCTTTGTTTTCATGCATTGGAATTGCTGGGGCTCAGGCAGGCGAAGATATTTCTGGTAAGACATGTCTCCACTAAACAGTTTTAGAGTTTTGACACTCATTATGGCTAATCTCATGGCCAAGGGTTTACATCTCTTTAATTTAGCTGTTTGGCTCCCTTGCTGCCCTGCATAATCTAATTGATTCTAATTAATGTCAGTTATTCAATTGAATTTGAAAAACAATGGAAAATAGCTCCAAAACATGTGCTTTGAATTCTTACTTTTTGTTTTTGCTTTGAATTCCAACTATTAACTTTGAATTAAACCAAAAAAATCAAATGAGTACTGAAAGCTGATTGGGGTACTTAAAAATCAAGTATCTCGCTGCAGTCTAAGGCTTTAAAAGTTGAAAAACTTAATCAAATATTCTGTGGAGATTGATGTGGACTGCCTTGAACCTGGTTCATGGAATCTGAATCATGTTCTGAGGCTGCTGGGAGTGTCTTCAAAATTGAAGTATGAAAACTTCTACTCAACGTGTTTCATTTTTCCCTAGTTTTAGTATAGCACGATGCCTTCTGCGACGTTCTATTTTTCTTGTTTTGCTTTTGTTTGGTTTGATTCTTTTTTCGTGTTTCCAGTCTCATCCATCCATTATATATTTCCACTTTCTACTGTTCAGCGTCCTTAGAAGAGGAAGAGTCCGACACAGGGCATCCCGGAGTTATTCCTGTTGGGCGAGGTCTATCAACAATGACACGGCCCACAACATGATCACCTGTGATTCACATTCTTGTGGCATTGTGTAGTAAAGAGATCTCGAGCATTAGGAGGTAAGTTTCTTGCAGGCATGCATGAGTACATATATAGACAAATAAATATACATTAAGACCACTACAGCTAAATCACATCCGTCAACCCTTGTTTCATTTCGACTTACATTTATGCTGAAAATATATTTCAAAATCTGGGGTCTGTTATTTAGTTTCTTACTCTACTTTATAGTGTATTTGAACTAAGCAGCAGACATGAGAAAACTGAATCATGAAGGTTCCTCGAAAGAGGAAGATTGGACAACCACCACACCAAAAAAGAAATTATTTAGTGTTTGATTCTTTCACTTAGCTTTTTATTTACCGTCTCCATCAAGTAAAAAACAGAAGAAAATAGCTCAAAATGAGATTTGAATGAAGCAATGTCATTTCCTTATAGTCAGAAAATATTGGGTAAAAAATGCGGCGCTCTTAAAATACGAAGAAGAGAAACATGTTTTTAATGTCATCTGATTCAATTGTCGTTTGGGAGCTTATCTGTATAGCAAAATCCATTTACCTGCATAACTAAGTTGCATATGCATTCATGTTTTCATTTATGTGCATATGCATGCATGTTTACCCGTACGTACGAATATATGCATGTCATGATTAAAATATTAGAAGCTGTTTAACAGATGCAGGAATGCATTGAACAGAGAAAGAGGAGGAATTGCTATGGAGGTCTAAAGGGAAAGCTGAGAATGGTTCTACGTTAAAAGGTTTCCATGTTATTTAATGGCCATTTTTCTCAATTTATTGTTTGAAAATCAAATAAAGCCATGAAGCATATTTTCTGCCCATGTAAGGTTTCCGCCTGTACATGACCAGGTAAAAAAAAAAAGCCCAAGAAAAAAAAATGTAATAGGGGCCTTCACCTGTGCGATGCCGTGATTCAATTAAAGTAACCTTTGAACACAAAGTTTCTAATTTTGGCAATGATGATCAAAGAGAAAATTTAGGTCTAACTTGAGTAATTGGAAAACCCAACCCTTCACATGAAGGGAGGCCAAAATATCTTAAAATTACGATATGATACATTAACAGGTGTCCGAGCTCATACCGTCGCTTCAATATGATGGATCTGAGGTTCATTATCATCAATGGACTTGACCCAAAAACCTTAAAAATGGGCTGCCAGCTCATAGATCTGGATTATCCCATAAGCCGATTGCACGTAGGACAAAGAATAGCCCAAGAAAACAGAACGTGCCGGGCAGATCTAACTGCTGCATCTGTGGACTTTCTTCTTGATTCGACACCTTATTTTTTTTTTTAATTAAGATGTCCAAGTTTTAGCTACATAATTTAATGTTAGAATTTGATCTTCGTCGCTCATAGTCGTGCTTGCTAATCTTAAGCTCAGATCTTAATAACTATATTATGATTCAATCCAACATTATTTGAATCAATGAAATACATTTAGGATAAAAAAAACTAAATATTATAATGCTAGGATATATACTTATATTAAACTTATGTTGAGCGTGTGGGGAAATGGCTCAACATACCAAATTATAGAATTATGGAGCAAAGAATTGGTCAAGGAAACTAAAATATTAAAATTGGGTTATTAATCCTAGGTCGATTGATTTAGTAAGCGGTGCAGGTAAGCTACTACACAAGATGGCACTCCATCTATGAAAAATTATTCTTGGTTGGCTTTGATCCAGGACGACTGTTTTTGTGCCCCACGGTCAGCAAAGCGCACCAACCATCAATTTGACATTCCAAAATTGATGGCTCGTGTACTTATTGGATGGCTAATAGCCAACTATACCATGTCCGAAATGATAGTTGACTATTGCTCATCTTTCTCATCCTCATGCCCTGAGGGCATCAAGCAGATAAGGGCCATCCATCGATATATTGGGAGGTGGGGATTACATGATTTGAGGGAGAAAACTTTGATGATCAACACCAATCAGGCTTATTGTTGGTGTAGGCCCACTAATGGTTGGGGCCATGGTTTTAAAATTCGACAAAATTCGGCGAAATTAAACGAATTAATTCTGAATTTTGAATGACTGAATTAAAGTTTACATGTATTAAAAATTTTACGAAAATTCGTCAAATTAATTCAAAGTAAGGGCCTGTTTGGTACGTGAGAAAAAGAGTTCCGACGGTGAATATTTAGCCAGGCGAATATTATCTTGGCTAAATATTTGCTCATAGCAATATTTAACAATGCTTGGTACGTGTACGAGCTAGCTCACTTCAGCTTACTTCATTTTCTTTCAATTTGAGTGGGTCCCACATATCAAAGTAAGTCAAAAATAGGTTGGGTCAGTGCGGGAACTACATATTATGTCAAAGAATAAAAAAAAATTTATTTTTATCTTTTTTATATATTAAAAAATTAATTTTTATTGAAAATAGTGATTTTCCGGCGAGAAAATAAAATTTTCTCACCAAGGTATAATCGGCGTGAAAATATTTTGACAGGGGGGGGGGGGGGGGGTGATCAAATGTTTTCCCGCCGCGGAGGGCAAATATGTGGGCCCGGCTAAATATTCGCCAAGGGCGGGTGGCTGCCAAACACAGCCGGGCGAATATTTGCGCGGCCAAATATTTTATTTGCCCGCTGCGGTGCGTTACCAAACAGGCCATAAATAGTAAAAATTCGTCTAATTTTTAGAAAGTTTAGTCTTTCTTAGTACAAAATTTGTAAAAATTCGGCGAATTAATTCATTTAATTCGAAGTAAATAGTTAACTTAAAAAGTTTGGAGGAATTTTGCCAAAACATTGGTAAAACACACTGTTTTTTAAAGATATGATAAAGCAAGCATGATAAAACACTCATCACTTATTATATCATAAAAATAACTATTTAAAGCAACTTAAGCAAAATTAATATCGTTTCACTCATTTTGGCACAAATCTCTAAACTTCTTTAAGTTAGTGAATTTTTACAGAAATTCTCTAAATCGAATTGAACTCCCCAAATTAATTCTGAATTTTAACTGATTGAAGTTTAAGACAAAGTCGAAGTTTAGAACCTTGGGTGGGGCAAACATTCATGTGGTCAATGGGCCTGAACATTGTTTCATGTGGCGTTTTTGAGGTGGGCATCTCTTTGATTCGACAATAAAATATTGGGTATTTTAGTAACACCCCCTGAAATTTGAAAGCAATTAGTAATACCCCTTTATACTTTCAAACAACTTTAGGATTACACCCTTGACCAAGTTTAATCATCATTTGGCTTACGTTCTAAAAGTTGACATGGATCATGTGCCTGTTAATGCACCTATGACAGGATCATAATATTTTTTTATTTTTCGAAATTGGGGGTATCCATGTCTCTTAGAGCAACCTACTAGTCCCCTAGGGCATGATAGTCACCCCTTCCACACGTGCCGGAGTGTATTGGGAGAGTTAATGTGGACTTAGCCACTTATTACCCTACTCTTTCCTGGGGTGGCCCAACTCAGAACCTCCTACTTTTGGGGGTTATGAAAGGACCATAATATCGTAAGTACAATGCTAATGACGTGTGATTCAAGTTCATTTTAACTTGTCAACCACTGCTAAACTAAGTCAAGGGGGTAATCTTAAAGTTTGAAAGTATAAGGGGTAATACTAATTACTTTCAAATTTCAGGGGGTATTACTAAAATACCCTAAAATATTTCAAGAAGTGACAAGGGGCCACCTGCCCATGTATTGATGGATCGCTACCCTCTGCGTCAAGCACCGCGTGAGGCAAAAAATTCCCTCAAATTTTTTTTAGTTGTTCCTTTTGCCGTCAGTGCATTATCGTAGTGGTTGGCATTACCCTTAAACTACATTAAATTTGTCGTCTGATATAGTTTAAGGTTGCTCAACAAATTCACTTTTGAACATCAATCAGGTCAGTTTGGGGAAGCCATAGAGGGTTCCACTTTCCACTATCTTCAGGAGAAATTGTCAAAATGAACACAATTATTACAAATCCCACCATAAACATGCTCTGTAGGGTACATTAAGAGAAATGGGACCCATCAAACCTAGACATCTAAACCAAAAACTGAAATGATTTGCTGATCATTACCATTGGATGTGTAGACCTTTTTCTTTGGTATATTTCTCTGATCATTTTTTTTACTGGTGATACCCGTTATAACGGTAACGTTATGACCTTTATACGGTTAACAGATAAACCCTTGTCATGTTGGAATGGTAAGAGGTTGCTGAAATATAGACTTACCATATGGTACTGAACTACCGAATGTATCTTAAGAATCCCAGTAAGCTCTTGACGAGATAAAACTAAGAACATTGGTAAAATCTTGTTGTTTGAACCAAACTAGTACATCCAGAACTGATTTGGTTCAAACGGCAAGACAGTCGAAAAATGGACTTACAATATGATACTGAACTATCGAAACCAAATTAAGTACCCTAGTAAGATCCTGTCATTTGAACCAAACCGGTGGAACTTGCGAAAGATCCTGTGGGTACATAACATCTTTCTGCGCTTCGGTTGAGTAAAAACAAAGAGGATGATTAGGGGGAGATTAGAGAAAATAGGGTTTTTACTTTAAGCAGTGATGTTCAGAAAACAAAAAAGGCAAGAAAAAATTATTTTATATTTTCTATTAGGAGAGATTAAAGAAAACAGAGGGGATATAATATTTTTTTTATTTAAAGTTTAAAGGGGTAAAGATAAGAGGAAACGGGTTAAAAAGAAAGTATCTTCGTATATATTAAGATCTATCTTCTTTTTTAAAACCATGGACTGGATTATAATACTTTTATATTAAGATATTTTTTCTTTTATTTAATATTTTTTTCTTCTTCTTTTCTGGTAGATTTAGAACTTTACGTGTTGGTTTTGTTCATCCGTGATGATTCAAGAGTAACCATAGAAAACATTTTAAAGTCAAATCCTCCGAAAAAATAAAAAAAATTAAAGGCATCATCATACCTTCCTCGTTTCTTAGTCTCTTATGTCATGATAATGATTTGATATCCACTTCTTTATGCCAAAGCCTCCATATATAAGCATTGATCTCTTATAAATGCTCTACTAATATCCAGAGAGAGAGAGAGAGAGAGAGAGAGAGAGAGAGAGAGAGAGAGAGAGAGAGAGAGAGAGAGAGAGAGATGGCAAGTGTTGTGAATCCTCCGCCTGCTCTGGGGAAGATGGTGACTTTGCTGAGCGTCGATGGAGGTGGTGTGAGAGGCCTGATCCCAGGAACGATCCTTGCCTTCCTTGAAGCCAAGCTTCAGGTGAGAGGCAAAACATTTTATAATTATATATTCCTTTCTGAAAAAGTTTAGAAGTCACATGCGATGCGACATCTAAAATGTGTGGTCGCGACTCGCAATAATCAGGAGTACATGTTGATGTGGGGTCCACATGTTTTAGAAACATGATTAGTGATTTCTAAGCGTTGGATTGGAGTTAATTATTTTCAAGGGTTGATTTTAACCACATGAATTGGAGCATTATTTGGGGTACAAGGATCCAAAGGTTTGAAATCACTAATCAGGCTGATTTGTAGGTCCACCTAGGGATTGGCCAATCATCCATTAAGAGTTTGCCACATCACTCACATTGTGGGGGTCAGCAGCTTTGCTGACAATCGACAAGTCTTACTTGAGATGTTCCTATAGTTGTGTGGACCCCACCTCAACATGTGGTCTTGATTAGTGCGACCTCACCCTTGATGTCGCATTGCGACAACCAAACTATTCTCATTTTCTTTGCCGTCCAACCCTCCTTGTTGCACGGTATAGCCCAAAAATCACCTCATAAAATGACCTAATTAGATGTTCTGTCAATATCTTGATTTTGGACAGACAAACAATAATAGACAATTCTCGACCAAAAACTTTCACTGATCATATGATTGTGATCATCGGATTGGTGTTATATCCTACAATCGGACGGTCAGGATTGGTGTCATATACCTAACTGAAAGGGTATTAAACCCTCATTCAATTCTTCCTTATAAGCCAGAAGCTAGTAATTAACTTCTCGAATTATTGGCGAATTACACACGAACCATAGGTTTGGAAAAATTATTTTTCCTATTCATAGGTTTGGAAAAAATTTTGCATTTTTTGAACATGATCGAATTATTCCTGAAGAACTCGTGAACTTTTCCGAATTATACCCGCATATTAGTTAGTTTCGAACATGAAAATTCATTTTTTAAGACAAAAAACAGTCAATATTTTACTTTTTCTTGTTTTATTTTATTTTCAAAATTATTTTTACCGATTTTTAAATGACAAGCCGGAATTGTACTCGAGCACCATTTTTTTATTTGCCTTACTCCGAATTGCTAACTATTATACTGAAACATGAACGAACCATACGTTATAGGAACTGGACGGAGGGGACGTGAGGCTGGTCGACTACTTCGACGTAATTGCGGGAACAAGCACAGGGGGTCTAATAACCACCATGATTACTGCTCCAAACAAGAATAACCGGCCTCTCTACGCTGCCAAAGACATCAACCCCTTCTACCTTGAACACTCACCCAAGATTTTCCCTCAGAACAACTGGTAAGTATGTTTGTTATACCCTCCTCCTCTCCCTTGTCAAACACCACGGATCTATGTATGTATATATGTATGTATGTTGCTGAATGGTTAAAAATTGTGTTTGGGGCAGCCCGGGCTTTTTGGGTTTGGCCACGAACTTGATTCGTACAATGGCGGGGCCTAAGTATGATGGGAAATACTTGCATTCGCTGCTGCGAGGGTCTCTTGGGGAGAGAAGGCTGCATGAGACCTTAACGACGATGGTTATACCTGCTTTCGACATCAAGCGTCTTCAGCCAGTGATCTTCTCTACCTACGAGGTATCTGTTGATCAAATGGATTTTACAATTTTTTTGGAGTAATGATCGCATGGTAGGGGGCAACTGCCCCGCTGGGCCATTCCTGGTCCGCCACTCGTCTGGGGTCCGTGGATGTTGTCATGGTGCATAGTGGTGTCGCTTTGTCATTGGCCAAAATTGTATGTGCAATTCAGTTTTAGTTATTAATTATTAAAGTCCAATACACCTGACCAATGAAAAAATGACACCAACATGACCATGACAAAGTCAGGACCGGAGTTTTAAGTTGTAGTTATTAATTATTTAAGTCCGATACATTTGACCAATGAAAAAATGACACCAACGTGACCATGACAACGTCCATGGACCCCAGACTATGAGATGGTCCAATGTCTACTATGTTGGTGGTGGTGTTTTGTCATTGGCCAAAATTGTACATCAGTTTTAAGTTTTAGTTATTAATAATTAAAGTAAGTCCAATACACTTAACCAATGAAAAAATGACGACTCTGTGACCATGACAAAGTCCATGGGCCCTGGACCATGTGATCATTACTCATATTTTTAAGAGATGGAAGTTGATTGGAGAGCTATGATTGAGGTGAAATCGCACAGGATAGCTGATGAAGCATTTTTATATAATAAGGGAGCTTACTTGTCTCCCCTCTTATAGACTTCAATAAAGAAGGGTCGAGATCTTATCCCCCAACTGGATGGTGGATCTCAGCCATTCACACCCCATTTTGGCAAATGTTTTGTGGGAAACATGGGCCACCCACTAGTCTATATAATAAGGGAGCTCAGTTGTCTCCCTCTCTGATAGGCTTCAATAAAAAAGGGCCAAGATCTTATCCCCTAACTGGACGGTGGATCTCAGCCACTCACACTCGATTTTGACAAATGCTTGTCAAGGAGTGTCGTCGGCACGGGCCACCCACTAGTCTATATACAAATGTTGTTGAGCAAAGTAAAAGTTATAACAAGATTTTAAATACCCAATTATACGTCCGTAAAGTTAATGTTATGACCACTATAACTTGTTTCATGATTAATATTTTAATATTATTTAAAAAAAAAACTCAATAATAGTTTAAAAATGGTTTAAAAATGTTTTTTTTTTTTCAAAGGCCATTATTTCCGTTATAACGGATATCCCTTATTTTTTGTTTGGTTTTGGCCGTTATAAAGGGAAAATAACAACCGTTACAACGGCCGTATTTTTAAACCATGGGTTACACAGAGAACATAGAAGCAGCCATCCTAACGTGGAGTCTTCATCATCCGCTGTTGGATGAGAATTAACCATGGTTCAAAGTCTCGGCCGATCACGGTCTGGATCCGAGCCCACCGATCCGATCCAAACCAGGCTCTGTCTCGCCCCGAGATCACTACTGTTTTACAAAGGAGTCTCAACTTTGTCTCGGGCGAGATGGGCCGAGACTTTCATCCATGGAATTGACACTCAAAAGTCGATCAGAAATAAAGGGAGTATGAGAAGTCGCTTTCCCTAGAAAATTTTGTATGTTGATAATCAACATCAAGATGGGTTGTTAGTCCCTTCAGGAGATGCTACCTCCTGAAGGAGGAGATCACTGCGGTAGGATCTATCAAATGGTAGGACCCAGTTTTTTTTAAATCTAATGGTCTATTTTCCAACACGCAGGCGAAAAGGGACGTCTCCAAGAACCCTCTCCTTTCAGACATATGTATCGGTACATCGGCAGCCCCGACATTTTTCCCTGCTCACTACTTCGAAACCACAGACGCCCAAGGAAAAGTCAAGAGTTTCAACCTCATCGACGGTGGAGTTGCTGCCAATAACCCTGTATGTATTCTGTAAAAGCATGCACGTTTCCCGTTTTAAGACCCAATAGGCCAATACTCATGCGGATCATCAACAACCATTTGTATGCAGACATTAACGGCGATGAGCCAGATCACGAAGGAGATTGTAATGAAGAATCAGGATTTCTTCCCAATCAAGCCCATGGAGTATGGGAAGTTCCTGGTTATCTCTCTGGGCACAGGACAGCCAAGCAGGAATCGAAGTATGACGCAGCCATGGCTTCCAAATGGGGACTGTTGGGGTGGTTGTTCAACGGTGCGAGCACGCCTCTGATTGATGCTTACAACCAAGCAAGCGGAGATATGGTTGACATCCATGCAACCGTTCTCTTCCAAGCACTCCATAGTGAGAAGAACTATCTGCGAATCGAGGTTCAGTATCACAATCACCATTTACTTCCGTCACTATTACCAACGTTTAGAAGGGACCGTTATAACGGCATAATGCTCATCTGCGTTACTGTTATGACCGTTTTAGCAGGTCAAATAAAAGTCAAGAAATAACTGTTAAAATTGTTATAACGGCTATTATTTAGCTGTTGGATTTTTTTTCCATCATGGGCCTCATGAACATGTTCATCAATGGTTTCTAAGCCCATGATGGAAAAAAAAAGCTCAGATCTAATAGCTATAAATCACCAAATATGCTGATTTTTGGTTTGTGTGTATATGAAGAGATGGGCCATAAATAAACAGGATCAGTGGGCCCAGAAGCTCTTACACATTTCAAAATGGGTGGGGGAGCTTGGTGAGGCTTTTTCCGGGTTGGGCCGGGCTGGGCCGTGGGCTCAAAACTATACCGAAGCCTAGCCCCCATGCATAAAGGGCTGGCCTGGCAGGCCAAATTTAAACCCTAGTTCCTACCAGTAATTAAATAAAAAATAATACTTATAATGTATAATATATCTACAACCTGAAGCATGATCTGCAACGATGCCGGGAAAAGAATGTCGGAAACTTGTGAAGACAGATGACACAATTTTCACGTGGCCTAACCGCATTACTGTCTATACTACTTAAAGACTACATGTTTACACTATAATGACTAACACTAATTATAAAATTTAATATTTACCTCATGTTTAGGTTAACGATTTAGTTGGAAATGCGTCATCGGTGGATGTATCGACGCCGGAGAACATGCAAAATCTGATTCAGATAGGGAATGATCTTCTTAAGAAGACAATATGTAGAGTGAACCTGGAGACGGGACTGTACGAGGAGGTGAAAGAAGAGGGCACAAATGAACAAGCCTTGATTCGTTTCGCCAAGCTTCTCTCCGATGAACGTAGATTAAGGCAAGGAAGTCCTGAAAGTTGAAGCAAACTATTTTTAGAGAGCTATTGGAATTGGGATGGATGTTTCTTAAAATTTAATGTATTCAATCACCATTAACATTGCATAATTTTTATCCCAACGATATAAGGTCGGCTGCATGAATTTTGTTGCTCCATTCAATTTTGTCAAAAGTCATCTTGATGCGGGATGTCCAGAGTCCTGATCGAACTCTATTTTAGGTTTTTTTTCTTTTTCTTTTTTGGTTTTTTGATCAAAGTAGGAATTGTTTTGAGAATTAAGGTAGGATTAGGGATTTATTTGTTTATTTTGAGCAATGTTTCAAAAAACCGAACCAATGGTCCAACCTATTTTGTGTCCCTTTAGTGAATGAACGCCCTTTGAAAGGGCGCTTAGTTATCTTTTATATAATTTTTGAGTACTTTTATTAGTTTTTATAAAGAGAGAGACTTTTCAAGGTTTTGGGATGAGATAAGAAACACGCGTGGAGAATGAGAAATGACTAATGACTGGGAGAAGAAGAAACCGTGGAAGAAGAATATATACGGGCTGTGGGTGTAGAGTTGTTACTGAATACGAGAAGGGTATTTTGGAAATTTATGGTTGACCTGTAACCGAGGGTGACAGGGTCAGGAGCAAAAAATAAAATTTCTCAAAAAATTATTTAAGAGGCCCAATAAATAATATAGATCAAAATAAGACACTTCGCGAGAACTTGACGAAAAGTAGCAAAAAATACCATTTTTAAAAATAGAAATCTAAACATGTATCAATATCATTTTAAGGGTAGTTTCTTGTTTTTTTTCCTCATATTGTTTCCTCCAACTTGTTTCCCTCTGCGACAACGGAGAAATCTATGATACATCTGCCAAATTTTTTATGCAGAAATCCCTCAAATTAACACGCGGTACACTCATTCAGCCCCACTGATAGTCGTGAATGTCTGACCAACATCTCGGTGGACCTATACACCAAAAATCAGCATGTTCAGTGATTTCTATCCATTGGATTTGAGTACTTATTATCCTCGACTTGAAACCAACCCATAGGTCTGTTCACGAAGCCCATAATGAAAAAGTGCACAAATTGAATAGCTAGAAATCACTAAGCACGCTGATTTTTGTTGTTTAGGTCCATCAAGAAATAGGTCGTGCATTCGAGGGGGCAGTGGGTCCAAACGAGTGTGACACTTGGGACCCAAGGGGTCATTGGCCTGTTCATGAAATCCATGATGAAAAAGTGCTTGAATTGAAGGGCAAGATATCACCAATCATGATGATTTTTGGTGTGTAGGTCCACCAAGCTGTGGGCCAACCTATTCATAGGGGACCGAATAAAAGTACCAAATGCTAATGGCTCAAGTTAAAGAGATTTTGTTGCTAGGTGTCACGGGGTCAAATTCGGGCCAAACTCTTTCCGCACCAAAAACCCGCACTGGCACTAAGTCTACCTAACTTAGTCTCAGCCTACACAAGAAGAGAGAAGGGGGAGAAGAGGATTGCAACACAAAGCTTACACAGTTTTCCAAAGGCCACAACCTTTTTTCTTTTATTTCTTTGTATTTAGGAAATACAAAACTCAAAACTCATGTGTCTCTCACCACATGGGTAGCTGATCTTATATAGACCAGCCCAATAACTACCTCAGCCCCATCATGTGACACTTGTTACAATCATTTACAATGTGTTAGTAACTTCAAGTAATTAACTACCCACTACCACCCCTGAGTGTCACCCCTACACAATGACACATGGTATAACTACCATGGCCCATCACCCCACCTTGTGTATGGGCTGATAACTACCATAACCACCGCCTTGGTCTCACCTCCATGCATCCGTCACATGGCGTAACTACTTAGTCCACCATCCTACTTCTGCTAAGTGGGTGGACTAGTAACTACTTTATAACTACCGTCTAGGTGTCCGTCTCTGAGGTCGCCACCTCACCCCGAACCAAGCCACAACTATTCCAAAGCACAATTGGATGCCACATGCCCTCAAGTCTTTCCAAGTCTGACTTTGTTCGCCACATGCGCTTGTCAATGCCACATACACCTATCCGTGCTATTGTCATACCACATGCGCTTGTTCATGCCACATACGCCCATCCGCGCTATTATCATGCCACATGTACTTGTCCATGCCATATACGCTCATCTGCGCTATTGTCATGCCACACGCGCCTGTACATGCCACATACGCCCGTCCTCGAATTTGTCATGCCCCATACATCTGTATGTTCATACACGTTGATCCGTCGCATGTGCTAAGTACACAGCCACATGCTGGTGCACTTCCCCATAAGTCTTGCACACACTTGTGCTGGACATCCAGGGCTAATTGCCCGTGCACGTCCCTATCGTTGCCCACGATAGTGTTGCACGTCCAAGCCATTTGTCCGTGCACGCGTACCTGTCACTCCCATCTTCGATGTGCGAACCTCGTGGGTGTTGGCCTTCTATTCCGTGTGGCCAACGCCTGAGTCTAAGCTCAGTGGTGTAACACTAGGCCACTAGGGCCCATTATGCAACCATAGTGGCTTAGTGTTATGACGGCTGCTATAATGGAAATAGTGCTTATTAATATATGTGACTAATTCACTTGTGCTGAGGGCGATTTTATGGGCATAATTGCCACAAAAACCATGGTTTAGAAAAATGTTGTTACAGCCGTTATAAGGGTAACACTCCAACCCCGTTACATTATTTTGAAAATAACGCCCAAAATCAAATATACAAAAAATGCTTTGGCATTATAAAAGAAATAACGATGGTTATTTTAAGAGAAAAAATATATATTTTACTATAATAAGGTTATTTTGAATAAACAACAACGTAATAATATTCAGGCCTTTATTTTTTAATCAGACGTGAGTGACGTGAGCCATTATAACGGTGGTTATAACGGACCGTTAAAAACCTTAGAAAAATGAACCCACTCAATTCTTCTACGCACGAAACAAATGAAAAATACCCAAAAATATCATTCGATAAGAGCATCTCCAACCCTACCCTAAACTACTTTCCCTTCCCTAAGATATGGTGAAAAACATAAAAAATCATCTCCAACCAGGGTCGTCTTAATAGAAATTGAGGCCTGAGGCTAAAACTTTCTATAAGGCCTTTTTATATTTAATATATTAATATATATATGGTATTAATTAAAAAATTAAACTATATAATTGAAAATCTTTATATCGAGATTATTCTTGATAATCAAAAACTACGGGGAAAATTTTAGATGCAGATGACTCCCATTGTAGCCGATGCAAAGATTCGTGTGGCCCTACATAGATCATTTTTTTTTGGGCCCAATGACCGCGTGGATGTTAAGCCCACCTATTGGTGGATAAGCACACTAAAAATCAGCTTGATTTATGATTTCTAGTCATTGATTAACTGTCCCAAAAAACATGCTTGAATCCAACAGCTAGAATCATGTTCTAGAAAGTACTAAAATATATGGCTATAGATAATCAATCAAGTTGATTTTTGGTTTGTACATAGAGTAAGGAGTGGGCTAAAAATCTATGTGGTTAGTGGGACCTGGGCTGGGGACCTTCCCTCGCCAAGGGGCCTTAGGCGACTGCCTTAATGGCCTTAAGGTAGAGCCGCCCTAGTCTCCAACCCTACCCTAAAGTTCATCTATTTTAGGGGAACTTCAAATCCTACCCTAAAGTTAGGGTATGATTTAGGGCGAGATTTTAAAAACTTGTTCTCCTTCTCCTCCATCTTTTCTATTAATTCCTCTCAATGTCCTCTCATTCTCTTCACTTAATGCCACCTATGTCCACCTCTTATAATTTTGGTCATTTTTCTATTTTCTATTGGTTTATACATTTAGGGAATGGTAGAGTTTAGTGTGGACCATTGCAATAGAATTGAGAAAACCTTCGCTCACACTGTGTGTGAGCAAAGCCAATCACACATCACAATATGAGCCATGGGGCACACTCTTATAGGACGATGATCGCATGGATCTATGGCTAGTCCCTTGGTGGACTTGTAAACCAAAAATTAGCTTGATTAGTGATTTCTAAGCGTTGGATTGGAGAGGGGTGTCAACGGGTCGGTTCCTAAGGTGGTTAGAACCGGAACAAATAGTTCCGATTCTTATCGGTTTGGGTCCTTAACGGTTCCGATTCTCAAAGTGAGGGATCCGAAACCGAAACCGAAACTGAATTGATCCGAAACCGATTATGTATTTTTGTCGGTTTCAGTTCCAGTTCCAGATATATTGGGTCCAATCTTGATAATAAATTTTTTTTTACACTATTTATATATTAGTTCTGGTTCCATATTAGACTACCCAGAACCGGAACCAATATTTTTGGTTCGGTTCCTTTTTAATCGGTTCCCAAAAATGTGGAACCGGAACCGGTGTTTTCGGTTCAGGTTAAACGGGTAAGATTTACACCCCTAGATTGGAGTCATTTGCATGGGTTGCTTTTAGCTGTAGAATTTAGAGCATTATTGACCATTATTTGGGGTACTAGATCCAAAGGTCTGACATAACTAATCAGGCTGATTTTTAATTGTCAGGTCCAACGAGGGACTGGCCAAACATCCATACGGTCATCGTCCTCTAAGATTGTGCCACGTGGCTCATATTGTGGTGTGTGATCGGCTTTGCTCACACACAGGTATGAGCGAAGCTTAATGTACTCTATAGAACTCACTTCCTTGCGAGCAATTCCGTCATTTTCCCCAATAAATTGTCCGAAACCAGGGTCATTCTTGTCAATTCCCCAATAAATTGTCCGAAACCAGGGTCATTCTTGTCAATTCATACATAAATCTAAAATCAAGGTTATATTGCATCATAGTAGCTTCATAAAATTCATTTCTTCGGAAGTCGGAGTCGAGAAGTTTTAGCGCTTCCGAAGGTATACAAATCCAACTCTCTCTCTCTCTCTCTCTATCTCACCATCGTTATCTTCGATTGCTTTAGCTGAAATACTAAAATTAATACTCGAGTTCAATTCTTGCGTTCTTTTTATTTTTATTTTTATGGTTGGCGTTACTTGCATTCTTGAATCGGGATTTCTAGGGCTGTTTGAAGTTGTATGGATTAAGATTTGTTCATTCGTTGTGAATCTAGGGTTTATGAGTTGTTTTCGTTGTCTTCTACAAGATCAGAATCAGATTCATTATTTTTGTTAGTCTTGTAGGACTTGGCTATTAACGTATGATGTTTTCTATGAGTCTAGGGCTTGTTTTTACTTTAGTTTCAGATTTAGTCAAAGATTCAACCGAATTTGTTCCAATGCGGGATATCTAAGTTGTTTTCTGTGTTCTTGATGATGTTAGGGTTTAAAACTTTGTAACAAATTATCTTGGTTTTTTTGGGGGATTTTAGTTCAACTTGCATAACCTTTTGTGGATTCCAATTCTTTCTTTTTCTTCTTCTTCTGTATTTTGGTTCGATTTCATTGTTACTTCTGATAGCATTTTTATATTTTTCCCACATAATATATGAATTAGGGTAGACAAAGCAGTGATTAGGACGTATATTTTGATATCTTAAGTAAGTGTAGGGTGTCCACGATATCATTTGCTGTTTGAAGGATAAGATAGAAGGAAACAAAAAATCTCTTGGAACCAAAAAAGTTTCACAAAATCCACTAAACCCATGGTCCGAGAGAGGAGCGGAGAAGCGCTTCTTGTATTTCTTTTTTTGCAAGGTAAGCGCTTCTTGTATTTTTTTTTTGCAAGGTAAGCGCTTCTTGTATTCACTGACATTGAAAAGACTTGTCGAAGGATTTCAGAGAAAATACTGAGAGAGCGAGAGAGTATGATTTTTTTCTTTTGAGTTTTTTTGGGGGGGAAGAAATCACGACGTATTGCGCGACGTGAAAGGTTATTGATGCAACTTCTCTACCATTAATTGCACCAGTATTGAGCAAGTTAGCTACTTGGAAAATTAGAGCTGAAAATTTTCTTAGTTCTTCCAGAAGAGCAAGCTTCAGTTTCAGTAGCGTAATTAAAACCTAGTTGGCCAAGAAATCCATTTGCATCAATCTGCCCTTTTATTAATCAACCATTTAATCAGTGTGACCCTTATTAAAAGAGGAATTTCCATCAAAATTCAACCTGATAACTGCTAATGGGTAGCCTCTTCCATGTAACTAATGGTTGTATCATGTGTTAGTCATCCATTAGGAACAGCTATGCCCACTGTGAACGAAGGAAAGTTCTTCCCTTTTACGTTTTGTATTTGATACTTTTAGCCTCTCGAGTTGATCCGAGGTGTCAATATCCCCTTGAAGTTCTCTGACCTTCCAAGGCCAGTGTCAGTTTCCACAGCCGCCAACTGTAAATTTTTTCCCCTCTCTCTCTCTCTCTCTCTTGCCCCCCCTCTTCTTCTACTTTCCATGTATTTTAGTGTAGTAAGAACTTAGAATTCAAGTTCAATAATTATACGACTATTTTGTTTTTAACATGAATTTTAAAGGGTGATTTTTTTGGTTTTGTCTGTGCTCTAATTTCCATGTGTCTTCAGGATAGCATCCGAGCTTCTCTATTAAATCTTTTATTTTTTTCAATTTCAGCTGCAACCATTTGCTAGGTTGAGTGATGGAAACTGGGGGTAATTCTCTTCCATCTGGGCCTGACGGGGTGAAGAGGAAAGTATCATATTTCTATGACCCGGAAGTTGGCAATTACTACTATGGGCAGGGTCACCCAATGAAGCCACATCGCATTCGAATGACCCATGCTCTCCTCGCCCATTACGGATTGCTTCAACATATGCAAGTCTTGAAGCCCTTTCCTGCTAGAGATAGGGATCTGTGTCGGTTCCATGCTGACGATTACGTGACTTTTCTAAGGGCCATCACCCCAGAAACTCAGCAGGATCAGATGAGACAATTGAAGAGGTTCAATGTTGGTGAAGATTGCCCTGTATTTGACGGTCTTTACTCTTTCTGTCAGACTTATGCTGGTGGATCTGTTGGTGGTGCTGTGAAGTTGAACCATGGGCTTTGTGATATTGCTATAAATTGGGCTGGTGGGCTTCATCATGCTAAGAAGTGTGAGGCTTCTGGATTTTGTTATGTGAATGATATTGTGCTGGCAATTTTGGAACTTCTCAAGACGCATGAGGTTGGTCAAGTGTGCTTTTTTTTTTTTTGATAATTGTGCTTGTTTGTTAGTTTTTTGCCATGGTGCAATGATATCAATCTATTACTAACTTTAAAAGGTTTTGCTTTTATTACTCATCCAAGCAAGTGCCTAATCTGCCATCTTCTTGTACCTTCTCTTAATTAAGTTTACTCAATCATTCTGTTTATTCTGACATTAAGACAAGATTGGAATTGAAATCATTTTGCATGTTGGTAATTAGAATCTTAGATGCCATAATCCAAGTAATGTGGAAGATACTTTCATTGGACCCAACCATTCATGAATAACGCATTTCAATGTCTATACTTCTTGGTCGTTAGTTACAAATCAATCTCTTTCTTATGTGCGTGTGTGTGTTCTTTTTTTAGATGAGTGTTTTTTGTTGTTGAGGTAATCATGAATCCTGTTCTTGGGATTTGGGCCATTTGGCATCAATTGTTGGATTCGAATGACAAGTAGTACGATTTAAAAACACTGCTTGTGTTTTATTATCTTATCATAGTCTAATTCTATATAATCATTCTTTTCTCCCTTTTTCCAATTTATGTTTGTTGATAGTTCTCAGCCATGTTGCAGCGTGTTCTATATGTGGACATTGATATTCATCATGGAGATGGTGTAGAGGAGGCTTTCTACACAACCGACAGGGTCATGACTGTTTCATTCCATAAATTTGGAGATTATTTTCCTGGTACAGGAGACGTACGCGATATTGGCCACGGGAAAGGAAAATACTATTCCCTTAATGTCCCTCTAGATGATGGAATTGATGATGAGAGCTACCAGTCCTTGTTCAAACCAATCATTGGGAAAGTTATGGAAGTTTTCAGGCCTGGTGCTGTGGTTCTTCAATGTGGTGCTGACTCCTTATCTGGAGACAGGTTAGGCTGTTTCAATCTTTCCATCAAAGGTCACGCAGAGTGTGTCAGATATATGAGATCATTTAATGTGCCACTGCTGCTGCTGGGTGGCGGCGGTTATACCATCCGGAATGTTGCTCGTTGTTGGTGCTATGAGGTATATGTAGTGACCTAACCAATGTTTGAAAATGGAGTTGAACTGTAATATCATTACGTAGCTGTATGGATTCAGAATTTTGAGAAGTTATTTAGTAGACAACTAAACCATGTTGCAACATTCATCAAATTTTAGCCAATTTATAACTTCTCTTCTTTAAAAGAATAGGTAATTAATTTTTCCTAGCAGTTTGATATATATATTAATAAAACATAGTGCATCTTAACCAATCATACATAGTGAGGAATTAGTTGTGGTATGCTTGCAATTTCGTTTCATAGTTCTTTAATTCATAAGATTGAACTAACTTTAAGACTGTTTACAGTCATCAAACTAGAACTAGCTTCTAAAATTATTTCAGTCCACAAGCTCTTAGCATTGTACCAATAAAAGGTGAATTTGGTGACCGTTCAATCTATAAGATTTTACTAAGTTAATCATGATAGTGATACTAAACTGTTATGTTTTTTTCTGGTTTATTATTGGTAGCACTGTATGTAGTGGATACTAACAGGCCCGACTGGTCAATCCATAAGATTGAACATAAGTTAATCATAATAGTGATACTAAAATGTTATGCTTTTTCAGTTTTGTTATTTGTAGTACTGTATGTAGTGGATACGAGCCCTTTTCGAACTTCTCTTTTGGTTGATAAAGTTTTTGTTCTTCACATGTTAAATAATTGAAATTCACATGATACATTTTGCATGGAACATATCACTCATGTTTGTTTTGGTCAAATAGGCTTCAAGGCTAACTTTGATATATTTTCATGGATTTGAAAATGGTATTCTAAGATATTTATTAAAAAAATGGGAAAATGGTATTCTAAGATGTGAAGAACAGTAGAATTTTAATTACGTTTATGCTAATTTTTTGAGCTGGCAAACATGCCTGTTTATAAAAAGACATCATATATAATGTCTTTTTATTCGTTCGTGGAGTGATGAACTATGCAAGAGAGTAGTCTTATCCGTTCACATGATACATTTGCATGGAACATTTAACTCATGTCAAATAGGCCTCAAGGTTAACTTTGATATATTTTCATGGATTGGAAAATGGTATGCTAAGCTATTTATAAAAAAATGGTATTCTAAGATTTGAAGAACAGTAAGGATTTAATTACTTTTATGCTATTTTTGTGAGCTGGTATATATATATTGTTTCTGGAGTGATGAACTATGCAAGAGAGTAGTCTTGCTTTTGTTTGCTTTTTGATGTTGAAATAATTGCCAAGTATGATTTGCGGATCACTATTGCCATCTATTAGTCACGGATGACCAGGTAATATTACTAATACTATTTTTGATTTATGTGACAATGATGGTTCTGGAATGTGTTTATATGCTCTAGTTCAATAATCAAAGCTACCCATGCGTTGTGTTATCTTCCTGAACATTAGAGCAAAGTGAGCAAATTCAGCAAATCTTTGGCAGCAGACGCCTGTATCTGGAATTTTGGGTTTTGGTTGTTTCTACAATATAGTGTTAGGATGTGGATCTTGAGGAAATCATGGTGTTTTGTCTTTCCATTTTTATTGTATAGGTACATCTTGAGGCATGCATGAAGGCTCCCGCCCTCTCTCTCTCATCTTGATAGCTCTTGTTGCCTTCTGAAAAAAATGACGGATTTTGATAAATTCTCTCTTTTTTTTTTAATTGAGAGAATAGATTTTTAGGAGTTCTAAACTTTTCAATATTTTGAGCAGACAGGAGTTGCTCTTGGTGTAGAAGTTGATGACAAGATGCCACAGCACGAATACTATGAGTATTTTGGTCCAGACTATACTCTTCATGTTGCTCCTAGTAACATGGAAAATAAGAACTCACGCCAGTTATTGGAAGAAATTAGAGCAAAGCTCCTTGATAATCTCTCAAAGCTCCGGCATGCACCCAGCATCCAGTTTCAGGAACGGCCCCCCGATGCTGAGCTCCCAGAGGTGTGTTTCTACATCTGTTGTCTTTGCCATAGAATATTCTGCTTCTCATAGTTCACTCTTCCTTTTCTTTGTGCAATTACGGCATTGTAGGCAACTCAAGTAAACTAGGTTATTTTTATTTAACAATTAACAAAGTATGATCGTTTTATCTCCAAAAGAAAGTTTGATTGTTTTGTTCCATGTGTTTTGATTTTCCCCCTGGGTTATATGGATCTCTTCATCTTTTTAATGCATGGAATCTCTGCATTAAGGTTTAAAAGGGGCCGTTATAACGCTATAACGGATTGGGGGCATTACCATTTTTCCGTTATAATGGATTGTAACACACAGGACCAAGGAAAAATGAAAAAAACCGAATAAACAGATCTCAATTTCAAATTTCAAAATTTCAGTAAAATTTATAACGGAAAATAACGGGCTTTTTTAACAATTTTTTTCATAAAATAATGGTTATTTTCATTGTAACAGCCGTTATAACGAAAATAACGGCCGTTATTTTCTGAATGTTAAAACGGTGTGTAACGTAAGAGGGGAAGTCCGTTTCCGTTATAACGGCGTTTTTTAAACCATGCTCTGCAGATCAGAAACATTATCATCATCATCATTATCATAAGCCTTATCCCAACTATATGGGGTTGGCTGCGCCTCTCCTTAGGGAAGCAGAAATATTATCATGCAATTACGAAAATGCTTATCTTCTGGTCTTGTGAGAGGATCTCATATGATTGCTCTGAAAATAAAAGCTTTTTTTTTTTGATCGGTAAATAAAAGCTTATTTTTATTGGATAGTTCCTGTAGTTCAGCGCAATTGAAATTTTGGTTTACTTTTAGGGAGTCATGTGAAGATCACAATCATAAATTCCTAAGACACATTTTTACGATCTCTGAGATTTCTGGTAGATGGATTTGACACCCACCAAGACAGCCCTATGAGATTTAGGGAGTCATGCTTGCTTCTTGCCAAATTCCCTCTGAGTGCTCATTTGGTCTTCCCTCAAATGAGGGTGTTCCTTATCTACCACTCTTCCAACAACGATATCGACAAAAAATGTATATTTGTACATATTCATATAAAAATACTTGTGCATATTCATGTGCGTGTAAGCATATTTCTGCATAAATATTGATCGAAATAGAAAAATTCTCTTGCGTATTCATGTGTATGTCTACATTCCTAGACAAGGTGAGGCTAAAATACCAATTGTGTGCTGTAAAATAACAAAAAGGAATTACTATTTCAGAGCACTTTTTTGCTTTTTCTAGAGCACCTATGTTTTTACTCTGTAGTAGATGAAGCAAAATCTGTTATGGAAGAAGCAAAATGGGAGAGAAAAAACATTGGTGCTTTGGAAATAGTAAAATGTGCTTACGGGCGCAAGGAGCTATGAACAATAGAGTTAGACACTTTAGCTACATCCACACCCAAAAGAAATCTGGTTCTAGTTGAGGCTTTCTTTCTGTATGCGGGACATTTGTAGAGTATGTGCCTTCTGTACCAACACAAGACCGGTCATTATTGGGCGGATCCCAGGGATAGTAATTCCTGTAACAAAATGAGAATAAATCACTTTAAAAAAAAGAGGAGAATGAAAATTAACTATTGATAGCTTATTGGCACAATAAATTTCTAACACAATCTCTTTAGACAAAAAATTGCGACGAAGCTTTCTGAACAAGACATTTTATCGGGCCATACCCATGGTTTAAGGTATCCCGACCTAGTTCGGCCAATATGGCCCGAAACGGTGTGATATGGAATTCAATGTTCCCAACCAATTAAGAAATATTATAAAATTCATTGAATTTCAACAAAAATTGTTATAAATTTGTACTCTATAAGAATACTATTAGATAAATAAAAAATTGATAAAATACAAAATGCATTATATATTCTTTAAAATTTTTGTTAAAATTTATTAAAAGAGAAATTCGAATAAGGTAACGGAACGAGCTTTAAATAAAACAAACTATTTAACCAAAAGTCAATGGGTTACATACACATATATAATAAAAATATTCATACTATAATTTTATTTTGTAAAAAATAAAAAATTATCATGAAGGAGCATAGAATTCATGTCATAACACTAAAAAGATCAGTAGCACGAATGATACTAAGAACATAAAATTTGAGTCATGACGCTAATAGGATCAATAGCATGAATGATACACAAATCTATACCATACGCGTAAGTACTAATGAAGAAATTTATAAAAATACTTACACTTTGGTAGTACATCTCTCTTATCTACAGCTTAGGTCAAAACCATGCTATTCCATTATCATATTAAATACCATGACTTTTTTATAAGTAACTCCATCATTTTTTTGTGTATTATATTTTAATCTTTTAGGACATTTATATGGCTCAGGCTCCGAGGGGGCGGGAGTCATGTTCTTGGCCATTGGATTCACGAATCCAACAGTGGTTGTGCACTTGCAGAAAGTGAAAAAAGTGAATGCCAGCTCAGTGCTATCAACCACCGTTGGATTCTCAGAATCTATCACAGAGAGCACGACTCCCTAAAGGGGTAAGAAAAAGGGGGTCCCTTGAGCCCGATTTATGTATAAATGGGGCCCCGATTTATATATAAATGGGGTCGGCCCCATTTATATATAATATCATAAGTCTTCAACGGTGGTTTAAAGTAGGGACAGCTTGCTCATGTTTATGTCGCACCATGCACCATTGTTTGTAATTTCGCATACAACAAAATATTATATGGAAAAAGTTCGAGTACAATTGGGATTTGTCATTCCAAAATTCGTTTAAGAATTTGGACAAAAAGTAAAAGAAAATAAAAGGTAGTAAAAACAAGTGTCTACTTATGAAGAAAAAAAAAACAAGTGTCTACTTATCAAGAAGAAAATATAAAAACAAATTTTGTGTTTTAAATAACTAATTTTTAATAATTCAAAATATGACGTGTATGATGTGAGAGTCATATGTTTACACACGAATTTTACCAAATCTTTGAAAATTTTCGTTATATAATAATTTTTTTTCAAAAACTCATAACATTTGTATAGTGTACGAACTTACTAACGTTATGTCGTACACAGTGAGACGACCTTTTGTCCATATTCAATAAGTTGCAAGTGTTCAACAAACTATTTGCATGCATGATGAGATTTTTCTCTTATATCTAAGCTACTATTTCAAATATTAGTGTTCGGTAGGAACTCCAATTCGGTTAGATATCCAAACAGCTAAAGTGGAATTCGTTGGGAATTTCAAGCAAATTCCATGGTGCAACCAAACACATGAAATTTCAATTCTTGGAATTTAAATTTCCAGAAATCACAAGTTCTGGAATTCTTTTTTCAGTTCTAAATCCATTTCTGGTAACCAAACAGAGCCTAATTGTAGTTATCACTCCATCAATTCCATATAAGAAAATTTAACAGATCAATTGTTGGAATGTTCAGGCAGATGAAGATCAAGAGGATGCAGATGAGAGATGGGAACCTGATTCTGACATGGAAGTTGATGATGAGCGGTACTTTTTTTGTTCTATGTTCTTTTCATTTCTCGGCAGGCTCTTTTTTACAGGCTGCTCATTTTCCCTTTCTGCTCACAGTAAGCTTCTACAAAGCAACATACAGAATGCAAGAGTCAAGAGGGAAATTATTGAACCTGAGCTTAAAGATCAGGTATTATCTGTTCCTTGTACCACAACAGTCACCTTATGTCAGCTTCTCAATGTTTTGATGTTAGACAAAGTAACGCAAGATTATTTTCCTGTAAATTGCAGTTAGAAAACCACTTACCTAGTCCTGAGCTATAATCTTTCATAATTTCCTGTAGTCAAGGAAATTATGAAGATTGTACTTTAGTCAACACATTCACTTTAGTCTTATACATCCCTAATGTCTGAGTTCATCTAAGGTGATATGTCTCAGTTCTTAGGGTGACTGATATGATACACTGGCTGTTTGTCTAGGCTTTTTATTACTTTGTCTTGGTTCATCCTGCCAAGAAGCAGAGACTCAGATTTAAACCTTTTCTGTAGTTATACGATATTGAAATTAAAGCTGAAGGTACACATCAGTGTTGTTAAAAGTGGTGCCTAAGCATTGTTTCAAGGGTGGGTGACTAGGTGGTGGTCTGCCTAGGTGCTCACCTGGTTTTTAAGGCCCGCGACTAGGCATCCAGGCACAGATATAGGTGAGATTTACAGCTGGGTGCCCACCTAGTTTAGAAAGGGGTGAGATTGTGTACACGCATGGATTGACACAAATGTCATTATTAAGCTTGATTACCTTATATGCATGGCTTATTATTGAGCTTGAATTAAATTAGTATTGTAATATAAACTAGTAAGCATGATTTAGTATAAGAGCAAAATTATAAAAGATATTTAAATTAGCTAAAATATAAGTTGGTAGTATCACCATACGAGTGTGTAGGCAACCTGTCCGGTCCAACATCTAAAAACCTTGATATGCAGTGAAAAGAAAAGCTTATTTAGCAAATAATGCTTGTTGGCCTAGCAATGAATTGACAGCTGAATATGGAATTATCTCTACTTTGAATACCCATCCAGATAAATCAAGTAGATCAGGAGCGTAGTATCCTAACTTTCTGTGGTTGTACTAGTATCCTAACTTTCTATCGTTGCACTAGTTGCTACTCGAGAATATAATTGCATGTTGGACTGTCGTCATATTTTATCATACTCATAAATCATGTAATTTATTGGTGCATCCAGGACATTTATATACCAAACCGCTTACGAGATCAAAATTTGATGTAGTTGATGAATGTCTTGGCTTTTGAGCTCGACAATATTAAGCAATGTTACCCTGTACAGCAGTTTGGCATTTTACACTTAAAGCTTAGTGTTGGACTTGGACATAGTCACACTCCCATTTTGAGGTGCCCAGACCTTAGGTCTACATCCTAAATGCTGAGTCCACTCACTGTGTCAAGAAGTTCCATGATATATTAAGGCTTACTCACCATTCATGTCAATGGTAATTCGAATGTGTCTAGATTTTAGTTTTGATCAACTAGAAAATGCAACTTTGAAGCTCAGGGTTCAGTGTGATGTCACTGGTAAAACACATTGAATCCCATTAATTGCCACCTAAAAGCGGGCTTAATGAAATCGGTACAAGCAATCTTTTTTTAATGTGCTGCAAATGGTTGGCACGGTTGTGTGACAATTGCATGCTTGATTATGGCTTTGTCGTGGGCCCTAAAAATTGTGTAGTTATATGTTTTGTTCTATACAAAGGAACTGTATTCATAGTTAATGGTCTTGCTGGTTCCAACACTGTATCCTTCAATTCATGGACTTGAACTGTGTGACATAAGGAATTCACTTTGTTAGGTTGCCTGTATGAATACAGTTCAGCCACCAAATTGCAAGATCCAACATTGGAACATGCAAATCCTTTCACTCGGTAGCTTGCAATCTACCATATGTTTTCCACCATTATGAGTGTTCTGACCCTAATTTACTTCATCCTCTAGGAGGATCAGAAAGGAGTTGCAGAGCATGGCAAAGGCATGGATACAATGGCAGAGGAGATCTCATGCTCAAAGGTGAAGCTCAAAAGAATACCCATATGCATAGCTGCAATCCTTCAACCATAACAGTTTTCTCTTTTTTTTTTTGTTCCTGTCATCAGGCTTCAGACGTGGGTTCTATGTCAATAGACGAACCAATCAACGTGAAAGTCGAACAAGAAAACTTGAACAAAACATCTGATCAGCCAGCTCAGATGTACTCCAAATCTTGAGCAGACTACCTCCAACACGGCAACACTTGGATACAACTGTTTCTTATTTTAAAGTTTCTCTCCTCTTATCTGACGACCACATAAGGTTCGCCAAGTTCACATTGCAATTAACGCCAACAATATGTTGATCTGTAAATCTTACTGGCTATACTTTTGTGTCATAGCCTTTATTTCTTTCTTCTTTTTTTTTTTGTATATTTGTGCTCGTATATGGGTGAGCCAGAAACACAAAAGGTTTCTTCTCCTAACCTGGCACTTTTTAAGTTGCTCAGAATCTTGAATGGTAGAGGTCATGTCCTGTAACAAGAAAATAGAGAAGGAAGCTGCTTCATAGATGTTGCAATATAGAACATTTAAACACATTTGATTATAAGGAGAATATCTCACAATTGATACCGAGTCTAGTTAATGAACACCTGTGATTTGGCTACAGTTATGGCATGTGATGTATTCTTTACCATAAAATATGTAGGCATAAAAAAAAAAGAAAATCATCTGGTTACTGCTATGACATCTGGTCTTTGATTCAAGATTTTGATTTTCTGTAGTTTGATTTTCTTTAGAACAACAGCTTGCATAATTTATAATTCCGTACTTAATAACCTCAAAAATATTTTGATGAAACTAGTTGGAACCAAAACTGTTTCGTCGTGTGTAATTTATAGTCTCTAATTTCTTATAAATTACAAAAATTCTTAGAAATACAACAGGGATATAAATTATTAGATTGTTCCATAGGTTATTTTTCTCGAAACGAAAACTGTAGTCTTTATAAATTTTTATAACGCAATAGATATCTATATTGAACTAAAGATGCTTATATCACAAATAATGCCATAGGTTAATTTTCTCTTTTAACGAATACTGTAGATTCTTTATAAATTTGTATAACACGGTAGATATACCTATAATGTGCTTAAAATATATCTCTCCGAGGAATAAAAAGAAAATATATTATTTGTTCGAGAAATAAAAAAATTTAAACTAAGTGACAACGCTGTTTATTTGTTTTGAACTAGGAAATATACAATGAGTTTGCAGCTATAAGTTCTCTTTATCTTCATTTGGCGATCATTAGGGTTTGAACAGTCTGTATAGATTAACTTTTATAAGTCTCTACCTTATGGCCCTGACCTATATAATGTCATTCAGACCATAACCATATCCCACCAGTTGGCCCTATGCACATGACCAACTAAATGATGGTGCGCAGTATTGGTCAGCCATTGCCTCCCCTGTTCTGGATCTAATCCTCTGCGCAAAAGTTTGCATATTTTGACCAATTAAGAATTAGATTCTTTGTAGTAAGGACGTGTACATGGGTTGTCCTGCTTAAAATGAGAGATGAGAGCAAGAGAGGTGTACCATGATTCCCTTGAAGTAATATAAGTCAGTAGAAGGACCATATCCTTCTATTGGCTTGATCGGTTTGTGGACAGTTCTGTACGGGTTTCTATAGGACTCCAATCATCCTCGATTTTTTATACATATTTCTGCATCATTTGCGTTTTATACATTTTGATCTAATAATCTCCATTTCTCCAATTTTTTCCATTTAGTCCGCCATATTATTTGTGAATAATTCGAGAAATTGGCAATTAGGGTCTAAAGTCTAAACTGCATGGAACATACCTGTATCCATACAAGCGTACATGCAAAATTGATAATGCATGTGGCCGTTAAATTTCGGCCATCATTTTATCCGTTATTTGTTATTTTACTATTATCGATGTTATTCAAATATTTAAAAAATGTTTACCATGATGTGACACATGATGGTAACGTTATAACAGACCTATTTAAACCTTTGTTAGAATACTTGCCCTTTCAAAGTAAAGTTGCTCTACGGTTGAAGGAAAGAGTGTTTTCATCTACTATTCAAAAGAAAATGTTAGTCCAGTCTCCATTGGACAACTATCTTTGCTAACCGGGTTTCCAAGTAAGAAAAAGTCCAATGGAATGGGGGAGCAGACCTCGAATTGTTGAAAATGGCGTTGTTCGGGTTTGGGGACTAAAGTCTGAAGAGCTACATGGATTGGCGAGGTTAAAAGTTTGCAACATACCTAATGATCCTTGCCATCATCAAGAATAGGACTCGTAAAGCCCTTTTTTTTTTGTGATCAAGGATTTTTAGATAGAAAAGAAAATACAAAAAGAAAGCTACTAAAACCCCATTAAATACAATCTCCTTGAAACCAGGGATGAGAGCCAATCAGGAGTATCTGAGAACCACAAAAGGGGGCCTGAGAGAGAAGAAGCCCTTTTTGGCTATAGTATGAGCCACCCCATTGGCTGAACGATGAATCTATATATCTATACTATAGCAGAGAAGTGAGCAGCATCATTCTCTCTCCTCCGCATCAAGTTGACATGGCACTCTCCTCATGCAGAGTGCCATGTCAACAACCTAAAATTCTCTTTCCTCTTTATCCACTTGACTCTACCCTATCTTTTTTGTATTTTCCAAAAACATCTATTGACACTTTAAGTAATGCACCTCAAACATTAAGACTTTTTAGACTTTCTAACCAACTCAATTTATTTTTCTTTAAAATCTCAATTATTTATTCCTTAATTCTCTTTCATTTTTAAATTATTTATTCCTTCGTTCTTAAATTCGTCTTTCTCAATGTCTCTTAACACCCTTTTATTTTTCAAAACATAACATTCATAACCTTCTATTTATGTTTCAATCAAAACGTTTATCCCATTACCACTGCTTCCATTATGGCCTTCTAATGGCTTTCCATCTCCTTCCTTCAATTTTCACAACATTCTATTTTTGTTTCAATTGAAACATTTTTCCCATTTACATCACTTATATTATTGACATTTAATGTCTCTCTATATTTCGTTAATAAATAAATGTCAATTTAATTAGTCATTAATTCGGTCATATATAAATATTAGGGTTTAGGCAGGGTTCTCACATTTTCTCTCACAGACTGAGCTTCTTCGAATGACGAAGAAACAAAAGTAGGAGAAAAGCTAATATGGTTCGATTTCTTTACCATCTCTTCTAAAACTTTTTTTTTCCTTCAATAAGTCGTCTCTGCTGAATACTTGATTTGGGCCTCTAAAAGAATTGTTATTCAATTATTTACATTTATGTTTATGTGTAGACTTTAGAATGATTGTTTGTTTATTTGTAGGTTTTCAATTTTTTAGAATTGTACAAATCTTTGAAAGTAAAAACGAAGATTATGAATTTTATTTTTCTTCCATTATTAGCCTTTTTTTTATTTTCTTATCATGTTTTACAGGCTAAGAGATGTTGTTGAAGATAACGAAGAGAGGATTGTGAATAAAAATAATATGAAGATAAGGAAAACTAATGAAAGGGTCGTCACTATTATGGACACAGTGGATGTGCTGTTGTGCGATACTTGAATGTAAAAATGAAGATTATAAAAATTTATTTTTTATTTTCTTTTGGTGTTAGCAATTTTTTTCATTTTCTTATCATATTTAGAGAGGATAAAGGGAAAGGGAATAGTTAAGCAATTGTTATGTATTATTTCGTACTACAATTAGATGTAGATATAAAAATTAATTGTTGTTAGTTTGTATTTTCTATTTCTACCCGTGCTTTAGCACGGGATTTCATTACTAGTGTATATAAAGTTTACAAAATGATATGAAGATTTGAGACTTAAGATATCCATAGCCCAAGGTACTGAAGAGATGCGAAGAGTAGCGGAACCGGCTAATAAGACCTTTATCACAACCTGGGTATTAGTTTCAAGAATGACACCTCTCCAAAATTGAGCTAGGATTTGGAGACCCCATCTCATGGCACGAACTTCGGCTTCTTCGGAAGATTTTGATGTGGTGTTGATTCCTCTTGCCAATAAACAATTACCAGTGAAATCTCTGACAATAAATCCCAGCCCCGCTTTCTCTGAGCAAACCAAGAAGCATCAGTATTGATTGTGAGTGTCTCCTGTGGAGGGGGGGTTCCACGGAATTTTCGGTTTGGGCTGTTTAGGGGTAGTCTCATGGTGAGGGATATACGAGTGAATGCTCTTCGAGATTTCAAGGGGGTTCCGGGAGTGAGAGGAGTGAACCATACCATTTCTGAGAATCCATAATCTCCACATCAGCACACAAATAAAGGCTATATCAGCGAATGTAAAACCTGAATTTGGTGCTTGTCCACTTAATAAAGAAAGAAACCATTGTTGGACTGACCATTGATCACTTCTCGAACAGAGGTAGCTCGCAAACCAAATTTTGGCACTGATAGGGCATTGAAAAAGAGCATGACTGATGGTTTCTTTTGGAGCATCACATCGAGGACATGCTTCAGGGATGGTCTGAATTTTGGAATAGAGGAGGGCTTTTGTTGGCAGGATATTCCTACAGACTTTCCAGATAAAGAGTTGAAGTCTAAAAGGGAGCTTGAGTTGCCATATCTGTTTCTAGGGCCGGGCCTGGGGCTAGAAGAGGAATATTGAGTAACGGTTTGACGGTGAGATAGCCAACGATATGTTGTTTTGACAAAGAAAGTGCCCTGTGGATGATGAATCCAAAACCATCGATCGAGAAAAGGGCTTGACTAAGAGGAATGGCTAAGATTGCTTGTTCAATGTCCCTTGGCAAAAATTCCCTTATCAAATTGGCATTCCAAGTGCGAGAGGGGAGAATCGATCAGTTCACTTACTGAATGTAATTGGCAATTTGGAAGGCGAGGAAAATTGATGATATTCAAATCTCTGTGGTATCCAATTATCCTTCCAGATGTTGATAGATTTGCCATTCCCAATCACCCATCTAACCTCATTTTTAGCACCTCTTTAGCTTTGATCAAACTTTGCCAACACCAAGAGCTGGCAGAACTTGACCCAGCTTGGACAAAAGGGATTTTGTGACAGTATTTCTTCTGCATTTGTATTGACAAGATCGATTTATGGTCCTCCTGAATTCTCCAAACATTCTTGAATAGTAGGGCCAGATTCATCTCAAAGGAACGACGCAGGCCAGACCACCATTAGCTTTACTTGTGCATATAGATACCCAGGACGTTAAACGCATGACTCTCTTTTCCTTCGAGGCTCCCCACCAGAATTGGTTTGCTAGCCTGTCCACCTCATTACAAGTTTTCTTTGGGAACATGAACGATTGTACCAAGTAGAGGGGGACTGCAGCAATGACTGATTTTAAAAGAGTAGTTTTCCCCGCCTGTGAAAGGCATTTAGCTCTCCATCCTATTAGGAATTGGTTTATCCTGTTAATGCATTCAGCTTGAGCTTTTGATCGGGATCGTCCAATGAATAAGGGTGTGCCCAAATTTGATATTTGCAATAAAAGAGATCGCTTTCCTCTGTTTGCGATGAAGATTCGGACTGAAATGGAACCCTGATTTTTCAAAATTAATTTTTTGACCCGAGAGTTTGCAGAACTGGTCAAGAATTTCACGGAGAGTGCGAGCTTCAACCAGATATACAGTCATCAGCAAAGAATAAGTGCGAGATTGAGGGACAAGATCTTGTAATTTTCAGACCAGGGCTATGGTTGTGCTTCTCGCTTTCATTAGCATATAGGATAGGACATTCATACATGTAGCGAATAAGAAAGGCGATAAGGGATCGCCTTGTCTTAAGCCTCTCTCAGGTTTGAAAAAACCGAAAGGTGAACCATTGAGCTTGATGGAGAAAGACGAGGATGATATACATCGGGAGATAAGATTGATCCATTGGTCCTCAAAGCCCATTGTCTTCAGTACAGCGAGCAAAAAATTCCATTCCACCCTGTCATATGCTTTGGACATGTCCAACTTTAGAGCCATAAGACCTTTAGCCCCTTTTTCTTTTTTTGGATATTCTTGAAGATTTCCTGAGCTAAGATCGTATCGTATTGTCTGAAATTTGAAGACCAGGGATGAAGGCTCCTTGCCTAGGATGGATAAGATGCATGCAGTAATATTGTTTTGAGCCGGGATGCAATGATTTTTGAGATGCTTTTCTAGCTCTCATTGCACAGGCTTATCGGTCTGAAGTGAGAGGGAGAGGTCAGGGGCTGGGATTTTGGGGATAAGAGCAATGGTGGTTTGGTTCAGTTGAGCAAGAGAGCAATTGGTTGTCATGACCTTCTGCACCATCCTAAACACATCTTCCTTGACTTCCTCTCAAAATGTTTGATAGAAGAAGGCTGTAAGACCCATGGCGAAAAGTGCTTCTTTCACCTCTTCACATGTCACCAGTTTGAGGAGCTGTATTTGCAGTTTGTGATATTTGAGGAAGCCCAAGAGTGGATAGCTCTTCCATATTTGTCATTCCCTGAGAAGCAAAGAGATCTTTGAAGTAAGCTACGAGGGTGGATCCTATAGATTTCCGAGAGGTATCAGCTTGCCCTTGCTCATTGATCAACCATTCAATGCAATTTTTCCGACGTTTGATGAGAGTTGATACATGGAAAAATTTAGTATTACGATCACCCTCTTGCAACCAGACTTCTCGAGATTTGTCTCTCCAAAGAAGCTCTCCAAACGAGCATACACGACTCAACTCGTGATGCAGTGGCTAGAAGTGTTTGTATCAATAGGACTTGTGATACATCCTGCACAACACCCTTTAGCTGTGCAGTGTGTTTCGGTAGATGTTCTTCTCATGGTTTTAAAAACGGCCGTTTAAACAGTCTTAACCGCCGTTTAAACAGTAACACCCCAAGCCCGTTTCATCAAAATCCGTTACAACGCTTTGAATTTAACGGCCATTTTTTTTCTCATTTTAACGGCCCTTAAATTTTGTGAAAAAAAAGGCCGTTAAATACGTTAAATTCCGACTCAACAGTTAGAACCACCTGGCCCAACACCGAGTTTGTTGTCCCTTGGCTTCAAACCTTCAAAAATGCCACATGGCACATTATTTCAGGCCCACATAACCATAGATGTATATGGTTCACCGTTTTGATGGGTCTACACACACCAAAAATCAGCTTAATTGGTTTCTTTTTCCAACTGTTGGATTTGAGAATTTTAATTCGATGATTTCTGGCCTTGGATTTAGCATATTTTGTGTACTAATTTCTAACTGCTAGAAATCACCAACGAAGCTGATTCTTGATGTGTAGGTCCATCAATAAGTGGGTCAAACATCCATAAGTTCAGTTTAGGCGAAAAGTACTCCACGTGGCATTTTAGTGGGGTCAGGACTTCAAACTTTGAAGTCAAATGGACAGCATATTTTTTCTTGCGTCATCTCTTCCTATGATCCTATCTAACAAAAAGAAAGGGAGTGTAAGCGGCTCGCTCATCAGTCGAAGGGAGCGTCATTTGTTTATGAATTACGAAACCCTCCCCTCAACTATATCCTATCAGCCATGCGCACGTTAGCGGTCAGCTTCCTATCCCTCAACCCCTCATTCCCTATACCTCATATGCTGCTTCCTACGGCCTCCGTCCTCCCAAGAATCTGCCCAACCCAAACCCTAGTAGTAAACGATGAGAAGAAGAAGAAGAACAAAAGCAGCTCCTCCTCCTCCACCTCCTCTCCTACGTTGTTTCAAGACGCGCACCCGCTCTCGCACCGCTCCCGGTTTCAAGTTTTACATTCGCAGAAGCGACCGGAAAATGTAAGTAAACTCACGAAAGAACAAACGAACACCTTCATGAGATAATCGTTTTTCGCTTTTCCCTGCTTTTTAGGTGGTTTTTCTGTTAATTACGTTTGTTAGGTGTAAAATCAGGTATACGTCGAAACCTACATCCAAACAAATATAACTCGATGATAAAACAGATACTCCAAATGGGAATAGAAGAAACATGGGTTTAAACCCTTAAGTCTCTTATTTTATTACTTGAGTCAGGAACATGAATCTTATTTCTCCATTAAATTCTATGTAGAGCTGTATTCTCTTGTAAGGCATGTCTTCAGATTTTCTCTTACTACCCCAATCCATGTCATTTTCGGCCTTCCTCTTGCTCTTCTAGAACAATTGGTCAGTGAAACACGCAGTAGTGGTGGTAATGTCTGGTTTTTCTTTCTGTTTATGCGATGTGCGAATCACCATTTGATGTTATTTTGGCAGATTGAATACTGTGCCTATGAGATGACACTAGCTTTTTTTTTCTTTTCTTTTTTTTTTTTTTCGTAGAATGTAAGTGAAGACACAGACGACATGTTCGATGACTTGTTTGATAAATATGGGAAGGTGGTCTACAGAAGAAATGACCAAAAACCTCCAAGCGCTGAGGCTGATGATGATGCTGAGAGCCTCTCATGTAAGTTTATTTACTTATCAAAATAACAACGTTGCCATGAAATTCCATCTCGTTCTTATTTTTACCATCTACATTCATAAAAGTGGCTTTTAGGGTAACAAATTTGAGTCTACTTCTGTTTTTCTTCCACCAATTTGTAGAATGTTTAACCAGGATGAGCCAATTGGGTGACTTTGATCATCTTGTATATTTCAAGGAAGTACTTTCTTTTATCTAGCGTTTGCCATGGAATCCCAGAGTCCTATGTTTCCCCTTGTTTCTTTTTTTACTTTCCTCTGGCCATTGTCCTTATTTTCTTCATTAAAGATTTCGAAGAAAGATACTATAATTTTCCCAAATTAAAAGAACTATAGTGCTAATGTCATGAAACACTAAGCTGCATTTGACATTGGGGAAAATAAGTCAAAAAGCTGCTTTTTGGCTTATTTTACTGGTTGTTGCGGTTTGAATTGGATCAAAACAATTATTTTCACGGGTTAAGGAGAAGTAGTTTTGAAAGTGATTTTGGCTTTCGACTTAGGCGCCCAACACTCTTATTTAGCACATGTTGAAAATCAAAATTAAGTGAAACTTCCATAATACCTGAAATTCTCCTCTATTTGTTAAAGAAAATTATGAAACTTATAAAATGCCAAAATAACCCTCAAATCTTTTATTAATCGATTTAAATGACAAAATCGTCTTGTCATACCCAAACCCAATATCCATAGAAGCCCACTGTAAAGCCTCACCCAAAAAGCAATAAGCTATTGATATTGCTTATCCATAGCTTACTGCAATATGCTATAAGCGCAGGTTACCGCAATTCCAAACGCAGCCTAAATGAGTAAATGGACTATGGATTACCATAATATCTGCTGTTCCGTTAACTTTCTTCAAATGTCTAGTTTTCTCCAGTGTCTCAATTTTATGTCAAGTTGGTATTCTAGGATTGGTAGGGGAAGAGGAGGTATTCTAACTTCTAAGATACTCAACTTTTAACTGATGAAAAAAAGGAAAAAAATTGCTTGGTAGACAATAATATATAGAATTTACTGTTTCCTGCCATCCATGTAGTTGCTGTTTCTCTGGCCAAGGTTGCAAGTGAAGTGAAGGCTGCAGATATCCGTGTACTATTTGTGAAGCCTCTGGTGTACTGGACTCGGTTTTTCATCATTGCCACAGCTTTTTCTCGCCCTCAAGTTGATGCTATTGGGTACGCGCTTCAACTTTATCTGGGGACACTAATAGTTAATTCTGAGTCAAGACTTGGAACAGCATAAGAATCAAATTTTCCATTGATATGTAGGTCCAAAATGAGAGATCTAGCAGAGAAACAGTTCGAGAAAGTTCCAACCGGGGACACTAAACCCAACTCATGGACCTTGTTAGACTTTGGTAAGTCATTTACCTTTTTTGTCCCAGCACTAAGGGTGGAAAACTCTTTACTTGGAATCAAACCGACCACAATCTATTGAAGCTGGATTAACCAATGTCTGTAGTTACATTCCCTCCTATAATTTTTTCCAGGACATAAATGAACTATTTTTGACTAGGTGAGTCACTGAATCATGAAGAAACCTTTCAAGTCCCTCGAAAATTATTTCACTTTTTAAGCCAAACCAGCTGACTATTTACTTGTTCAGGCTTAAAATGCTTCAACTCGACCAAGTGACAAGTCAACTCACTGGTTTCCTGTCTTGCCTGCTTAGATACCAGTTTACTTTATGAGATAGTGCCATTCACACTTTTGTGAGTAGGATATGTGCTTCACAATAATTGGGATGCCTTTAGCATTAGAATCTGAAATATCCAGGACACTAGACTTCTATATACTCTGATCCTTTACCAGATGTTCATTTTGAAATGAAGATTCCTTGTTTTTCTATTAAAATATGTTTATGTTGATTTATGAAAATGGGAGTATTTCCATTCCAAATGACAAATCTCATTTAATTTCAATGATTCCCGATTTCTTCAGAACAAAGGGTGTTAATTGGAGAGCTTTTCCAATATAATTCTGTTGATTCAAGTTAGCCTAGTTGAACAAGGATTAAAGAAAGACTTCTGCAATTGGGTAATGGACCTGACATTCAGTATTCTTGGGGATTTATTTCTTGATTCCAGGTGATGTGGTTGTCCACATATTTCTACCCGAACAGCGAGCTTTCTACAACTTGGAAGAATTCTACGGCAATGCAACACTCATCGAACTTCCCTTCGAGAACCAATCACCATTTCGCAGTTGAAAGGCTTATGTAACTTACTGAGGCATGAAAAGCTCCTGATGGATACAGATTGCCCCCTACTTGCCCCAGGGGGTAGATTCCTCTTTGCCTCCTAAATTTGTTTGACGTTCAGCTGCATTACCTGAACCCCCATGCTGAGAGCAAGCCTTCTTTAATGGAAGTTATCGGGTTCAGTCCATTTGCTTGGGTTGATTGATCTTCAGTCCGAGGTGAAGCTTTACCAACAAGCTCTGAATGTAATTCACTAAATAGCTTCTAATCATGTAGAGAATGTACCTTCTTTTATGTCTTATACGCTTAAAAGGAGCATTTCAAACTTGATTGGACTTGAATCAGCGATACAAAGTAGCCCCAGAAAGTCCTAAAAAATCAGTGATCAGTTCAGTTTATTATTAACCATTGCACTATTCATTAGCCATCAGAATCTTTAGTTTGGGGCTTGGAAGAAGCAATGTAATGACAATGCTGGACCGAATGGCTGCAACAGTAGCATATTGCAGCATATAATGTTGCTTTGGCCGAGTAGCGGATTTATCAGTATTCTTAGACGGCAAGTACTCACATTTCTGTAGCATGCAACATGAAAAGCTTATTGTCCATGTTAAGGTAGCGTCTGGAGTCAGGACTGGGTTTTCCAAGCCCTCTAGTAGAACCAAAATATTTTTTTTAATCAAAAACCAAAATAAAAAACAGCTCAAAACAGGGAATCTACTCCTTCACCCCTGCAGGCAAACAGGAATTTAAATGCTTGTAGTGCCAGGATGTGTTCAACGAGTCTATAGCTTTGGCCAACAAGCCCGGGTAATCTTTGAAGACTTCATCGTGACGGGGATTGATCATTGCGGTTGTTGGTCTTCAACGAGGAATTCTTAATAAGCATGAGTCATCAGCACGCGTTGACTATGTCAATGCTCTTTGTACACACTGCTCGTCGCTCCTACCGATTGAATGGTCTGACGAAGTGTTCGGATCACAACGACATGGGGGTAAGATCTGATTAGCCAGGCTTTACTCATCGTTCAACCCCTCCTAAAAGCAAAACCTTGTACCCCTTTTATCTAAGGGTGGCGTTATTTGCACACACCTTTTTTTGAGTGACACCCACCTCTTGGTGTGTGCAAATAAGTTACAACACCAAAAAAAAAACCTCCACCACCGAGAGAGAAGAAGAAGAGGAGGCGGACCTCCTCTTTTTCTTCTTCTCCCGGCAGCCTCCTCTTCTTCTTCTCCTTCTTCTCCGAGCGGCTTCTTCTTCTTCCTCCTCCTCTTCTTTTTTTTCTCCAAGCGGCCTCCTCTTCTTCTACGAGAGAGAGAGAGAGAGAGAGAGAGAGAGAGAGAGAGAGAGAGAAGAAGAAGAAGAGGAGGGAAGGAGAGATCTCTTTCTCCCCCTCTCCCTTAAAAAAAAAATTTGCCCGTATCTGATGCAATAAGCACTACAACTTATTAATCGGGTCGAAATCTGTGAATAATAATCTGATAAGCCATTGGATCAGTTCTGAATCAACCTAGATTTGATACAAACCCTATCCAATAACAGCCCCAATCTCAATAGTCCATGAAAAAAAATTATTATTATTATTTTTTTAATCTCTGAAAGTTCAATGTCAAAATCAAGGGCTAAAGGCTGTTTGGGAACTTCGCCTTTTTCAGGTCTAGTTCAATCCTAAACCAGTTCAAAGCGGGGATTGAACTAGGTTGTTCACAACCCTGAACTAGTTCTTATTTTTGTGGAGTTTGCTTTACTTTGGCCCTTTCAAAACACAAAAAAATAAAATGCAGAAAAATTCAACCCAAGCCACTTTTCAATACACAGAGCAAAGATCTAAACCAAAAAGAAGAAGAAGAAGAAGAAGAGAGGAGGAGGAGGAGGAAGAAGGGGAAGTGGCGGCGGCGGTGGCTCCAAACCTGAAACCCCCAAGAAATTTCAGGCTGCAAACCTAAGAAGAAGGAGGAGGAGGAGAAGAAGAAGAAGGCAGCAACCCCACTACCGGAGGAGGAGAAGAAGACCGTCGTTGCAGAAAAAGACCACCGCCAAGGAGGAGGATCGAGAATGATAGAGAGTGGTCACATCTCGCCGGAAGAGTAGCCGGAAGAATCGCTAGAAGAGATAGAGAGAATCTGTCTCTTTTTCCCTCTTTTGAGGATTGAAGAGAAGGGGCTTCTCGATCATTTATTGCCGAGTTTGATGTTGTAACAAGTTTTGAAAAAGACAACATCGAACTGGTTTTAAGAGCAAAATGGGAAGAAAACTAACCTTAAAGTGGGGTCCACTTGGTAACCAAACACCAAAATATAAGGTCAGTTCTAAATTGACCTCCACTGGCCGCGTTTTACAACTTTCCAAACAGGCCTAGTTTTGCAAGAAAAATCTATGATACAGACTTATGTATCAAAATTTTGATGCAGAAGTCCCTCAATTTGCCACATAATACTCTTTCGGGCCCACTGCCCCTCTGAATGTTTGGCCCACATCTTGGTGGACTCACATACCAAAATCAGTGTGATTATTGATCTTTAGCCATTGGATTTGAGCACTTTTTTATCATGGGCTTAGAACCAACTCATAGGCCGGTTCATAAAGCCCACGACGAAAAAGTGCTCAAATCCTACAGCTAGAACTCACCAATCACGCTGATTTTTGGTGTGTAGGTCAGTCATAGTGTGGGCCAAACATTCAGTCGGCAAGTGGCCCCGAAAGAGTCTACTACGATGCAATTTGAGGGACTTCTGCATCAAAATTTTGATACAGAAACCTGCATCAAAGAACAGCCCAGTTTTGCAAAGGTTTGCTCTCCTTGTGGTGTTTTGGGTCACGTAAAAACGTGCCACGTTGTACCCTTCAGACCCGCTGACCGCATGGATGTTTGGCCCATCCCCTTGGTGAACCTACACACTGAAAATCATCTTGATTGGTTGTTTCTAACCATTGGATTCGAACATTTTTCATAGGTTAATTTTTTACCGTCAGATTGGAGTATTATTTGGGGTACTCAAATCCAATGGCTAAAAATCACCAATCTGGCTGATATGGTATGCAGGTTCACCAAATGGTGGCGCCAAACAAAAGTTCTTTTTCTTCTGCCAAAGGGAACATACAAAACCCCTCGTGGTCTAAGAATCCGGTCCTTCATAAATTACGGAGTTGATGATGAATGAGTTCTCTCTCTCGCTCCTTCTTCACTTCACTGTTACAGTACACCCAGCAGAAAAACCTTCAAAAGGGCAGAGCTCTGCACGCTCAGATCATCAAAACCGGTCTGAGATCAGATCTCTTCCTCGCCAACAGCCTCGTTAACTTGTACGCCAAGTGTGCCATCTTGGTCGAAGCCAAGCTCCAATTCCAAGAGATAGAGAAACGGGACGTGGTCTCATGGAACTGCCTCATCAATGGCTACTCTCACCAGGGCCCTGCTGGTTCCGCTCTCGTCATGCAACTGTTCCAGCAAATGAGAGCGGAGAACGCCTTCCCCAACCCCTTCACTTTCGCGGGCGTTTTCACCGCCGCTTCGATTCTCTCCGATGCTTCTGGAGGAAAACAGGCTCACTCTCTCGCCATCAAGACCTCGAATTGCTCCGATGTCTTCGTTGGCAGCTCTCTCCTCAATATGTATTGCAAATCAGACCTTGTTTCTGAAGCTCGTCTCGTGTTCGACAGAATGCCTGAGAGAAATTCGGTTTCTTGGGCTGCAATGATTTCTGGGTACGCTATTGAGAGACGAGCAATGGAAGCTCTAGAACTGTTTAAATTAATGCGTCGGGAAGAGGAGGGCGAGAGTGAGTTTGTTTTTACTAGCGTTCTTAGTGCTTTGGTCCTTCCCGAATTTGTCGAGATTGGTAAGAAAATCCACGGTCTTGCTCTTAAAAACGGGTTGTTATCCTTCGTATCAGTTGGGAACTCTCTCGTCACCATGTATGTAAAATGCGGGAGCTTGGATGATGCACTTCGAACGTTTGAATCATCAAGTGATAAGAACTCGATTACATGGTCTGCAATGATCACTGGGTACGCGCAAAGTGGGGATTCTGACAAGGCTTTGAGGTTGTTCTCAGAAATGCAGTTTGCTGGGCTTAGGCCCAGCGAGTTCACCTTTGTTGGTGTCCTCAATGCTTGTAGCAACATGGGTGCTGTTGGAGAAGGAAAACAAGTTCATGGCTATTTATCGAAGTTGGGATTTGAATCCCAAATATTTATAAGGACTGCACTTGTTGACATGTATGCGAAATGCGGTAGCAGCACTGATGCTCGAAAGGGATTTGATCAGTTACAAGAAGCCGATATTGTGTTGTGGACTTCAATGATAGGAGGATATGTACAAAACGGAGAGAATGAAGAGGCTCTAAGCTTGTATGGTAGAATGGAGATGGAGGGTATATTGCCTAATGAACTAACCATGGCCAGCGTCCTCAAAGCCTGTTCGAGCCTTGCAGCTTTGGAGCAAGGGAAGCAAATCCATGCCCGCACAATCAAGTATGGATTTGGTTTGGAAGTTCCAATTGGAAGTGCTCTGTCAACCATGTACGCGAAGTGTGGAAACCTCGATGATGGTAGCCTTGTCTTTAGAAGGATGCCTGGGAGGGATGTTGTATCGTGGAATTCAATGATATCTGGGCTCTCTCAGAACGGACTTGGTAACGAAGCTCTTGCGTTATTTGAGGAGATGCAGTTAGATGGTACAAAGCCGGATTACGTCACATTTGTCAACCTCCTCTCCGCGTGTAGTCACATGGGCTTGGTGGAGAGAGGTCAGGCATACTTCAAGTCAATGGTCTATGACTATGGTCTAGTACCCAAAGTAGAGCACTATGCTTGCATGGTTGATGTCTTCAGTCGTGCTGGGAAGCTCCACGAAGCCAAAGAGTTTATCGAATCGGTTCCCATTGAACACGGGATGTGTCTGTGGCGTATTTTATTGGGTGCTTGTCGGAACTACCGTAATTTTAATGTAGGAGCATATGCAGGAGAGAGACTAATGGAGTTGGGCTCAAAAGAGTCATCTGCTTATGTACTGTTGTCTAGTATCTATGCTGCCTCAGGCAGGTGGGATGATGTGGAACGGGTGAGAAGGATGATGAGACTTCAAGGAGTGAACAAGGAGCCTGGGTGTAGCTGGATTGAGATTAAAAGCCAGGTTCATGTGTTTGTCGTTGGAGACCAGTTGCATCCAAATATTGGAGAAATACGTGCAGAGGTACGAAGATTAACCAAACAAATGAAGGATGAAGGTTATCGACCTGTTTCTGATTCACTTTATCGTGACTTTTCGAATTCAAGACGAGAAGGGTTGTATACTTCTTTTTGGATAAGTGACAAAGAATGTATACTTGAGAATATCCTTATATGATTCTTTTGCCAATAAATGGCAATTTTTCGAGTTAGTAAAGCAGAAGAATGATCTATTGTGCATTTCACCAATTATCATAAACTGAGTTGTCTTCTACCAAATTTTATGTTCTTATTTTCTCTATAAGTATTCCCTTCGTGAATCCTCGATCACCTGCAGTTGTTGTGATTATCTTTTTTCGGAATAAGATTTGGACCATGTTTTAATTTTACTAGCCGCCTAACATGAACTCTTTCCTTAAAAAATTTGAGCACTTTTGTCTGGAATTGTCTGTGTACTCTTCTTAGGGTTTTGAAATACTTATATAGACAAGTTGTGAACAGAACCTTCTGGATCTCTCTAAATTAAGAGAGGTCTAAAAAGCATGGAGAGATGAATTTGAGATTGGTCAAGGGAGCCCCCTGCTCTTGCAGAAAATCAAAATTTCCAGCCAAATGTGTTGCTTGATGGGGTACCAAATGGCATGGAGAAATGGATATAGTCCTCTACTTTGTGTTGGAAACTAGTGACATTCCCTTCACACTTAACATCCTCAAATCCCTCTGGAATTGAGGAAGTCCTTCCTTTGTTTTCCCCCATTACAATATAGCGGAGGAGGATAACCAGCTGCTCACTAACCTAGCCTTAGGAGGATGAGATTCTTTCTGTCATCAAACATATGGGTGCTTTGTAAGCTACAGTTTTGATGGGTTCCCAGCTTGGTTTTTCAATCCTCTTGGGAAACAGTGGTACCCAACATAGTCCATATGGTCAATCACTTTCTAGCAGGGGTCACGTGTTTCGGATTTAAACAAAACGGAATATTGTACTACTTCCGAAAATGAGTTACCCGGGAAACCCTAATTATTTCCGGCCTATCAATCTGTGTAATGTTCTGTACAAGATTATCTCAAAAATTCTAACAAATAGGTTCTAGATCAACATGAAGCCCAATGATCAACATCTAAATTCTCCATTTGTGGTAGTTTCAAACATAGTTCTAACCACAATAATATTCATACTTTCAACAATTACATTTAATTTAAATAACACCTCAAAAAGATCATTCTTTCCCACAAAGACCCAATTTTTAGTTAGTACAAACTAATTGAATTCAAAGACTCGCTTGAATCATTTCTTCCATATGAGAGAGAACCAGAGATCAAGTTCTTGCGGATGTCAAAAACATGCAACACCGCATGTTGATGCAGACGAGTTTCCCAGTATCTGCCTTCCCAAAATGACACGTATCATACTCTTTTGGCCTCACTGAATCCTTTGATTTTTGGTGGATCTGCACCCAAAATCAAGTTGATCAGTGATTTCTAGCAGTCGGATATGAGTACCCCAAAAAATGCTTGTATCCAGCACCTAATATCATCCCATGAAAAATGCTCAAAACCATCGGCTAGAAATCATCAATCAAGTTGATTGTTAGTGTGTAGATCCACCAAGAGGTGCGGCAAACATCCATGAGGTGTGTCGAGAAAATTTTTTGGTGTCGACAGTTGCCCAATCTTTAATGTTTGACCTTCTCAAAATGCCAAGTGGCATACTCTTTTGGGCCCGTTGAGTCCATGGATGTCTGGCCTACCTATTGGTAGATCTACACACTAAATGTCACCCTTATTGGTGTTTTCTAGCCATTGGACTTTGATCATTTGTTCATGGGGTAATTCTAGTCATTGGATAAGAGCATTTTTTGGGGTACTCAAATCCAATGGATAGAAATCAACAATCAGTCTGATTTTGCATACATATCCACTAAGAAGCAGGCCAAACATCATGGTTCAATTGGCTCAAAAAGGGAGTATCATCTGACACTTTGATAGGGTAAAACATAGGAGGAAATCTGAACATCAAAACTATAAAATTCTTAAAAGTACCTGATTGATGTTTTGAACCATTTGATAACTGAATTGAATTTTCGTAATATTAGTTACCATTCAAAAAGCATGTGAAATCTAGATTGAACATGAAGAATGCCAACAGATGAAGCCATTATGGTGATTCTAATGCTCCACATAAATCCCAAAACAAAAATCACTATTAATACCTATTTTTTATGTCAGGATTCTTTTTATCCTTTGCACCTCTGTATCCATTTTCTTCTTCTTAGTACAAAAATGTATGGAACCTTCATTTTCTTTTTATTATTACAAAAACATGTGAGATTTGTTGTGGAAAACCCCCAAGCGATCCCTCGAAGAGCGACAATGGCCACCGACAAACACACTCCACATAAGGAAAAATGAAACAAATAATAACATAAGCGATTTACGTGGTTCGGTCGAAACCTACGTCCACGGAAGATGATGATTGGATCTTCACTATGAATCGTCAAAGTACTAACTCTCAAGGCCCTCTCTAATTATTCTCACTTACCAACTCCATAAGTCTCTCGCAGACCTTTCTGAGTCTCTCACACTCATAACAATGAGTAATGGGTCACTTAAATAACCTCCAAATCCAAAACAGGAGAACCCGAAATAGAATCTCCAAAATTTCTCAATTCGTCAGTCCAATCGATTGGACCTGCTATTCTAATCATCGATTAGACAGAAACTCCAAACGTTTTCTGGTGAGCGTTCTCACCAAAAATACAACAATCTCCACCTTGGTCTGAATGCGAGCCACCACCACGAGCATCTGCTCAATTGCTCTGTGAGTCACCACCACGAGCCACTCGTCAACCGCTCTGCAAACACACCATCTGCCAGAAGATCCTCCAATCCGATCGCCATCTCTAATACAACCCTAAGGCGCTCAAACATGCACTGCTGTGCCACAAACATCCGAATGCATGTTCTCCGAGTACCTCCCTTCAAGCTCAATGAATAGAGCTTCTTCTTGAGGTACAATCTACTGGTAAGACACTTTGTCATATAGAGGCTTTCAAGCTTTGACCAATCATCATCCGACATGTCATCAGGCTTACCCTTCTGACCCTTCAATGCTCTGTGCAAACCCTACTGGATTAAGATAATTTTAACTTGGACTTGCCATAATCCAAGACTGTTACTCCCATTGAATTTTTACACCTCGAACTTAGCGTTCGACACTTTCTTATGTTTTGGCGCCATCCCTATCGAATCCTTAAGCTCTGATACTAGTTTGTTGCGGAAAACCCCCAAACAATTCATCGAAGAACAACAATGGGTGCCAATAAACACACGCCACACACAGAGAAAAAATACTAAAGTAAACAAAGACACGAGCATTTACGTGGTTCGGTCAAAACCTACGTTCACTGGCGATGATGATCGAATCTTTATTATGAATGGGCAAAGTACAAAGATTGTTCTCTCAATCTTTTGTACAACCTCTCACATGCACTCTCTATTAGTTCTCACCCAATCTTTTTGAGTCTCTCACAGACCTTTTCGAGTTTTTGAGTCTCTCACACTCATAACAATGAGCAATAGGTCACTTAAATAACCCCCAAAGTTGACTAGGGTTTCTCAAAATAGGAGAACCTGAAATAGAAATCTCTAAAATTTCTTGGTTTGTCAGTCCAATTTATTGGATAGAAACTCCAAACGTTTTCTAGTGAGCATTCTCACCAAAAATACAACAAGATTTGCTTGAGAAAGGGGTTGATGAGTAAGAGACATATGTCGCAGCCTAAATGCAACCTAAAGGGTACATGTCGCAACTTAAACACATCACAAACCATGAAAGCCATCAGGAGTGCAATTTGAAAGCCATAAGCTACAATTTTTTATCTTTTTTCTTCGATTTATTTTCTACAGGGACTCTTTGGTCTTTTCGTGTCATAATCACACATCACCCTAAAGCTACATATTTACTTCTAATATGGCTCTCGAATTTTTTTTAAATTTACAAACTTTGCTTATTTCATTTTTTAAATTTTTTTACATTATAAGGGTGCTTTGGTTATCTAATATTTTCACATTTCAACTCAACTGTACGAGCATTTATTAAACCCCACGTGACACCTAAACTCTATAAAAAGAAATTCGACAATGTTGTCCATCATCAAAGTTGATGATTTAGCCTTATATATGTAACAAAAATCAGCTTGATGGGTGCTTTCTAATCTTTGAATATGCTAGAAATCCAAAAAGACTAATTCAATTGATATGGAAATTATTAATCAAGATGAATTTTGGTACGTAGGTCCAACTAGTGATGAGTCAAACATCTACACGGTCAATGGTCTCTAAGAGTGTGCCACGTGTAAGGTGCTGCCTCGCATAAGGTGCATGTGCATCGCACGAGGCGACCTCTAGTTATGATAATCCAATTGCATTGAACTTTGACGTCCGTGATCTCCTAAGAAGGACCCATCTGATGCCTTATGTATTAGACATGTGCTCATGGATTGTCAATCAGCAAGTCCTTCCTAATGTTATGACCGTCCACTCTTTTAGGATCAACCAGTTTTGCAACTCGGCACCATTAGATGCATCTTGGAAACATGTTTTTACTGTTTTCCAGGAATTTAATTTTCAAAATTTAAAGACATATTTCAAATGCATCAGACGGTGCAGAGATGTCTTCAGCACTTTTGCTTGACGTGTCGTTGAGCAAAGGTGGATTAAATGAACGGTGTGGATGCTGGCATTGATACACTAAATCGACGGAAAAGAGAGCAAAGTAATAGGCCTTGACGTGGGATTACGCGACACAACTATATATATATGCATTTTATCTTTGTTACGGATCCATAAAACCCTAGGAGCCTGAAAGCCGTCTCTCTCTCTCTCTCAGCTTCTGCAAACCCTAGAAGAAAAATCGCGCAGAAGGAAGCCATGGTAGAGACTGTTTTCTCTTTCCCTTTGAAGGTCCCGCTGTCCGTTGCAGGGCATCACGGATTGGATCGCAATATGAATCTGATGATGGGTATGTTTGTTGTTTTGTTTGAATGACTGACAGGCGGAACCAGAGGTGGAAGTCGCAGGGGCTCAACCGAAGAGGAGGACGTTCAAGAAGTTCTCCTTCAGAGGGGTGGATCTGGATCAGCTCCTCGACATGGGAACCGATGAGTTGGTCAAGCTCTTCACTGCCAGGGCTCGCAGAAGGTTTCAGCGCGGTCTCAAGAGGAAACCCATGGCTCTCATCAAGAAGCTTCGCAAGGCGGTATGTTTGAACCACATCCAGCTCTTTTGTGAAACCATTTTTTTTTCTTTTTTCGTTAGCTTTATTCTATGTTGAGAGCTATTGAGATTTAGGATAAAAAATTGGGTTTTTGTTGCTCTTGATGTAGTAGTGCGTGCAAAGATTATGTGAATGTGGTTGTGAAGTTGATTTTCTTTGGATTTGACATGTTCAAGCGTTTACATGTCTTAGGATTTGATGTGATTTGTTAATGGTTCTCTGTTTTTATGCTAATTCTTGCATTTATTCTTTCGATTGGCTGATCGGTAGATTTTTTTCTTTCTACAATTTTCCTGTACTGACAGTCTTCTCTATGTAGAGTAGAAGGCTTTCATTTGATTTACATCTCTGCTTTAACAAATGCCCATTGTGATCTATGGGGTTCGCTATTTGATGCTTTGTTGAACTTCCCATGGTTTTTACATGGAAAATACAGCATGATATTGTCTATTCAGCATATATTGGGACGCGGCTATTTTTGCTCATTGCTTTCCCCATCGTCTGTTAAACCAAACACACTCTGGATTCTGGACTATAAATAACTCCGTTTATAGACATTTGGATGATTTTTTATTAGGTACCCAATTTGAGCTACATGTTTATTTTCTGTTGGGGTCATGGAAAATTGTTTGATACTTGTATTATATGACAGACTGTATTGCTTGCACTTCAGGTTTTGTTAGAGCAGTGTTACCTTCATCCCTAGTGGGCGTTATTCCTATCATTGTCCCGAGGTCCAGACCACTGATTAGTGATGATCCTCTGGATTCACTCTATGCACGAATCAATTACCACCCAATGGTTTGGACCAATGTTTTAAAATGAAGAAGCATGGATTGAGATGCTTCAATGCTCTAAAGTGTGAGACGTGCACACCTTTTTAGATGGATACTTCCAAGTAAATATGTAATATAATGAAAAAGAAAATTTAAGAAATTTTTTGAAAAAACATAATGTAATTCCAGTGGATTGGGGCGTATGCTATTTAATTTAGAACAACTTATTATTATTTTTGGGTGGGGAAAAAGGAGTAAATTAAAAGTGCGAAAAACTAAAATTGCTAGATACACTGCATTAAAAAGCATGCAGACGTCTTGAGATATAAGCCTTTTCTAAAACCTCAGTCAATCTGGGCGTATGCCTCATGATATTTTTTATGCTTTCTTTAAAAGCCTCGGGTTGTTTTGGGGTAGCCTTGCCCGAGGCGACCTTCAATGCATAAGCCTCGAGAGTTTTTTAAAACACTCGACTTTTTGGACCAAGGGATGATGCATCAACTGTTATAGTTGACTCAGGAAAAATGAGTAAAGTAGGTTGCACTCATTTTCTTTTTCGTTATTGGTTGTGCTACATTTTCCTTGCACTGTTGTATCAGCTGTTATCAATGATTTTCTGACCAAACAAAAAATGCAATGCTTAATTGACAGTGACCAGTTGCATATGTTAGTTATTGTTAACTGACTATGAATGTCTGGAAATTGAAATGTGAGCAGAAACGAGAGGCACCCCCAGGTGAGAAGCCAGAACCTGTTAGGACCCACCTCCGTAACATGATCATTGTTCCAGAGATGATTGGAAGCATTATTGGTGTTTATAACGGGAAAACCTTTAACCAGGTTGAAATCAAGGTAACCTCTCATCCTCTAAATTTCTTGCTATTGGGTGATTGAATTCATGTACTTTGTTTTTCTCAACTCTTCTAGTCTTCTTTAATCACGATGGTTGTTTTACAATCTTTCTTGAATTTTGTTTTATTGCCACGAAGTGCCCTTTCACATGCTGGTCTTCACCTGAGTAAAGAAGTCCCTTTTTTTTTCCTTTTAATTCTATGAGAAAAACGTTGTCTTTGCTGAAACCGCAATTCACATCTGATGGTTTTTTGTCCATAATAAGCATCCTTCACCATTAAAGGTGGAAAAACTGTTTTGTAGAAAACCAACATGACACCCACTCTCCTGTTTCATTTTGCAGCCTGAGATGATTGGCCACTACTTGGCAGAGTTTTCTATCTCGTATAAGCCCGTGAAGCACGGAAGGCCCGGTATTGGTGCTACTCACTCGTCCAGGTTTATTCCGCTCAAGTGAAGGACTGTTACCTATCGTGGTGGTGGTCCTATCTTTTTGCTGCTACTCTCTTTTGCAATCTGTTTTCAGGGCTTTGATTTGGAGGATTAGGTTTATGTTGGTCTATGTTTTTCTTTCCAATTTCTAGTGGGATTTTGATGTTGCAAGTTTTGTTAAACATCGTATGTCGTGCTGCATTCAATTAATAGAAAGGAACTTATTAGTTTTATTTTAGTCATTGAACCATTTTCATGGCCGGCAACAAAGCAATTAACACTTTTGTGCCTAGCTGACACCAACAAGATTAGTGTGCAAAATTATTTCCTTTTAGGGGTGGGGGGTGTTCAGATGTGGGTCCCTTGGCATGCCCCATGAAATTTATAATGAATATCTTGTTCCATTGATATGGATACATCTAATCACCAAACTATTCAATCATATTTCCTTGTTGCTGGGTATTTTCATAGTACCCATCTTTGAATCTCGAGCTTCTTCTAGTGAGTTAGGGAAGTATTTAGGGTGGAGAATTAGACGAATAGATGCTGTAGTTTTCTTCTACCTTAAAACCATAAAGTTTCCAGTCAGGAATTAGTGGGAAGAACAGTAGTCAAAAATGAATTTGTTGCAATTCAGGTACATTGAATGTTTAAGAACCAGCGTGAAACTGGAATTGAAAATTGAAAATTGAATTTCAGAACTTCTGATTTTTGGAATATTGTGTTTGGTTGCACCTTAGAATTTGCGAAGTAATTCCTTGGTAAATTTCAAAGAAGTTCAAAAATAATTCTTGGCATACTGTAAGTACATAAAATACCTATTAAATCATGATCAACTGTGTCATAATCTAACAAAAACATCGTATTGATGGTGTACCTCTCAGCAAAATCTGAAAAGTGTTCCATCAGGCTTAGCACCAAGGGTATGCAGAAACTCTCTTGAACAAACAATGGCCCTCGGATATAACCAGCTTTGCTTGCCGAATCCCTCTTTCAAAATTTTCATGGAAGGAAGATCCAATGTCAAATTCTCCCGGGGTGTTCTTGTGATAAATCCAAAACAAAGGATTTTGCAAGAATTTTTTGAAAGAAACGAATTATATGGACGAACCTTTAAAGCTTCGGTAGAACTCACATATTTTATGTGGGAGTCATGTTATTATGTTTATATTTTACATGAATTATTGAAAAAGAAAATAAATTTTAACACATGCAGAAAAATGAAAAATGATTATTTTTTATTACTTATTTCATTTTATTTGCCAATTTTTTTAACAAAATTTCAAATGACAAATCCGAATTATACTCGAATTTTCCCCCCCTACGCTGGTTCTCACCAACAGCTGACTGAGGGTGAACCGAATGTAATGAGGTACACCAACCCAACAGAATATCGATTCTGCTCTCAGACCGAGCGAGACACTTTTAAGAAGTAAAAAATATGTTGCGAAGGGCCGTCTGATTTAAATGGTTAAATGAACACATATTTAACGGCATTCTTCGTCAAAATATTTCCCAATGGGTCGGGCTCGGGGACCCCCATTTTTCTGACGTCGTGGATTTCAAGAATCCAACGGCGCCAAGCTGGCATCGCTTTTGGGGGCGACGACAACCACCACCTAGAGGGGTCAGAAAAAAGGGGTCCTCGGAGCCTGAGCCTTTTTCCCAATGGTTTGCATGGAGAAACAGTAGTGTGGTTCTACAATTTACCAAGAGGGATATTGAAAAACTTTTCAGATGTTCAGATCGTCTTCCTAAAGCAATATAGTGCAATTTGAGGCACAGACTGGAGTTGACACCTTGTTTTAGAAAGACAACAAAGGAGTGAAAAACTTTTCAGATGTTCATCCTGAAGCTGCTTATGTTGTCGATAGATTTGAACAAAAAATGGTTGTCATCGCATACAGGAGCGCCTTATTCCCGGATTCCCCAGCTATTCGAATCTCTAGTGAAAAATCCACTTGTGAAATTTGACAATTTGATCAACAAAGTATGCCAAACTAGAAGAGGATATAAAGGGAAAGATGCTACAAAGTTCGCCCCTACAAAAAAATTGCCCTTAATTCATCTGCAGGTGAGTCAAAACAAAAATATTCATGGTGAAATTCTAAACCTAGTCAACTTGTAATCGAACTTACATAGGGTTAGAAATTTTGGAATAGATCAAAATAGCCCTAAAGCATGAAATGGATCAGACCTAGGTCGGATCGATATAAATCCATATCTGAATTTGGCAATAAATGAGTCGATCTGATCAAACTTGGATCCACCTCTAATCCAGACCTAATATCCGTTGATACATATACGAGTGGGAGACGTAAAACCAAAATTTATGATTTCAAACAAGAATTCAATTGGATCCAAGAAACACCCCTGCGTGGAGTGCATTTAAAGGAAAGAATGATTAACTAAACTGAATTTTATGCAATCCCATGTCCACGAAATGCCTCTTTTAATGGGCTTTGATGGTTATTACATCCCAAATCCTAATATCTCAACGTACACAGTATGTGTAGAGCAAGATCGTATCCTCGTATCCTCGCACCCTCTGTGCAAGAAAGTGAAGAAACAAGTCTGACTGAGTCTGGCAAATACATGGACACTGCGTAAATATGCCAGATAATGCCCGATTCAGAATGCTAAGTCCCATTCTCTAACTCCATTTTGTCACGAAACATCACTTTATAAGAAATTAGAAGTAGAATTCATCACATATTAACAGAGCAACAGGAATCAGAATGTAGAGAAAATACAATTAAACAAGAAGTGACGAAGAAGTTAGAAGATTCCACCCATTAAAGAAAACCCCAAAACAGATCTTGAGAATGAAGATATATAAAGAAGTATCCTGCAAATTAGTACAGATAGGCAACCCTCTCTCCCTGTTCCTGTGATGACTAATCACGCCAAGCGAAATCTCCTTTTCCTTGTCTTAAGCTTCTCCCTCTTCTATAATCAATTTCAGCATCAGAGCTTGATAAACCCAGCCGATAACTCTTGCTGCCTTTAGAGTTTCTCATCCTCGAAAATATGTCCTCATCATCAGTCATAATGTGGTTACCAGACTCCCCAGGCTCAAAAACATCCCCAGATTGCTTCTGTGATCGATTATCTGAGAAATGCAAACAAAAAAAAATTACAGGCTGCAGGAAGCAAGAAAACAGAAGTTTCGTATTTCACCATCATCCAAGATTCTGTCATAAACGAACCCAACTCGAGAAAGACTGATAAATGAGCATAACTAGATGACCAGATTATTATGACTGCAGACTCGCCCTAAATCATAAATATTACAAACTTCCTTCCGTGTTGTAAAACTGCAAATTGATATTATTTCTAATTTCAATTGCCTCAAATCCTATATTTTCCAAGAAATATGAGATTTTTATATCTCGAGGACAGTTAGTTATCCACAACTATTGGGTGCATAAAAAAATCTCCAGATTTCTTGCATAATTCATGATCTGACGCAAAGAAACGGGAAAAAAAAATATGAGCCACTTTCTGTACAGAGATATGAAACACAAAAGGGAATATTGTAGTAATGATGGTTCACCTTCACAACCATTGCACAAGTCCTCTCGAGCTGAACCATTAATCCCGCTGGCAACCTGATCTGATGCTGATTTTAGGCCTTTGTGATCCAGCAAGTTTGTCTTTGTTGTCTGCATGTTTTCTCCTCCATTCAGCATCACAGGTTCTGTGCTTTCTTCCATGCTCAGTTTATTTGAGGCAAAAGGGGTCATGGTAAAAGAGTCGTCCATTACATCAGAAATCTCAACATAGTGAGGTGTTGTGATGATTTCATCTGCACTGAACCCAAAGGATGCTCGGTAAGCTTCGATTTCCTCTACGTCCTGCTTACAATTTTTATTGTGCCTGTTCTGATGTCCATTTCCATTACTCGAGTGAAGATCTGCTTCCCTGGAAAGACTTAGCCGCCCTCCACCATGAGGATATGAAGGAAATGACTGTTGAGCCTGATCCAAATAGAACTGTGCAGAAGTGGCAGGGCAGAAGAAACTCGAATCTTGTGGCAGCATGAAATTTTTGGGCGTGGTTGTATTGAGCCCAAATAACCGAGACGATGGGCCCTGAGGATACTGGGAATCTAGAACAGAAATCGAAGCACCCCATTGTGCAGGGTACTCCCGATCAGTAAAGGATGAAGATAAACCATCACCAGAAGTTCCTGAAATAGGTGAAATGAGACTGCTGGCGGGACTTCCAGGATAAAGTGGATAGGTTGCTTGAAGATCGTTGGCAGTAACAAAACTTGATTTGCCAGCGTTTTTAAGATCCAAGGAAGATGAAAGAAACTGGGCAAAAGGCACATCTGGGGATGAGGGAGTAGTAGGGTGATTCAACTCTGGTGGAGGAGTGAGAGGAGCAGTAGATGGCTCGGTCGTAAAGGTTGAGAAAACAGGAGGAGAGACCAGCTGGGTTTCATGGGCATATGGCCCTGTGGCAAACATAGTGGATGAAGGACCCCCAGGAGAGTTGGCAGACAGTGACAAGAAACAACTAGGTGATTGAGCAGTTGAAGGGAGGGCAGAGTTTGTAAAAGATGCTGGCGAAGATGGTGGAGCCAGAAGAGATGGAGTTAATGTTGTAGTTTGGTTAGTCAGTCCAACAGGTTGAGGTCCATTTGCGCGGTTCGCCGATGTGTTCCCCTCTGCAATACGAGATGCAGGTACAATACGTTTCCCGCCTTTCTGTGATCCAAAGCAGGACAACCTAGGCCAACAGCCGCCCCATCTCCTCCTCTACATAGATAAGCATTTACTAGTGTTAAATTTTATACAAGTACCTACATGTCAATCACATAAATGATGTACAAAGTTCAAAACATATTTACAAGGCGTGCATCTTAAGTTCTTCCATAACATCATATTGTCTACTATATATATATATAGGGTCAGGATCGGGGGACAACAATTTCATACAACATTTTTGACAACAAAAATTGGAACAGGCCAATGTATAAATTAGAAGTCTTGGAATGGGGTGATTTTTGGCGAGAATGGTCTCTATAGTGAGGAGATCATCTTCACAAAAATTCAAATCAATTCGATATTCGTAAATCGGTTTACAAGTTGAAGAATTATGGACCGTCTATTTTTATCGTTAACTTGAAAACCACACTTGATGGGGTTAGAAATTTCAGAATGTGCTGATTTTTGTAGGGGTGATCTATATGATAAGGAGATCATCCTCACCAAAAATCAGCTATTGATTCATCTTCCATGTGGGGGGTACGCCAAAATTGTTGTCAAAAATATTGTATGAAATTGTTGTCCCCCGATCCTGACCTATATATATATATGATAAATTTCTCAAATTTGAATCTTTGGACGCTTCAATTCCTGTTCCAGAGTAAAATGATAAGTTAATGCAGTAACAAGGTGGAATTCTGATCCATTCTTAAAGGAACAGGATAGCTTGTGAGCAGCCATATTGAATGATCTATCAGGTTCCAACGCAGTGGATTGTATCTACAGCATTGGAATCTTAAAGACCACTTCTACTGAACTGGCTCACCAATTAATTGATGTTTCCGCTTCCCTTAATAATTAAACCTCAAATCAAGCTATTTCACTTAAACAAATACACAAAGCATGCTTACACAGAGAAACAACATACATGACCATAAGTACCTAGTAAATACCATACTTACCAGGAAAAACCATTTAATAATTGTCCCACTAAAACCTTAGAGTTGCTACCTAGGCTTGTATAGGTACTTGAAGATTTCCAGAAATGCCATTTACATGTAGGTTAGGGAAAGATGAAAGCTTCAGAAACCTCAACATTGGGCAATGCATGTCCATAATAAGATAAAATCAGTGACAATTGTTAGGTATTTGCAGACTTGGATAAGGAAGCCCAAGGAGACCATGCCCGGCTAGTTTGCTGTTTGCTACGATTCCCAATGATAATAAAGAGAAGTAGCTTGAACTCACTATTTTATCATCATCTTATCCCAAATATTTGTAGTGGACAACCTGAATCTTATTTTAGCATTCAACTCTAATTAAAGCCATATCTTCTGCCAAAGGCATGGGTCTTCAAATCTTTTCTTATGACCTCAATCAAAGTCGTTTTCGGCTTTCCTCTCCCCCCTTTAGAGCATCCAATTTGCAACAGTGTTCCTTCTCACGATGCCATTGTTGCTCTTCGTTGTACATGCCCAAACCATCTTTTAATCGACTCTCCCTTATTTTATCTCCTTTTGGGGCTAGTCTTAGATTTCCTCAAATAAGCTCATTTCTGATTTTATCTTTCCTAGTCTTTCCACCCATCCATCTCAACATCCTTATCTCTACTACAACCATTCTATGAACATGTCGTTTCTTGATTGCCCAACATTCAATTCTTTTCCAGCTGGGCTAGCTAAAAGTCTAGAGAAGATGAGAGATTTTTTATGGCAAGGCAAGGAGGATACACATTCTTTTCATCCGGTGGAGTGGGAACGAATACGTAAGAAGAAAGAGGCAGGAGGTCTGGGCTTTCGACACTTGAGAGATGAATTCAGCCCTTCTTGGGAAATGGTTGTGGAGGTTAGGGGAGGAGGTAGATAGCTTGTGGAGGAAAGTGATTGTTAGCAAGCAAGGGGATAGGCTATATGGGAGTGATGTTAGAGCATCTCCAACCCTACCCTAAACACTTAAAGTAGGGTAGAAAAGTCTCTCCCTTACCTAAAATTTTAGAAGCTCTCCAATGGTCCACCCTTCCCCTAAAATAGGGTGGACTTTAGGGTAGGGTTGGAGATGTTCGTAGTCCCTTGCTAGCCTCCTATGGTACGGGTTTGCGGAAGGGCATCATGATGGTTGACAGCCTACCTAGCTTCGATGGTTGACCTACCTAGCATGAACCAAACTACTTTTCTAATATCATTGTTTCTTATCTTAATCTTTTCTCCATTACTCTCCCATAATTTCATAGCGCGGCTCAATCTTTTTTGAACTCACTAAGTACAAAAATCAGGTTGCAGTTAATTGGAAGTTACAATAAACTTAGTAACTATACTTGGAACACAGAAAGCATGCCAATTGATAAATAATAAAAACAATGTTTGGCAAATACATATATGGTTGGTAGAATGATTGATTTTATAATTATGTAATACGATGAACATCTTTTTCCGATAAACTACTATTGACAATTTGACATTTTTGCATAAATAATTGTAGATGCTGCTTCCCTACATGGACATACAAGTACGGCCAAATAAGTTGCAGCTTTGTTGCCAACATGAGTGCCAAGCTATTGTTGTCCTGCTCATATAACCAAGCACTCATCTATTGCAGTACCTTTGCATACAACCACTGGTTTACACTGGGGGCGCCTCATTAAGAGGCCAACACTCAAGACGCCTTAGCCAACAACACCCTTAACTATGGCCAACATCCATCGTCATAGACAGGATGCCACGATCAATGTTCATTACCAACACCAATCTTCACAACCATGCAAGTTTCCTAAGCAAAGGATTCATATCGAGAGATGAAGGTTTAGCCGCCATGAGAAGATGAAGGACCGCGAACTAGAGGGGTTGAGGGCTTGGCCGCAGCCTACCTGCCCAAGATATTGGCTCCTCTTTTGGTACAAGACCCATCCTCTCCAAAGGACAAGTAACCAATGAATCTCATGACACAACAAGAGCGCTATTGTGTCATCATGACTCGCCAAGGCATCCCTAGTAACTTAACAGCCCAAGGAAAGAGAGAGAGAGACCATTTGTCACTACCTTGGTATCGTAGAAGGTGACAGCGCGTTGAGCCCCGCACTCACCAACCTTCTGATGTGACCTAAGATGGCTAATAAGTTTTTCTATAACCTAAAAGCTGCCTAGATGCTACCTCGAAATTGTCGCCTAATCATTCAGCCACCTTTTTTTACATCATCTTTTGGAGATTACCTCAATTGTAAATACTCCATCAATTGAAGCAATAGACTCTCCCTCTCCATCAATTGAAGCAATCTCATCTCCCTTCTCCCACACACCTCTCTAACTAACTACGCGAACTTCTCTTCTCACCCACCTGCAAGCCTCCTCTTCTCCCTCCAGAATACTCAATGACGATCAATTTTGGAGGTTCACTGCAATCACCCCCTCCACAACCGTTTTGGGCTTCGATCTTGTACTCATATGCGTACGATGTGATTAGATGTAGATGGCTTTGTCATAAACGTACCATTTCCCGCTTGTACCGTTACTTATAGTTCCTTGTACGCATGGCAATAACACACGGTGTTTGCGTACTTCAAGCCTTATACAGAAATAATGTCGATGGTAGATAATGGCTGAAATCGTCGATCACCTTTGACTATCCCAACAGGAGACGAGAAGGCTTGGAAGGGGCTCAGAAGAGTCCCTAGATGAGAGAAAGAACGATAAAGGGTTGCTCCAATATCTGAAAAAGGAAAGTCTCTTGCTTCAAATGATGAAGCATGGGGCATTTATAAGGAAAATATCTCATGGTAGGTGGGAATGAACTCATGAGATAAGGTCATCTCCAAAAGTAAGCCTAAAAAAATGGTTAAATGTTAAATGAGAGCGTAGGACTAGCCAGTTTTTATAGTATGGAGAAAAGTCTTAGTCATCAATGTCCAATCAAAGGGTTCAACCCACCATAACCTTCAATGGTACCAAGGTAGAAATGGATGAGATTCTCTCTTTTTCTCATGATGCTATGTAAATCAAGGCACCAAGGAAGGGCACCCTTGTGACATCATTAGATCCATTGGTTGCTCGTACTTTGGCAATAATGGGTCTTTCTCTCCCTTTTGCCAAAAGAAGAGCCTATTCACTAGACAAGTAAATTGTGGTCGAGTTCCCCTACTTTGGGGGCCCTTAATCTTTTAATGGCCGCCAAACCTTGGACCCTCCATACAAACCCCAATACCAGCATTGTGTTGGCCATAAAAGCAGCCACAAAAAGGTGTTGCAGAATTCAGTTGCTTGAAGACTGATTCGATTTATTACAACTCGTAATAAAGCTTACAAAATCCAGCATTACCAACATATATTAACAATAATTATTATCATATCACCAAAATAATAGAGATATGGAAAGCGGCAAGAAGACAATAGAGTGTACGGGCCAATATAAGGCCCAAACGACAAGATCAAATAGATATATTTGTCAAGTCCAATGCCTGCCATGCAACATCAAATTCATTTTGAATATGAAAATAGCTAGATAAGAATGCATCAAAATATCGCAGTGTGACTGATTCCCCAAAAAGGATCTTTATGAAGATTGATCCATATAAAAGAAATGAGATATTTCCTTCAACCCGTAAAAGAAAGCATGCTATAAATGGTCTACCCTAGCATAAATTTATTGCCCAATCCAAAAGGCATCAACTACTACTACCAAGATCTATCTCCCTGACATAACACACACTAGCAGGCATCATGAAGGTAACCCCATCCCCAACACCCCATATCTGATGTAATACGGTAAGGAGCAACATAAAATGGTAATACCCAAAGAGCATCATATCACATGCACCATTATGAAAAAGGCATAAGAATATTTCACTATTTATGGTAATTTACATTTTTACTATTTATAATAAAAACTTGCTTTTACAATTTAGTAAATTGAGTACTATTTTTAGTAAATCGTTTTACTATATTTCGATAAGTGCAAGAGGTTCTCGAAGTTAGTTTAAGGAATTTTAGTCATTTTAATTAGTCTAAGACAGTAATTATTTTCATTAGTTGGTTTGTAGTAGAATTCTTATTTAAAAAGAGAATGTAATTAGAAAAAGGAAAGTCTTAAGAGTCAAGTTAAGCCTTTTAAGAGAGTTTCTAATTTCTATTTTAAGGTAAAACTATGAAAGAATAAGATTGTTGTTCTTCAAAAATATATAAATATCCATGTACTGCAATTTTTAAGAGTTTAATGATATGTATTTGAAGTTATTTTGGTTTTTATTGAACTTGCTGAGTAAAAAATGACACACTGCTTTTCAATATAAGTTATGTTTGAAAAAATATTAGTTGAGTGATATGTTTTCCAAGCAGGACCAAGGATTGGAATCAACACCAATCTTTGGTTTTCTATTGAATGGAATCATGATTCAGGACACAACAACTTCCCTTTCCTCGTATCTTTACTCTTTTCTTATTTTTTCAACCCCTTATTTTTATACCTTTGAAATCCCAATTCCAACTTTTTTTGAACCATAGAATGAAACTTTAAGTTGTTGAAATCAGTCTAAAAACCCTAATTTCTTTTCCCTTTATTTAAATCCCTAAAATCCATTTGAAACAACATAATCCTTGCTCCCTAAAGTTCTGACCAACACCTTATTTGAGGTATGGTCCCATCTTTTTAGGACTTCAAAACCCATTTAATCCCTATCCCAAATTGTTCCCTAATCTAAAACCTCATCATAGAAGTCCTACGATTTGCTAAAAGAGAAAAATACCTTATTGGACTGTAATTAGTTCTAAAACCAAGGCTTCAACATTATTCTATCCTGCATCACTTTTTAGTATCAGAGCACGTTCTGATCCTCACAAGGATATTGGGCTCCGTTGAGTGGTTTCATCGTATTCTATTTTAGAGAAAAAATTTCATAAGGCGTTTATTATATAATCACTCTAATGGATGGATGTCACGTACTTTTAGGCCAACCATGGATCAAAACACGTGGAGCAATCTATGATCGTGTGAGTCATTTCTATAAGCTCCAAAGGAATGGACGTAACTTTTGCTTACGGGAAAAGATGCCAAAACCTACTCCTAACGATGATCTAGTTAAACAAGGAGTTTGAAAATTTTGAATTAAACTCTACTAAACAAGATGAAGAGCGTAAAGAGGTGGTGATGGAATACAATCCTCTACAAGAAACACATGCCAACATTCCAGTGTTTGTTCCTATCATGGTTCGAAGTTTCGGCCGAAACCGAAACCCTTCGTCCGTTTCGTTTCAGTTTCGCTAAAGGAGGAAACTACATACGTTGCAGTTGGTTTTGTCCGAAACCGTACGATACTTCATCTTACGTGTAAATTTGCACTAACATTTCGTTTCGATTTCACGAAGTTTCGTCCGAAATCGAACGATACTTCCAATACGTTTCAGTATCGCCCATGAACCATGCCGAAACTATACCATGTACTTTGAACCATAGTTCCTATCAATGCTCCAATTGCAAAAGAGACAACTGGCGAGATTCAATTGTTGATCTCCAGCAATCTATAAATACCCATGTACTACAATACTTCTGAGAGTTAAATGATATGCTTTCGAAGTTATTTTGGATGTCATGGACGCTGTTGTGTGAGTGATTCCTTGCTTGGGTGGTGTTGATTCCATTCAACAGAAGACTAGAGATTGGTGATGATTCTAATCCTTGTTCCTCCTTAGAGATGAGATTTACCTCATATCACCCCTTCCCTTTTCCTCTCAATCTTTATTCTTTTTGTTTCTTTTTAGTTTCAGCCCCTTATTTTAATACCTTAGAAGCCCTAATTTCCGCCTTTACTTTTAATCCTATAATTAACCTTTAAGTTGTTGAAATCAATCCAAAAACCCTAATTTCTTTTCCCTTTATTTAAAGCCATATACTCCATTTGACCCAACATAAACCCGGCTACCCAAAATTTCGACCAACACCTTATTTGAAGTCTGGTTCCATCCTTTTAGGACTTCCAGAGCTATCTAAACCCTGTTCCAAACTGGTCCCTAACCCAAATTCTCATCATAGAAATCCTAAAATTCGTACAAAAGGAAAAATATCCAATTGGACTGTTATCAGTTAGAAAATTCAAAGCTTTTGCATTACTCTATCTTGCATCACATGTTCACCCCTTTACAAACATTAAATTTGATATCAAGATAGTCATAACTCATAAGAATAAAGACTCCTAGAAATCCCATTCCCATAATAGAACCTTGACAACCAACCCAATTGGAGGAAAGATGCTTTGTTGCCACACCATTGAAACACCTTGGTAAAATGACTTGGCATAATTTGTTTCTATAGAACAATATTGGGGAAACATCATCCAAATTTATTGATAAAAAAGGAAAAAAAATCAATCAATTTTAGAAGCATGAAATCCGAAGGAGAAAACGCTAAAATATTTGTGGGAAATTATAGATAGCATACAGCAAACTCTGACAATTTACCATCCTCGTACCCGAACACATGCACAACTGCCTTAGAGATCCCTTTTGCTAAAAACCAAGTTGACTAAACCATTCAAGGGTGGATAGGAAAAATAAGAAAAACATTCCACAAAAACTCAACAAAATCAATGATTATTATCTAGGTGGGACCCTTCTTATGGTGGGTCACTCCACCCGGTGCATGCGGCATATGTGCAAGTCTTGTGACTGCATGTCTTTCTGGTCTACCCAAAAGGATCGACAGAAATTCTCTTAATTATTTCCACAGTATATAAGAGGATGGTTTATACAAAAGATTGTTACGGAAATTTCCTACACTTCATCATCTACGCCTTATCCTAAATATTTAGGGTCGGCAACATGAATCCTATTTTGCCATTTAACTCTTTTTAGTGCTACATCTTATTTCAAGGCATGTCTTCAAATCTTCTTACGACATCAATCCACTTCATTTTCAGCCTTCTTCTCTCCCTTTTAAAACCTTCAACTTGCACAAAGGCATTCATTTTCACTGGTGCCATTATTGGTCTTTGTTTTACATGCCTAAGCCTACCCTTATTCTATCTCCTATTGAGGATACTAGAATGTGCTTGTTTCTGATATTGTCTTCCCCAATCTTTCCACTCGTCCACCTCGACATCATCATCTCAGCTACTCATTCTACCAACATGTTGTTTCTTGATTGCCCAATGTTCAGCTCCATACAACATAGTTGAACTTACTACTACCTTGTAAAAAATTTCCTTTAGTTGGATTGGTAAACATCAATCACATAATACTCCAGAAGGACATCTCCACTTTAACCACCCAACAATGATTCTATGGGTCGCATCCTCACCAATCTCTCCCTCTTTGTAGATAATCGAACTAATTTCTTGCCAATCAATCTTCAGTCTCTCACCCATATAATTGTTCATACTAAAGTTGCACAATTTGTATTCTCTCTTGGTCCTCATCTTAAAACCCTTGGTTTCTAAAGTATCCCTCCATAGTTCTCATTTTGCTCTCTCTAATCTCATCAACCAATACTACATCTAGAAATAACCTTGAACAAGGGACCTTAACCAATTCACAACTAGTACAAAAAGGTCCATACTTATGGTCGATCCATAATGCAAACCCGTTGTAACTAGAAACTCACTTGTCTGACCACCAACATGCATGTCCTTAATAATGTCAATATTATCGCTCGAGACTTCCTTTTTTCCTAATACGCACCCAATTAAAACTCTAGGAACTCTATCATATGCATTTTCTAAGTCAATAAAAACCATACATATATACTTCTTTTTTTCTCAAAACTTTTCCATTAATTGTCTGAATAAGAAGATAACCTCGATGGTTGACCTCCTTGGCACGAAACCAAATTAGTTTTCTATATCGTTTCCTTTCTTTTCATAATTTTAAAGTGTAGCTCATAAGTTTTATTTCAAAGAAGTGTTATTTTGCACATATCCCTTATTCTTATAAATAGATACAATAGTACTTCACTCATTTGGCATTTTCTTAGTTCCTAAAATCTTGTTAGCAGCTTGGTTAACCAACATAATCCTATTTCAACCATGCGCTTTCAGACCTCTGTTAGAATACCATATACGCCTGAAGCTTTTTCTTATCTTCACTTTCGCCAAAGGCCCAAAGCTTCTTTCACTTTTGTAACCTTCTCCTACAAAGTTTTATATGCCCTGTAGTGTCTCCTAGTTTAAAGCTCCTTATGTAGTTTTCATTTAACAATTTCTAAAATTCACCCCTCTAACTTACCTAGGCTCCCCAATTTCACTCTTAGAGCAACTCCAACCGGTCTCTATATCTTCAAATTAGATGATTTGCAAAATACAACTCCAACTGGTCTCTATATCCAACACAAAATTTGAAGTTGGCCTCTATATCCCTATTCTTGACATCAAATATAAAGATTTCTATTCTTGACTTCAAATATAGAGATTTTACTTTTCACTCTATGAATTTTCATTTTCCTTCCATTTAACTTTCTTTAAATACCGTTATTGTCCTTATAAATTTGAAACTCACCTTTTTAAATACCTTTTAAGAGCATCTCCAACCAGCTTCTTCAAATTTCAGCTTCAAAAAAGCATCTTCAAATTTGAAGATAGAGGCGCCCATCTAAAAAGTGAACTCCAATCAGCCCCCCTTAAAAAAAGCTTCTTCTTCAAAAAGGTAGAAGGAAAAAGACTTAAACGGTATTTAAAAAAAGGTGGGTTTCAAATTTGTAAGGACGGCAATATTTAAAAAAAGTTGAATGAAAGGAAAATGACAAAAATGAAATTCATAGAGTGAAAAGTAGAATCCTTATATTTTGAAGTCAAGAATAGAAATCTCTATATTTGATGTCAAGAATATAGACATAGAGGCCAGCTTCAAATTTGGTGTTGGATATAGAGACCAAATGGAGTTGGATTTTGCAAAAGCATCATCAAATTAGAAGATATAGAGACCGGTTGGAGTTGCCCTAAGTCCTTTTCCTTCCACCTTTTCGAAGAGATACTTTTTTGAAGGGGGCCGATTGGAGCTCAACACTTTTTAGAGGGCACCTCTATCTTCAAATCTGAAGAAGATGCTTTTTTGAATCTGAAATTTGAAGAAGCTAGTTGGAGATGCACTTGGTGCATCAACTTAATCTATGTTTATAGTTTTTCTCTTATTTTTGCAAGTTTTTAAACATTTTTCCGACCATCTTGTTCCCAACCTATTATGTAAGTCATCACACGCCTTATGTTTTGCTCACTACTTTCTTTGCTTCTTTTTTAACACTTCTATATTTTTCGAAGTTTTCCCTGTTTCTTGTTGTCAAGTCATGTAAAATGACCTTTTCTCTCTAAGCATCGTCTATACCTCCTCGCTCCACCACCAAGCTTCTTCTTATAAGTGACTTCTCCTTTTAGATTCTCTAAGAACTTTTTTGCCACTCTTTTAATGCAACTAGTCTTCTCATCCCACATCATTGTAGTTTGTGTCTAAATTCCATTTTCCATTTCCCTCTTCTATTGATTTATTTTTAAAGCTCACATTGCTTTATCTCTTTTTAGGTTCCACCACCTAATTTTTGGGCACCTTTTATATTCAATCCTTCTCTTCATCTCTTAATGCAAAGATCTATAAGTAATAGCCTATGTTGCCTAGTTAAACTCTCTCCTAGATGAACTTACAATATTTGCATTTCACACGATCTCTCCTTATCTAACCTACTCAATCCACTCTTGAATGTCACGAGATATTCATTGCTCTTAAAGTACGTATTTACCAGTATCAAGCCATATACCATGGCATATTCAAGGATCGTAACCCCATCTCATTTTTATCCAACCCTTATCTTCCATGCATTCTCTCATATTTTCTACTATCTTTCTTTACATGCCCATTGAGGTCCCCTCTTATAATTTTTTTGTTTGATAATTGTAGAATTATAAAAGGCAAGAAAAAGCATTCTTGGTGTAGTTTCCCTCTTATAAATTTCCTATAGTTATAATTACAATTATTTGTAGGACAAATTGTATTGAATGTAAATAAATTTAGCAATGTCAACACGTCTCACACTTTGCTCAAAACAAGTACATGGTGGGTTGACATCTTATGCATTATCCTAGGAGCAAAAACTAGATTCCCTACGCTATTCAAAGTTTCCACTCACTAGTGTTCGCTCATCTTTCCTCCTTATTTTCCAAACATGTAAAGTGGCATCTTTTGTGATTTCAATTTTCTTCCACTTTTTATATTATTTTCTTTTTTTATTTATTTTGACACCTTCAATCAATCTCTTTGGTCATAAAACACCATACCTTCAATATTGGCATTGGTATAGTTGTCCTTTCCTTAGTTAAACATCTAATAACCACTTGTGGAAGTCAGAGTTGCTAGCCATCAATTATGAAACCCAACTCCTCGCACCACAAAGATATCGTAAATGCTTCCAAGTATTCACGCCGAGAGCCTGTAAGAAAAAATCCAAAGGGACTCTCTGATGCTTAAGTGAGTGCTTGGATTTATATTGAGCCATAAATGCAAATGAACGAATACCTAACTAATCAAGAAATGAGGCATTTATAATGTTACATGAATAATAGCAAGCTGACACAGTCTATTACTTGTCGAATTGCATGAAATGCGTTTTGAAAAATGTCGCCATTCTCTCGGACTTTGCCTCTTTAAGCTGATGGGTGTTCCTTCATGCAGTAAATATGTGAGCTGCCAAATGTCTTATATGGCTTGCTGAGTGATCACCCTAAACTACCTTCATCACATCATCCTTGTTATACTCTGTCGGTAAATTCCTTATACGCCTCGGTCGAAATAGTATCTTGGTTAGAATGACCATTGGATGTCTCTGAGGTGTTTTGGAACTTATCCAAGATTGTTATTATCCGAGGAATTTGTCTTGATGAGTATTACTTTGCTATTTCTTATATGACACTAATAAAAGATGATAGCCTCAATGCTCTCGACTTAGAACCATTCTTAATATGCTCGAGATAGGTTGCTTGAGTTGCCCTTGGATAGTAATCTCTCAGCCATTATATTTACTAATGCTATAATAGTTATTCTAGTTGAACGCAGATGACCGATAAAGACGCAGGACGAGAGAACCGCCCTACAATTTGAAAAAGGACCTTCGGCTTCGCACTGAATTAGCTTGGTTTCGCACCAAGATAGAGTGATTCCGCACCACTAGAGAGTTCCTCAAAGAGAAAAATCATTATGAAAATTCATTAATCAAGGCATTCCTGATATCAAAGCTTACAACCCTATTTATAAAACCATCTAACCTGACTTTCATAATTCTAATCAAACTTAAAATAAGAAATCTCTAATTCATGTCAACTACTGCAATCAATAATAAAAGCCCAATTGGGAACAAAATCTAACTTTAATTGGAAAAATCCAAATTAAACTAAAAAATAAATCCGAGCAAATCTTCATGAGGTCCACTTGCTTGACCGGGCAATGAGTCAGTGTAACACTGACCATTATAGTAGAATGCTCCCACATCAAACCCTCCTGGTTGGAAAGAATTTGACCTCAAATTCTGCAAATAATCCACTTAATAATGTGCTCCCAATCATCCAGATCAAACGGGCTTCAATGGATAAAATTGGATAATTTGCCAGCAATGACTTGTAAACACTCTTCAAACTGTACCCTGTAACTTAATAAAATAAAACATTTTTTTTGCAAGGTCAAGGATCAACTCAACCAGGTTAGATCATGGATCGAGTGAGTAGGTCGAGTATATGGATCGGGTTGTGGACTAAGTATATGGATCGAGTTGTTGACTCACTTAAGGTTGGGCCATAAGTGACATGTCCACTAAGAAAAGAAAATGTTGGGCTTTAATATGTGGACTTGGGGTAAAATAAGACCTCTTAAGTGTACGTTGGCGGAGGGGTTGGTGGCTATTTAATGGGCTCAAGTGTGAATGGACCATTAAATGGGTGATGGGCTGGATTTAAGCCCATTAGACAAAACATAAAGGCCCAATATCATGTAGGGAGTCATCTCCCTCTTTGAGAAGGACATGGCTTTTGGGTTTAGAAACCCTAATGGGAGTAGCGGCGACAATGCCGACAACAACAAAGATGACGGCGGTGATGGTAGCGTCATGGCTACCGACAATGGCGATGACAATGGGTAGCGGCATAGCGGAGGCAAGTGCGCCTTCATCTTCCTCCCCTCCTCCATCTTCTTTTTCTTTTTCTTTTTATCTTCTTCTGATCAACTAGTGTGTTTTGCTTTGTGGAGATGGACTGTTTAGAGCAGCGATCAATGTCGATACTGCAATCCTTGTCATTGAACTCACGTATTTGCGTGTTGGTGTTGAGGGAGCTCTCCGCATCTTGACGATCCAAGATTCTTCGGCTTCTGCATTAGTCAGACCATGTGTACAACCGGTAAAAGACAACATGTCTTTCTCATATTGCAGATGAATTCCCCCGTATGATCTCAGCCGATCCACCAGCTTCTTCCCCAAGTTCTCAATTGGAGACGAAAAGTGGAGAGGGCGATATACAACACAAGATCGCAATCTCTGGCTATCAAGAGGGAGGTCAATAGTTGCTAATCGAGAATCAGATTTTGCAACGTGAATCACCGGATAGTTCTTCCACGACTGTGCCATCTCCTCGTAGTAGCCCATACCAGACTAGGAAGTGAAGTGCTTCCAAGCCCTAGGAACAGATTTCAATTCCTTGCGAAGCTCCTTGACTATCATCACATCTTGCTTTTCATCGTCCATCAGATCATTTCCAGTAGCAGCGAGATTTATTGTCAATTTTGTTAGCCTCATCCTCGTCATAATTTTCCTCATCAAAAACAGGTCTGTGTTCCAAAGTTGACAGGGACATTTCAACATAGAAATACTCCATTTTTGGCAGTAGATGGTCGTCCTCAGAAGTGGCCTGAATCTCTAGCCTTTCGTACTGCTCCTTAATGCCTTCGTGACCAACATCTTCAGCCCTTTCAATCTCCACAACTGCAGGCTTGTTAATCTGCTTGGGTGGAGAAACACCCTCATGTTCAGGGGCTTTTAGTTTTTCAAGTGGAGCTCCCTTGTCTGGTTCCTCTAGCGTTTCGAGAGGCTTCTCTTGCTTTGAGACCTCTTTAGGGGGGTTCTCTGTAGTACACTTGTACTCAAAACCTCGCAATAACTCGTCGGAAAGTGGGTGGTGGTGGCAGCGACGATCCGAGAAGGTTGCAACGACAGATTGAAACTCTAGCGGAGATCCTTGCCTCTAGTTTGCTCTCAATGCGATTTATCCAATCGTTATTGGCATAATGTTGGCTCTCCAAACGAGTTATCACATCGTTTAGTTTAGCTAACACAATTGCCAACGAAGTTTAGCTAACGCAATTGCCAACGATCGCGAACCAATCTGAGACATCTTTCAAGAATTTTGAACTTGCTATGATACCAAATTTGACGCAAGACGAGAGAACCGCCCTACGATTTGAGAAAGGACCTTCGACTTCGCACCGAATTAGCCTGGCTTGCACCAAGGAAGAGTGTGATTTCGCATCACGACAGAACTCATCTAACCTGACTTTCCTAATTCTAATCAAACTTAAAATAAGAAATTCCTAATACACATCAACTACCGCAATCAATAATAAAAGCCTAATTGGAAACAAAATCTAACTTCAATTGGAAAACTCCTAATTAAACTAAAAAAATAAATCCAAGCAAATCTTCATGGGTTTCACTTGCTTGACCAAACATAGATTTGGTGTAACACGGACCATTTTAGTAGAATGCTCCCGCATCAGATATTTGCTAGGTATTTTATATACCCACACCACTACATCCATGCATTATTATAATACAAAATAGATGAGATCAATGACTATTGTGGGTGACAAACCCCCAAACGCCCTACAAAAAAAATTGCCAAATTCAACTTGGACTGGGAGGAAAGGAAGATACTTAGCATGAACATAACAAAAGGGATATGTACACCCCCCTTATTCTAGTCTAAAAGGAGTGAGAAATAATCCAAAATAATCCCACCAAGGCTCCTTGATAATAAGCCCACAAGTGTTAAAACCATAACCAAAATCAACAGAGAAACAAAATATTATTGCAGTGGAATCTAAAGCGTCCGGAGAAAGGAAGCGTGACTTTCAAATAGAGAAAGCCTTGCCCCATCAAATTCCAGAAATGAGCTAATAATATGGCTCTAAGGATCCTTTCCAATTTCTCAATGATTGAGCACAATTTTTATCCAAAGTATCTTGAAAATTCCCATTGAAAAGAATACCTTTGAAACCTCATCCAGAGCAAGAAAAAACAATTAAAGCACTTAGGTTTCTAGCACTTTTAGACCAGTACTAAGACTAGAATCGGGAGCCATCAAGTCGTAGTAAATCAAAATGAACAACTTTATTTCTGTCCAAAGACATCAAATGAATTCACCGTCTTATTATTACAGTGCCATTCAGGCAAAAAGAGCAGCAAAATAAACTCGCAAAACAGCAAAAATAATACGATATTCCCAGATAAACAAAATCCTAGTGAATTATTGGTAACAACTTCAATGACTAATTCCATATCACTGAAAAGTTGTGAACTATGGATATAGGGAAGACAATCTAACCTTAATATGTCAACGATTTTAAAGCTATTGGTACTTATTGGAACCCCCATTCCCAAATACAGAATATAATACAAATTAAAATACAGCACTCCAACAATAACTATAATGATTCTACATTTTTTTTGGTAAGAAATAAAAACTTTTAAGAGAAAATGGTAAAAGAACTCCCAGTATGAAATGATGAGGTATGTACACTGACTTTATATATAACAGGTCTAACAATAGACAAATCTAAAATACCACATAACAGGCAGAAAATCATGAAATCTTGATTTTCTAGAAAGATGTTATTCAATTTCCTTAATTGTACTATTGTGTGCATACACGTCCATGCATTCTGGGAGGTAGGTGTTGTAACGGAATGGAGCTTGACCTTGCACATTCTTGCATCCCTTGTTCTCCTTTTCTAGGTAACTGAGATGGGGGCAGGTGGGAGAAATAGAAAGATGGAGGAAGTTCTACAAAAGGACTCTGAGTTTATCATATGTTCTGCTGCTAATAAGATTTTTCAAAAACAAATTTAGAAAGAATTATTATCAAAGCATCCATTGAGGAAATGACAATTAATGGAAGTGCATGTACACCAAAATCAAACAACATTTCATTGAAATAACAACAGAAAAAATGAGAAGAATCAAGCACTGTAATAAGAGAAGCCGTAAAATCCAACCATTGCGATGCGATTAAACCCAAGTAAAAGAGATCAGAAAATACTACCAGGCCTAAACTCTTGGGTTTAAACCCAAAAGTTGTTTCTCTATAAAATCATAACTCTCTGCAGCTCAGACCAAAATGCAAAGAAAAACAGTAGTGTTTCTTACCAAAGACTAGAATTCTAAGCGCAAAAAGCTACTGGTTAAACAAACTCACCGTACAATGAGAAATCTGTTGCACCCATCGGCTCCAATTACATAAAACAAGAGAAATTAGAAGTATGACCAAACTGGACAACAGGGCTCTAAAGTCAGCAGTATAACAACAAACGCAAGACGAAACACGGGATAAATCGGAAACCTTTTCTTTCAAGAATAGGAAACCTTTTCTTTCAAGAATAGAAAACCTTTTCTTTCAAGGATCAGAAACTTGACCAACTTAACATGATGGTTAAACAGCCTATGCTAATTCAAACATGGCAACCTGCTAAAACTTGAATTGGACCACTTGGATAAAAATGAGAAGAACCAAACACAACAACATTGAAAGAGAGCCTAAAATCTGAACCATATATGCAAAGATCGAACCCAAATGAGTAATAGAGTAAGACTCAACATTCTAAAATCAAGCCCCGTCCAACTTCGAAGCTAAATTGTAACGGCAGGGTGAGAAATCCACGCTCTAAAGCCACCAATCAAACAAAAGCACCAAAATTTTCCTCAGAATGCCCTAGATCTAAGAAAGAACACTCCAATACTTCGTCTTTCAGAAATGCAAACCAAAAGTAGTCGCAAACAAGAAAATAAAAGCCAAAATCCAAGTAATCGGAGGTCTCAAGCTCTTGGTAGAAAACTGAGTGACGTATTACGAAAAGTAAAGAAATAAACTTTACCCGTTCTTGCTGCGGAAATCTGTTCTCCGCCGAGCCAATTGCCGTAGCAGCAGCGCTAATCGAAGCCCCGCCGCTTCTACTACTATTTCCTCCTCCATTGCCAGCCATGCTACTATAGAGCTTCCTTTCACATTTTCTAACCCTAAATCCGAGAAATGAGACCCTAATCAGAAGCCCAAAAAGAGAGAGAGACAGAGATCTGGAACTGAGAGCCTTTAGATCAAAAGAAAATGGCAAAGAAACTGGGGTTATAAAGAGAAGCAAAAGAAGAAACAGATGAATTTGACTAATAAGGAATTCGAGGTGGGTTCAGGGACGCCATTAACGAGATAAAGTGAGCTCGGAGCTCTGAGAGTGTGAATTTGGGAAATGTTAAAAAGATTAGGCGTTCGATCGGGACGACAAAAAAAGGTAGAGAAGAGGGATGAGCGTAGGATAAGAAGCTGCGCCTCTCTGAATCGGAACTTTTACGTTCTTAAGTCCGCGATCTTCGCTTCTGTGTTCCCACGAGTAACAGGTTTCAGATGCACACTGCGCCAGCCCCCCTTCTCAGCTCTTTTTTTCTTACGAGTGAGTGAAGATGCGACGAACCGCTGGGTTCCAGCCTCGGATATAGGCTCGGAAAAACGCCGAACCTCTACGCATCTGCGTTGGTGTACGATGGACGTCGTAGTTACCAAAACACCCCTGCTTTTCCTTTCTTTCTTCCTACCCAAGCATCACCCATCGGGTCCCGTGGTCTGCATTCTGAAACAATCCCCCTCTACTTCCTCAAAATTACGATATGCCCTTTCATTTGTGTGTCTGAGTCGAGACACTACTAAAACAGCAACTCGTTACAGCGTATCTGCGCGACGACTTTTTACGAGTGTTGTCACTCGGTTGTTGACGCGCGACTTTACCCGAGTCAACTCGATTCTAATCCGGGGGAGTGTCGCATGTGCGTCACGTGAGGTAGCCGGGTTTCTTGCATGTATGTGCAATGCTTTTTGCTAGCGTGGGCCCAGGCTTTCATCTCCCCATGAAGCAGTGATTAGACACTGGTGGAGAGGGGGGAAGGGAAGAGTAGAACTTTGCTGACGGACGACGTACTTTTGATGACGAACCACAATATAAGCCACGTGGCACACTTTTTATAGACCACTGACCGTATGAAAATATTTAGCCCGTTCAGACTGATTATTGGTACGTGGGTCACCTAGGAATGGACCAAGCATTCATACGGTCAGTGATCTCTCAGACGGTGTCACGTGGCTTCTACTGTAGTTGGTCATCAACTTTGCTGACGGACGTCGGTCAGCAAATTTCTACTGTGAAGGGAGAGGATTTCCAACGTCCGGGACGGGGGGGCCGAAACGAGGGGGGACAAGAAAGCAATAAGGCGGCCCTTACTGATGCAAGGGCCCCACCTGTTTGTCCAATGAGGAGATCCCGTGTGGACAACAGCAGCACGCCAGATGCAGAGGCTTGGGTAACATATAGGATCTACCAAGTTGTCATACTGAGGAGTTCTCCCTAGGTCCAGACTGTTGGATACCATCCAACGGTCTAGAGACCGGAGGGAGGATGTTCTCTTCAGGATGATAACATCAATTTCCTACTTTTCTTTTATCGACCACATTGGTAGGCCCTTCAACAAACTTTCAACGCACAGATGCCCGTCGCGGCCCCACTTTGAATTGATTTCAGGGCTTCCGTCGGGAAACGCCAAGCCACAAAGATGACAAAGGGACTATGTAACCAGGAAATATCTAAGACATGCATAAATTTTGTATGCAGAGGCGTTACCGTTGGAGATTTGCTTTTTCAACAAGGGATGGCCACCTGTACATGTTTGGCGGGCCCATTTACTTTTCAGAATATTTTCCTATCAAATCATGTTCCCCACCCTGAATACTTGTTCTCTATTCCATGAAAGGATGAGTCCCCCAATAATGAACTGCCATATGGACCTAACACCGCAGGATCCACATTCTGAATATTCTCCAACGAAACATTTTTTGCGTTGAACCATTTTACCTTTTGAGGTTGTTGTCCCGTGGACCGTAGATCTCTTGAATCCAATGGTCAATAGCCTTTAGCGTATGCCTTTTTGTCCGGTTATCCGTAGGGTAGCATTTTTCAAATAGGAAAAAGATGTAACAAGGTATGCGTGCAACTGTTCATTTGCGGAAGCGGCATTTTTGGTAGTCACCGCTGCCATCTGGGCCCACTGACCGCTTGGATGTTTATCTCACCCCTTTGGGATATACATACCAAAAATCACCTTGATTATTAATCTTTTTATTTTTTTGTAAGCACCTTGATTATTAATCTATAACCATTAGATTTTAATACTTTTTAGGACCATTTAAGGTGTTCTTATAGCCGTTGAATACAACCGTCTTTTAAGTGCTAAAACCAACGGCTAAAAATCATTAGTAAACAAGCTGATTTTTTGTGTGAAGGTTGGGCTAAACATCCATGTGGTCAGTGGGCCCAGATGGCAGTGGTGACTACCAAAAATGCCGCTTCTGCAAATGAAAAGATCTCAGGTATACCTTGTTACATCACGACCATTTTCAATTTAAATTGCTGACGTCTGTTCCTTGAAGAGGTCATGTGGCACACTCTTTCGGTGCTACCTACCAGTAATTTTGGGACCGGATATTGGCACCCGCATTTTCGGTTAGAAGACCTACTTAACAAAAAAAATTAAATTTACAATTCTGTCTTTTTACAATTTTGTCCCTTGTTTTTCACTCACATCACCCACCAGAACCAAAAAAAATACCGGAGGAAGATGAAGAGGAGGAGGAGGCCACCGCCACCGCCACCGCCTCTCTCTCTCTCTCTCTCTCTCTCAGGTCTGGGTTGCTCAAGTGGGCTGCCAAGAAAGAGAGAGAGAATGTACAGAGAGGGGAGTGAGTGGCAGCGGCCTCATCCTCTTCTTTTCTTTGTGTGTGTGTGTGTGTATTTTTTTGGGACAAATCTAGTATGCAACTGTTTGCAAACGTTGTATCCACCATTGAATGCTCCTTGAAAAACGTGTTTTTAATTTATAAATAATTATGTTTTGAAAATTTTGAAATAACACATTTTTCAAGGGACATCCAACAGTACTGACAATGTTTGCATACTTTTAAGTTTGCAAACAGTTGCATACTAGATTTGTCCATTTTTTGTGTGGGTGTGAAGAGTTAGGAGCCAATTTTAGGTGGGTTTACTAAGCAAAATCATGGGTGCCAATATCCCGCTTGGTTCATTTCAACTGGGTGCAAATGCGATGAGTTGCATTGCGGTCACTAACAATAGTTTTTGGGCTGCACATGCTTGCATCCCTTTTCTTAAAGAGTTTGCAAGGGCTTGGCAACCACTTACACACCAGCTCATTTGCACACCCCCAACCAATTACTTGCAATCTCAACCGTGGCAAGTGAGTGCATTGCATCCGATTTGCATTGAACCTTATGTGGCGGTTGTGGCTAGGGTTGTCAATTTTACCTGTTTAACTAGAATTGAAAACACCGGTTCCGGTTCCACATTTTTGGGAATCGATTAAAAAGTAATTGGAACCAGAACCGAACTGACAATAACGGTTCCAGTTCTAGGTAGCCTAATATGGAACCGAAACCAATAAGAACCAGAACCGAACTGATAAGAACCAGTACCGATAAATAAATATAGTGTAAATATTATTATATTCTCAAGATTTTGCCCAATATACCCGGAATCAGAATCGGAACCAACATAAATACATAATCGGTTTCAGTTCCGGATCCATCACTTTGAGAACCAAAACCGATTGTTCCAGTTCTGGTCACTTTAGGAACCGAACCGGAACCGACCCGTTAACACCCCTAGTTGTGGCTCGCCCGTAATGCCTCCACCCATTTCCAAGTACTTTGATCACCCAAAACATATCCTTCAATTCAACCCCTCCTTCCTCCCTAATCTACTAATTTCATTGAAACAACCAACTCCTGTAGACCTACTTGGACCCCACCTCATTGAGATTGTTTTAAACTCAACTTTGATGCCGTGGGATACAAAAAAAATGGTTTGAGTTTTATCATTCGAAATAGTTCATGCCAATTGATTTTAGCAGATGGCATCTCTGACAGTGCAAACTCTGCAGAGGAGGCGAAGGCTATGTTGAATGGACTTCAAGCGTCTCAAAAAGCAAACCCAAAGCACATCATTGTGGAATTTGATGCGAAAAGTTTAATGGAGCTTTTGAAGAATATGGTTCGTCGTTGGCAGAATGGTTCACCTCCTCTATATGTGTCGAATCTTAGCACTCTCTTATTTCTTTTTCTTCTATAAATTTTTGTTATATTGGTCATCTCTTAAATGAGACCGCTCATATTATTGCCTTCTAAACAAAAAACTTTCGCTCTCCCCTAGTGTAACACCCTGAACATTTTCAGTATATTTAAAAAAAATTGATCATTTATTTATTTATATTAAATATTAATGTTTACTTGTGGTTGGATTATAATTATTGAGGTAGGCCTTTAGGATAAATTTATAAACTTTTTAGGTTTAAAATAACTCTAATTAAAGCTTAGTTAGTACCTATAGGTTTTAGGCATATTTTTGACTCATAATTAACTTAAAATAAAAATTTTAATATGTTGATAAATTTATCCATTTTAAAGTAACGAAAATTACTATCAATTAATTGTTAAGAATGTTAATCCTATATCAGATATGTGAGAAAGTTGAGGATTTTAAAAACCTATCAATAGGAGTAAGGGCATAACACTTTCCGTATTCAAAAAATCGTTGAGAGCCTCTTCTAAAAAATATTTTTTTATAAAGAGAAAAGTTAGAAAAAAAAATTAGTCGATTCTCCAAATTCATGTGGGATAGAGTTTTTTCATCTTGATTTCTCTTCAATAATTAAGAGTCGTTGATCTTCAACATTGATCAAGAGTTAGATCAACTCTCCATTAAGGTAAATATACTCTTCTATGATTTTTAATTAATTAATTTTGATTATACTCTTTGTATATGTATTGTACTCGAATGTATTGGAATTTTGAAGATTTATTAAATGATTAGATATTGAATTGTATACATTTTTGAAGTGTGGGATTGTTCCCAATTGTTAAAAAAGTTTAAGCAAGGAAAGCCTAGAGCGTTTGGGTGCAACGCCTTAAATCCCTGCAGAAGAGTTCTTAGTTGAACTGCTCCCGGTGTGGAAAAGAGAAAAAGACCCATGGTGGGTTATTGGTTGCATGTACATATTAATTTTGGATCATAGTTTACTTCGAAATATTTGTTATTCTTGTTCTATACCTATACTTTACGTATAAATTATTACGTATAAACTATTGATTGATAGAACTGTCATAAATATGATGTAGTGATTAAATCTTATTGGGCTTTCATAAGCTCACTGTTCAACTGATAATATTTTTTAGATTATTGGGGAATGGAATGAACGATTTAAAATACGGTATACCAAATAATATTGAAGCGTTCATTGAAGACGCATAATTTTATTTATTTATTTTAATTTTATGATTGTAATAAATTAAATTTTGACTTTATTGGTCTATTTTGAACCCGAATTGATTGATTTAATACTTTTGTTTTATTATTTGTATTTCAAAAATATAATCTGACTCACATGTAATGTTTCTGCCATAAATCAAATTATGTTTTTTTTCAACAAAACTTGATAAGGCTAGTTGATAATAAAAATTTGTTACAATAAAATAGTAAATAATATTTTTGAGCAAAGTGCCTTCACAAAATATGCTTTAAATAATTTTTCAATAATAAAGAATTAGTGAAATAATTTTTTATTAAAATTATATTTTTAGAAAATTCAACGCCTATCCGCTAAAATTTTGAAAAGTTAATTCAAAAAGCATATCAAACAGAAGTTTCAGCCAAAACATATTTACAAAATATATTTATTTTGATATATCATAAATTATAGTCATTTTTATAAATTATTTCAGAATATTTTATTTTATTTTTAATTTTTACCATACCCTAGATCTTGGGTAAACATATCACTTTTCAAGCATTCGGGGCGGATCCGGGTGCCCATGTCCAGTGCGTGACACCTGGTATGATTCACTTCTCCTCTCTATTAGCTTTCTGAGGACATATGTAAGGGCGAGACTCAGCTCCATGCCGGAGCTGAGGTCTTTTGTTGGTTTGTGGTGTACGTTGCCTTAATAAATGCATATCTTGCTTACAAAAAGAAATCACCTAATGAAAAATGTCCAAATATATGCATAGCAAGATATCACAAATCAGGTTGATTGTTAGCGTGTAGATCCATCAAGTGGTGGATCATTTATTCATGGGTGTGTGGGCCTGAAGGACTAAAAGCTTTTTTACGCGCTCTTCGACTCCACGTAGAAAAAGAGTCAATATAAAAAACTTACTCCGTATACCTACGAATAGATGTTTAGCCCATCCTTAGTGGATCATCAAACCAGAGATTTCAAGCCATTATATATTTGAGTATCCAAAAAAGAGCTAAAAACATCCCATAAAATCCTTAAATCCACCCGCTACCCATCTCCAAGTGGGATTATTTTTGGTGTGGAGATACAAGAAGCAGGGGTGTCAATTTTACCTGTTTAACCAGAACCGAATTAGAATCAGAACCAGAAATACCGATTCGGTTTCACATTTTTTGGAACCGATTTAAAAAGAACCAGAACCAGAACCGAATAAAAAATAATGGTCCCGGTTCTAGGTAGTTTAATATGGAACCGATAGTAACCGGAACAGAGATATAAATATAGTGTTAAAATTCTCATATTATCAAGATTTGATCCAATAAACCCAGAACCAAAACCGACAAGAACCACATAATCAGTTCCGGTTCCAGATCCATCATTTTGAGAACCACCGGCCACCTTAGGAACCGAACCAGGACCCGTTGACACCCCCTAATAACAAGAGGGGGGCCAAACACCCCTTTTAGGAAATACTGAAAAATAATGGACACTTTATTTTAAAATGTTAACAAAAAATAAGAAAAATATTTTCGTTATTATGGCTGTTATAATGAGTGCTAAATTGAAAAAAAAAAAACAAAAAAACAATAACAGTGTTCGAGTGTTACCGTTGTAAGGGCCGTTTGTCAAACCATGTTTCGAATTGCTCCATGTGCTGATGTTTCCAAAATATCACATGGCATGTATGGGTAAGTGGCATACCCATTTTTCAGGAAGTCAAGAGTTTAGGTGAAGGAAAGCCTGGAAGTTGCTGCACTTGTAATGCTACAGTGACTATGTTTCTGTCATGGGGATGGATGGATGACATGTCCAATTAATCCAAGCAACTCTTTTGGTAGACCAACAGGAGCCGTTGGATTGACCATGTGAACAGTGTGCTCATCGTCGTCAATTAACCTCGACGTCATCCAATTCTATCACTTGAAAATCTTATCACAACGGGTTACGAAGTTTGCAACTCCTGCTTCTAGATACTACCATTGAACTGGGAAGACGAGGTGATGTGCGTTGAGCTTGGTAAACACAGTTTTATATATGTAACCTTAAGGGAGAGAGCTTATGCTGTCACCTTGCGACCGCAAAGGTCGCGATATTGAATATCACAGGTAGAGGTGGAGGCCACATCATTTTTAGAATATTTTTTTAAAACATGTGGATCCAACGTTTACATGTTGCCTTGAATATTGTGACTTTTGCAGTCGCAGCGAGGCCACATCATTTTTTTTTTTTTTTGTGTAAAGATCGGAACCGAGTTGACCGCGGAGCAAACCAGGCTAGACCTGGGCTGGGCGAAGTCAGGAGAGGGGATTTCTACTCCATGGCACAACTGCAAAAGGAGGAAACCTGCCTTTGTGGGATTGAACTCACGACCTCCCACAAGAAGAGGGTACACACTAACCGTCTTCATTAGCTAGACGGATAGGTGTAAGTTGTGGATGATGATAGTGCTAAGACCCAAACTAATACACCAAAAGCACCTAGGTGATAGAGGTGCGGAAAGTTTTAAGTCTTAATCTTTAGGATCGTAACAGTCCACCATGCTTCCAAGGCCAATGTACACTGTGTTTGACCCACTTTGAGGCGGTTTTCATTTTATTTCCCCATTTTTTTTTTATTCACTTTGTGTGAGCGAGCCCTGTCATTTTTTCTAGTACCCCTATTTTTCTCTCTTTTGAGCGAGCCCCTAGGTAGCTCTTTCCTCAGATCGCCCCTCCCATGACTTGAACACATGACGTGGGTTGGCTCTGATAGCAAATGTTAAGATCCAAACCAATACACTAAGGGTGTGTTTGATTGCACAGAAAAATTTTCTGAGAAAATACATCTTGGAAATGCCTTAAATGGCTGATTGATTGCAACTGAGAACACATATTTCGATCATGTGAGAAAATAAAGGCGCATTTTCAGGTGGAAATGAATTTTCACCTATCTAGATGGGAAATGAATTCCAGACTTAGTAGGAAAAATTATATAGAATTAAAATGGCTATTGTGTTTTCCCAATGAAAATGCAATTTTCCCACTTGGCAATTGCATGGAAACTTTTTCTAAGAAAATACATATGGGAAATGCCTTAAATGGCTGTTGGAATGCACCTGAAGACACATAATTCAATCATATGAGAAAATAAAGGTGTATTTCAGGTGGAAATGAATTCTCACCAATGTGGAAGGGAAATGGATTCCAAGCTTGGAAGAGTTTTGTTCGGGGGAAGATTTTTGGATCATTCGTATTTTCACTTTTCATCTTTATCAAGTGAAAAAATAAAAGTGTGCATATTTTCTGGTGAAAACTGCAATTTTCCCACTTGCCAATCAAACACGTCCTAAAAGCACCTAGTTGATAGAGGTGCGAAAACAATCTGTATGCAATGTTACTACCCAAATAAAACATGCTTGAATCCAACGTCAACAATCATCAAGGAGTGGGATAAAGTGATAAGCATCCATGCGGTTAGTGGGCCCAAGAAAATGCATTCCGTAGGGCCATCTCGATACAAGTTGAGGCCTAAGGTGAAGACTCTATACAAGGCCTTTTTTATATTTAATATATTAATATATATGATATTAATTAAAAAGTTAAACTCAATATTATTGAAAATATTTATATAAAAATATATGGGAAAAAAATTAGAAGCAAAGGAACCCCAGTGTAGTTGATGCAGAGGTCTCGTGGCCCTACATAGATCATTTTTTAAGCCCAATGACTGCGTGGATGTTCAGCCCACCTATTGGTGGATAAACACACTAAAAATCAGTTTGATTGATGATTACACAAAAAATATGCTTGAATCCAACGGCTAGAATAATGTCATAAAAAGTGCTAAAATCTATGGCGAGAGATAATCAATCAGATTGATTTTTTGGTTTGTATATCCCATAAGGGGTGGGCTAAATATCCATATGGGGTTAGTAGGACCTGGCCGCTTGGGGCCTTCTCTCATCAAGGGGCGTTAGGCGACTGCCTTAATGGCCTTAAGGTAGAGCCGGCCCTCGCTACAAGGGTCTTCTAAATCCAAAGGTCCCTGCGTCTAGTATTTTTCCGTCCAACAACAGGCGATATTACCGTCATTCTTGACCTCAACAACATTGTCAAATGCGTGTCACCTGCCTGATAGGTGGATACGATGGGAGCCCTTGAACCTGAGTATATTTTTTTGTGGGCCCTCTGGTGCTACCGTCTGTTTATGAACCCACCTGATTTGACAGTAGAATATTGTAAAAAATTAGAATACTCTACTAATTTCATTCACAGATAGCATCATCTAAGATCCACATGCCCACATAGAGAAAGGGTCCACATTAAAAACTTGGTAGTTGAATTGAGCCTAGAGCTACTGAGCTAGGAGGTTTCCTCCGCATCAAACGAATGCCAGTGATTAGAGACTCATCCCATTGGATATTGACACGTGACACTAAATATAGGAATTCGGTCCGAGTAAAACTTTAATGACAAGGCACAATATGAGCCACGTGGCATACTCTTATAGGACTCTGACCGTATGGATGTTTGGCCAATCCCTAGGTGGACCTACAAAACAAAAATCAGCCCGATTAATGATTTCTAGGCGTTGGATTGGAATTATTTTCATGGGCTGATTTTAACCGTGAGAATTTGAGCATTATTAACCGTTTTTGAGGTACAAAGATCCAAAGGTTTGAAATCACTAATCAAGCTTATTTTTGGTTTGTAAGTCTACCCAGGGATTGGCCAAACAGCAATACGGTCAGATTCCTCTAAGAGTGAAACACGTGGCTCATATTGTGTCTTGGCATCGACCTCGATTACGGTGCCGTCATCAAAGTTTTACTCGTGAGTCGCCATCTAGCGAGCAAGACTTGCCTTGCCACTCGTGGTCAGGTGGAAATTTATTAGAGGACACTGACCATATAGATGTTTGGCAAATTCCAAGGTAGACCTACAAACCCAAAATTAACCTAATCAGTGATTTCTAAGCCTTAGTTGAAGTCATTTTCGTTGGTTGATTTTAACCGTAGGAATTTGAGCATTGTTGACCATTATTTCCGTACAAAGATCAACGGTTTGAAATCACTAATCAGACTGATTTTTGGTTTGTAGGTCCACTTACAGATTAGTCAAACATCTATACGGTCAGTGTCCTCTAATAAATTGCCACGTGTCTTATATTGTGGGTGATCAGTTAGCTACCTGACGACGGTTGGTCAGGCAAGTCTTGCTCCCATCTAGCTAGTTCCCGTTCCCGACACCTATGCCGCGCACGGATAGTGACTAGAGCTAGAGATGGTGCAAGAAGTCAAAATAATTAATTTGAAGTACAATATATATCATGCGGTGCACGTGCATGCTCGTGTCTGTGATTTGAGTCATTTGACCATGAGATATAGGACAAATTTTTCCAATGACGAAATTACCCTTCCATAGTTGTTGGCACTGAGGCGATATCCAGGTATGCCGTAGGCGTGTGAGTTTATTTATTATTTTTTCCTATTTATTTTCCCCACTTCTTTTCTCTTTGGTTTCCTACTTTCCTCAGTATTTCCCCACTTTGTTCTTTTCCTTTAACTACCTTTTCTTATTATTTTTTCCGTTTCCCTGCCTCCATAGCTTCCTCCTTGTTTACATTTTTGCGAAAGAGAGGCGAATTTCAGCTCCTAGATTTGAAACACTCATCAATCGTGTAATCCTTTGCGACATGTTCATCTTATTTTTTATTTTTTGAAATAATTAAACAATTAAAAAGGAGTTATTCAAGTATTTTTTTTTTTTTTTTTGTGTGTAAATGATGATAGGTCAAGGTTTAAAAGGGGCCGTTATAGCAGTGTAACGGACTGGCGGCATTACCCTTTTTCCGTTATAACAATTTGTAATGCTCAGGGGCAAAAATGAAAAATGACAAAAAAAATGACACTGCAATTCAATTTTTAAAATTTCAATTTCAATTTTTCAAAAACGGAAAATAACATAGATAACACCTTTTTTCACAAAAATTTCCAGAAAATAACGGTCGTTTTAATGGAAAAATAGCGGCCATTATAATTAACGGTACATAATGTAACGGGGGATGTCCTAATCCGTTATAACAGCCTTTCTTTTTGTTATAACAGCTGTTTTTTAAACCATGTGATATGTAACTTCTATTTTTTTTTTATGGGGAGCTCACTGTATGAAAGGAAAAATGAAAAAACGTCACTGCACCAACAAAAAAAGTTGTATTATTGACGCCATTGACCGTTGGATTCAAAAGATCCTCAAGACCATGAATATCTTAAATCCAACGGCCAATGACCTCAACTACATCCCAAGCCAGCAAGCACGTTTGATTGCCAACTTTTCCTTGTTTGACAGTCGTTTTAAATTTGAAATTTTTTTACTAGAAATGAGATTTTCCCATCCAAGCCTGAAATTCATTTATGTGTTCCATATAGGCGAGAATTCATTTCCATGAAAATCCACCTTAGTGTCTCACATAATTGAGAATTGTATATTTTCTCGAGTGCAATCAAACACGCCCTACATGTAAATGGGGATGTTTTAGTCTTTTTGTAATTCCAAAAAAAATATTCAAATAAACCAATCACCTTTTTTTAGGTCACATGCATCACACATGCCTCCCACTAGCAGATGTCTTTTATGTATTTTACATTGATCATGACACCAAAATCTCCCATGATAGAGATAACTAAAGGGTAAAAATTTGATGTTTCGGTAAAAAACAAATTTTGATGTTTGGCCCCTTCATGAAGCGCCATCTGTACAATTAGGGCTTACTATTTTGTGGGGACTGTATAGATGACTCCTTCTTAAGTCCCCAACATCAAATTTTGAAGGTCGCTCAAACATAAAAAAAAACTCCTAATCGAAGTTGTCCAAACGCACGTATACCTCTGTTTGATGTAAATCGGAAACATTAGCTCACAATGTATTGGGGGTCTGCGAAGATCGTAGTTGGGGTGTGGCCCGACGAGTGCGCTTGGGAGGAAGCGGGGCGTGCAAAGATGCGCCCTCCCTTTCTAATCTGTCATACTTTTCATCACTTTCAAGGCTTCGAAAATATTTACCACATTCTTTGTGAGAGGAATATGTGCAAGAAGAGTTGTGATCCTATAAGGTGTCCATCGCCGACGTTTACAGTGTGCCGTCCTCACGTCTCTTTTTTATTGGACAAAACCGTACGTACACCTCCATGCAAGTCCCCGCCAATTGAATAGTCAGTATACAACTTGTCCAATGGAAAAATTAAAAAAAAAGGACACAAGCACCTTACAGGTTATTTTGCAAGGGATAACCCCGAGGGTTTAGTGTTGATGGCCCAGGACTTTGCTCCAGAAAGCAAGAGGTTATGAGTTCAACTCTCCTTAGGCCACCCCCTGGAAGAGTATCACTAAGTAACTCGGTCTACATCAAATCTCTACCCCATAACACTTGGCGCGTGTAGAGGGGTGACTAGCGTGTCGCAGGGGACTAGTCGGGTGCTCTAATAGGCCCAGGCCCAGATACCCTCAGCTTTGGGGGTGTATATATACTAGTAGATTACTAATAGAATGATTCATGCTATTCTTACTAATAGATTATTAATGGACGTGGGGCCCTCATGCAGATGAGTTAAGAACTGATTTATAGTGAGGATGATCTCTGGTCCATATCATGGAGATCATCCCCACAAAAAATCAATAATTTTTTAAACTTCTACCCCTATCAAATATGGACCTAACTTTAACAGTCAAAAATGGATGGTCCAAAAATTTTCTATTTACAATCCACTTTTCATAAGGCTGCAAATATTGGAATTGACTGATTTTTTTTTGTGTGGTTGATATCCATGTATCCATGTTGAGAAGAACATCGTCACAAAAAATAAATCGTTAGCTCATTTGGATGTAAGCCCCATGTAAATTAGTCATTTAATTAGTAAGAATAGCATGAGTCATTTTATCCCAATCCATCTTCCATATAATAAGTGATAGTGGTTGTCTCCCCACTTAATCCCCCTCTTATAAGCTTCAACAAATAAGGGCCAAGATCTTATCCTCCCAAATGGATGGTGGATCTCAGCAACTCACACTCAATTTTGACAAATACTTTGTCCGATGCCGTGGGCACAGGACACCCACTAGTATCTATAATGCAAGGGATCACCACTCTGGATTGAAAACCAGCTTGTAGTATCGATATCCTTGGTGTTGGAACCATAAGGACATATAATCTGCAACATTTTTAACTTGAAAATGAACTTTGCTATAGAAGACAAAGTTAAAAAAAAAAAGCTAAGTTCAAAGTTCCTGTAAACTCTAGTTTCCCCTTGCTCTTTCTCTCTAAAACTTTTACTGAAAGCATGCTTCTCTCTCTTTAGTATGTAGTTAAATAGGCTTTCTTCTATCTTAGAAGAAACGTCAAACTCTTTCGATCGCGATCAAAGCATTAAAAAGGTGGGTGTATAAAGCTAGTGTAGCTGGCCCGGTGGGGGCATGAACTTGTCGTTTTGTTTGGTGTGAAAAGAGAAAGTGAATGCCAAAGCAATTTAAAGCTAAAACTAGAACCATTCTCACTAACTTTAGACTTGAAAAAGGAAGTCCAACGCTTGTTTCCAAGACTTTAAAAGGATGGTTTTTTTAATTTTATCTCCAACACATTCAGACATCTTATACTCTTTTTTCTTCTTTGAATCTTTGGCTCTTCTCCTTGTGCAAGGGCTGCCCAGCTTCTTCTTCTTTTTTTCTTAAGGCCCCCCCAATCTCTGATCTTTGCTTGCTGTTGAACATGACCATACTATGGCATTTGTGGAAAATTAGTTTAAAATTACTTTTTTTAGTGGAAATTTTTTGTGTTTAAAGAGAATCGTCGCACCGACTCGAGGTCGATTGACCTTCGACAGGCATATGGACCACATAACCAACTTATATTTATTATTGTTGTTGTTTTTCTGATCCTGCTCTTGTTCTTGTTGTCGGAGGAAGACTATGGCCCTAGATAAAATGGAATGGCGAAACGCGATTCTAATGGGAATTTGTGATGAGGCGCTAATGATGATGATAGCGATTGTTATAGTATGTTCGTGGGTTTTAATTTTGATCTGCATCCTATTGGGCCGATAAGACGATGTTGATTGATGTGATATTGCACCATATGGAGAAAGGACAAATGTGTGAAATGGAAATTTGTACCAGTAATATTAATGGTCAGGTTTATTCGATGGGCCTGGAAGCCCATCCTACTATATGACTGGGCTTGGGCCCAAATCGTATTGACTATACATTATATTTGTTATTGGGCAAGAATTGTTCACTCCCATCATTGACCAAGCTGGTTTTGCGTTTAGCTATTTATTTTCGGGATGAAGTTGGGCAGAGCTTGGTTGCTGTTACAAATACGGCCATTCTAAAGAGGATGGCCTTTTTAGTGGAAATGTTTCATGCTTAAAGAGAATCATCACACCAACTCGAGGTCGATTGACCTTCGACATGTATATGGACCACCTCGACAGGTATATGACCTTCAAAGGTTAGAAATAAGTAATGAGGCCAATTTTTGTTATGTAAGTCCATTTAGGGATGAGCAAGCATCCATATGGTCAGTAGCGTCTAATACTGTGCCACGTGGCTCACACTGTGGGTCCGTCATCAACTTTGATTATGGTTACTGAAGGAAAAAAATATCTGATCTAACCTACACAATCTTCGAGGTCAGACGATTTGTATCTCGATGATGATTTGATGACTCTGATGCTTCAAGACATAACTTTTTTCTCTGCTGCGAATGATAGGATAATCTTCGGATGAAATGTGGTCGTACTTGTTGATAACACTCCGACGCTTAAGTTAGTATAAGGTGTATTAACAGGTTTAAGAAATATAAAAAAGATGATTCAGAGTTTAGACTATCTGGATCTGGAGAGCAAGATCCATTTATCAGTTCTGAGTGTCATGTATTTATACCCTCAGAGCTGGCGTGACTCACCTTCTACGTATCCACTTCTTTTCATTAGATCCGATCTGAAGAGATTCTGTTATGAAACTGTCTCTTCTTGTTAGATTCTAACTTACCCTATTCAATTATATCTGAAACAACTAAGGTGGCATTTCTCGTGTAGATATTTGAATGGGGGAACACGAAAATGGGCGTAATAGTCAAACTGACCACCACGTACCATGTTAACTTTTTTCTAGGGGCAGAGTTCATGTGCCACGTGGGCATTCAATAAAAGCTTTTATAGATTGATTTAAAATGTGAAAATGTTGAATGACCAAAACCTCTATAAAGTAAAAAAAAATTATTGCTTACTTTAAAGAATTTGAGTCATATTAGGAATAAGATTTTTTAATTTTTTTTAATAAAAGATGAGCACTAAATGAGCTACAAGGCTACGTGTGCTTAGCTTACAGGGTTGATAGAGGAACCCCTTCTATGTGATAGTTTAAAGCAAGGTTTTAAAAACTGACGTTTAAATGGTTTTAACGGCCATTTAAACGGTAACTCCCCAAGCCCATTTCCATTTTAAACATGTTTTGATGCTTTGAACTTAACGGCCGTTAAATTTCTTTTTTTTTTTTATTTTCAAATTTCAAAATTTGAATTTCAGTGCCATTTTTTCTTTTAAAATCGTTAAATTCTGTTTTTTTTTTTTTTTTTTCTTTCGTTTTTTTTTTTTTCCCATTTTTGCCCTGGCCATTTCAATCTGTTTTAATGGTCTAAACGGTAACGCCCCCAATCCGTTAAACCATTAAAACAACCTCCTTTAAACCTTGGTTTAAAGAACACACAAAAAGCAAAACAAGGATATTTTTGTGATATTGGGGTTTAGCGTGAGACACACAAGAAAGGTCTTTGTCCATCAATAAGTAGAATAGATGATAATGAGAGTTATGTGTATGTTTGTAGGTTTTATTATTGATGTGCATCCTATTGACCTGCTAAGAGGAAGTTGATTGATGTGATATTGTACGTACCTTTAAAAAAAGGGTCAGGATCGGGAGACAACCATTTTTGACAACCATTTTGGCGGACCCACATAGAAGATGAATCAGTGGCTGATTTTTGTCAAATGTGATTTTCAAGTTACACAGTAAAAATAGATGGTCTATAATTCTTCAACTTCTAAACCAGTCTACGAATAATGGAATGATTTGAATTTTTGTGAGGATGATCTCCTCACCCTAGAGATCATCCTCACAAAAAATCAGCCATTGATTCATCTTCTATGTGGGACCGCCAAAATGGTTGTCAAAAATGGTTGTCCCCCCATACAAACCCCTAAAAAAATTATTATTGTCCCGGACAAAGGACAAATAAGTGCGAAACAGAAATTTGTGGATAATAATGGAAAGTCTGATCTGATGGGCTTTCAGGCCCAGCCTACTATATGCCAGGGCGTGGGCCCAAATCTTTTTGACAATCCATTATACTTATTATTGGGCCAGAATTGTTTACTACAATCATTCTCCAAGCTGTTCTTGCGTTTAGATATTTATGTTTGGGCTGAACTTGGGCAGAGCTTGGCCATGCGCCATTTCTCCACAAGCTACACTTTGGTCGAGGGGAACTTGAAGTTGCAACCGGTATTACAAAAAAAAATTGCCGTGTTGCTAAAAATAGCAGCCAATTCCAACCAGTTGCAAGTTTCCACTCTGAAAAAGTATGCCACGTATATGAATATCAACGATCATGCACATATTTTATAATACAGCACCTTTGTAGCTTGCATTCCTCTTCTTGTGACTCATCCCTGAGCCTTTTCATGAAGCCCATGATAAAAAAAAAAAATGGTCAAATCCAACGGCTATACCAATCTATCTTATATTTTTGGGTATTTTTATATTTTGTGTATAGTAGGGCTGGCAATAGATCGGATCTTTTTTATTATCGGATAAGTACGGGATTGACTCTATTCCGATACTGACCCAATATATTTGTGTGCGTGTGTGTGCATGTGTAGGCGGTCTTTTTTTTTTTCTTATTCAAACTGTAATAAACAAATTTTTTTCATGACTTTTTTTATCTATATAACAAAACACAGCGGTTGTCTCCTTCTCTTATAGGCTTCATATATCCAAGGGCCCATATCAACCCTTACATAGAATAAAATTTAGATAGTTGGATTAATTTAACAAGGAAATTGTCTCCCCACTTATACTCCTTTTATGGGCTTCTAAAGGATGGCCGAGATCTTATCCCCCAAATGGACTATGGATCTCAACCACTCACATCCGATTTTGAGAAATGCTTTGTAGGGGACTGCCGAGGGCACGGGCCAACCACTATACATCTATGTAACAAAACAGAGAAGTCACTTATCCCCCCTCTTATTGGCTTCACAAAGGATGCCCAAGATCTTATCACCCCAAATGGATGGTGGATCTAAGCCACTCACACCCGATTTTGGCAATCGCTTTGTCGGAGCTAGTATGTATACATATCGGATCCGATGGGACCCCACATCGATTTAATTATATCGGGTTGGTTCTGGAAATCCAATTGAGTCCGGATCGATTGGATTTCTTATCCGATCAGTACCAATCAAACTCGAACCTAATCCATTGCAAGCCCTGTGTACTGTGTAGGTCCACCATGCGGTGGGCCGAACATTAATAGAATCAATATGTGTACCCGAAAGTGTCACATTTTGTGATATCTGTATCAAGAGATTTTTTAATCCTGGCATTTTTTTTTATCCAGGCGTTCTGGCACCATCAGTTAAGTGCCACCTGTCCTGGGTTAAGACCAGCTTAACCTCCATGACAGGTGGCAATTAACTGATGGTGCCAGAACGCCTGGATCAAAATTTTCTCATTAATCCAAGTCCGATTCAATTATTCTATGGGTCATTTGCCAATTGTATGATCCTAAATTATCTGATCATCCACTTTATTTGCGATGATCAAGAAGTTGCTGGTTTACTAGAACAGTCTATGGATCTGAACCGTCCGATACAATAAGCACGTTCAGGATGGGTCACTACCGACAAACAATCATCAAATTAGTGGACTTTTGGGGTTGTCAGAAAGGTATACCAATTAGATGGTCTGGATTGATAGGAGGCGAATTCCCTGTCCATGATAGAATGCGGCCCAATAATACATTACATTTATTCCGTCAATCCCTCCTGACACGTAGGTTGCCAGCGTGGACATTAACTGTTGACCGTTTCCTGACTTTAACGGGTCAAACATTATGCCAATTTAGTTAGATAGGTAACGAGATGCCAAAAGTAACAAATCATAACAAAATTTCCCGTTAGGCACTGAGAAACCTCACGTTTGTTCCGCCGCTGTTGTTGCATTTCCTTCTCCCACATTCAGAACTACCCAATCTTTCTCTGCTAATAACGAAAATACCCTTCATCTCGTACACTCAACAACGTGGGCATTTCTTACAAAATGACCAAATAATCCATATACCAGCTGTCTCAATTTCTACATATTTGGTGGAAAAGCGAGGGTATTCTCGTCCATATGAAGATGGGGTAATTAGGGAAATGAAATAAGGACCGAAGGATATCGGTTAAGTATACGGACCGTGTTTTCGGAACCTTATTAGCCTTTTTCTTGTTCGTACTTGGAGGGCTGTAGATCGGAAAGAAACCGAGAGGAGCAACAACCATGAATAATCGCTCATCAATGGAGTTCCTCCCGGTTCTTTTCTGCATCTTCCTCGCCGCCATCACCACCGTCTTCTCCGTCTCCGCCCCCTTCTCTCCTGAAGACAATTACCTCATCGACTGTGGTTCCTCCTCTATGTCCAACCTCCCTGACGGTAGAATCTTCAGGTCCGACCAACAGTCTGCACCCTACCTCTCCTCCAAGGACAACATCCAGGTTTCCATCCCATCGGCTAACGTCCGTTCCCCTATCTATTTAACGGCTAGGATCTTCGTACAGGAATCTACTTATAGCTTTCGCATGTCCAGTCCTGGGTGGCATTGGATCCGTCTTCATTTCTTGCCTTTAAACAACACAAAATTCGATCTCACCCGTGCAGTCTTCTCCGTAACAACTAACGAAGTTGTCCTCCTACATAGCTTCAACATCAACAATTCAACCACGTGGCTCATGAAGGAGTACCTCGTGAACGTCACCACAGAGCGTCTGACCATCAGATTCTCTCCCATGAAGAACTCTGTCGCCTTCATCAACGGCATCGAAGTGGTTTCAGCCCCAGATAGCTTGATTTCCGATGTGGGATCCACCCTTGTTCCAATCGGAGATTTCTCTGGCCTATCCATTCGATCGTATCAAACATCGTACCGTCTTAACGTTGGTGGGCCCATCATCACCCCACTGAACGATACGCTTGGACGCAATTGGGACACGGATCAGCAGTTTTTAAAATCCAGAGCCTTGGCTAAAAGCGTCTCCGTATCTCCCAGCATCATCACCTACTCTGAAGGCGTGTCGCCGTTGATTGCACCGAACTGGGTCTACGCATCAGCCGTCCAGATGGCTGATGCACGCGTCACCAACCCTGATTTCAACGTCACATGGAACCTCAACATTGATCCGGCGTTTGGGTATCTGATCCGTATGCATTTCTGCGATATTGTGAGCAAATCGCTCAATGATCTTTACTTCAATGTGTATATCAATGGGATGATGGCGATTTCTGGGTTGGATTTATCGACAATCACGTCGGATCTGGCGGTTCCTTATTACAAAGATTTCGTTGTAAATGCTTCAATTTTATCTGATAAGCTCACTGTTCAGGTGGGTCCCATGAACCAGGACACAGGTGCGGTGAACGCCATTCTTAATGGTCTCGAAGTCTTGAAGATGAGCAATTCAGTGGGGAGTTTGGATGGAGAATTTGGCGTCGATGGTGCCAAGGCTGCAGCAAACCCCAACCGTGGCACCGTCGCTGCAGTGGGATTTGCGATGATGTTCGGAGCTTTTGTGGGTCTTGGTGCAATGGTGATTAAGTGGTACAAGAGACCACAGGATTGGGAAAAGAGGAACAGCTTCTCTTCCTGGTTGCTCCCTCTTCATGCGGGACATTCAAGCTTCATGACCAGCAAGACATCATTGGGGTCTCATAAAAGTGGGTACAACTTATACTCATCAACAATGGGGTTAGGTCGATATTTCTCCTTCTCAGAATTGCAAGAAGCAACAAAGAATTTCGATGAGAACGCAGTGATCGGTGTAGGAGGGTTCGGTAACGTCTATATAGGTGACCTAGATGACGGAACCAAGGTCGCCGTTAAACGAGGCAACCCACAATCCGAACAAGGTATTACGGAATTCCAAACGGAAATCCAGATGTTATCGAAGCTTCGACACCGGCATTTGGTGTCTTTGATTGGTTACTGTGATGAGAATTCAGAGATGATCCTAGTTTACGAGTACATGTCGAATGGGCCGTTAAGAGATCATCTGTATGGAAAGAACTTATCACCATTGTCGTGGAAACAGAGGCTGGAGATCTGCATTGGATCAGCTCGCGGATTACACTACCTCCATACAGGTGCAGCTCAGGGGATCATACATCGTGACGTGAAGACAACCAATATCCTTCTAGATGAAAACTTGGTGGCGAAGGTATCAGATTTTGGATTGTCGAAGAATGCACCTACAATGGAGCAGACACATGTCAGTACAGCAGTGAAAGGGAGCTTTGGTTATTTGGACCCAGAGTATTTCAGGAGGCAGCAACTAACGGACAAATCCGACGTGTACTCGTTCGGGGTGGTGCTTCTAGAAGTATTATGCGCGAGGCCTGCTCTTAATCCAGCGCTTCCAAGAGAGCAAGTGAACCTGGCGGAGTGGGCCATGCAGTGGAAAAGAAAGGGATTGCTGGACAAGATCGTGGATTCTCACCTTATCGGACTTATTAATCCTGAATCAATGAAGAAGTTTGCTGAAGCAGCGGAGAAATGCTTGGCTGAATATGGAGTCGACAGGCCTTCCATGGGAGACGTGTTGTGGAACTTGGAGTACGCGTTGCAGTTGCAGGAAGCATCTTCTCAGGGAAAGATTGAGGAGGATAGTAAAGCTGGTGTAATTGCTTCTGCATCCCCAGCTGGTTCGATACACGCAGATCATCGACCACTTTCTTCAGTAGCGGATGATAATGGTAATGCAGCTCCGGCACAAGTTCATGCAATTGCTGAGCATTCTGGAACAGAAGTGTTCGCTCAGCTTGCTGAGCTCGGTGGTCGGTAATTAATGGATCGGTTGATTGCTTCATGATAAGCTTCTTCTTCTTGGTTTCCATTTTTAATTGAGTCGTCGATTTTACGAACAAAGTAATGTTGTTGCGTAAGGGTTTCTTTCAATTCCTGAATTCTCTGTTATTTGTAGACTCTCGATCTCCTTCTTCTGGAGAAGAGGAGTTCGAGTGTGAATGCATGGATGGATGTAAGGTTGCTTATAATAGGAATTATATATATAGTACATGTAAGATAAAAGAGGAGTATCGTTTTGAGATTATTAACACTCTTGGGAAGAATAGACTCTGATGATAGACACGCCATAAGTAAAGCATACAGATATCTTTTCAAATGTCTTTTTATGTAATATTGACTTTCTCTCTGTGTGTGTTCTGAACTTTTGGTATGAACTCACAATAAAATTGTGATTGTTTTTTTTTTTGTCCCTCTCTTGCTATAATTCTACCTTTTATTTATTGGGTCGGGATCGGGGGACAACCATTTGGCGTAGCCATATAGGAGATGAGATGAATCAATGGCTGATTTTTGGTGAGGATGATCTCTCACAAAAATTCAAATCATTCTGATATTCAGTAGAGTTAATGGTTTAGAAGCTTTAGAATTATAGACAGTTGATTTTTACCGTGTAACTTGAAAACCAGATTTGATGGGGTTAGAAATTTCAGAATGGGCTGATTTTTTGTTGGGGTGATCTATACGGTGAGTAACCATCCTCACCAAAAATCAGCTATTGAAATGGTTGTCAAAATTAAAATGGTCGTCCCCCGATCTTGACCCTTATTTATTTTATGTGTTTGTCTGTATGATTTTTGGTGTGAGGTCCATCAAATACATGCATTTTTTACCTGCATTTTTTTAATTGTACGTAAAACTGAATTATACATGAACTTTTTCCTATTTACCAAGTTTTTTATTCTAAGTTTTAAAAATGAAATCAAATTATACTCAAAAAATTTCATCTACCTTTTTTTAGCCATTCACTGAATTGCTAACTCTATTTTGGGTCCATTGACCCGTCAATATTAATTTTGGTCCACCCCATTCTAGCAAGAGTCTTAACCCTTTTTAAAATAAGGCTCCCTTTGACTTGGCACATTACCAATAGAGACTTCCCTGGCACATTGATCCTGAGGAATAGAAAGCCACCTACAAGTCCCAATCCTCTTAAGAGTTGGGCATCTATCTGAAGCTAAAAATTAAGGTCATTAACAATGGTATGATCATCTGATTTCTAGTCAATTCACTTGTAACTCCGTCTTCTCCTCTTACTTGAGTGTCAGAGTGTCTTTGAATGTCCTCGTCCCACTAGCAGAGTAACAGGATATTTTTCTTTTCATCTGAGTCGAACTTGAGAATCATGAGGGGGAGAAATTTTCCAAAGCCTCTACTCCAAGCTCAGTTCTCTTCTCAACCATCTTCGTGTTTGCTTCGATCCAAACCTAGATAGCATTTCCTATTTATTGTTATATATTTCTAGAAATGCTAAAACTAATTAATGGCATCAATCAACTTTCGTTGGTTTCACGGAAACAAGTTTTAAAAACCCCATAACATCCCTCCCACTGACCTTATATATATCCATCAATCAAACTTATCTCCCTAAGCAAAGCTCCTAAATGTACGGTCCCTTCATGATATTGACATGCATACATCGGAAGTGAAGGGACTTCACACCGAAAACCTAGTTTTCTCGGAAGGGAAGGCGAGGCGAGAATCAGACAAAAAAAAAAGGAGAAAAAGAAGATAGGAGTTGATATGTAAAGTAATTATAGGACCCATGAGTGGTGCGTGGCGTTCGTTTGCCATGTGGTCTGAATTTCGGTCCTCCACTGGTTTAGTCCATTTTTATTACCTGACGTCCTTGGTCACAGACTGTTGTATGAGCCAAGTGACCGTATGGATGTGAGTAGAACTTTGGTGACGGATCGGACCGAGTACAAGCCACGTGGCACACTCTTAGAAACCATTGTCCTTATGGATGTGAGTAGAACTTTGGTGACGGATCGGACCGAGTACGAGCCATGTGGTGCAATCTTAGAAACCATTGTCCTCATGGATGTTTCGCCCATCCCTAGGTGGGCTTACATACTAAAATATATGCGTGATTAGTGATTTCAAACCTTTGGATCTTTGTACCCCATATAATGGCGTTTGACCTTTGGATCTTTGTACCCCAAATAATGCTCAAACGCCACCGTTAAAAAGCAAGCCATGGAAACGACTCCAATTTGGCTAATTTTTAGTTTTAGGTCCACCTATGGTTAGCCAAACGTCCATCTCTAAGAGTGTGCCACATGGCTCATACTGCGGCCTGTGGACGCAAATTTCTACTCAATGGATGTTTGGTCCATCCCTAAGTGGACCTACAGATATCAGCCTGATTGGTGATTTATTTATAATCGTTGGATCTGAGTACCCCAAGTAATTGTCTAATCCCACGGCTAAAAACCAAAGGACTCAAATCCAATGGCTAGAATTCGCAAATGGATCTGATTTTTGGTGTAGGTCCACTTAGGGATCAGCCAAACATTCATACGATCAGCGGTCTCTTAGAGTGTGACACGTGGCATATAATTGAAAATGGACTCTCCACTACTAGAGGAGGGAGTAGAACTTTAACAACAGTATGAGCCACGTGGAACGCTCTCAGAGACCACTGACCGTATGGAAGTTTGGCCCATCCCTACCTGCACATGCACATACATACCAAAATCAGCACGATTAGTGATTTCAAACCTTTGGATTTGTTTACCCCAAATAATGCTCGAATTCCATGGTTAAAAATCAACCCATGAAAATGACTCCAATCCAAGGCTTAGAAATTGCTAGTCAGGCTAATTCTTGGTCTGAAGGTCCACCTAGGGTTGGGGCCAATCATCCATACGGTCAGAGATCTCTAAGATTGTGCAATGTGGCTCATACTATCATCAATTAGTAAAGTCCTACTCATGGAGAAGAGAAAAAATTCGCTGTCTCCTTGGGGGGCTGCAAAGTTTGACGTCCCCATCCCAAAATGTCTGACACGTACCCCAAGGCTTTCAATGACACCTGCACTCAGTGATGCAGCTGACCGCAGGTAATATGAGCCACGTGGCACATTCTTAAGAGGACACTGACTGTACGGATGTTTGGTCAATCACTAGGTGGACCTACAAACCAAAAATCAGCCCGATTAGTGATTTCAAACCTTTGGATCTTTGTAAACCCAAGTAAGGCTCAAATTCCTACGGTGAAAATCAACCCATGAAAAGAACCTCAATCCAACACTTAGAAATCACTGATCAGGTTTATTTTTAGTTCATAGGTTCACTTAGTGATTGGCCAAACATCCATACCGTTAGTGTCTTCTTAAGAATAAGCCACGTGGCTCGTTGTTGGCTTCAGTTATCAGCGAAGATTTACTTCGGGACTTCCAACTTTGGAGTAAAACTTCTATCACACTATTTTGTGACGGAAGCTGAACAGAACCTACGATACGAGCCGCGTGGTACATTATTAGAGGGCATTGACCATATGGATGTTTGGCCAGTCGCTCAGTGGACCTGCAAACCAAAAATCAGTCTGATTAGTGATTTACAACCTTTGGATCTTTGCACCCAAATAACGCTCAATAATGCTCGCGGTTAATATCAACCCATGAAAATAACTTCACTCCAACACTACTAATCAGGCTGATTTTAGGTTTGCAGGTCCACCGAGGGACTGGCCAAACATCCATACGGCCAGCGCCCTCTAATAGTATGCCACGTGGCTCGTATTGTGGGTTGTGACCTTGTGACAGAAGTTGACTCCAAAGTCCAAACTTTGCAGTCCCTCACTCGATGACCTGATTTTGAAACCGGCGCCTAATTGTTTCCCGCTCTTATTTAGATTAAAAAAAAGAAAAAAAGGAAGCAGAAAGAGAGAGACGGAGGAGAAGAGGATAGGGCGAGAGCGAGAGCGAGAGCGAGAGCGAGATAGGGAATAGGGTCGACGTTCCAAAATCTCAGTTCGATCGATCTGTAATAGCTTCTTCTGCTGGGAACTAACCCCTAATCTCAATATTAGACATTTCGGTTGCATTCCAAACCTAAAATGGGGATTCCAACTGAGTCTTCCGAATCGGAATCAAATCGAGGGGGAGGATCAGCTTCCAGAAAACCCAGACTCTTCATCAAGGAAATGGTTATGCGAAATTTCAAATCCTACGCCGGAGAGCAAAGGGTTGGCCCCTTTCACAAGGTTCCTCACTTTACCCCTTAATCTTTCCCTCTTTTCTTCTTTCAAATTACTACTCAATAAGTTTTTGCTGAATCTCTCAACATCGCTCACCCACTTATCCATTACCCGCTTTACCTTTTTTTTTTTTATTTTTTTTTTTGGGGTTCATCTTCAATCCTCTTCTTCTTTACTCTAATTCTCATGTCATGGGGCAGAGCTTTACGGCCGTGGTCGGTCCCAACGGCAGCGGTAAGAGCAACGTGATAGATGCAATGCTCTTCGTGTTCGGCAAGCGAGCTAAGCAGGTAAAAAATCCTCAATTAAGTAATTTATAAGCATTTACTAACACTAATTTGGATTTATAACCACTATTCTCTTTGTGCTCACTATGTCTGTAGATGCGCCTTAACAAAGTTTCGGAGCTTATCCATAATTCCACTAATCACCAGAATCTGGATAGTGCGGGTGTGTCCGTTCACTTTCAGGAGATCATCGATCTGGTAATTCTGTTCTTCTTTGTAGTAAATTGTTCATGGAGAAATATAGATTTGATGCCGCTTCCAAATTACGTAAAAGTCATTCCTTGATCGCAGGACGACGGAACTTATGAAGCTGTGCCAGGAAGCGATTTTGTAATTACGAGAGTTGCATTCCGAGACAACTCATCCAAGTACTATATAAATGATCGTGGGAGTAATTTTACGGAGGTCACCAAGAAATTGAAAGGGAAGGGGGTGGACCTCGACAATAACCGATTTCTGATCCTTCAGGTACTTGGCGTGTGATAATCTTATGAGTAAGCTATTCCATTTCTCATGTTTTAGCATTCATCCTTTTTTACCGTTATTCAGGGTGAAGTTGAGCAAATATCATTGATGAAGCCGAAGGGTCAAGGGCCTCATGATGAGGGGTTTCTTGAATATCTCGAGGACATCATTGGAACTGACAAATATGTTGAAAAGATTGAAGAATCCTTCAAGCAGTGAGTTCGATGTTTGCTAGTTCTCGTCCTGTGAAAGTTTTGTTTCTTATGTTCCTACTTCTTATATCCAAATTCTCAAGCGTCTGTGATGTGTACCACTCATGTGGCAAACACAAAAAGTTCTTAAAGCTTTGGAATATAAAGTATTAGTAGTAATGGAAATACTTACAAGGCAAAATTTGTTTAGCGTTTCGATGAGGATGACATGCTTATAAGAATTCAACGGCCCTCAGAAACCATATCCTAATATTGCTTGGAACCACCTTTTGTTTGCTACATTACAGATTAGGGAACCTTATACCAATCTAGATTAAAACAAAATCTAGATTCAAATGTCCTACCCCTAACGAACTCAGTTTCTGACCAAATTACCCCCATGACATATTAAGCAATGATCCATGGTTAAATTCAAATTACCCTGTAGCAAAGATGCCCCTAATGTGAAAAGTTATCCTATTGAGCAACAATCCAGTTCCTCAGGTAGCATTTCAAAATGGAATCTCAGTGGTTCTTTGAAATACTTCAGAATTGAATTATTAGGACTCTTTACAATTAAAATTAACATCAGCTTGTGAAGAATTTTAACTTGATGAAGAATCTACACTTTTATTACTCTAATGTATGTCATTATTTTAGGTTGGAATCCCTTAATGAGAAAAGATCTGGGGTGGTGCAAATGGTAAAACTAGCAGAGAAGGAAAGAGATGGCTTGGAGGTACATGTAGTTTTTTGCATATGGCTCTTCCTCATTGTTAATCAGAAAGTAACTGGTCAATATATTTCTATCGATCAGGATGTCAAAAATGAAGCAGAAGCCTACATGCTAAAGGAGCTGTCACTCTTGAAATGGCGAGAGGAAGGCACCAAATTGGCCTCTGAGGATGCTACTTCTCATGTGGTTGAACTGCAAGCAAATGTATCCAGCTTGGAGGAAAATATCAAGAATGAAAGGTGGATGTTGGGTCAGAACATGCATTCAATTTATCTGTACTTCACAAATCCAAGATATAAAAGTTGCAATATTTTGGCATCAAACTGCAGGGAGAAGATTCGAGAAAATACTAAGACATTGAAGGATCTCGAGGCAGTGCACAATAAGCATATGAAAAGACAAGAGGTGTTTATTATGTGTCTTTATTTCCGTTATTCACCACCATATAAAAGGAATTACATGAATATATTTGTATAAATATATTGTGACATGCTTGAAGTAATCCAGTTGTTTCTTGTTGAATTTACTAACTTAGATTCACATTTAATCTTGGGATAATGAACTGGTCTAAACACTTGTGTTTGATGCAATTTAGGAACTCGATACTGACCTCAGAACTTGTAAAGATCAATTTAAAGAGTTTGAAAGACAGGACGTGAAACATCGAGAAGATTTTAAGCACACGAAGCAAAAAATCAAGAAGTTAGAAGACAAGCTTGAAAAAGTATGTGGTAATAAATAGTTATTTATCTCCTGTTGAACATGTGCATGCATCTTATTTTGTTTGTGTTGCAGGATTCATCCAAGATTGAGGAAATTTTAAAGGAGTGCGAGGAATCAACGAATCTGATTCCTAAACTTGAAGAAGAAATACCCAAACTACAGCAGCTCCTGTTGGATGAAGAGAAAATCTTAGAGGAAATTAAGGAGACCTCTAAAGGTGGCATCCTTTGTTCATTATATTGATTTAGAGACTGGAAGACGTTGTGCTAAACCACTTATTATGCTAATGTGCTACTCTTTAATGAATTTAATAACAAAAGTTACTGCCACTAAAGATTGATATTATTCTATATCTCACATCTACCATATTCACACCCATGATCTGCCATCAGTGTAATTTTTTGTGTTGATTTTATAATTCATAATTTTTTTAGGAATTGCTGTTAGCTATATGGGTAAATTTGTCCTTTCAATTCTACTAGTTTAGGGATGTGTAATGATAAGCTGGTTGGACCAGGGATCGGGCCCGACCTGGACAAGACAGCACTTGTGGCCTCAACCGTGGGGTTGTAGTTTGATCCAGATTAATACTAAAAACGGGACAAAATAACTGTTTGGAGCTTTTGGATTGGTGTCACTAAATTTCAATAAATCAATTAATTTTAGTCATTTTAACATTGTAGAAAAGAAGATCCTGATTTGAATATATCTTAGTTCCTCTAAGATCAATGAAGGTTTAAAAAGGGGAGATTCTTTCTGTGACCCATCCTGTTCAATGGTTTTTGCACTTTTCTGGTTCATTCATCAAATTGCTGGTTTGGGTGTTTCACACAAACCATACGAGTCTGTTCTAATTTTTAAAATACCAACACATAATGTTTTTGGGGAAAGCCAAACACTTTTCATCAATTGGGATACAATGCTGTTTGGAGTTAAAGCAGAATATCTGAGAGGAAAGAATCAGGAGGTTGGTATTATGACCAAAGGAGTTTAACAGAAGTTTGTCATTAGCAAGATTTTGATGTTTCAACAACATATCTCATTTGAGTGCGAGTACTAAAGATATGTATAGGGACTGAACGGTCCTTTTATTATCTCCCTAAACTGCTTGATATTTATGGTTATATTGGCAATATGTTTCTAATGTGATCTATGTAAATGGAAAGAAAGATATGCAGTTTTTATTATCCTTTGCATATATATCCTTGTTTGTTCAGGAAACTATGTTATCCAGATTATCGATCTTTCTTTATTGTCTTCATATTGCCTTCCACTATGAACATTCCATGTGTATACCATTATCCTGTATGTGGTACATTCCAAGGAGGAATACATTTTTATATTCATTATTTCATCACTGTCTTTTGTTTGCACTCCACGAAGTTCTTCAGGGTTACCATGAATGGTTTTCCTTTGCATTTTCTCATGATTTCGAAAGCCCATCTATCAATTAAGTTGGACTACAGCCACCCAAGTTGACACTTTATTTTGGATGTTAATCTATATTAGTTTTCATCTATTATCTAGGGTTGGAAATATTTATATCACTCAGATGTTCTCCTCTTTAACTTTCAAAGCAGAGAAGCAGTATTCACTTTGTGACCTTTATTATCTGCATTTCTTTGCATTATGTGTATTCATGACCTTATAATTGATAGCTTAATTTGACTAGTTTTGTAAATGTGTTTACTCTGACTATCCTTGCATGAGGTTTGTTCATCACTATTCTGCAGTGATGTGTAGATTACTTTTTCACTTTCAAGGATTATGAATTCCTCTTTGCTGTATCTGTTACGCAATCCTGGCAGTTTCAATTGCTTAAGCTTGAAAAATGATATTGACGCTAAATCTCTAAGCATTGTTTTCCTCAATTCATTCCTGTGGTTTAATATCAAATAAATTATCCAGGAATCCTATCTTATATTATAAAAAAATAAAAAAATCCCGTCTCATCTTATTAATTTAAATCCACTTGAACTCTTTATGCACCTATTCTGATCTTTGTGACTCATACTTCTATTTTTGATTTGGATGAAATACAGTTGAGACAGAGAAGTACCGGTCTGAGCTCACAGAGGTCCGTGCTGAATTGGAACCCTGGGAAAAACAGCTGATTGAGCATAAAGGAAAACTTGATGTTGCATGTACTGAAAGCAAGCTGTTAAAAGAGAAGGTGGGAATGGTGCTTTATTTTTACATGCTTAACAGTAGCATAAGAATTATTTGTGATTGTGATTTTATTATTTTTACTGCCACCTCATTTTTAAAGTTTTCCTGTTTCATAATCTCTTTCTTATAGTCTGATACAATTATGTTGATTCATATGGATGGTCTAATGATTGTAAATTTTGCTAGAATTGGTTCACTATGAAATTTATGTGGCAGTGAAGTTTGTGAATGATTGACTGAATGTGATTCTCGGCTGTTTCAGCATGAAGCATGTCGGATTGCTTTTGAGGATGCTCAACGGCAGATGAATGACATAATGGATGGAATTAAAGTAAAAACTGCAGGCATCAAGAAGATTCAAAGCGATTTAGAGAAAATCAAGCATGAAGCTTTGGAAGCTCGTAAAATGGAACAAGTACATGCTTTTATAGTACTTTTTTAGGTTCTTATGTTATTTGTACTGTCAATATTAGATGTGTTGTGACTGCTTTAGTCCTTTACAGGTATGCATTAGAGAGCAAGAATCACTCATTCCTCTTGAACAAGCAGCAAGACAAAAGGTCACAGAGCTTTTGTCTGTTATGGAATCGGAAAGGAGTCAGGGATCTGTTCTGAAAGCAATATTGCAAGCTAAAGAATCAAATCAAATAGAGGGGATTTATGGTCGTATGGGGGACCTAGGTGCTATTGATGGTGAGATTGATTCTTTATTTGTTTAGTATTTCATGTTTGATAATTGATGCTAATCTACCAATAAGAGCATAGGACTTGAGAGCTGTGTGACAATTCATCTTCATAGAATCTCAACAATATGTAACTACTTATAATGGATGTCTATGGAGTACCTATTTTCTTTCACTTTAAGCTGTTCTTATGAGTTATGTAGAGGGATACACTCGGATATCAAGTTGAAGTTTCATGTGTTTTTTTTCCTGGTTGAAATATGTACGATTCAAGTCATATAGTATTTAATCTGTAATCTCTTATCACTTTTGCTTCTTTTACATGGAAGCTTCATTTTCCCAGAATGCGGGCATGGCCAGATCCCATAGTGGAACTGTAGGAATTTCAGGCTTAGGGCATCGAGTATAAATCTATGGACAAGAATATCAAAGTTCTTGGAAAAGGGGGAAATGTAAAAGGATTGGAAACCTCTTAGGAAGTATATAAGCATATAAATGTTTACATATTCCATGTCTACCTGTTTTGCATAAGCAAGGAGTTTATGAGTCTTTGGAATGTGACATGGGCAGAAAGAAGAGTGTCAATCAACAAACCAGTAATATATTCCTAATGATGTAATAGAATTATTGCTTTACATAAAAATAAGGTTTACAATGGGATATGGGTTATATAATGGGTCAAATCATATATTAGCGACCTTAAGTCTATAATGTATATAAATAAAAATTTATATATTTCCACACAGAGGCTCTCCGTTTAAATAAAGTTTTTTTTGGTAGGCAACATGGTTCAGGCTTGGACCATAAGACCAGTTTGCTAGGCAAATGTGGGCTATACCCACATGATAATTTGGGACTTCCATCCTAGGCACAACTGCAATGGGGAAGTCCATAACCTGAGACCTTCATGAGGGAGGATACACATCACACCATCTGTGCTATAACATATATAAACATATTGGTACATTTTCCACCTAGAAGCTCTCCATTATCAGCGGTACATGTAAATCTATGGCATGTGCAGTTCAGCATATTGCTAAAATAGAAAGCAAAAAAGCAAAATCCAGAATTTTTAAGTGCAAGTTTGTATGGAGTGTTGGAATCTGACATGTCAATGTTGGTACCTTGCTTGTTTATAAGAACTAACACATGGTAGAACCAGTGTTAACTTGATTCAACTTGAAAGTCTATCAAATTGAGTTGACACAGTAACTTGCTAGTCGACTCATTAATTATATATATATCAATTATAAAAAGTAATTGAAACATAAAATAAATACACGAAATATGAAATCATACGGGTATGCAAAAATTTGCTAATCTTTTCTTTCTTATTTCTTTTTCTTCCTCTTCTTTTAATTTTCTTCGTATTTAGGATTTAACCACTAAATCAGGCAATGGAGGAGAGATGGTAGAGAGAGGATTGATTACCGTCAAAGAGAGATGAACGCTGTCAGGTTCAGCTATAGAGTTACTATTGGGGAAGATAAGCATTGTATGATCAAACTAAGAAGTTGCATTCAGAGAGAGATGAGCACCCTTTGATGGAAAAATGGAGTTGCCGTTGGAGAAATCTTAGTGGAAAGAGAGAGATCAAGGATTAAGAGTTTGAAAATATAAAAAAAGAGATCGAACTTTGATCGTGTATTAGGGTTTGAAACCATTCTTCAACTCATGAGTCAAGGTGACTCAAATGACTAGCTACAGGCCAAGTCAATAGCCTCAGTCCACACGAAGTCCCATTGAGTCCAGTTGACTTTTCAAGTCAATATGTCGAGTTTTAAAACCATGGCTACAGACACAACAGACAAAAAGTCTCAACTAATTCTTGCTCTGCTAGTGAGTACACTGTTAAGAAGTGGTTGGGCATGGTAATTGACAAGATGAATAATATTCTATAGAATTCCTTTGTGCTTCCAAAGTTTGATGTTGCAAAAGGTTTATTCCAATTACTTTGGGTTATTGCATTATAATGCAAGTGCATTTGTTTATTACTGAAGGAATCGTAAGTTCGTTGTCAATTTTAGGGGTGTCTAATGCCTAAGCTCACTTGTTTGTATTTAATAGATTTTGGAATATTTTAGGCCATGGCTATTGTGTTATGAACTTACCTTATATAAATACTTCAAGAAGACACATGTTGATGTGGAGTGAAAGCCTTGCAAGTGATCTAATTATTGTTACTAGAAGCATTTGGCGCCACTGTCTATTTGCATTGTAAGAATGGTTACTTGGCAGTCCAAACCATTCTATTATGAGCTTTTTTGCTTATGTCTACTACATTAGATTTGTTTACATCTAAGATGCCCAGATACGGATACGCATATTCGTATCACATCAAGTATGTCCATACTATGCTTTCGTTCTTAATTTTTTAAGCTAAGTATTAACTTTTTAGAATGTACATCGTTCAAAATGTAATGAAACTTCTCATATTGTGAAGATATTTTTACAAAGATTTGTTTTAGTATACCATTTTTAGATTTTTGTTGACAAGGTAAATGAAGAAATTGTCACTAGCTAAGAAAATAACCAATGGTAAGATATGGAATCAGAACAAAATGGAAGGTAGAAGTACCATGCAATATCTGGTGCCAGTGTCAGTATTGTATTGCATGGATACCGGTGAGTTGGGCATGTTGAAGTATCCGAGTATTATGGGTTTAGATAGGTTACTATTTGTTTTTTGCAGTCTGTTTTTATCTTCTTGTTTTATTCTCATAATTTGATTTTGAGTAATTTTTCTTTGACTGGTTTTGTATGACTTTGTTTCTTTCTTTGACAAATTTCCATTCTTGCAGCTAAATATGATGTTGCCATATCAACAGCATGTCATGGACTTGACTATATTGTGGTTGAAACAACTGGTGCAGCACAAGCATGTGTTGAGCTACTTCGGAGGAGGAATCTTGGTGTTGCAACTTTCATGATATTGGTATTTGCTACTTGATTTGAGTTATAGTGCTCAATAGTTGCTCCATCTCCTATGCATGCAGTGATACAAACCATGTGAACCAAGTTCGTCAAAATGTCTAGACGAACCAGGTGACAACCCCTTGTTGGCACCTTGGGGAGTACCTAGTGACAGAAGCTGGAAAACATTTCATCATCATCATTAATGCTGCCTTATGCCAGCTATTTAGGGTCGTTGGATCGGCAACATGAATCCTGTTATGCCATTCAATAGTCTTCAAATCTTTTCTTACTACCTCAATCCAATCCATGTCCTTTCTGGCCTTCCTCTCGCCCTTTTAGAGTCTTCAACCTGCGCCAAAGCACTCCACACTATTGCCATCATTGGTCTTTGTTGTACATGTCCAAACCATCTCGATCAAGTTTCCTTATTTTATTCCTCATTGAGGCTACTCCTAGTCTCCTAGACTCCTTCAGATGTTCTCATTTCTGATTTTGTGCTTATTCTTTTGACTCTTAATCTAAACATCTTAATCGTTGTTACATTCTATGGATATGTTTCTTAATTGAATAACACTCTGCTCCATAATGCATAGCCAGTTTTATTGCTTTTGTCTTGTAAAATTTTCCTTTTATATCACATGAGCCCAAATAACATGCTTGTATATTATAATGTATAATATATAATGATACATGAATGTAACTCATAACATAGGTATGCTTATGATAGTCTTGCATAAGAAGATTAAATTTATAATCCAATGATGAGTCAACAGATCATAATTTTCAGTTAGATGTCACAAATCAGTAGTAATAACCAAAGTCTGTAAGATTGCAATGATATAAGGCAAGAAAGTATTGTACCAAGATATTAGAACATTCAAAATAATACCATTAGAAGATAAATCACCTTAGAATTAAGAATGCCTGGAAGTGTAATGCAGTGACACGTTTGATGCTCGCCTGGGTTTGTCTAGTCGCATTGGTGATCACAGAAACACAATTAACAGTTAACTTGTCTGATTTGTCTGGGCAACTAAGGTAGCACTTTCAGCAATACTGCTGTGAATGTAAGTATGCCAGAAATTTGCATTCAGAAAAATAAATTGTAAAACAATAATCTGGGAAATCTGAACTTTTTGGCCTTTGACTGCAAATGTGGCACTCAAGGTTTAGTATTGTTCAGTGTATCAGTAAGCTGAACTGTGTTTGATGCATAAATAACCTAAAAACTTGATGTTTAAAGGAATTAAACTACCTCTGCAAGCACATCTACTAAAAAGAAGCTCACCTTTGTTCACTGATATACTCTGATACGCTGAGATGCATTACGCTAAACTATATTTAATGCTAGATAAACTAAAATATGATTTTTAGTTCAATAATACTACCTTTTTACAGCACATTTACACTTTGGAAAAATTAATTTAATTGGTTATATTAATTTCCAATACATATCGATACGTCGTATGACATACCGGGTAGTTGAAAAACTTATATTGGTATGATACTTCAATCCATGGTGGCACTGTAATTCATAGACACTAAAAGAACTACCAATAAATATTGATTGTTTTTATTGAATTTTTTGTGATCTATTATTTGTGAAAAGTACAGATATAAATCACAAAATACCCTTAACAGTTAAACCTTCTACAAGTTATAGCAGTGTAGAGTGAGATTAAATTGGATACATACAAGATTCAACAATTATATTTAAGAATGATTAAGGGGTTGACAACAACATTTTTATGTAGTTCCATTGCTTGTCAGTGGATTGTATCTCAATAGTTTGTTCATTTTTCAATTTCCCTGTGTAGGAGAAACAAGTAGATCATTTACATAAGCTGAAGGGGAAAGTTAATCCTCCAGAGGGAGTTCCTCGCCTTTTTGATCTGGTCAAGGTTCAGGATGAACGGATGAAACTAGCCTTCTTTGCAGCACTTGGGAACACAGTTGTGGCAAAAGACCTTGATCAGGTATCTTTTTATTCTCTTCATATTTACTTCATGTCACTGTTTGAAAGTACTTAAAAGATCTATCTGTCCGCGGATCTTAAAAGAATCTGGCTCTAATGATTGTCTTTCTTAAAGTATATTCTCTACCTTATTTATCATATTAGTCTATTGGGCCAATAGGATATTTTTAGTGAATCTGGCTATATTTCTGGTAATTTTTAAAACAATCCTGAGGATATTTACATTGTGGAATAAAAGTTCTAGTGATAACTGATAAATTAGATACATTGCAAGCTATTGGTTCTTTTTTTTCATAACATTTATGCAAAGTTCTGCGCTTTTGATGAGATGTTGAGTTTTATAACGAATAGAAATATTTAAGCTTTGTTTTTCCCCGTAAAGGTTTTCAAGATTCTCCCCATTAAAAATCCAAGAAAAATGAGTAAATTAATACCACCAAGATTTTCCCCTTGTTGAAATAAATCCGAAAATGAGATTTGTGGCTATGCTAGGGAGAATATCTTAGTCATTTGGAATATTTGGACTTGTCAAACCTACTTCTCCTGTTAGTGTGGCTAGAAAACTGTTAAACTTTGGCTTTAAAATTTGGTATATCCCAATTTAAAGTGAACTTAATCTTTCCTTGTCTTAGAATAACTAGTGTGAAGCTTTTGTTTTGTTTGTTTCTCTCTTATGCAAGCCAATAACACTCTACAAGTAGTAACAATCTATTTTTTTGCTGCTGTGTGTTGTTAGGCAACAAGAATTGCATATGGTGGGAACAAGGACTTCAAGCGTGTAGTGACACTGGATGGTGCACTTTTTGAGAAATCAGGTACAATGAGTGGTGGTGGAAGCAAGCCACGAGGTGGTAAGATGGGGACATCTATCCGAGCCACCAGCATTTCTGGAGAAGTTATTGAAAATGCTGAGAAAGAGCTGGCTATGCTTGTTGATCAGCTTAGTGGTTTACGCCAAAGGATTGCTGATGCAGCAAGGCATTATCAGGCCTCGGGAAAAGCAGTGTCCCATTTGGAAATGGAATTAGCCAAAAGCCAGAAGGAGGTAATAAATCAGTGTACCTTGTCCTAGACTTCTTTTAATCGTTATCACCTTGTGGGGTCTTAATGCAGTTAACATTTTCCTTTTCAAACAGATAGACAGTTTGAATGCAGAACACAGTTATATAGAGAAACAACTTGATACTCTAAAGGCTGCAGCACAGCCAAGAAATGATGAGCTGGATAGACTAGAGGAGCTCAACAAAATTATATGTGCTGAAGAAAAGGATCTTGAGAGGCTTACAAAAGGCTCTAAAAAGCTCAAGGAGAAGGTGCGTGATTTAGAAAGAAAATTCTTACTTAACCCAATTGCTTTGAAACAGAGCTATGCTATAGGAATCTAATGGACACTAGCTACCATCATGCTTCTCTCGTCAACAATTATACAGAAACCAAATTGTGCAGCAATTCATGCCTTATGGTTTGATAATGGGATTGACTTCTGCTTTTCTGTGTTCTTTTAAGGCTTCAGAGCTTCAGAATAGAATAGAAAATGCAGGTGGGGAAAGGTTGAAAAACCAAAAGTCAAAGGTCAATAAGATTCAATCTGTAAGTATACCATCACTCAAAAAATGTGAAAGCCTATAAAAGAATATTCACACTAATATGTGCTGCTATCAGGATATTGATAAAAACGACACGGAGATCAACCGTCGTAAAGTTCAAATAGTGACAGGTCAGAAAATGGTAAAGAAGTTAACCAAGGGGATTGAGGAGTCGAAGAAAGAGAAAGAACTGGTTATTGATGAAAAGGAGAAGATGCTTGCTACTTTCAAAGAGATAGAACAGAAAGCATTTGCAGTCCAAGATAACTATAAAAAAACACAAGAGGTCTTTAATCAGTTAGCACACTGAATTACATACTGGATCAGCTTCCGTATTTCATGTTTATGATTATTTTATTAAACTTGTGTACAATGCACAGTTAATTGATCAACATAAAGAAGTGCTGGATGGAGCAAAAGAAGACTATAACAAACTGAAGAAAACCATGGATGAGCTGCGGGCTTCTGAGGTTATGTGCATGCACTCACTTTTTCCATTTTCCACCCTTAACTGTGACACCTGATCTTTCCACCTTTCGATTTCTTAATGTACTGTTGATCCAACAGGTTGACGCTGACTATAAATTACAAGATATGAAGAAGCTTTCTAAGGAGTGGGAGATGAAGGGGAAAGTATATAAGAAAAAGCTTGAAGATATACAAGTTGATCTTGTGAAACATATGGAACAGTATGATCTGGCTATTTGAACATTCTCTGAAATTAGGGGTGTTGGTTATAATTCTCTTGAGGGTCTTGAATAAATGTTTTGTTGGTCACAGAATTCAGAAAGATGCAGTAGATCCTGAAAAGCTCCAAGCAACCCTGGCCAATGAGATGTTAAGTGAGGCTTCTGACCTGAAAAGAGCCCTCGAAATGGTGGCATTACTTGAAGCACAGCTGAAAGAAATGAATCCAAATCTCGATTCAATCTCTGAGTACACATTCCCATTCATTGCCTTTTCAAAAATACAAATATTTTAGTAACCAGTTTGGGTGAATTGCTACTACTACTGAATGCTTTTTATTATTACAGATATCGGAAAAAGGCTTCCTTGTACAATGAACGTGTGGAGGAGCTGAATACAGTAACTCAAGAACGTGATGATCTGAAGAAGCAATATGATGAATTGAGAAAGAAAAGGCAAGTACATCCTCTCTGTGTAGTCTCATGTCTTTTTGTTTGTTGTATTTTTCTCCCATGACATGTAACCAAGGTTTAAAAGGGCTAATTTGGGTACTGAGGCGGTTTGCTCCAAAAGGTGAGGCATAGCCTCGAGGTGGAGCTGAGGCGTAAACATCATTTGCAAAAAACAAAATTTAATTTTTTTTTAAATATAATCAATTCTAGAAAAAATAGAAACAACGAACCATGTGAAAAATAACTTAAATAAGCATAAAAGTTACTGAAGCTATAGCTTTTACCTTAGGAGTGACACTATCAGGCACTGGAGCTGAATGCCTGATATTGATATCAAATCTCAAAAAATATAAATCACAACTAAATTATCAAATCTAATCTACTAACAAAGTATCAATACTAACAAAGAGCTAACATGATAGAGCTAGGAAAATAACAGAGCAAGTCTGTATTAATGCTTTGATTTTTTGCTTGAGTTTGGCGAGGTTCCTCACATGAAAACCGTAGGAAGTGACGGAATCAAAATCCGATTTGAGCTCTCTATTAGAATTTTGTCAAGTGGAGAAAACTAGAGATGAAAGCTTAGATTTATGGTATTTCACAAAATAAAAGGTTTTAGAGAACAAAATTAAGACCTTTTAGGTCGTTTTTATCATAAAAGATTATTGGGGAGGTTATTTTGGAAAAATAAGGGGATATGGTTTTGGGTTTTAACGTGTAAAAGTGAGATTATACCCTAATGTGCGCCTCGAGCCTATAGCCTCAGAAATGACAACTGAAGCTATAGCCTCGAGGCGAGCCTCAAAGTGTAGTCTCAAAAAGCCTTTTTATGTGACTGATTTTGATGCAACCAATTTCTTCATGATTTCAGGTTAGATGAGTTCATGGCAGGATTCAACACGATATCTCTGAAGTTGAAGGAAATGTATCAGGTTCGTGAAATGGGTGATTCTACATGTTAATATGTAACTCAAATAGCTTAAATGCAATCTGGGGTTTAAACTGTTAGGGAAACCCAGTCATATTTCCTAGGCCTTGTGTGTCTTCCTAAAATGTTTCCATGTAAAGGTCTAGAACCTGTTTTAATACACCTCTAAATTTGGTATGAGTTTTTAAAAGTGCCCTTCATGATTTGGGAAAATATGCAGTTGATCAGATGGGATTGCCGAAACACTGCTGTCTTCATTGGAACTACCCATTTTGACGTCCAAAACTAGCTGTAGTATTTGTTCATCCACTTACTCTGATTATCAAGTTTGATTGATGGGCCTGATGCAGATGATTACACTTGGAGGCGATGCCGAACTGGAGCTAGTTGACTCATTGGATCCTTTCTCTGAAGGTGTGGTTTTCAGTGTCAGACCCCCAAAGAAGAGCTGGAAGAACATTGCAAACTTATCAGGCGGCGAGAAGGTAATCTTTAACAACCCTTTAGTGGGAACACAAACACATATTCAGCTACCCATATTTTTGTCCCATTTCATCTTGCTTCAATTAAACCTAGGATTTAAATTTTATGTAGGGTTCTAACAATATTGACTGATGTTGATATTCTTTATTTTTTCCAGACGCTTAGCTCATTAGCTCTTGTTTTTGCACTCCATCACTACAAACCTACACCACTTTATGTAATGGATGAGATCGATGCTGCTCTGGGTACTTTCTTCAACTTTTCTTAAAGTTAATTTTTGCTACATTTGCTCCTTTTCCTTTTTTTTCATTCACTCGAATCTGGTTTGGCAGATTTCAAGAACGTTTCAATCGTAGGGCATTATGTGAAAGACCGCACGAAGGATGCACAGTTCATAATCATAAGGTAGATGAAGCATCATGGTAGATTATCACCGAAGTTGCTATGCTATTCTCTCTCTCTCTCTCTCTCTCTCTCTCTCTCTCTCTAACTTCGTTGTTCGTTCTGTGGTTCATGTTACTTGCAGCCTGAGAAATAACATGTTTGAGTTGGCGGATCGACTTGTTGGCATTTACAAAACTGATAATTGCACCAAGAGTATTACGATCAACCCATTGAGTTTTGTGATTTGTGAGAAAGCCGCTTGAGGGACTGCTGACTGCCTCAATGTGTTGTAAATCCAAGTTATAATCATGATCTATCATTGTAGATCCATCCAAGCTCCTGCAAAAATGTGAAAGGAGCTTGTATAACTTGTATTTAGCGTCAAATGGCCTTATATATGTGAGTATTACCATGTTAAGTGTAGTTAGTCTGTCCTGAAAAGCTTAATTTATTGGAAGTATTGTAGACTAAAATATCATGCAATTTCAAGTGTTGGGTTCCACCATCCAATGACTTCCATGTTTTTTTTTTCTTAAATGAATTTCATGTTAGATAATCTTCTTTGTGTCATGGGTATGACTCAGCCGATCTGGTGAACCGCTCTACTATACAGAATTCTGCATCGAAAGTTTGATACAGAAATCCCTTAAACAGCTGTGTTAAAACTCTTTTGGTCCTCTGACCCATGTGTTTGGCTCACACCAAAAAGATGCCTGATTGGTGATTTCTTGCTTTTGATTCAAGCACTTTTCCATCATGGGATTCATGATCAGTCCTCTAGATGGTTCCAAGCCCATGATGAACAAGTGCGCTAATCACATGGTTAGAAATCACCAATTAGGTGTAGGTCCAACAAGGTGTGAGCCAAACATTGGTCAATGGGCCCAAAAGAATGTGCCACATGATGACAGAGATGGAGATGTTGAGATTGACGTGTGGGGCATGTTTAATTGCCAATTTTCCCTTGTTTGATAGGCATTTAAAATGGAAATTTTTTCTTGAGATTTGGTTTGCACGAAAAATCCACCCTTATTTTCTCACATAATTGGATATTGCATATTTTCTTGGGTACAATCAAACAACACTAGAAGATATATTTTCCCCAGAAATTTTCTCTTGCAAAAAAATTTCAGTGCAATGGAACTCGTCCTTGACAAAGAGAGCTTTAGACATGATTGAATGGAGGAACATGAATTGTGCAACCGACCTTGTACTTTTGGGTGAAGGTTTATGCTGATGGTGAGTCCTGACAGTACACACGTGTCTCGTATGCTTAATGATAGGTCGTTTGTGTTTGTACAATATCAAGCACAACAATTGTCACCGCAAATTCTATTGGCATTCTTATTGGCTGATACAAAGTTCGAGCCTGAGGCAACACACAGCACGTCCAATGCACCATGAACCAAAGGGATGGCATGCCACCACCCAATTAAAAAAGGGAGAAAAATAAAAATAAAGAAATGGGAACAGAATATCACACGACCTGCCGGATTCGAACCGGCAACCAAAGGATTTTGCAGTAAGTAAATCATACTGCAACCCTTTACTCTTCCGTTTGAGCTAAGGTCGGATCCATGAATCGAAAGGCATGCCACACCGCGTGTCCTTGGCGCATCAGGACCATGGTCTGGTTTGTGTTGAATCATCATGTCCATGCATGGTCAAGCAATTTGCAATGCTGCCTATCTTGTGTGCAATTGATAAATAAATATCAACCCACCCCTAGTTGAAATTCACTTCGAGTATCTGATTAAAATGCACCCCACCAAAGAATTATCGTTTCATGCCTCACTAGAGGTCTCTGGGCAAGTCTCCATTTTTCGTCACTTGCACTAGTTACCCATTTCGGTAACTAGCACCTTTACACTTGACAAGTACCCCTGACAAAAACGGCTTTCTAATATAGTTTAGATTTCAATATTTAAAACAGGGTACGTATACATGTGCTAGTGACCCATGTGACAAAAAAAAAAAAATGGAATCTCTAGGCAACCCATAGAATCCATTATAAAACAGATGGGTACGTCAGCTATTTGTTATCCATTTTATTGCCTCTATAAAAATGAAGCATGGTTTGCTGGCCTGAGGAGTTTGCAAGTTTCAACAAGGAGGGAGAGAGGTACGTAGCAGGGCCATGGAGGTATCGCGTAAGTACTCAAAGGCCAAGATAGTAGTAGTTTTGATCGTTCTCCTGTTTGTCTTTGAGTAGTAGTAGTAGTATAGAGAGACAACATTAAAACTGATGTCATAGCCACTTGGCATTAGGATTAGGAAATAATGACATCATGAACCTTTTTCCAATGCCATTATTCTCATATCGAAGGGTTGATATTGAGGTGGCATTGCACTTCCAAGCATGGTTTTGAAAACCAGTTTTAACGGAGTCACGACGATACGTCGTGCTGTTTATTTGCAGATTGGGATTCTATCCGCAGAACCACATTTCAACCCCGTTACATTATATGATATTTAACGCTATATGTATTAACACCCATCATGAAGAAACTAAAGGGTGTTACAATGATTTTAACCGGTATTTACCCGTTTAGCTGAAAAAATTAATTAATTAATTATTATTTTTTTTACTATTATCTGACCCATTATGTAGGTCATAATGGTAACTGCAGCTCTCCTCGTTGTGCCATTATAACGGGCTTCCTTTAAACCTTGCTACCCACAGGAGCTAAGACATCATTGACCTCAAAAAAATTGAAAAAAAATAAAAAAAACATACCAGAGGGAAAGGAACCGTTGTGGTTGTCCTCAAGAATGAGATGGAAATTCTGATGGGTAGGTTCCTGCATTCAAAAAATAAATTAATAAAGTACTGTAAATGCAAATAATTGCAAAAATCATCTCAACTTATTGCAAATGTCTGAGAGCCAAAAAAATAAAAAACTAAACAAATCTGTATGGAACGCTTGCATGTTCAAGTTATTAATGGGTGAGAAGCTTTTTATCCCACGTCCCCCCAAATCATGGGTGGAGATTTATTTTACTCCTGAATCAGAAATATATAAACCGTGTTCTGAAACCAAGGAGCATTGAGCACAGTAACTACATAAGGTTCGAATGTGGTTTTTTAATTTGATGATTTTGAATGTTGTTTTCAGCTGTTAGGTTTCATGACAACCCATCAAAATCTGTGCGTGTGCTGGTAATATCAGTAATCTTCGATACCGATACCTATATTGTCGCAGATTCATCCACGCAATAAAACGGCCTGTAAGAACTTTCCCTGCATCTAACTGATTATGAACTGGTAAGCAGGAATGGACCAAAGCCGATCTTAAAGAACAGTAGAGTTTCATAGGGTCTTTCTGTCCTTGTGTAACGCAAATAATATTTAAGTTATCACCCGAATGGAATGGGATCGTTTGTCATTGTTATCTACATTGTCATACACAAGATAACGGCCCGAAAATTACTGTCGCTAAAAGTTGTTTCGATCCACTGGATGCATCAAACAGTCGCAATATATACTTACCCCACTCTATGACAATCTCTCATTGCTGCATGACATGCACAAGCACATGCTCGAGGTTGAGAGCTTCACAACTCCATTTGGTTTTCAAATGTGCATCCCAAGATTGAAATATCGACCATGGTTTGATTAGCAGCCAAACAATGAAATATGATCACACCTGGAATTTATGTCTGACCATCTCTTCACCCGATTGATTACTAGGGGAAAAAAAAGAAAAAAAAAAGAACAATGGATCGATCACACATCAGATGCCTTCCAATGTTCATGGTATGAGGCCGCAAAAAAATTAATTTTAATTACTCGTTCTCCGAACTGACCTACCCGCACACATTTCGGGAACACTCTTGGAATATAAGATGAACAAATGTCAGGTGATGATTTCCATTAAAAATCAAAAGCAGACTAAAAGGAAGTGAGAAGTGAGAACATTAGGTATCAAGAATTAAGGGGTTACCCTTTTTTTTTTCTATTTATTGTATATTTGATCAAATAATTAATGGAATACGGCATGTGCCTGTACAGAGATTTGATATTCCAACAGCCCCATGTATGGAAGGAAAAGAAGATAACAATTTACAGTTCTAAGTGGAGAAACTCATCTGCTACTGGAAGCATGTACTCGCACGCACATGAACCATTGACGTGCGGGTGCAATTTGTTGGCCTTGACGTGCAAGTGCAATTCTCAACCTGAGACACCACCAGCAACCCCCATCAACTGGCCCTAGCTCTTGAAGGCACAATTCGTATCCTGAAACACCACAAAACCTACATCAATATTCTCCCTCTTTAGTTTTCTGTGTTGCAAGAACATTTGTTCACTGTTTAGTAGTTTAGAAAAAAACATTTTACATAAATAGTGGAATTGCAAAAAAGAACACAAACATCTCAGAACTAAATGGTCAAAAAATGAGTTTGATAAAAGGTAAAATAAAAGATAGAGGCGGTACGTGCCGTACTTCCGATCGCCACTTCCAAATAATACGATAAAAGGATCTGTACTTCCCTCAGTCAATGGGCATCTGAGCAAATATTACAACTTTGTTTTCCATGTGCAATTCAGCCCGATTGCAGTACATTTTATATGTAGTATATGTTTCTCAGGCAGGTTGGCCACATAAGAATGGGAGAAACACAATTTGATTGGTCCTAGGTTATTTTTCTATATTCTCTGAGAATCCAACAGAATTTTCAAATTGGATATCAGTGTATGAGTTGTTAAAGGTGCAACCATTGAATGGCAGGTTCCCCCACCCAGTATGTGCACCATTTGTACTGTGAAGATCGTACAATTGGAAATTTATTTGTATTAATTTGGTGGGTTGGTTAGATACAATAACTTTTCTGCAGCCTTTTTTGTTTTGTAAGTTAACTACAACTTCCGCCAAGTTGGAGAGAGCAACAACTCTTCCAGCAGCAAGTAGTTATATTTTATTTTATATTTTTATGCCCTGCTACTTAAAGAGGACAGAGGACAAGCAAAACCAGATTTACACGATTGTAAGAACTTCTCTACCAGCATGCATCAACAAAAAATAAGAAAACTGCACACACAACACCAAATACTGTTTTAACCAGAGAAAGTTTACACATCCAACCCAAAGCAGATGGCATGTCAGCCATTCTTAAAGATAAATAGGAAGATATCCACAAGCCCTCTATTTTCTTGATACATGTTCGGCACTAATTTATTTACATCCTTACTTGTAACACTACCCGTAATTACGTACAGTCATGCATTGTGCAGAAGTCCTTTCAGCATTTGATGTTCCTCACTGCAGTCAAACAAAGCATAATGCAGAGGATCTACAGAGTGGTAGGTCTCCTAGATCAGATTTACAGAGTGGTAGGTCCCACCAACACCCTTGCATCTACAACACATTAAAAGATATGCCATTTATCTTACCATACTTACAGTCCACACGACGGGCCTTTATTTTCCCCTTTAGAATGACCTGCAACATGCTCACATGACCATAAGAGTATTCATGGATCCATAAATTTGGATGATTTTATCATTTCTAGCTTGGGTTTGATTCCAAGAAGTTGGATTGATAATATATGCCTTGGGGAGTTCACCTAGAACAGATGAACAAGGCATATGAAGGATTACAAATAAGTAACACATGCTTGCAGGCATACAAGCATCGCATAATACATGTGGCACAATTTAAATGTGCAACATGTGCAGCCACAACAAAGCAGTTAAGCAACACAAGTCAAGTTGGCTACATAAATCTTGTTCCAGTTACGCTATCTAGGGCCATATCTTCCATTAAAGAAGGATTTTTCAAATATTTCTTCACTACCTTAATCCATGTCCTCTAAAGCCTTCGACTTAATACTCTTAGAGCCTTCAACCAGCACCTGAACATTGTCCCGCCATTCAATTCTGTCTAGGACCATGTCTTTCATCAAAGCATGCTTCTCAAATCTTTCCTCACTATCTCGTACCACGTCATTTTCAGTCTTCCCTTGTCATCTAAGAGCCTTACATCTTCTCACCAGTGCCATCAATGGTCTTCATTACACAAAGCCAACCCATCTCAGTCGACTCTCCTTTATTTTCTTGCCTATTAGGGCTACTCGTAGTCGTATGTTCCCTTGGATGTGCTCATTTCTAGTTTTGCTTTCCATAGTCTTGCCATTCATCCATCCAACATCCTCATCTCTGCAATACTCATACCATGCACATGTTGGATTTCTAGTATAGGATGCTAAATATAATAGACAATACAGGCACTCATCAAGCTTGGCATCCTCATGTCGGAAATACTCATACTATTCACATATTTTAACCTAGTCTTGGATGACAAACATAATAATCATAGCCTTGGCACTCGTCCATCTTAGCATATCCTCATCTCGGCAAACTCATACTATTCACATGTTATAATTCCAGTTTTGGATGCTAAACATAATGAACATATTACAAATTCTCCTGGACGCATTTAAGAGAGACTAACATGCATAATTCTAGGAGAGAATTAAGATACAACTAGTATGCATGTTCATATTGGTAGGTAAGTATTTAACACAAGAAACTATTGACTAGTGGGGGATATTAGCAGAAAGGGAGGACATCCAAACACCACGAACCTAAAAAGAAACCAAAAGCAGTACAAGTGACTAACTAGGAATGCTCAACCCTCTACGCCATGCAAACTCAAAAACATTCTAGCACTTCTAGGCCAGTGCTACGTGGTTTAAGTCATGCCTACATGTGACTTTAAACAAGAACGGTCAGTCCTAGGCCAATGCTGTGCTAGTTGGCAAGTCCAGTGTCATCCCACATCCACAAAACAATTTTGAAACTACTCAAGTCAAGAATCAGAGTGATGGATAATACACATTTTAGTCCTCGGTCATAAATTATGATACTCAGCAACCCAATTTACCTGTATCCATGCGATACAATACGGACATTGACAATGGATACTGCATGAATACACCTGCCTTACATTTTTCTTATTTCCTATCTTAAAATTGGATATTTTCTTAGCTCGTGACAATTTCTTCATTTGTTGTGTCAACAAAAATCAATAAGTGGTATATACTGTAACAAATTTTGCTTCTAAACTTCAAAATATTAGAAGTTTCATTACATTTTGCACGATGTATATACTTAAAAAAATTGATACTTAGCTTAAAACTAAAGCATGGTAAGGACATATTGGATGGGATGCCCATATCCGTATCCATGTTCTGGATTTTAAGAAATGGGAAGTCGTAGCCTGTTTTCCGTACCAGTGTCTGTATCCATATTTGTATCTGGGCATCTTAGGTCACAAACTTGTAATAAGCCTAGATCTCTTTTCTTTATGGGAAAAAAAGAAAAGAAAAGAACAGAAAAGAGAAAAACAACTGCAGTTCCACATATTTCCATCTGTAGGATATTCAAATGAACTCTTCCAATACTCTCTTGACCACCTCATAGAGCTCCAACAAAAGGGAAGACAAGGGCTGTACATGCAATCTCATTATCCAAAACAAACAAGTTAGAAAGGGTTACACTTCCACATCACCACATCTTGCCGAATCACTTATAAGCTCCCAGAGATGGATACAAAGGCTCCATGTAGAAAATTAAAAATTCTACGTGAGCAAAGAGAAATACTATAATGTTAAATGAATCGATATTTAGATCATGTCAGAAATATAAAGCATGGTTTAAAAAATAACCATTATAACAAAAATAACAGCCGTTATAAAGGTAACAGTAACGCCCCTACTCCGTAACGACGGTAGCGCTTTTTTCCATTTTAACTCTCAAACCCAAAAAAATGAATAGCCGTTACAATGGCTGTTATTTTCTAAAAAGACGTTTTTACCATTATTGAGGTTTTTTTGGAAAAAATAATAAAATAGTATTAAAATAATTATATTCTGACTTTTTTATTCAGACACAGTAACGTTATGCGACCGTTATACGGACCATTTAAAACCTTGATATAAAGCTCTCTGATTGACAAGTACATTACCCCATAGTGTCAATTGAAAGCACAATTGAATTAGAGTGATTTCGTACAGTTTGTGAATCTGTAATGCTGTAAGCCAGAAACATGGCTAGAGATTGTCAGTGTTAAAAAAAATCCGTAGATTCTATCAACCTTTACGCTCACCATGGAGAGATCCAAATGTTTTATATATGCCATCAGTGTGAATGTGTGTGTGAGATAGAGGAAACCTAAGATGTTGACAGGTCCTATGCATTGGTCATGTTGTCTTGCCACATTGTACACTCTTCGGGTCCACTGACCCCATGAACGATTGGCCCACCGCTCAACCTTTGATGAGCCTATGTACCAAAATGCAACCTCATAGGTGATACCTATCTAGGGGCGGGCCAAACATTCATAGGCTAATGAGCACAAAGAGTGTACCACATGGTAAGATTTGGCGTGTTGGACACGACAGGTACTTGGGACCAACTCCTCAGGTTTTATACACATGTGCATGTGTGTGTGTCTGCTTGTGTTCCAGTGGATTTTTTTCTTTATACATTAATGTGAATGTTTTCTAGGGAGCTTATCAGCAGATACTGGACTATTTCTTTCTTTTGGTGCTAAGGATATCATATTTTCTGTTACAACTCCTGTAGCTACTATTTCTTTCTTTCTTTTGGTGCCAAGGATATCAAATTTTCTGTCACAACTCCTGTAGCACAAGTTACACGCTATGTGATAATGACATGGACACGTGTATCAGAGTCAGAAACAGCGTCTTTAACTATAGCTATGTTTAACAACTTAACAAAAGTATTGTATAGAGTTTGGAACACAACCTCTCTTTCAGAAATTACTTTTTAATAAAAAAAAATAAAGGGTAAAGTACATGCCAGGACGTGTGTTTCCTGTCTAACACAGCAATAAACCCTAAAAGTGGTGTCAAATAACGAGAGTTCTTCCCCTAAACATACAACTCATGAGAGACTTAAGCATAACAAGTAAAAGAATGTCAATCATTAGTGCTTTCAGCGTAACAGCAATCACTTGGCTACCTTTGCAAAGTCGTCATAGTTAAACAGTAAAATGAAGAGACTACCTTTGGCACAGATTCTTTTGGTTTTTGGGTTTGACAATTTTTTATCCATAGCAAAAAATGGTTGGTTCATACGTGATGTAGTTTTTCCAGTTGAGATAGTAATATCTTCAACCAATAGAAAGGCAAAAGAGCTTGGTATCCCTATGTTTTAGCCTGCTACTCACGTGCAGTACAACTGCATCAAACTTGGTAATGATTTCAAAACAGGAAAATAGAGAAATTTCACATATTCCACGAGCTCTGTTCCAAAGTACCACTATGCCCAATACAGCTAATGTTAAAATGTAACACTCTTCTGGATACCAATAACGCTGTCAAGTATATTACGATCAAATAATATTCGAGAACAATGTTGACCTGCTAGTATGCTGCTAATAATTATAAGTCTTTGAAAGATAATATAGATAAAATTAGAACAAAATTGTCGATACATTGTTAATGTCGAAAAGAACTGAAACAAAATTCACTGATGATCGAAGCAGACAACAGGAGAGAGAAAAAGAAGAAGAAAGGAATGAAAGAACATACAGCAGCATGAAGGAAACATGCTGAGCAATAAAAGGTTAGGTGAAAGGAAATGGTTAGCAAATACTATATACCTCAGATAATCAATTCTTGTCAAGTCGCAATGTGTGCCGAGCTCAAAAGAATGGTCTGCAAAAAAAAAGAACACTAAGATATATGAAGTTAAGAAAAAGATGACAAAGGAACTCAGTATGATAAACAGAAAAACGTGGTACAAACCAGGAGTAGCAACTCTACAAACTTCCTAGTTCATTGATCCACGACACCTGAACCCAAAGAATGAGTGATTAGGTCACCAGTAAAGAGAAGAATAATTACTTAATGCAGGGTGCATATTAATGAGAGACACAGACACTTTTTGAAGGCAATGGTATTCGTGGAGGTCATCTCAATCTTTTGATGAGTTCTTGAAAAAGCTTCACAAATTGAAGCTCTCGAAGAAAGTTAAATGAGCTGACATTGTTTCTTTGTGAGGACAGTAAAGAGACGAGAGAATCCAGATTCATTAGATCGCCCTTCCACCCCATGCAATTGAGAACAAGAGTGACACATCTCATTTGTTTGAGATAGAAAGATGATCTACATAGAGTTCACCTTTCTACGACGCGCTCTTAAATAGCTCTTTAAGTTGGCTATTTCTACTAAGGGACAATGGGTGCAGAAGAATGAGTTTCCCTCTTTCTGGAAGTATCTAAATATGCTATACAGCCAGCTCTTGAGGGTAGCACAATGATCACCATTTGCACTAGGGACAAATTAGTATTATGAGGTGTAATAATTTACTTAACCAGTGGCTCTTGCTTAGAGTAAGTAACCAAGTTTTCTGAAGAATGAGAAAGCAACCAAATTCACTAACCAAAAAGAATGCTAAAGCTTCATCACACTTAATGGTAAAATCTTAGTCCATACCTCTTAGAACCGCAGTTGCAGGGAATCTTTTTCTCCTCCAGCGGAAACTTGTAATTATAAGTGATTTCTTCACCAGCAGATATCTGCCGTTTAGCATAAACGAATATCTTTTTCTGACCCTCGACAGTGATGACTTTGGTATAGCAGTTAGGCTGTAAGTAAATTTTAAAAATCAATTAAAAGTCCAATGATTTTTGCCTCTTTCGAGAAAACCATAAGCTAAATTCGTGTAGCTACCTCACATGAATGGTTTATAAATCTTGCAATTCCACCACGCTTTGTAGCATCAACCTACAAATATTGTAGAGGTTTAAATGGTTGAGATCAATAGGAAAGCATTGAGAAATACATGCACATTTATTTAAAGAGAAATACAATTAATAGTTGAATTTTACCCTATGAATACCTTTACTATGTAAGCTATGAAATTCCAATAGTATAAAAATAACTACACATGCAACAGATGCACATACACAAGCCCAAGCATGAGAACATAGTCAAGTAATTATCAACAAAACAACCAACAGCGTGTTAAATATTACACGTATGTCAGACATTTAAGTACACAATTAAAATCATATGCATTTATCAGTTGTCACCAGTATAAAATGCATCTATCCCTTATCCAAATGACAGGACAAGATATTACATTTGAGTGATGAATCAGATTGGCAAATTTAAAGGATGGACATGCTACTTTGAGTTCGACAAAACATCCCAAGACGTATTCCAATAGTATAAAAATAACTACACATGCAACAGATGCACATACACAAGCCCAAGCATGAGAACATAGTCAAGTAATTATCAACAAAACAACCAACAGCGTGTTAAATATTACACGTATGTCAGACATTTAAGTACACAATTAAAATCATATGCATTTATCAGTTGTCACCAGTATAAAACGCATCTATCCCTTATCCAAATGACAGGACAAGATATTACATTTGAGTGATGAATCAGATTGGCAAACTTAAAGATGGACATGCTACTTTGAGTTCGACAAAACATCCCAAGACGTATTCCTCAAAGTTTCATGCAATTCCAAGGATGTGGCTTATTTTTCACATAAGGTTCATGCCAATCCCAATTTGTGATTTTGCAGTCAATGCCATCATTAATGGCTTACAGCCGAAGCGGACAGACTAGCCTCCAACAAGCAGGGAAGTTCTAACTCTTATCTAAAAAACCGAAGGTTTGGTAAAGCCAAACCCGAGGTTGAAATATAACATGAATGCAATTCAAGAAGTGCATAAAATAACTTCAGATATGTCATAAAAATAAGCAAAATGGAAACCACGAAGGTGCACTTCTCTACTTACCACATAACCATCATCCAGTCTAAAAAGATAACTGCTGCCGATTCCCATCTTTTCATACTGACGCTCTCGTATATCTGATATCTGTGAAATCCAGAAACCAACTTCATAAATACAGGCACAGAAAAATGAGAGTACTAAAAAGAAAAGAAAAAAACTGAACGCGTGCAAAAAGAAAAAAGAGAAATGGCACTAAGCTCTTCAATTAAAACATTCTTCCCAAAAACAGGACAAGAGTAAATCAAATTTACCCGAGGACGTATCAATTCGCCTACGTATTCAATTACAAAATCCTCTGCCTCAATTGGCTCAAGAGCAACAAGACCCCAGTCATGTATCTTGCTCCGTTGGAAACGCAGACGCTTTTTCCTTGCCTGGAAAGACAGCATGAAATATTTCAAGTTGATACACCCAGCAACCAGAAAATGGCATCTAAGCTAAATCCATGCTTCCATTACCTTCAACTGGGCGACTTTTAGAAGCTCAGCACCCTCCGCAGCAGCTAACAGATTACGAAACTTAACCCTGTTTGTTCTTGCAGAGAGGCCCTTCCCATTTGCACACTGAGATGTATAAACTTCAGAACCTATATATCGAATTTGAGCTAAACGAGTTCCTCTAACACTAGATCTGTCAGCAGGACTTGCATTTAGTGACCATTTACGCCATTCCCAGCCATTGATAGAAGACCGAGCACACCCAACAGACTTGGGACATGAATCCGGTATTCTGAATTTACTGGACCTAACCTTCTGAACTGCTACTTGTCTACTCTTTGCCTTCTTAGCGGCATTTCCATTGGAAATTTTAAAACTTTTGCAGGCTGGGATGATGACGGGTCATCTATTAAGAGCTTCCTTTTCAGATGTGAGGGCTTAGTTGCTGTATACATGAAAGGATAAAAGGCAATGAGCCAGCAGAACAGTTAACTTCACAATGGAACCAACTTCATGCATAGAAAGGAGAAAAACAATCAAAGTGTCAAAGAAAATGGAGAAACAAAACAAGATACATACAATTTGGTATCTTGTTGGAGCCATGCCCAGCAAGCTCTTTCTGATGTTTAAGATCACAGCCATGGCTATCCACAACCTTCTCAATGTCAATAGAATCTGGTGGAGAAGCTGAATACCCTTCAATGTTACATTTTCTGTCATCTTTCATAACCTCATTACTACCTGCATTTCACGATTCATAATTATGTTAATATGAGCAAGGTTTTAAACGGTCTGTTTTAACAGTGGCCGTTATAACAGGAGTCACATCATTCATGTCAGTAGAAAAAGGTCATAATATTATTATTATATTAAAATATTATTTTCAAAAAAACCTTGATAACTGTAAAAAAGCATTTTTTCCAAAATAAAGGCCGTTATTATATCCCATTTCCCGGTCTTGGGCATTATAACAGGAAAAAAGTAATGGGGTCCGCCATTACCCTTATAATGGACTTTTTTAACCATGATTATGAGTATGACATTCATTTCAAGTGACGTCACTTGCAGATGAAATAACTGTGCAAATGAGAACGTACATTGAATAATACAAGCATTCTTCCTTGATTTATGAGTTTTTCTCTTCCTGATCGATGTGCAATCATCAGCCAATCTGTTTTGAACTATGGCCTGTGAACACACACCGTTCACAGGCGATGCTGCCTTGTATTCATTGGTCTTGCCCTTTGAAGGGTTCACATCTACAGTTTCCAATTCCGTTGTCTCGGACACTACTCCAGAAATTTCCTGATTTCCTGGCTTATTCTGACTCAGTAACTCGGTATCCTTTGAAACCACATACTGCGACAAAGATCCTAACTTTTTCCGTCCTAACTTTCTCTTGCGGAAATATGTATATTTACCAATCATTAGGGATACACCGACTGAGCCTGAACTGCTACAATTCCTTGATCTTTCTCTATGTTTTTCTAGTACAGCAGGAGAATCGGTGGGTTTTCCTTTACCAGAATTTAATGTCCCTTCCTGAAATATATGCACAAACATGATAAAAGAAATCTCAGAACATGAATCCATTCAAGAAACAAAAATCTAAAAAAGAAAAGTCCAAAATCATTCCATGACAAAGGAAGGCTAGAATGTGAAAAAATTCTTTTAAAAAGGTATAACCATTTGGGATACCTCAGTGGTATCTGATCCGTTGTGTTTAGCACACCATGTCAGAAAACAATGATGAAGCGCACCATCAAAAAGTGAGGACCGCCACTCTTTAAGCACGTCATTGTGTAACCTTTGCCGACAAATTGCCAGGGCAACATATTCAGCAATCTTAGGAACACACTCATCCAACTTTGATGGTCGAGATTTGATTTTCTGATATGGAACAGTAGGTATGGAACTGTGTTCAAGCCCAGGGCATGGTGGTTCATCAAACTCTTGGCCATCGACCACATCAACAATGGGTAATCCCAACTTTTCAAATGCACTAACAAAATGAGTTGATTGAAAACCTTCTGATTGGGAAATGGTAGAGTTAAAGAAGGATCTCACTGGTTGTGCTGCAGTTTGGACATTATCGGATGAAAGAGTTTCTGCAGAAATACCAGAAACCTTCATCCTCAAATCAGCAGACACATCAAGAGAATCGTATCCACTTGTATGAGGACATGCAAAGGAAGACTTGCAAAATTGGTCACCAATACCAATAGCATCCTGCAGATAACAATCTTGGCATGTTACAAACTGACCCATTAAATTGGATATATTGATCATAACCATTACACAATCACATACAGTGAATTCATTGCAAATACTGCTCTAAATTCCAGGAGGGACACAGCCTCTGATAGACTATTCACTATAGAAGGGCTTTTTAAGATGGTTACCTCTTTTGATTCATCCCCCATTGGATCAATAAACTTCATACATTCCTCCTCCAACAAATTCTCAAAGTATTCAGACAAAGACTCCTGTGCTGATAAATGTAGCACTTTTTCTACACTCTCTTGGATATCTTTTATGTTATCATGGATTTGACTAGTGTAAACAGAGCAATTCTGTCTTAGTGAGTCTTCTCGCACATGTGAAGACTCAGGTTCTGAAATGGAAGACGATTGGGCAAGAATATCTGAGCTCTTCATTGCAGGTCCAAAACCAGGAGGGCAATCAACCTCAAAAATGGAGGATTCCTGCTCAGATTGTTCCTGCAGAACCACTGAAACATGACTTGCGAGTACACAGAAAGAACAAAACAATCATAAGAAACTGTCCAAGTAAAAAAAACATACAGATTCAGCAGTTAGCTTCCCAATCATGTCTCGAGAATCCTTAAATGGCATATCCTGTTCAAAAGCAGCTACAGTATTTGCTAGAATAGGATACCCAGACCAACGTTTTCTCTTTCGCCAGGCAGAGGAATAGTCTGATATAGGATCGTAAAAGACAGCATTCCACATGACTTGCATGCAAGAATCAAAAAACAGTCTCTGGGCTATGGGTAATGCTCCCAAAAAACTTTCAATTCTCCCAAAAGATTTTGTACATGCTGGAGACTCTATTTTATTTTCAAGAACAGGGAGTATTTGATCATGTAAAGGAAGCGAGATGGCGACCACATCCCCGGAAACAGCACTTTTCTTCCTCTTCTCAACAACCTCATTCTGTTAAAGCAAACATAAAAAAACAGTCATCTCCCAATATACACGTTATAGCATCACTACTTTGGTTTATTCAATTATACATTACCCTTTTGTCTGCCAAAGAACAAGTATTGACAGCTTGTTTTGCAGTCTCAAGTTGGAGATGTCTCTGAGCTTTCTTCGTGGCCACAAACTCAGGTAGGATGCTACTAATTATCTCGTCTAGCACCACACGGCGAGCTGCTTTCATGATTCCTGAGTGCAGTTGATCAGAAACTTCTTCTGATATTTTGGATATGAAGCTGATCAGAATGCTGGTCTTGTTGTTTGAAATCCCAGTTTGAGAAACAATCTTGGGTCTATTTGTTCTCCATGCATTTAACATAGATGCAAGAATAAAGGGTTGAAATTTGTTATCCACATGATATATCTACAAAACAAAACCAATAAAAGTCAAGCAAGTATTAGGCAAAAAAGCAATCAAAATGACTCAAAGCCTAAATAATGAGAACTCGATGGAATGCGACTTAAAGAGTCACATTATGTAATATATGTGCACATCAGTGTTTTTAAAGGCGTGTGAGGCTTATGCCTCGGGGCAGAGCTCTTAAAAAACGCCCTGAAGCTCAATCAAAAGGCGTTTACACATCTGAGGCGTACGCCTCACTCGAAGAGGCATTGATGAGGCTTAAGCCTCTTAGTGAGGCGTACGCCTCGTCAACGCTTCTTGGATTGGGCGTACGCATCAGATGTGCTATTTTTTTGGCATGTTGTTTTAAAAAAGAAATAAAAAAAGAATGTCAAGATATTAAAAAAAATAAGTGTCGAATGGACCCAACATAAAAATAAAATAAAAAACCCTAAGTTTAATATTTAAAAGGGACCCAACATCGATTGATCTACAACTGATTGACGATGACATGCTGAATTTTGACTTGGACTATCAAGAAGAGGATGTTGTTCATATAATTGGTGAAGATGCATTTAATTTAGCAGAAGATTTGAGTCTTTGATTGGTGTTGTGCTTTTTTGTTAGAGTTGTTGGAACTTGGAACTTGGAAATATGCTTTGTTTTTTGAATTTTTGCTACACTTATATATAGATTTAAATACTTATCTACCTAAAAAATACGTGCATGTGAGGCTTACGTCTTACGCTTTGAGGCGCAAGTGTGAGGCTTACGTCTTACGCTTTGAGGCTTGCGCCTCAAGGCTTTGGCTAGTGAAGCACCTCGCCTCATGCCTTGGCGTTTAAAAACACCAGTGCACATAACATGTAATAATAGCTCAGTTTGAAAATACACCCAAAATTGGAGGTGTGGATGGTTAAATATCCTTTTCAAAAGAATGATATTTTAGGCACTCCAAGAGATTCAGCCATTATGCCTTGATTTATAAGGAATAAAAAAACTACAGAGCAAAATTAAGTGCATAGAACCCCCTACATAGAATGGCTGTTCCAGCCGACAAATCATCTGTCATTTGCCAGTTATACTGCTTCTTTTCATCAAATATATTATTGACCGAGGTGAATAAATATTTGTATTTACCACCTTAATTAGCTAGGGAAAGTCATTAATAGGCCTTATTTTTTAACCATAATCCATCAACTTAATAAGTGCCTACTATTCCTTTTTCCAAATCTTTTGAAACTTTACATTTTCTTACTAGTCATATCATTACTTCCATATTTATCATAACATATATATTAATTTCATTAATTCATATGACTTGGTCGAGTCCCCACTTCAACAGGTCAGCTTGATTGAGTAAACTTGTCCAAAAAAAAAAAGATTCCCAAACAAAACTACTGCTTTGGTAGGTTACCCATATAGCTGATGCTCCACTCATAACATAAACTGGCATTTCTTTCTAACTTACAAAATCAAGCTCACCGATCAAGCAAGATGAGAAGAGTTTGGCTAGAGAACGTCACTGAGAAAGGTTAACAGATACAGAAATAAGTCTTGATTACATATATTATCCTAGTAAGCTACCATGACTGGAGTTTTGGTTCCATAACTCCGAAGACATGTAATGATATGAGCCATGAGCTTTCTCTGTTTATTTTTTCTTGCTATGGATTTCTATATTAACCTATCAAACCATCATAACGATTGGTTCAATATACTTCATTGAGCAAACTGTAATCCACTACACTTCATAGTTCATACAAGTTCAGAAGCAGCTGGGATGAAAATATTGCTAGTTCTGGTGTATCACACTAATATTGTAGCTTACCATCAACGAATCTTGAAGATATCCGTAGTGATACCAAGAATAGATTTCTGCAAGAGTATGTGGCCCATGTTTTCTCCCCTCACCATCCTCAAACACCCAACATGATTCTTCACTTGACTGCGACAGATACGAGAAAAAATTAATTAAAAAAAAGAACTTGTAATGAAAGAAGAATCTTATATGATATAATCAGTGATTTTAACTTATTCTGACAGGTAAACACAAACAAGAGAACGAGTTTCCGAAAATCAAACATATATACATACTTATACATGGCAAATGAGAAGTGTGTTACCATGAGCGGGTCCAATGAACTCCAGCTAGTTGCTTCTGTATCTGTATTTGACTTTTGCAGTTCAGATCCATAACTACTATAATTCACACATGACTGGGGTGCCGACTGTGATTCAGAATAAACAATAGAGGGAGCAGCATAACCAACAGACTCCCCTTGTCCATGGGATGGCAAATCTCTGTTGCAAGAAGTAGAACAGTTCGTAGGCTCGCTTGATGATGTATTCGGCATGGGTGCAGTCCAATATGCAAAACCTGTCGCAACATGCTCTGGAAAAAGCCTGAAATACTTCAATGGCACAGGATTGATTAGAACTCCGTTTGAAACAGGATATACCAGAAGATCCTCTGGCAAAAATCCAGTAGACAAGCCCTCATATAGCTGCTCTTGAATATATGGACCACACATCTTTCCACTTTCATTAACATACATCCACCCACTCACAGAAGCAGCTGGAGCATATCCAGTAAAGCTCTTGTCTTGATATTGGGTCTCACCGATACTGCACAATTGTGGAATACCACCACCATTGTCCATTGACTGGATGCTTCCCTCCATTGCGACATGTAAGCCTACTCTTTCATTAGTATTGCAGCTGGAGGAAGCACAATGAAGATCATCTGAGCACCTGAAGACAACAACTCATTATATATTGGCCATATTGTTATAATAATAAAATTCTGTAGAAAGTTATAGATAACAGGCAATAGTATTTTAATACCTACCCAAAGGATGAACAGCCGTCTGTGTGTGCTGGAAGAGGCGAGGCAGCGTCGAAAATATTGCCTATACAGACAAGAGAAACTGAATTGGGCTGTTCCGAGTCCAATGTCTTGAGCTTCTTTCTGGAGACGAAAGAATGGTCATAGTAAACGTCGGTATTGCTGCGGCAATGAGTTGAAGCAACCATGACTCACAGGAGTTCCTCACAAGCAACCTGGATCAAAGATTGCAGAGAGCCACAAAACATAATTTATCTCCTACCCGAAACCCTCATTCATTAACATAACTTTGGTTCATATTCTTCGCTGATCAGACCATTAAAAATAAGGGGAAAAAAACCCTAACAAGACGATGAATTTGGGGAAAAAGCTTACCTTGGATCCTGAAGGTCAGGGATGATGATCGAAGGGTAATTGTTGAAGAGAGAAAGGATACCCGTTTCTGGAATCGGGACTTAGACGGCTGGTTTGATCTTGACGAGATCTGACGCACTTAGCCGGAAACACGAGTAGTGGCCGGTGATCGAAGATTAAGGCGTAGAAGGAATTTGGTGTTGGGGATCGATTTGGAGATGGGAAAGAGAAGTTGGGGCTTGCTAGGGTTTGTGGCAGTTCGGTTCTTCTTTTCGCGGAATAAAAGATAGAGACGGATGCTAAAGGACTGCGTGGTGCGGTTCAAGGAGTAAAAGTGTAAAACTTCGCGGAACGCCCATGATACAAACCACGTGGCACACAATTAGAGGACACTGACCGTACTACAAATCAAAATCAACCTGATTAGTGATTTCAAGGCGTTGGATTGGAGTCATTTTCATGGGTTGATTTTTTTTGTAACGCCATTTTTCAGGGTTTTTTTTTGTAATCAACATATTTTCACGTTGATTTTAACAGGGGGGGTTTGAACACTATTAACCATTATTTGGGTAGAAGGATCCAAAGGTTATAAATCACTAATCAGATTTATTTTTGGTTTGTAGGCCCATGGAGGGATTGGCCAAACATCCATACGGTCAGCATCCTCTAAAAGTATTGTGGGTGATCAAGTTGAAGTGATATAAGTAGGACGGTACAACCCGCCCATCCCGAGTAAAACTTTGATGATTGGCCTGTCATCGAAGCCTGTGACAGCCAATGAGTTCTCGGCAGAGTAACTTTTGCCACTTACCCATGTGAATATTTTTTAAGATTGTTTTTTTCCATTGCAAATGCAAGAAGCACAAGGGTATGTGTCGAGAACTTGCACAAAGATTTGCAAGACTTCCAATTCGCCTGTTGACTCTATGTCGCCGGATCGAAATATATGAAAAGCCCGTGGAAAGCTTTTATATTCCTTTGAGATCAACGATTCTTCCTAAGGATCTATGTTTAATTGAAATTGCGCTTCAAAAAGAAATTGAAGTTCCATGACACATCGGAGGTCTAATTAAAGACAATAAGGCAGGTTTGAGGAAAGATTTGCAAGACGTCCAATTTCATTCGCCTGTTGACTCTATGTTGCCAGATCGAAATATATGAAAAGCCCATGGAAAGCTTCTATATTCCTTTGAAATCAGCGATTCTTCCTAAGGATTGTGTCTAATTGAAATTGCGCTTCAGAAAGAAATTGAAGTTCCATGACACCTCTGAGGTCTAATTAAAGACAATAAGGCAGGTTTGAGGAAAGATTTCCAAGACTTCCAGTTTCATTCGCCTGTGTACTCCATGTTGCTGGATAAAAATATATGAAAAGCCCGTGGAAAGCTTCTATATTCCTTTGAAATCAGTGATTCTTCCTAAGGATTTGTGTTTAGTTGAAATTGCGCTTCAGAAAGAAACTGAAGTTCCATCACACATCGGAGATCTAATTAAAGACAATAACGCAGGTTTGAGGAAAGATTTGCAAGATCGATGTGGACTCTATGTCACCGGATCGAAAGATATGAAGAGCCCGTGGAAAGCTTCTATATCTTTCGAAACCAGCGATTCTTTCTGAGGATTTCTGAAAGTGACATTGTCGTTGAGAGGTAACTTTGCAACAGATCATGTAGCAAAAGTTGGTCATTACCACCCCCTTCATCACTATCTAGAAAGGTAGTCCTCGTCAAGTATTGTAGTCTTTCATAAGAGACGATATGGTCAAGTATCTCATCAATCCTGATAGTGCAGTTGTTGGTTAATATCATTTCGTTCACCAACAAAATCCCAAGGTCACAAGCTCGAGCTCATGGTTGGTAGTTGAATGGAAGACACTTGCAAGGCACGTGGTGGGTAAGGTTTGACATTTTCAAATGAAAACTCTACCCCTTTGTTAGTTTTGAGAGAAAGTAAAAGATTAAGGGCATGTTTGGTAACGCACCGTGGCAGGAAAATAAAATATTTACGCACGCTAATATTCCCACGGGCGTGCTTGACAGCCACTTGCCCCCAGCGAATATTTAACTGGACCCACAAATTTGTCCACCACGGCGGAAAAAACATTTGATCACCTCCCCCCCTGTGTAAATATTTTCACGCCAATTAAGCCTTAGTGGAAAATTTTTGTGTAAATATTTTCACGCCAAGTAAGCCTTGGTGGAAAATTTTTATGTTCTCGCGAGAAAATCACTATTTTCAATAAAAAAGATAAAAATGATTTTTTTTATCCTTTGACATAGTATGTGGTTCCCACACTTGCCTAACGCATTTTTGACTTACTTTGATATGTGGGACCTACTCAAATTGAAAAAAAAAATGAAGTAAGTTAGCTTATACATGTACCAAATGTTGTTAAATATTGATATGAACAAATATTTAGCGATGATAATATTCACCATCGGAACTCTTTTTCTCACGTGCCAAACAAGCCCTAAAAGATAAAATGGGTCCGACCTCTCCACTCTATGCATTTCTTGAAAGATCTAATGGGATTTACTATGCTTGGAAAATAAGCGTCTTGACATTGGAAAATAATGGGAGACAAAAGGAAGCAATCGTTGTGGAAGCGGATATCTAGTGGATTTTAGGACTTTGGAGATGGGTTTAGGGTTCGAGAATATGGATTTTTACCGTTAACATTAAATCCACATTTGATGGGGTTATACCTACTAAAACCATTGATTATATCCCCTTTGACCCTTTTTCCAATACTATGTATACCTACTAAAAAGAGTTCCTAAATAAATGGAGACATTTTGCACTCATTGTCTAGGTTGTAAATCATATATGTGACACATGTATTACGGATCACGGACGTTTTAAGTGTAGACCATGGTTTTAAAAACGGCCGTTTAAACGGTAATGCCCCAAGCCCGTTTCCATTAAAACTATTTAAACACGTTTTATCGGTTTTGAAAAAAATGGCCTTTTTTTGTTTTAACGGCCGTTAAAATTGTTTAAACAGCTGTTTAATTCTGAAAATTTTGTGAAAAAAAAAAGGCCGTTAAATCCGTTTAATTCTGTTAAAATCCGTTAAATTCTATTTTTTTTTTAATTTTCAAATTTCAAAATTTGAATTTCAGCGCCATTTTTTCCGTTAAAATCTGTTAAAACCCGTTAAATTCCAATTTTCCCCTTTTTTCCATTTTTGCCCCTAGCCGTTTCAATCCATTTTAATGGCCGTTTAAACGGTAATGCCCCCAGTCTGTTTAACTGTTAAAACGGCCTCCTTTAAACCTTGGTGTAGACCACTCATTAGACTAACTTAGTGTTAAAAGGCGACGTTGATCGAAGATGATGAGCAAATGAAGCGGGACTTGCGTTCAAGTCTTTTGACCTTCCCCATATTTAGTTGCCTATAAAATATATGTCTTCAGTTGGTATTGGTAATTCCCTTTGAAAAGAGATGTTCTGCCATAAAGAGGTTCAATTGAACATTGTTTTGTAACAATGCATCGCTGAAAAAAAAATTAAAATATACAAAGAATGTTACCAGAATAGAAAGTCAACCCGTTAGATTTCATTTGTAGTAACGTTGATGCATGCATTTGTTGTTCTATGTGTTTTCTAATTATTTCTATTTTTCAAAAAAGTATAATATTTTTACTACATGAAGAACATAAGTTAGATGACGGAACGGGGAGACCTAAGATGTAGAATAACATAACATGAGTGATTCGGCAGATTTGGATTCCTATCCGTAGGAATCAATAGAAAAGGCAAATCCCTTATGATACACCAGATCCGGCTCGGTTGTTGATAAGAGTGAATAGATCTGCCATTTTTGGAAATCTCTCTTCTGATTCAAAATCATGCTTTAACGTGTATCCCCCCTGTTCCGGTCATGGAATAGATGAAATAAATCAAAATATGGATTTTGGTTCAAGAATGAAATCTTATTGAAACTTTCCATATCCAGTTCATAGGTATAGGGAGAAGCCCCATCAAATAGAGATTTTTTTTTCTTTCGACCCTATTTCTGTGGAAAATATTTTTATCACAAAATTATTAATATAAATAGATAACTAAGTCCCTAGGTTTAATAATTATTCATACTAAAAATTAAGTGACATGTATTGCTCCTTACATATCGTATTTGTTATAAAATTCCTTAATTTTTAATTAATTATTTTAATATATTATGTTAAACAAATAAATTCTTTTTCCAAAAAAGTAATTTAACCAAGTTGTAGATAAGGTGAAAGAACGTGACACATATTTAAATCAATCTTATATGTGCTTGTTTAGGGTGAAATTAAAATGAAAAGATATTAAGGTTTTCCTCAAATTTTTTTTATTTTTCACATGCATTTTTACATTTTTAATACTAATGTGAGAAATTATAGTATGAAAATATTGAAATACAATAATATAAAAAAATATGAAATTATAATATAAAAAGTATAAATTATAGAGAAAATGATTTTTATTAAAATAAAAAATAAAAACTATACAATTTGAAGAGCGTTTGATCTTAATTCGAATTCCTATAAGTTGTTTTTAACTCAAAAATCCTCAATGGAGTAGATATTTTTCACCTATGAATCTCCCAAATCAAGCAAATGTGAAAAAAAAAATGGAGGATGTAAGTGTTATGAAACATTTCTCATTGTTCTAAATTCTTAATACTGAATTACAAAATTCACAAAAATATTATAGACTTAAATTTCTATAATGGTCCAACCATCCTAAAATTTCTAACCTTATCAAATATAGACTTAATTTTTTTTTTTTCAACTTATTATCTGCTCCTCACTGGGCTCTAATGGGTAAAATTTGTGTCTGGCAAAAAGTGTTGGTGCAATAATCACACTGCATTTGGAGATGGAGTCCACAACACTTTCGAATATTCTCATCCTTTTAACTATAATTGGTACCACATCCACATGTGGTGGTGATTTTTCTTTTTTTTTGTAAGCCATGTGGTGGTGATTATTGCGACATCACCTTTTGGTAGCGCATTGCAACAAGTAAAAATTTTCTCCAAAAATGTTAGAATGGGCTGATTTTAATTGGCACCTCACAGGGAGATGATTAAGGGCTGATTTTTTGTGAGGATGATCTAATCACAAAAAATCAGCTCACTACCAAATTTCTAACTCTATGGAAAATGGATTACAAGTTGAAAATTTTTGGATCATCCATATCACCATTAACTTTTAGATGCTATTTGATAGGGTTAGGAGTTTTAGAATGGGCTGATTTTTTTTAACTCATCTCCATGGGATCCCACAAGGATATATGAATCAGACACATCTCTCCACCCAACATGGCAGCTTAGATGGTTGGTGTGTATCCACCTCTTTTGGGAGGTCGTGGGATCAAACTCACACAGGCAGGTTTCCTCCTTTTAGCGGTTGTGCCAGGAGTAGAAACCCCCTTCACCATTTATTGCGAAAGTTTCAGAAGGGAGCTGATTTTTAAATTTTTTATATAATACGATCTCCATGACGAGTAAATCATTCTCACAAAACAAATTAGCCCTTAGCGCATCTCCATGTGGACCTCACAAGGGCCAGTCATTTTTGTGTCAAAATAACCTGACCCATATATGTATATATACTAGTGGGTGGCCCATGCCACGGCACTCCCCGACAAAGCATTTGCTAAAAAGTTGAGATCCACCGTCCAATTGGGATATAAGATCTCTGCCCTTCTTTATTGAAGCTGATAAGAGGGGAGTAAAACTTGTGTCACAAGATGTTGTGACGGAAGCCGGTCACAGCACTTAATACGAGCCACGTGGCATACTATTAGAGGGTGATGACCGTATGGATGTTTGGCCAGTCCCTCGATGGACCGGTTCACAAAAAAGCAGCCTGATTTGTGATTTCTAACTGATTCAATTGAAGTTATTTTCGTGGGTTGATTTTAACGGTAGAATTTTGAGCATTATTTGGGTGCAAAAATTCAAAGGTTGTAATTCACTAATCTGGCTGATTTTTGGTTTGTAGGTCCACCGAGGGACTGGCCAACCATCCATACGGTCAGTGCCCGGTGATTGTATGCCATGTGGCTCGTATTGAGTGCTGTGACTGGCTTCCGTCACAACATCTTGTGACACAAGTTTTACTCATAAGGGGTATAATTGGGAAGACAATCACTGTCACTTGTTATATAGACGTTTATACATAATGTTTTAGAAGGTACGGACCTCAAGATGCGCGTTTTACACTGAAGACATAAGGCGTAAGCCTCAAGCTCCCACCAATTTCTATTAAAACTTAACAAATAAAATAGATATAAGATAATAATAAGATCATGTAAAATAATTATAATTAGAGTTTATATAGAGCTACACCCATTTCTTACATCCAATTCTTACTCCCAAAAGTAAGGTCCGCATATTGGACAATCCAACCATACATTGAATTTTCCTTGCCATGATGATCATCATCATTAAAAATCACTCCATTTCAACATTTTTAACCACATAAAAAATTGGTCTAAATAAATGGACTTTTTTTTTTTTTTAAATTTTTTGTGAAGGTCTCTACAGTATGGATAACTCACTGTGCGGGTAGATTGTCCAACATGGTCTCTATGTGGGCCCCACCACTGAGTGTAAAAAAATGGGTGTAGCTCTAGATGGACACTTAAAATAAAATAGATATACGGGTGAGACATGCGACTTGAGAAGTGGTTCAATATGTGAGGATGTGCCTTCCTGCCTTCCTGCCTTCCTGCCTTACTGGCCATACGCCTTCCATGACAAGGCTTGAGGTCTTCTGTTTATGCTCTGCCCTGAGGTGTACAAGACAGACCTTCTGGAACATTGTCCTCATAAAAAATCAGTCCAAAACTCATGTGAAGTGGGGTGTCACGGGAATGGCTTAAGGTCTTCTTGTTATGCCCCGCCTCGAGGTGTACACGGCAGGACGACTTTTGGACACAATGTCCTCACCAAATACAGCCCAATAATCATCTGCAAAGTGGGCATGCCAAATAGTGTGTCTCGGGATGCCTTCTGGAACATTGGATTTTAACTTTCGGAAGAATGGGCTTCATGAACAGGTACATTAATTATGAGGCCCATGTGGAAACACATTGGGTTCAAGTCCATGATGTAAAAATGTTCAAATAATATGACTCGTTCAATGATACAGAAGTCCCTCAAAATGTCACGTGGTACACATTTTAGGGCGGGGCCACCGACCCATGAATGGTTGACCAACACTTTGGTGGACCTATATAACCAAAATTCAGCATGATTGGTGATTTCTACCCGTTGTAGTTGAACACTTATTCACCATGGGCATCATTAACAAGCCTGTCGGTGGTTCCAAGCCCATGATGAAAATTGCTCAAATCCAACAGCTAGAAATCACCAATCATACTGACTTCTTCTGTCTAGATCCGCCAAGGTGTGGACCCAACTATTTATGGGGTCAGTAGACCTGAGAGTGCGCCATGTGGAACTTTGAGGGACTTCTGTATCATATATTTTTCTGGAACCACATGCAGGCTGATTTTTGATGTGTAGATTCAGAGGGGATGGGCCAAACGTTCATACAGTCAGGGGCCCCAAAAAGTGTGTCATGTGGCAATCTTTGACATAACCAACACGCGAGACAGGTATTAACAACCAACACCTCAGATTGCTATTGTTGTTAAAAGCAAGTGAAGAACACCCGTTTGGACGTCGCGATATCCTCGCTGCCTATCTTTCCACGCCTCAGTAATGCAGATGCAGATGCAGTCGATGCAGAGGACTCTCATGGCCCTACATAGCGCATTTTTTTGGGCCAACTAAGCGCATGGATATTTAGCCCACCCCTTGGTGGGGATACATACCAAAAATCAGCCTCTTTGGTTACCTCTAATCATAAATATTAGCACTTTTTCAGGATTGATTCTAGCCATTGGATTCAAGCATGTTTTTTTTTTTTTTTATATAAAATCCAACGTCTAGAAATCATCAATCCACTAATTTCTAGTGTTTATATCCACCAATGTGTGGGCTCAACTAGGGGTGTCAATTTTACCCGTTTAACTGGAACCGAAAACACCAGTTCTGGTTCTACATTTTTGGGAACCGATTAAAAAGTAACCGGAACTGAACCGATAATAACGGTTCCAGTTCTGGGCTGCCTAATATGGAACCGAAACTGAACCGATTAGAACCAGTACCAATAAATAAATATAGTGTAAAAATTCTCATATTCTCAAGATTCGGCCCAATATACTCAGAACTGAGAACAACCGACATAAATACATAATCGGTTCCTGATCCATCACTTTGAGAACCGGAACCGTTAAGGAACCGAACCGATAAGAACCGGAACCGATTGTTCCGGTTCTGGCCACCTTAGGAACCGAACTGGAACCGACCCGTTGACACCCCTAGGCTCAACATCCATGTGTTGAGTGGGCCCCAAAAAATGAGCTATGTAGGACCATGAGAGTCCTCTACATCGACTCATCAAGAGACCTCTTCAACTAAAATTTTTCCGAATAGTATAAACAGATTAGGAGACTTGGAATGAGTTTTGGCTTGTTTGAATCCTAGGGATACAGTTGCCTTAATCATTGGTACAATTTTGAAACTCCAACTATCTTTAAGAAGCAAATACATGCCTCTAAGTTTATACTTGATTATAGGAATCATATTAAATGACAAGAACGGTTCACAATCACTTTACTCTAAAAGCTTAAGCTATTAGAGGAAGGCGACACAATATATATATACAGAGGCGAAGTGCTAGCCACACAACCAAACAACACACTCCAACAACATGTCCCTCAACATTTTGCAGAGACTTGAACCTGCGACCTACTAGGACCTCCTGCTCTGATACCATGTTGACAACCACTTTCCTCTATATATGTATATCAAAGGGTCCACAGGTCTACCCTCAGAACTCTGATAGTGAAGCAACACACTCCAACAACAAGAAATTACTAATTTTTGAGACTAGATTCATTCCAGCTTAGGAGACCCAAGCATGAAATAGTGAGAACCTCAAGGCTCATGACTTTTGCCCAATGTGGGTGCCTAAAATTTGACATTACCACTAAAGGAGTACTCTGGCCTCAAGATCATCGAGCCAACCAAAATATGCCCAACCATCCAACTTCTGATTTTGAGTTGGAGTGGGATTTGTAGACATGGGGACTTTTTAAAAGATGAAATGTGGCATGTGCAAGGAATGCAACGTGTCATCAAGAGTAAGAAAGTGGACAACTATGTCACCAAGGGGTTGAAACTGTAGGTCCGAAGCAAAGAATAACTCCTTTTTTTTTAATGGGTCAGGATCAAGATCAGGGGACACAAATTTTGACACAAAATTTCACACGAAAAAATTGGTGGGGGCCAATATATAAATTAGAAGTTTTGGAATGGGATGATTTGTGGTGAGGATGGTCTCTATGGTAAGGAGATCACCCTCACAAAAATTCAAATCATTCTGATATTCGTAGTTTAGTTTACAAGTTGAAGAATTATGGACCGTCTATTGTTTACTGTTAAATTGAAACCCACATTTGATGGGGTTGGAAATTTCAGAATGAGTTGATATTTTGTAGAGGTGATATCATCCTCACCAAAAATCAACCATTGATTTATCTTCTATATGGGTACACCAAAATTGGTGTGAAATTTTGTGTCAAAAGTTGTGTCCCCAAAAGGCTGTTTGTGGGGATAATGGGTCTTGGTGATCAAGGAAGAATGAATGCCGGGTGGCAAGGAGAGAGGGCAAAGAAGCAAAAGTTACAGTGGGAGATAGGGTTGGGCCCATCCAAGTTATGACCCCAAACCCAATAGTCCCCAGAGTAGTATGTGTTAGTGATCACGTGATGGGAATATCAAAGTGACCTCAGTTGTCAGAGAATTGGACCCCCACCCCAAGGGCCATGGATGAAAGTGCCTCTTCTTGTTTCTTTAACGACTTAAAACATGATTCTCTCTCATGAGTGATGGACGGACCCTAAAGGTAAGACTATTTCACTTTCATCCCTAAACTTGGAGAGACAGTCCTACAGAAATTGTCCTCCCCTCTTCTTTGGAAACCCTTTTTAGCTCTGTTACAAAGGGGACAAGAGTGTTGAGACTAACCACTAGAGTGAACCTTTTTTACTCTCAGGGATTCAACCACCTTGTGTCCCTTCTAGCCTTCTAATTTCCAAGGGAAGTTCCTACGTATATATTTGGGTAGTTTTAGCAATTTAGCATCGTCCCTAGTTGCCGCCCTCCCTATTGTGGTCCTTAGGTTCAGACAGCTGATACTCATAGGGATTCCCACCACACGAATCTCAAATACTGTCATGTAAATTTATTTTGAAGAATATCAATGGTTTGAAGATAGGGACGTTGTTACTACATTAAAAAAAAAAAAAAAAACTGGTACAGAATCTATCAAATGTTTGATGCACGAATCCCTTAAAATGTCACTCTTTGGGGCCCATTGAACCATGGATGTTTGCCTACCGCTTGGTGCAACTACGAACCAAAAATCAGCCTGAATAGTGATTTCTAGTCATGATTTTGTTGGAAGAAAAAATAATAAACACGAAGATGTAAACACACGACACAAAGATTTACATGGCTCCTCAAGTCGGGGTACGTCCATGGACTCGCATAGATTCCACTATGCTTTGACGCAAAAGAAAACACTCACAATATTAAGAATAATCATCTTTGATCAACCGATGTATATATAATCCCAAGGTTTCCGTATCTTTATGTAAAAGTGGAAAAGTTGGACCGCTGTGTCTGCCTTCATGTACAGTAAGTACTCTAGCACCACCGGGCTCCACATAACATAATAGATTTCGAGTACTCTTTCATCATAGGCTTGGAACCCGTCCATATAAGCCTGTTGAAGCCCATAATAAAAAAAAATGCCGAGTGCAATGGTTAGATATCATCAATCTATGTGATTTTGGTGTGTAGGTCCACCAATATGTGGGCCAAGGAGTTTCTGTATCAAATTTGACCGAGAATTCTATATCACAGAGCCGCAAGGTAAGGAACGGCAGTTAAATCCGTTAAAATCAGTTTAATTTTAATTTTTTTAATTTTTAAATTTAAAATTTGAATTTCAGCGCCATTTTTTCTGTTAAAATTGTTAAAATCTGTTAAATTCCATTTTTTTCATTTTTGCCCCTAGCTGTTTCGATCCGTTTTAACGGCCATTTAAATGGTTTAAACGGTAATGCTCCCAGTCCGTTTGACCGTTAAAATGGCCTCCTTTAAACTTTGGGCCATAGAAAAGACTCGGTCTAAGTACTGGTTCATAGCTTTCGTCATTCAATGGATCGGGATCCAGTACGAGCCCATTACTTGGTGTTTGGCTAGTAGGAGAATCTGGATATGGCAGCCTTTGGATCTATGGGGCTAAAAAGCTCGAATCCGGATCCCAGGGCTACAACTCCCTGGTTTTGCACAAGAGGGGGAACGAATAGACGTGGGAATTCACTCAGCTCATCAGCTGGGACTTCCTCTGCTTCACAAGTGAGCGACATCCAATTCTGATGGCTCTCACCTTAGAAGTCGCCACCTATACATGGACGGTGGTGCCCAAACGCGTGTAATTAATGTACAGGTGACTACTTCTGAGTTCAACGCCATTTTTGATCAAATCAGCCTAGATCGGATATTTTGAGGAAGGTTTATGATCACTGAGTCGTATTGATTTTTTTTGGCATGGTAGATCTCTGAGGTTTTGGTCATTAGGTGTTGGGTCCCACTGGTCTGCATGCCAGCCATGCACACATTCATTTAGGATTTAAAAGTACTCAGACCCTCGATTTCAGCTTACTCCTGTTTTTCCCAGATTAAGATGGAGCAGCTGGAACAAAAAGATAAAAAAAAAAAGCAAATAGTACTAGGGTGTACATTTATTGGGGCTTGATCCCGTGACACACTGTCGCCACCACAGATAAATATGCAACTTGATCGTGTGCAACAAGGTGAGCAAATAAAAGATGGGTCGGGCTCCAGTCCTAAAATGACAGGCTCCGGTTACAGGACACAATATGAGCCACGTGGAACACTCGTAAAGGACTCTGACCGTATGGATGTTTATCCAATCCATAGGTGGACCTACAAACCAAAAATCAGCCTGATTAGTGATTTATAGATGTTGGATCTTTGTACATCAAATACTGCTCAAATTCCCACAGTTGAGATCAACCCATGAAAATAAGTCCAATCCAACGCCTATAAATTACTAATTAGGATGATTTTTGGTTTGTAGGTTCACTTAGGGATTGGTCAAACATCCATACGGTCAGTCCTCTAAGAGTGTACCACGTGGCTCATATAGTGTCCTGTAACCGGAGTGTCATTTTCGGGCGGTAACTAGAGCCTGAGCCATAAAAGATACTTTGAGATTCTCCAAATCTCTTGGACCGTACGCATGTGAACACATTGCCATTAGTATACCGTTACAAAAATACACTTTAACATGGTTTAAAAAATGGCCGTTATAATGGATTCGGACCCCTCCCATTATGTTATGTACCGTTTTAATGCTCAGAAAATATTAACGGCCATTAATTTTCTGTTATAATGAAAATAATGACCGTTATTTTCTGAAAAAAATTGTTAAAAAAGCGTCGGTTATTTTTCGTAATTAAATTTTATTAAAAATTTGAAATTCAAAATTTAAATTTTGGCGCTGTTATTCTCTGTTTTTGCCCTTATGCATTACGATCCACTGTAACGGAAAAAGGGTAACGCCCCCAGTCCGTTATATCGTTGTAACGGCCCCTTTTAAACCTTGCTCTTAAACTCTGTATTCTCCAAAGTCTCTGTTGTGGTTCAAGGGATATGTTAAGGACTTTGGATCCTCTAATAAAACGAAAAGAAAGGGTGAGCAAGAAACACAGTTTTCTGAGTCTCTCTCCGCTCCTTTTTCCCTCCTCTCCTTCATGATCTTTGGCCATGTCCGGTGTCGGTGTTGGTTTCACCATGGATCAGACAACTGATGATGCCACTGGTACCATCCACGTGTAGCACTTATTGGCCAAATGTCTACAAGTGGCAGCCCAACAACCCTCCAACCCAATAGATACATAATGTAGACGCATGGTACAAGAAGTAACCAATAACACTAGTAAGTCACGCGGTCGGGCTCCTGGGATTGGTCTTTTTTGACAGGCTCTCGGGACAGGTCTTGTCGAGCATGGAGTTCGAGAACACAACGTTTGTGATAGTGCTGAGTTGGCATTCACTTTTTGCCAGAGCAAACCACCGTTGGATTCTCGGAATCCCAACGACAGACAAGGCCGGGACCGGGGAGCCTGTTCCCAGCATTAACTTATATTAAAAGCATAAATACTTGATTGGTAGCTGCCAACAATACGATTCCCGCCAACTTTCTGCCTTGTAGAAGATGTCAGAATAGGCAGCTACCATTAACGTGGTAATTATAACTATTCAACCAACCTCACCGTTAGAAAACCACCTCACGGCGGATGAACGCGAAGTATTTGACTCCCTGGTACATCTATAAGAAACGAGACATGTCCAAAGCTTCAAAGCTAGCTCAAGGACCTTACTCGTGTGAGTCGCGACTGTATTCTGATCAAGATCAAGTTATTACGGATGGAAAGCTCTCAATCAGAGGCACTATGCATAAGAAGTGTAAGGGTAGGACGGTCCTCAGATGAGTTTTACCTCATGTACGTTTAGTATACTTATTGGTATATCTGATAGGAGACTGGACGACCCAATGACCCGAGACAGTAAACGGGTCGAACGATCTTTGAAGGATGAACAGATATTTAGTAGACCAGTCGACTAGCCTCAGAGATTAGTCGCCCACTCAGGGAAATCCTCTATACTATAAGTCCCTGCTTGGTTCGCTGCACTGGGATGGAAATGCACTGACTTGTCACAATTTTGGAATGTACATGATTGGAATTGGGGGCATGCAAATGAGTTGGCGTGCAAGTGATTGTCAAGCCCTTGCAATCTCCCTAACAAAATAGATGCAAGCAAGTGCAGCCCAAAAACCATGGCAAGTGAGTGCATTGCCACTCACTTCATTTGCACTGGAGTGCAAAATGCATCTCAGTGCAGCGAACTAAGCATGGCCTAAGCCTCAACCGAGTGATCGGACTTTATTGATCACGTAGCACCAATGGTAAAAAAAATTGACCTTTGTGAGAGGCGCCTTTGGCTATGTATTGAGCTAATCTTGACCCTAAGCAGTTGGACGTACACTTGATCACAAGGAATTTTCCTAATTCTAAGTACTTCATTGCCAAATTTAAGGAACCCTAGCTCCCTTTGTCCATACACAAGTAAAATATATTGAGTGTCACATCCCCAAATCTGGGATCCATCACCTGAGCCGAATATCCATGGGTTGACCCATTTACCTAAAACCCAAATGTGAATATGGAAGAAAATGAAGTGTTCAAATTAAAATGATTTAATTTTTTTTATAATTATCTATAAATCAAAAGAAAATCTTTTGTAAAGGCACTTTGACATTTATCCATTGGTATATCTTCAAAAGAGGTTAGTTCTTATTGTAAATCGACTTACTAAGAAGCATACTTGTTCTTCAATATTGAATATCTTTTTCTATTTGCAGTTAAGTTGAGTAGATTCTCTTCTTGGACCCGCTTCATAGATTCCTTTGCATTGGGCAGATTCTCATTCTTGGTTGAATAGATTCTTGATTGTTTGAACCTTAGGTGGATTCTCTCGATTGGATGAGTGGATTCTCGACCGTTTGAACCTCAGGTGGATTTCTTTGGTTGGTTGAGTGGATTTGAACCTTGGGTGAATTCTCTTAGTTGGTTGAGTAGATTATTGACCGTAGGATTGTGATTCTCGATCAATTGGTTAGGTGGATTCCCTACCATTTCACTTAATTGTGTTTGATGTAATTTCAAGATTTGATGAATAAAATCTTTATCTCGTCGAACCGATTGACAGTGGATGTAGGTGTAGATTCATAAAACCACTATAAATCTCGTGTTGCATGGTTGTGCCTCTTTTTCTGTCTTTTTGTTACAGTTGTGTTCATCTTGTTTATTTTATCATTCTTGCCTTTGTGGATGTATCTGTTATATGATTATTGAATATTAGCATATATTCTTATGTAAGTGGACTTTTAATTTTAAATCGGCAAAAGTTTTTAAAATAATTTTATTCACCCCCTCTAGAACCTTGTATAGGGATAAGAGCATACGGTGATCACTCATCTATGATTCAATTGGTACAGAGCATAAGGTTGTTTTGTATCCAGACCACCTTACTTTGATGGCTCAAATTATGTTTATTAGAAGTCTAGGATGAAAGTTTTTTTTAAAGCCTCTAGATGAGAAAGTTGAGAAGTGGAGGAAGAGGGATGGATTTAGTTACTAATGCTGACATAACAACTACTTGGAAGAAAGGTAGAGTTGAATGGACCGTGTTCGAAAAGAATTTTGTAGTGCTAACTCTGGAGCTTTGAATGCTTTGTATCCTAATGAATTTAAATAAGTAGGAGATATTTTTAGAGACAATTCATGAAGGCACAAGTGATTTATTAAATTATCTAAAATTTAAATATTTACACACAATTTGAGAAAAATTAAAATGGACGAGAATTAAACATTCCCTGAATTTTACAGCTAATTTAATGATGTTGTGAACTCTTTGTGGGAATTAGGTAAAATTGTTCCAGAACCTAAAATAATAAGAAATTTGTTGAAATCATTACCTGAGAGATTCTACCCCCAAGACAACAACCATAAAAATAGCAAAAATATTGACAATATTAAGCTAGAAAAACTATTAGGCTTCATTCAAACATTTGAATTAAAATTATAACCTACTGGGAAGAGATAAATTGTTTAATAAACTTTTAGGAAGGAAACTATAAATGAAGAAGAGTCAGATGACCCAAATGAAAGAGATGGAGAAATTGATCTAATGACTAAAAGTTTAGAAGACTCTGCGCGAAGAACAATATAAACTTTAGAAAGAAAAACAAAAGTACCTTTGAGAAAAATATAAAAATTTAAGGGTTTGTTTGGTAACCCGGAATTGAGCCGGATTTGGATTTATGATTCTTGGAATTACAAATCTCAGTGTTTGGGAGGACCGAATTCCAAGAATTATATTTCCAATTCCGTGATTTTCCCGGAATTAAAAGTTTTAGGGGGGAGAAGAAACTTCTAATTCCTGGAATTCTATTTTTGGATGGAGAGATTCGAGAGAATTTTTATCGAGCTCCAATTCTCACACGCATCCCTAGGTGGATGTATAAACCAAAAATAGTAAAATTAGTTATTTGCAACCATTAAATTGGTGTCTTATTGGTTGATATTTAACTGTGGGATATCTAGCATTATTTGGGGTAATTAGATCCAAAGGCTAGAAATTTTTAGTCAACCTTATTTTTAGCATGTAAGTCCACCTAGGAATGGGACAAACATCCATATGGTCTGTGATCTCTAATAATGTGCCACATGGCTCATACTATGGTCTATCATCAACGGATGATAAATTTGGAACTGTTAGATTATGTCTTTTATGGGTTGATTTTTAACCCTGGGATACATATATAGCATTAGTTGGGGCACCGAGACCCAAAGTTGAGAGATAAGGTCTACTTAGGGACGTAACTAATCGTTGGATTGATGTCTTCTATGAGTTGATTTTTTAACCGTTGGATATATAGCACTGGTTGGGGTACGATGATCCAAGTTGAGAGATAACTAATTAGCTTAATTTTAGTTTGTAGGTCCACCAGAGATATAACTAACCATTGTCTTGGTGTATTATGGGTTGATTCTTAGCCGTGGGATTTCTAGCATTAGTTGGGGTACGGAGATTCAAAGCTCATAAGTAACTAATCAGCCTTATTTTTAGTATGTAGGTCCACCTAGGGATGGGAAAAATATCCATACGGTATTAGTGATTTGTACCCATTAGATTTGTGTCTTTTTATGGGTTGATTTTTAACTATGAGATATCAATCATTATTTGGGGTACTCAAATCTAAAGGTTAGAAATAACTAATCAGCCCGATTTTTAGTATGTAGGTCCACTAAGAGATGGGACAAACATCAATACGGTCTATTGTCTCAATGATGTGCCACATGGCTCATAATGTGGTCCATCATCAGCGTTGATGACGGACATCCGTACTTGTTGCATCATGTGCCACTTAGTCAGGCTTTAGCCATGAGATTTTGGCATGGGTTAATATTGGTAAAAAAATATCAAAATAATTTTATTTGGTATTTTTAATTTTTTTTCTCTAAATTAACATTGATAACAGTAAACTGACGGATGACAAAAAACATAACAATCGTTATAACATAAAGTTCATGAGATAATATTTCTCTTAAGTAGATAGATAGAAAATTCAATTATGTTAGATCTCCAAACAGCTAAAATTCGATTTCATTGGGAATTCCACGGTGCAGCCAAACACTAGAAATTTCAATTCTTGAAATTCAAATTCCTAGAAATCACAAATTCTGGAATTCTATTTTCAATTCCAAATCCATGTCTGGTTGCCAAACAGGCCCTAAAGGGAAAAAAAACATCTAAAGATAAAATTTAATGTTACAAATGTAGAGATTATAGACATCTTGTTATTAAATGTGCTAACAAAAATAATATAAGCTAAAACAAAGCAATGAATGTCATTTAAGATAGTGATATTGATAAATTTTGATTATGGATGATAATATTTGAATGACAATTAAGAATCATCAAGTGTAAGAACTCTAATGATAATAACAAACATTAATAAAACCATTTCTGAAAAAATATTTAGAAAATTCTAGTGAATTTAAAGAAGAAGAGAAAATTAAGAAACTTGTAACAAACTATATAAATAAAACATAAAGGGAAAAGAAACAATAGATCATTAAACGAGAAAATGAATGAAGTCTCAAAGAAAAAAGAAGAAAAGAAAAGATCTCAGGAGATATCTTTTATTTTCTTTGTCGTATCTTGGAATCCTCGTCCTCGGAGTTTGTATATAGGAGTGTTGATGTGGTCTTGAGATATCATTCTCGATTTGTTCCTTCTGATCGTTTTTGCTTTTGAATTGTGGATCGAATATTTTCGACAAGTACAATTTAGGTTTTAAGATTCTTTCTAAGGTTGCTTTCTTTATCTGGACGATGTTTTTGGCCAAGATTTTGACCAAAGACAATTTGATTTAGTGTAAAAGGATTTTGGTCAATTATTGCTTCATGTGCAAGGTAAATGGAGAATCCATTAACCATCTCTTTTTTCCAGCATGGTTTTAGGGAGGCAAGTTTGGGGCTTTTTCTTCTCGTAAGTCAAGAAGGTTCTTTCTAAAAATTTGTAGAGGATTGAGGAAGAGTTAAAGGCGACGGTTTCTCTTTCTTCGTTAAAGGTCTCTAACCTCCTATCAAACGTTCATCAAAGTCATTCACTTTTATCATATTTTATTTACTCAAGACATATCTAATTAGAGTTTAGCCGCACACTTTATCTTCGATAGTTTCTGCGAAGAAGTCATGATTGACCTGATCTAGTGGGCCATCAACTCCAGCAGACTCCAATATGAGGGGATGCGACAGTGATGGACTTCATAGACAGGCGATGATCACAATCAAGCACATGCACAGATGTTTCGGCCATTCATCATATTCACTTCATGAAGATTAATAGCTTATATTTCTTATAATCAATCACATGTTCCTTTTTTAAATGGACTTTAAAAGGACATATGATCGCGGGAAGGTATTAGAGTATATATCTAGTTGGATTAGTATAATCATTGTAATAAATTGTGTGAAATGCATTATATCATTATTGGTGTATCTCATAACATATTCTCTCGGTTGTCAAGATTAGGTAAGATAACATTTAATATCAATCAAGATATCAGATTAGATCTCTTAAGATTAATTTCCATCTTTAGATGTTTTTCCATCTCTATATAAACTTTGGATTAGGGTTAGTGTAATCACCGAAGTTTTATCAATAAATTCAAACTTATATAGCGAGGAGTTAAGGCAAATGGGATACAACTAAAACTTGCCACAAGGGCTTGTACTGGTTTACTAGGTACGAGTGCCCCTATTCGATCACGACAAGAAAAAATGGAGTGGTAGAGAGTGCAATGCCATGAAATTTGATGAGATCCACTTAAAGCGCACCTAGGTGTCAATTTCCAAGTGCAGCTCTATCGAGTTTTTATTTCTCCGATTTCTAACCGGGTTCAAATCGTTGTTTTAAAACGTGAAAACTCATTGAGTCGACTTAACCGAGGGAAAAAAAAGATTTCTATTCAGTAGTTCATGATGTTGCCCCTCTTCATAAACAGCCACATATGGAATTTAGGGCGGGACCCATGTAATCACAGGGACAATATTCTGTGAGACCCACGTTTAAGTGTATAAGTGGCGGTTAGTGAAAAGGCAAAACATGGTTCTGATGTTCTCCCTGAAAATCAAATCACTTCTCAGACTTTTGTACAGTCAGAATATTTTTTTTTTTGCGGTGAACTTTTCTTTGACCCCTTGTGGCGTAAAACTTCTATCACAAGAAATTGTAAATCACACAATCACAAGCCAATGAGTTCTACACAAGTGCTTTTGCAACGTACCCATGTGCTGTTGCTTTGAGGTGTACGTGCCGAGAACTCATTGGCTGTGATTGTGTGATTTGCAATCCGCTTGTGACAGAAGTTTTAACCCCTCGTGTAACAATAACAGATCTAAGTAAAGCTGCAACAGTAACAGTAGGAGTAGAACTTTGCTGACGTACGTCTGTCATCAGCTTTGATGACGAATCACATTATGAGCCACATGGCATTCTTAGAGATTAGATGTTTGGCCCAACCCTAGGCGGACCTACAGAACAAAAATTAGCCTGATTGATCACTAAGCAGTAACCAGACTAATTTTTGGTCTGTAGTTCCACCCAGGGTTGGGCCAAACATTCATGCCGTCAGCGATCTCTAAGAGTGGGCCACGTGGCTTATACATTGGTCCGTCGGTGGCGTTGATGACGTATGTCCGTTAGCAAAGTTCTATTCAGTGGGAATAACTGCGTAGTTGGAGACTTGAAATCTCGCCACGTGGAAATGTTTAGCATCGCTTAAAAAAGAAAGGGAATCTAATAGCCGTTAGTGTCGGTGATCCGCCACTGTATACGCGAACTGATATCGCTACAACCATTTGACAACCAAATCAGCATGAGCCGTTCTATGAAACAAAAAGTCCCTAAAAGTACCACGGGGCAGTCTATTCGGGCCCAATGACCCATGAATGTTGGTCAACACGTTAGTGAGCTAAATACCAAAAACAGCGTGATTGGTGATTTCTATCCATTGGATTTGAGCTTTTTTTTTATTATAGGCTTCATGAACAGGCCCATGGGCTGGTTCCAAGCCCATGATGAAAAGTACTCAAATCGAATGGCTAGAGATCACTGATCAAACTGATTTTTTGTGTCTATGTTTACCAAGGTGTGGGCTACACATTCATGGGTCAGTGGGACCGAAAGAGTATGCCACGTGTTAAATTGAGGGAGGTCTGTAGCAGAATCTTGATACAGAATTCTGTATTGTAGTATTTCCAACAAGCATTGACATAGAGTTTCGTGGGGGACAGGTGTGGGCAAAAAAGGGCAGGAGCTAAGAGGTCAAGCGCTTAAGCAGTCAAGCTGACCCGCTGCCGACACTATCCCTCTGCCCGTGATCCGCTGCCCGGGGAAAGGGAGTGGGCCATCGAGGGCCCAACCCTCCTTTAATTTCCAATACTTGTTTATATTGTATCGTGTATTAATGCGTTACTCTACTCACAAACCAGGTAGTATTTTACAAGGACAGCTTTTTAACAGGCTGTCGGTGGGATGCTGTCTCTATCACTGCCAGCTGTAAGAACAAAGCCACCGTTAGATCTTCAATTGGAGGAGCGGGCCCCATTGTCGACTTTCGTCCCTTCTCCCTATACTCTCTCTCTCTCCTTCTAAAACACATGGCGGACTTGAAAATTTATTAATGGACTTTCGGACTCCAAAGCTGATTTTAGGGGACATTTTTTGGACAGTTTGCTCCGGTGGTCTTTAAAAAGAGAGGAGATGGGACGGTGCTTTCACTACTACTTTCTCCCGGCTGGCTCTTTCAAGGCATATACATAATAATTTGGAAAGAAAAAGTGGGGGAATATATAAATATACACATAAAATAAGGTGTCTTTTGTGAATATTAAAAAAGTAGGGGGTGTGCTGTGCTGTTATACCCTTTAAGGATTAAAATTTAAAAAAAAAAATTGGCAAAAGAAAAACTTAGGGTTTGTATTAGATAATGATGTTCTAATAAGTTGAATTGACAATGATTGGAGACCTGATTAGGTTTTCTTCTTTTTGTATCCTTTTTATACATACAAGTAAAATAAGAAAATGTTACAGTAGACATGAGGTCCACAAACGTTTGTTATAGACCTTAGGCTAAATCCGTCCGATTTTACACTTCACTTAATATGGCCAGTGGGCGGAGATGGTCAGGATCTTGAGTCCTGACTTAGTAAGCAGGTTGTCTTGAGTTCGACTAGTAAGCAGGATGTCCTGAGTTCGACTCCTGGAGAGGCCATACCCCTGGGATTTATCCCAATACATCAGGCACGTGGCAGAAGGGTGACTTAGGGGGCGTTTGGGAACGAGAGAACGAGAAGTAAAAGCACTTCTATTTGTAGTAGAAGTTACTAGTTGATTTTTTACGTTCTAATTTTTTAGAAGTAATTTCTCTTAGAAGTTATGAACTAAAAAATTTTAGCTTCAGTTTTAAGTTAATTTTTAACTTTTCAAAAGTTAAAATATGAAACGTATCCTAACTAACTTTTTAACTTAAAAAAGTCAATAAATTACTTTTTTGTGTTGCCAAAGGCCCCGTAACGTATCCTACGGGATTAGTCAGGTGTTCTAAGAAGCCCAATACCGGTAGTATAAAAAAAAATTAAAAAGTTTACACCCCACTTTAAATTTTTGTGGTATGTGAAGTCTAACTAGAAGATGGACGTACAAATCCACTTATTTAAAAGTGACTTTTTTGACATGCTAAATGACACGGCCTTGATTTAAGAGCTGATTTATGTGAGATGATCTCAATGTATCCAGTTGGTGAAGGAGAACCAACTACAACATGACATTTTGTAAGGTGTCGCCATAGCAACTGTGGAAATTTTGGATGGAAAAACTTAAGCATCTTGGCTGGCATGAACAACTACAAAAGTTACTTCAGATGATTTTTTTATAAGGCAAAATACTTGCGATGACTAAATAAGACCTTATTATAAGTGTTTTGTAAGTATTAACTTTACTTATGTTGCTAGGAAAAATAATGTAGCACCTTATGTTTTCGATTTAGAGCCGCTAGGGGCTTAAACCATCAAAATGGGTAGTTTTCCCCCTCGAATGGTCTGACCCCCTCTCGGGAGTCCTATTCTCAGCCATAGATTCCAAGAATCGAACGGTGGTTGATAACATTTAGCTGACATTCACTTTTTCGCTAGTGCTCAACCACAGTTGGATTCGTGAATCCAATGGCCAAGAACATGACTCCCGGAGCCTGAGGCTTAAGACACAAGGTTTGAGCATTTGTAATTGTATGTGTGGATACAATATATAAATCGACTAATCTTAAGAGTACACGTGTCACTATAATTAAGAGCTACACACGTTATATTAAGCACGTGATAAATGGGTCTCTGACTAATTTTGTAGGACGCAATTAATATAATCTTTTAATTTTTATTTAGTCATATTAAGAATACAAACATTCTATATCAGAGATGAACGTTACTTAGAAGACTTCCTAATTATTTGTTCATAATTATGAAGGTTTTCTTTCGAACAATTAATCTGAAGAATAGAAAGACTCCGTTAAGTTCTAATACTTCTTGGAATATGACTGTTTTCCAAATCTATAAATTAAGGTCAGGAGTAAAGGTATGATCATTTGATCTCCAATTAATTCACTTGTAGCTTTGCTTTCTTATGCTTACTTAAGAGTCAGAGTGTCTTTACAGGTACCACCCCATGTTAACAAAGGAAGCAAGATTCCGACTTCTCTAATCAGAGCCAACCTTACCCACAATATGTGCTCCCGTTTTTGGCTTTCAATGAAATGTTAACTACCCAACCAAAAAATAAATGGTGACCATCTTCACAAACCTGGAGTTCAATTTAGCAATGAAACGTGGAGTTTAATAATCCCATCAAAATGACAAATGGGGTGTTCAATCAAGTTTACAGTGAAATGGAGAATTCGATATTTCACATCTCGAAACTACTATTTAGTGCTAGAAATGTCGAATTAAGCTTACTCTGGTGTGGATTGAGCTGATTGGTGAGGAGAGATTATCTTTATAAAAATCAATTCAGTCATCTCTATGCAGCAAAAACAACCTATCCCTAGTTTTACTTTTTTGGCTTAATTGCGCACATCGACGTCAAAGTGCGTGCGTGCGTTCGTAAAAAACAAATACAGCCTTAATGGTTTTTCAAATCAAGGGTAGAAGGGAAGAAGGAAAATATACCAAGAGAGAGTTTAATTTGTCATCTTGTACCGTTGTACGTTGGGCTCTCAATATCACCATCTGCATCGTGCGTAAATATAATAAGAAATGTCGCGTCGTTATCGAATTATAATATTACTTAATTATAATAGGGATTAGTGAAAGTGAAAGAAAGTGAATTAGTTTACAAAATATTATTACTTAATTAAAAATAAAAAACCATATTCACGAGGATGCCCTTGAAATTAATTAATTAATTTTATTTTTTATTCAAAATAGTTCATCGATCGCCTTTTATAACCGTCGATGTTGGCCACTTGTCACATGATCCTCTTACGGGGAATCTAAAGATGTTAACAAAATTATAATATTAAGCTCCGTCATAAAACTTTTTGTTGATCACCAAACAGAGCCTTAATAGTGTATTTTCTTTTGTTGCCAATAATTCAATAAAAAGAGCACTACGGTGTCATTTTTTCACGGCGCATTGAGTTTCTTTACATGTAGCAGATGAGGTGAAAGGCGACTAAAACTTCTGTCACAATATCACAACCCACAATATGAGCCACGTGGCATACTATTAGAGGGCGTTGACCGTATGGATGTTTGGCCAGTCCCTCGGTGGACTTGCAAACCAAAAATCAGCCTGATTAGTGATTTATAAGTGTTGGATTGAAGTTATTTTCATTAGTTGATTTTACCCGTAGTAATTTGAGTGTTATTTGGGTGTAAAGATCTAAAGGTTGTAAATCACTAATCAAGCTGATTATTGGTTTGCAGGTTCACAACATCTTGTGACAGAAGTTTTACTCGGTGAAAGGCCAACAATGGGCCCACGGATCACTACCTCAGCATTTCTCCACATGTTCTTTTTGTAAAAAAATATTTTTAAAAATTCAATAGGAATAATTTGTAGGGGAAGTATAGGACATGGTAGGGTATAGGCAACGTTGACAAGGGCACTATCCATGTGACCAATCCTGAGGTTTCGCTTATCAAGTGGACGGTTTAGATTGGCTACTTTAGGCTCCACGTGTAAAGAAAGACTCGCATTTCGATAAAGAATTTGGAGTGTAGCTTGTGAAAATCTTGTCCATATATTATAGGGTTATTGTAAGGTCACCAGTGGTTTGACTCAAACCAGCACTGTGGCGGCTCTGAGGCCCTAGGGCTGATTTTGGGTGAGGAGATCATCCTCAAAAAAAAAATTAAAAAATAAAAAAAAAATAGACCATTATAAGATTCTGACCAACCAAATTTGATCTTCAGAAAATGAACGGCTCAGAATGAAGAGCACATTTTTGGGGTCAGAAAACTCAGACTGACCTATTTTTTTGGATGATCTCAATGGTGAGAAATCATCCCTGGGGGGGCTCTCACCCATGTCAATGCAGGACACTATAATTATCCTATATTATATAGTGAAGGGGAGGTTGCTGGACTGTCACTGCAGGCTTCATGCCTTGATCATATGGGACTTTTCTAGCCTCTTTGGGAGACTCAGCAAATCTAGACCATCCATCATTAGACAATAATCCAACAGGTGTTTCCTTTTGACCCCACCACCTTAGCAGCCCCTAGTGAAAACCCTATTCTTCTCAGGGACTGAGGACTATTATGTCGGCACAGAATGCAAGTCTTCATATTAAAATTAGGTTTTTTTGTTGGGAAGATTGTCTATTTGAAATGACATTATAGAAAGGCTAAGCTAGTTTTAAGAAACCTTCATGGAATCTGTTTCTTTTGCCGAGCATTTTGGAATCTTCTGGGGAACTTCCTCTTTGCCAATTATGGGCTCTCGTATGCATGGTTTAAAGGAACAGTTATAACATCAGTTATAACGGTAACGCACCCAGATTTTATTTGCTAACAAGAAGTTAAAAATTCGTTATTTTCAAAATAACGGACATTTATTTTGCCGAGCACTTTGGAATCTTCTAGGGAACTTCCTCTTTGCCAATTATGGGTTCTCGTATGCAAGGTTTATAGGAACAGTTATAACGGTAACGCACCCAGATTTTATTTGCTAAAAAGAAGCCAAAAATCCATTATTTTCAAAATAACGGCCATTATTTTGTCCGTTATTTTACCACTATGGATGTTCTATTGATTTTTTTTTTTTAAATAACAAAAGAATATTTTTTAGATATTTTTTTACCATGATGTGACTTGTTATAACGGACCCGAAAGCATCCAACATAAATAAGACGCGGTAACGGAATGAGGTTCACAGGTTGTTCAGGGTTAGCGATTCTGTTCCGTTTAGGAAAAAAAAGAGAAATGCTATCTTACGCTTAACCGTAAAAGAGAGCCGTGCAGTGAGCCGTGGACCGTTGGATTCAAGAAATCCATAATCCACGTGGTAGCGACTTTATGGTAACTATTTTACTTTTTGCAGTGGTTGCCACATGGACTGCCGGATCTCTTAAATTCGACGGTCTATGGCTCTTTTTTGCGGTCAAGTGTATAGTAGCAGACCCTTAAAAAATAGAAAGAGCCAACTGTTAAATTCTTCATAATTGATAGGTACACATGGCACAATCTGACTGGTGTGGATACTTTTTGTATACAACAAAGTGTGACACAATTATGACTCTTTTTTATCTTATCTCTTTAGTTTTTTAAGTAATGAGAGAGTAAGTCCATGATCATGATCCAATGGACGACTATGGAGTCTTTTTCATTGACAAAGTATACCTTAGGCTCTGGGGCAAGCCACATACTCGGTAAATTTTTTTGCTTTGGGATTCTCTCGTTGCAGCTTTGTGGTATTCTTGAAAACGTGCCACGTGGAACACTCTTTCGGGTCCACTGATCATGAATGAAGTGCTCATCCCTTATGAACCTACATACTGAAGATCAGGCACTAGTCGTTCGTTGTAAAAACCCCCAAAAGAAGTCTTGAATCCAATGGTTAGAAATCATCCCAGGAAAAAGGTCATATCCAACGGTTAGAGATCACCGATCAGGCTGCATTTTGGTGTGGAAGTACATTAAGGGGCAAGCAATTAGGTCATGTGTTAGTGGCCTAGAAAGAGTATGCCACGTGCTACGTTCTTAAGAGCCCCACAAAACGAAAACCCTGATTTGAAGTTTGCTAGTGGAGGAGAAAAGATTCGCTGTCCCCGGGACCTTCAAACTTTGAAGTTTCCCCTCCCAAAATGTCTGACACGTACGACAAGGCCTAAACCTAACCCATGTTAAACCATTGGTTAGTTAGTTAAGGGTGATCAAACTTTGAAGTTTCCCCTCCCAAAATGTCTGACACGTACGTCAAGGTCTAAACGCAACCCAAGTTAAACGGTTGATTAGTTAGTTAAGGGTGGTTAACACAGGGTACGTGTCAAACATTTTGGGAGCGAATTTTGAGGGGAGCTGAGCAAAGTTTTGTTCTCAACCCTCCTTTGTACGACAAGTACCCTAAACCTGCCTAACCCATGTTAAAAAAAAAGTAGCCAGGTAGAGTTTACGTGGGTTAGGGCAGTTTTAGGCTTTTATCCTTTTAGGGTCATACATCTTGCAAAGGGGGGAATTGGAGCAAAACTTTGCTCCGGTTGGTAGAGGAAGCCCATCTAACCACTAAAAATAGCTGTACGGTTGAGTCGTGGACCTTTAGATTGAAAAAGATAAAAACCTCACAATGGATCTCTTGAATCCGAAGGTGTGGAGTGGACCCGACCAGACGACTCCTTTTCATGGTAAAGTCATGGGATATCATTTTACTTAGAAATAAAATAAAGAAGTGTTGGTATAAAAGTTAAGTGGGTTAGTGCAGATCTCGAGGTATGATATCAAACGTGGGCCCACCAAGGGATAACCGGTCAATTGAATAAGGCAGACAGTATATAGGTAGAGAGAAGCTTGGAAGCATTATTAGGAAGTGGACCAACCAGTAGGAGACAAGATGATAGACGGTGCAATCTTTCGGGATAAATGGTGGTCACTTTATTTTAGTTTGTTATGAGAAATCATCTTTATAGTTAGGTTGTCATAATTTTCATGTAAGAAGTGGAAAGTTAAATAAGGGGATTAGTACTTTGGATTTGATTGGAGATTGATTGCGTTGCATTATTAAGATTGTTAAAATAGTCTTTTCTGGTTTGGGGGATAGGAGCACAGTTTTTTCACCTTTTGCTGGCTCTCGTGCCCCCCCTACATAGCTCGTTTTTATGGGCCCACCAACCGTATGGATGTTTACCCCACCCCTTGGTGGATATACATACCAAAAATCAGCCTGATTGGTTTTCTCTAGCCATAGATTCTAGAACTTTTTTAGAATTGATTCTAGTTGTTGGAGTCATGCATGTTTTTTTTCGTATCTTTTATGTAATAATTCAATGGCTAGAAATTATCAATCAAGATAATTTTTGACCCCTCTTGGGAGTCGGTCTTGGGGCTATGGATTTCTAGAATTCAAAGACTTGTGGGATTGTTGTAGGGGAAAACCCTACACCCCCTCGAAATATGCACAAAATCAGATACTAGGTCTTCAGATCCGTCTGATCAAACTCCTTTATCGAGTAATCAGACGTCAAACCTGGGAGGTCGTCTTCTTTGTCGTGTAGTCCGATAGTCCTACCCACTTGTCCGTTACCCCCGATTCGTGACCCTTTGTCCCGGCCATTATTGCACGTGTCACCCAGGGCATAAGGGGCATCTCGAAATCCACAGGCCTGAGTCCTTCTCCCAAAGAGGGGTAAAAAAAAGGTCCTCGGAGCACGAGCCTTTTGATAGTTATATCCACTAGGAGGTGTACGTGTTAAACATCCATGGGATTAGTGGGCCCAAAAAAATGAGTTATGTAGGGTCACGAGGGTCTTTGCATCTAAATAATTTTTCCTTTTGAGGGTCAGGGTCGTTTTTTTTCAAGTTTGTTCGAATAACACCCGGACATAAATACTATTTGTTGAATATAAATAGGGACATTTTGGTCACTATGAAAAGTGTCGATTTTTATTTATTAAATACAAATATGCCTTTATGTGGGATCTCTAGATCAAAATTTTTATTTTATAATAAAACCCGAGAGGTTGGTCAGAGAAACACACTTTGGAGTCAAATCTTGCCATGTGGCACGTTTTTTTGGGCCCCAGTAACTCATGAATGTTTGACTTTCCCCTTGATCAGTTTGATTGGTGATTCTTAGTCGTTGATTGGTGGTACAAGCTCGTACTGAATCTCAAGTCCAATAGGAACCACAAATTAGGTTCACTTTCGAGGTGTATAGTACCACCAAAAAATGTGGCAAGAATTGACTTCACAAATATACAGAATACATGTTTCTTACCAAACACTTCAGGTTTCTAAATACAGAAGTTCCTATGTTAGGTTTTCTTACATGTGGCAGCTGAGGTGGCATAGAGGTCCACATGATTCAAGAGATCTCCATGATTCAATACCTCATCTCTCTCCATGTGGCAAGTTTTGGCTACCAGGATTGCCAAATGGCAAAAGACGGAGGTTTCTTTACCTTTCTTTCCTATTAAAAAACAAAAAACCATGCCTCTTTCCCTGATTCACTTTTGGTCACTAGTGCTAGACTACTTCTTCACTTGACAAGTACCCTTTACAGCCCCTGTTTTAAATTTTTGAAATTTCAAATACTGTTGAGAACACTAGCGTCAAGGTACTTGTCAAGTGGAGACGTACGTGTATGGTCATTAGCACTAGTGACAAAAAAGGATTCTCTTTCTCACACGTGAGAAACATGCTTCTTTTGCCACGTGGTAAAAGGTTATTGTGCGGAGGATGATGTGGCAAAATTTATGATATTTCCGGACTACCCCTTCAGCTGCCACGTGTAACAAAATCCAACAGTGTAGAGACTTCTTCCCTCGTATGTGTAAGCAATAACCCAAAGGGTATTTTCTAATCTTCTAAGTTTCTAACCACTTCTTTCCCTTTCCAATATTTTAACCAAAAACAAAAAAAATTAAAAAAAAAACATTTTTTTTTATAACCAAAAATAAATGGTCTTCTTTTACCCCCAAAAAAGAGAGGGTATTTTATTAACGCCCCCTCAAATCTAAAAGTAATTTGTAATACCCCTTATATCTTCAAACTTTAGGATTAACCCCCTTGACCTAGTTTAACTATCATTTGACTAACATTAAATGTGACATGCATCATGCTCCTTTTAATGCACCTATGAAAGGATCATAATATTGAAATTACAATGTTAACGACGTGTTATTCAAGTCCACTTTAACTCAAGTCAACCACTGTTAAACTAGGTCAAGGGGGGTATTCCTAATGTTTGAAAGTATAAGGGGGTATTACTAATTACTTTAAAATTTTAGAGGGATGTTACTAAAATACCTCCCCCCAATATTTTTTGTACTGGAATAGAAATCTTGAGTAGAACTTTGCTGACTGAGCCGGTCAGCAAAATTGCTGAATAACTACAGTATGAACGAATTGTCATATTCTTAGAGATTTCTGATCGTATGAATGTATGGCCCACCCCTAGATGGACATATGGACCAAAAATTAGCGTGATTAGTGATTTCCAAGTGTTGGATTTGAGTCATTTTCATGGGTTGATTCTAACCGTGTAATTCGAGCAGCATTGGCCATTATTTAGGATACAAAGATCCAAAGGTTTGAAATCACTAATCAAGCTGATTTTTGGTTTGTAGGTCCACCTAATGATTAGCCAAACATCCATACGGTCAGTATCCTCTAACAGTGTACCGCGTGGCTCATATTATGGTCGGTTGCCAACCGGCCCCATTCATCAAAATTCTCCTCAGAGATCTTAACCATTAGGGTGCGTGGGCTTGCGTGTGGTGTTGCTTAACTGCATGTGCAGCCAGGGAAGCATGATGCAAGCATCATGTTGGCCCCACCATTATACACACTGCCTTCCACAAGAGACTCATTCCATGAAGGGACGACCCTAAGGCTCACTACCAACCGTTCACTTGTCCTGTCTACCTAACTAAAGGTTCAGACAAAATAGCAGGAAGAACATATATATATATATATATATATATATATAGAGAGAGAGAGAGAGAGAGAGAGAGAGAGAGAGAGAGAGAGAGAGAGAGAGAGAGAGAGAGAGAGAGAGAGTCAACGGGATGATCACAACCCTTATTTGGTATCATAGACTAACGGCTCAGAATGCATTAATGCATATGAGAATTTACAAAAAGATGGTAGACGGTCGGCCTCACGTTGGTTGGAAGGAACATTACTATATAATAATAATATTTATTATATCTTTGAAAAAAATTCCTTTCCTTCTTTCTTTAATTTTCCTTTGTTTATTTATTTTGGTTGGTTAATTAATTTTCATATTTTGAGAAACAGATAGCAATGGACAAACTAATCTTTTAATTTGACAAATATTCTACAAAATCTCAACCAATTGGGTCTCTCTCATTCTTTTTTTTCACTAATGAAATTTAATTTCTTTTTGTTTACGACACTACCCGCTCGGGAAATAGGACGGATTAGTAATGTGCCTGTGAACCCCATCAACCAACCACCGACGCTTTATTAATTATAAATATAACAAATTTTCCAAAAAAAAAAAAATCAATATTTTCATCTCTTATGATTTTTGGTGGTTTTGGTCTTTTCAATAAAGAGTCAGTGGTTGGTTGATGGAATTCACAGGCGCATTATGTTTCAGTGTAGACAATGACGATGTTCGCCGTGGGGTCTTACTAATTTCACCAAGTACATGAGATATTATTAATCCGTCTCGTATGATGCGGGATATTACTAAAATGCCCCTTAATTTATATATGGCTCAGGCTCCGAGGACCCCATTTTTATTCACCCCTCTTGGGAGTTGGACTCGGGCCGTGGATTTCGAGTATCCAATGGTGGTTGATAGCCAGTTCAATGTTATCGACCACAGTTGGATTCTCGACTCCCAAGAGGGGTCGGATACATTATTATTAATTAGAAGGGTGAAATGTTAATAACGCTGTATTACTAACTAGATGTAGTTGATGCTGAGGACTCTCGTGGCCCTACGTAGCGGATTTTTTGGGCCCAGTAACCACATTGGTGTTTAGCCCACTCCAACGGTTAGAAATCATCGATCAAGGAGTTTTTGTTGGCCCAAAAAACACTTAGGCCTTGTATGTTGATCAACAAAATGTTTTACGGAAAATGATTTTTATGTTAAAATGTATTGACATATATGCAAAAAATCATTTCTAGAAAATTTATTCAGGGCAACCATATAGGGCCTTAGAAGTATTTTTTTTTTAAATTTTTTTGGGTGAAAAATTGGGATCTAGACCATGCCTTAGAACCTGTTTATAAATTAAAAAAATGGGTCCAATTGTGGTCAGTCCAGATCTATTAATCCTTCTAGCCTGTGTTTGGTGATCATGCAAGACCCACATTTGATCCAACAGGATTAGAGTTGGCATGTAACATGCTGTAGCTTAATCCAAAAGCGTAAGTTAGCACATTTTTTAGTTCATTTGGGACCCACTGACCGTATGGATGTTTAGCCCACCTCTTGGTAGACCTTCATACAAAAATCAGCTTGTTTTATATAATTTTTAGCCGTTGGTTTTAGTAGTAAAAAAAAGAAGGTTGAATTAAACGGCTAGAATCACATCTTAAAAGTACTAAAATCTAATGGCTAGAAATTACCAATCATGATGATTTTTCGGAGTGCATTTCCATCAAGGAATGGGCTAAACATCCATGTGGTCAGTGGGGCCAGATGGCAGCCTTTAGTAACAGAAATGGTGCTAGCTTAAGCTTTTGGATTATACCACAGCTTGTTACATCGCCACCCTTTAAAAGTTAGGTTGCAACATCGAACCGTCCTTCAATCTCTGAACTTGCTGGCTAGGTCGCAGTCCAAAAATAGCACCAATCACACAATATCGATACTCTCACGGTGAATTGCAATATTGCTACGTTCTTTTCCACAGATTGGACGGCCATGATCGCCCAATCAGGTTGACTTTTTTCCTGTAAGAGATCCGAGGTAAATAAGGACTCTTTAAGATTCTAGAAGTGATTTCATGTCAGCTGTGTTGTCATTATTAATAGAGAAGACCAGAAATTTAATTTTTACTAAAAGTGTCATTAAAATTTAAAACTCACACTAACAAGCAAACCAAACGTAACGTCCGTTTATTTGGTATGTTTTCCGTTATGAGGTGGCAATGACTTGCCAAGATTAAATTTAGAGCTGTTTTCACGGCAACTAAGAGTGACAGTTTTCACCAAAAGTCAAGCACACGAGCCTCTAAATGTAAAAAAACAAGTGAAGAACAAGAGAGAGAAAGGCGTGTTTCCGTGTGTTGGTGGGGTCAGGAGAGGGAAGCAAACCGGGCAGGAAGGACAGAGCAGATGTGGGGGTGGTGGGGGAGAGCGGGCAGCTGCCCGTTTTACGATGGGACCGCTGAAACCCACATGTGCAGAGCTGTTTTCTGCCTTTAATTTCTGCACTGTATATGCTTTGGTGTTTAGCTCCAAAATTTATTTATTTTCTGATTTATTTTATGTGATGACGCGCTCTTCTCATCTCCACCCACTCTTCTTTGTTTTTTTTTTTTTTCTTTTTCTTTTTCTTTATTCTAACAGCTGTTAATTCCTTTTACCATCAGAAAAAAAAAATTCCATAAAAGTTAGGTTTTTTTTCTCAACTATGAATTTGGGGGTCAAAGACTTCTTGCAGTTAAAATCTGTAATTTTTTTTTCTTTCTCTCTCTTGAGCTTTATTATTAGAGAGAGAGAGAGAGGAGAGAGGAGAGAGGAGAGAGGATGATTGGGGTTTATGTTTTTGTTTTGACGCATTAGCTGTGTCGGCGGAGATGTTGATAAAGGTAGAATTGAAATTAGTAGGATAAAAGAGAGGTTGCAGAGAAGAAAGGGTTTTATTTGTATTAGTTGTGTTGTTGTAGTTAGGGTTCTATCCCCTTTTTTATTCATTATTTATTATCTTCCTTCTCTTTCGTTTTGGTTTTCTGCATTGAAGATGCTCGACATTTTTACTGAAAGAAGTTGATTGGGTTTTTTTATTTTATTGTTGCTTTGGGTAAGAAGAAAGGAATAATAAGAGAGAGAAGGGGGGGTTTTGGGCTGGTGGGTTCTCTCTGAGAGGAAGAAAGAAAGCAGCAGCTTCGCTTCGCTTAACCCAGACGAGATGGGGTTGCTCCATTTCCGGGTCTGAGTGAGTGAGTGTCTGTGAGTCTGTGACTGTGGTTTTCTTCTTTCTAGATCTCGTAACAGTCGATTCCACCATCATCTGGGTGCTTCTTGTTCTGTACCTGAAAAAAGATCGGATTTTTCGGTCTGGGATTAACAGGTAACTGACAGATCTGGAACAAAATTGGGGTTTTTCTGAAGTGGGTGTTCGTTTGTGAGCAATGGAGGCTAGTGCGGGTTTAGTTGCAGGCTCTCATAACAGGAACGAGCTCGTTGTCATTCGCCGCGAAGGAGAATCTGCCGTAAGTTCCAAGCTTTCGCTCTTCGATGGGAAAAAAATTAGTAGCATTTTGTGGTGCATTGCGATTTCTGTGATTAATTTTTGAAGAATTCGGTGGATTTTTAATTTTTGGGAGTTTTTTGTTCTTGCAGCCGAAGCCGTTGCAGCAGTTAAGTGGGCAAATCTGCCAGATTTGTGGTGATGATGTCGGACTCACTGTCGACGGGGAGCTCTTCGTCGCCTGTAACGAATGCGCCTTTCCAATTTGCAGGACTTGCTACGAGTATGAGCGCTGCGAAGGAAGCCAGGTCTGCCCGCAGTGCAAAACTCGGTTCAAACGTCTAAAGGGTAACGGGTTTCTTTGCTTTCTCACATCTTGAAACAATTTTGCATCCGTCTTGAATCAAAATTGGTTTTTTGGGGGTTTTGTGCTTCTAGTTCTTAAGAGTTACTTGAAATTCGCAGGGTGTGCTAGAGTTGCGGGAGATGAAGAAGAAGATGGCGTAGATGATCTTGAGAATGAGTTTAATTTCATGGGAAGAGATAAGCAGGATATGCAGTATATTGCTGAGGCCATGCTCCAGGGCCACATGAGCTATGGCAGAGCTGGTGATGCGGACATGCCTCAAGTAGTCCATACAATGCCTCAAGTTCCTCTGCTTACCAATGGCCAGATGGTACCCTACTTCATCACCTTTACAAAACCTGTTTCTTCTTTCCTTTCCTTTTATTTAATTTCCTACTTGGGCTGTTTTCTGGTGTTGATGTGTAATGGGTTTCTTATGATTGAATTCTGTTGACTATACACTATCTAGAATCTGTATCAGTCTCTCCTTTTTGGCTGGTTGAATTTCTTGGACTTTTTTGTTTTCTGGCATTAATGTGGCTGGATTTCTCTTACAAGAAGTATAATCTTGGTTTTTTCAGGTTGATGATATTCCTCCTGAACAGCATGCCTTGGTTCCTTCTTTCATGGGCGGTGGAGGGAAAAGGATCCACCCACTCCCTTTCTCAGATCCTAGCTTTCCAGGTAGTTGGATCTTCACAACTGACCAGTTCAGCAGTTCTCTTTGATTTTGTTTTTTTGTTGTCTTTTGTTCATCTTTCAGTCTTGTTCTTGGATCTGGGGTGCTTCCTTTGAGATTCAATGCAATTTTTTTGTGAGTTTGAGCCTTGTTGACCCTTACCTGTAAATTTTCTTTTGCAGTTCAACCCAGATCCATGGATCCCTCCAAGGACTTGGCTGCTTATGGTTACGGAAGTGTTGCTTGGAAGGAAAGGGTGGATAATTGGAAGCAAAAACAAGAGAAGTTACAGGTGATGAAGAATGAAAATGGCGGCAAAGATTGGGACAACGATGGTGATGGGCCAGATCTACCCATGTAAGCACTCGACAATCCTCTTAGGAATCAAAAAGACATTCAAGGAATAAATTTTCTTGATATTTTAGTGGATACTTAAGTTGCTTAATTGTGAACATATCGATAGATTAATTATGTTAACTGGCTTAAATACTCCTTTATGCCAAGCCCTTAACTCTCCTAGAATCTAAAGAACTCAGGATTATATGATGACGGTCATTGTGATAGCTATTTTGATATTTTTCATGATAATTCAGTTATGAGGTTGCAGGCAGAGTTTGATGGTTTAGTTATCTGCCATTTGTACTCATGCAAGTCTTTGAGAACTTTTAATAACCTTAAATAGTTGAAATATTTTATCGTGATTTTCATGGTACTTATGATTTGTGACACTGTAGTTGATTAACTATGGTAAATGTCTTTTCCTATTTTGTACTTTATTTCGTACCTTACTACTGTTAAAAGCAAGTGCAATTGGTTTTTTACACTCCTAGTAAGGACTGATGATCTTGGAGACCTAAAATGTGGTGCTTTCAACTTCTCTTTGATCAGAATGGATGAAGGTAGACAACCATTATCAAGAAAGTTGCCTATTCCATCGAGCCAAATCAACCCATACCGGATGATCATCATAATTCGGCTGGTAGTTCTTGGGTTTTTCTTTCATTACCGGGTCTTGCATCCTGTGGATGATGCCTATGCATTGTGGCTCATATCCGTCATCTGTGAGATTTGGTTTGGCATTTCATGGATTCTCGACCAGTTTCCAAAGTGGCTCCCAATTGACAGAGAAACTTATCTGGACAGACTCTCATTGAGGTCAGTGGTCAGTCTACCTCAGTGTGCTTGTTTTTGTGTTTCCACATCCAGCTCTTTGATGGAACTATGGTTTAACCTGTGTCTATTCAGGTATGAGAAGGAAGGCCAGCCTTCTCAACTCTCACCAGTTGATATATATGTGAGTACGGTGGATCCTTTAAAAGAGCCCCCGCTGGTCACTGCAAACACTGTTCTTTCCATTCTTGCTGTTGACTACCCTGTCGACAAGGTATCCTGCTATGTTTCTGATGATGGTGCTGCTATGTTGACATTCGAAGCATTGTCGGAAACATCTGAGTTCGCAAGGAAATGGGTCCCCTTCTGTAAGAAGTTCAACATTGAGCCACGGGCACCAGAGTGGTATTTTGCCCAGAAGATAGATTATCTTAAGGATAAGATCTTACCATCATTCGTGAAGGAGCGGAGGGCGATGAAGGTAAGGGGGTTTCAGATATCAGTTATATTGTTGTCCTTCATCACCCCCACACGTTTTATTGTTGGCTCTTCTGGCTGATATGGTAAATGTGGGTTATTATGCTTGCAGAGAGAGTATGAGGAATTCAAAGTTCGGATCAATGCTTTGGTTGCTAAGGCTCAAAAGGTTCCAGAAGAGGGTTGGACTATGCAGGACGGGACTCCATGGCCCGGGAATAATGTCCGAGATCATCCTGGGATGATTCAGGTAGAAAGATTTTGACTTCCGTTCTTGTGAATCCAGAACCTGATTTGTTTTGGTTCTAATGTTCCGTTTGGGATCCATTCCAGGTCTTTCTAGGCCAAAGTGGGGGGCATGACACAGAGGGAAATGAATTACCACGTCTAGTGTACGTCTCTAGAGAAAAGAGGCCTGGATTCAATCATCACAAAAAGGCTGGTGCTATGAATTCCCTGGTAAGTGAACAACAAACGACCACATTGTTTCCATGTATTGTGATGGGGTTTCAAAGATTAAAATTTATAATTTGCTGGATATGTCTGGAAAACAGGTGAGAGTGTCCGCTGTGCTCACAAATGCACCTTATCTGTTGAACTTGGATTGTGATCACTACATCAACAACAGTAAGGCTCTCAGGGAGTCCATGTGTTTCATGATGGACCCATTGTTGGGAAAAAAAGTGTGCTATGTGCAGTTCCCTCAGAGGTTTGATGGTATTGATCGGCATGATCGATATGCTAACAGGAACACTGTATTCTTTGATGTAAGCCTGAAATTCTCCAGACTTTCAAGCTGCTTTCCATTGTCTACTCTTTGTCTATTCTGTGAAATGGATTGTTTTTACATGTGAAACTAATGGCTGTCTTGGGTACCAGATCAACATGAAAGGTTTGGATGGGATTCAAGGACCCATTTATGTTGGGACTGGATGCGTTTTCCGAAGGCAGGCGCTCTATGGTTTTGATGCTCCGAAGGCAAAGAAGCCACCCACAAGGACCTGCAACTGCTTGCCGAAGTGGTGCTGCTGCTGCTGTTCTGGGAGGAAGAAGAAGAAAACTACAAAAGCTAAGTCTGAGAAGAAGAAGAGGAATTCTAAGAGGGGAGAGGCGGGAGCTCCTGTATTTGCTTTGGAGGGTATTGAAGAGGGCATTGAAGGTAAAGACTATCTTCTTTATTGAGGTGTAATCATTGAAAGTTTTTATCGTTTCTTAACTTTTGAAGTTCTACTTGTTAGATCAGTAGTTACTGTGTTCTTGAAAATTCTCTGCATCGGCGGTTTGAAAGTTGGAACTACCAAATGCCTAGTGTAGTTAATCCTCTTAAAACCGATGATCAAAGACTTTTTGACAGATTTATTCTTGGACATTTCAACTCAGTTTGGCTGGGCGACACTCAAATACTCAATAATGTAAAATTCAGCAAGTTGGAAATTGGTTGGCTTGATCTCTTGCAAAAAAAAAAGGCTAGTTCTTCATTGACTAGGCTGTTTCCAATTTGTAAGCCAAAAGATTTTATTTCTTTTGGTATCATGCACATCTTTTTGAAGATTGGTTAAAAGGAATGGAAGCTTTCAAAACAATGTTAAGCAAATAATATAGTTGGAAGTTGTTAATTTTTTTGGTACCATGCACATGTTTTTGAAGATTGGTTAAAAGGATGGTAAGCCTTCAAAACAATGTTAAGCAAATAATATAGTTGAAGTCGTGAAGTTTTTTGGTATCATGCACATGTTTTTGATGATTGGTTAAAAGGAATGTAAGCCTTCAAAAAAATGTTAAGCAAATAGTATAGTTGAAGTTGTTAAGTTCAGAATTATGAATCCGCTTCAGCTCTACCCGTACTATGTTAATAGGATCATGTTTGCTCTTCAAATTCTTGTCACTTCTTATTCTCTCTGGATGAATTCCCCTAAACAGTGTATCTGGCTTATGTTATTTTCTTGCGATTTTGTCATCTAACTTGGAGGAGTTTGTATGCAGGAATTGAGAGTGAGAAATCTGCTCTGATGTCGGAGCAGAAGTTGGAAAAGAAGTTTGGGCAGTCTCCTGTGTTTGTTGCATCCACCTTGCTTGAGAATGGTGGGGCACTGAAAAGTGCTAGCCCCGCATCTCTGCTAAAAGAAGCCATTCATGTCATTAGCTGTGGCTATGAAGACAAGACAGACTGGGGAAAAGAGGTAACATCACAGGCTGGCTGCTGCTTTAATCCTCTATATTCTGTTTCTCTCTAGATTTTCCTCAAGTTAAGCTTTTGTTTTTATACAGGTCGGATGGATCTACGGTTCTGTTACAGAAGATATCTTGACAGGTTTTAAGATGCACTGCCATGGATGGCGATCCATATATTGTATTCCTGCGAGGCCAGCATTTAAAGGATCTGCACCCATCAATCTTTCTGATCGTCTGCACCAGGTCCTTCGATGGGCTCTTGGTTCTGTTGAAATTTTCTTGAGCAGGCATTGTCCTCTCTGGTACGGGTATGGAGGCGGTCTTAAATGGTTAGAGCGGCTATCTTACATAAATGCTACAATATATCCATGGACATCGATTCCATTGCTGGCTTATTGTACCTTACCTGCTGTGTGCTTGCTCACGGGCAAGTTTATTACTCCAGAGGTATGAGGTTTATCAACTGATTAGTGACAGAGAATGATATGCTTGATTTTATAATGTTGCTGATCATTAATCTTTTTCTGTTTTGTTTCTGCTGCAGCTTAGCAATGTTGCGAGCTTATGGTTTTTGTCCCTTTTCATCTGTATTTTCGCTACAAGTATCCTGGAAATGAGGTGGAGTGGTGTTGGTATTGATGAGTGGTGGAGGAATGAGCAGTTTTGGGTCATAGGAGGTGTTTCGGCGCATCTCTTCGCAGTCTTCCAGGGGCTCTTGAAGGTATTGGCCGGAGTAGATACCAACTTCACTGTGACGTCGAAGGGTGGGGAGGACGTGGAATTTGCAGAGCTGTACGCGTTTAAATGGACCACATTGCTCATCCCCCCAACAACATTGCTGATAGTAAACCTGATAGGGGTGGTTGCTGGTGTATCAAATGCGATAAATAATGGGTACGAGTCGTGGGGTCCTCTCTTTGGTAAGCTCTTCTTTGCCTTCTGGGTGATCGTCCATCTCTATCCTTTCCTCAAGGGTCTGCTGGGCCGGCAGAATAGGACTCCCACGATCATTATTGTCTGGTCAATCCTGCTGGCTTCTATCTTCTCCCTTTTGTGGGTTCGGATTGATCCATTCTTGGCCAAGTCAGACGGCCCTGTCCTGGAGGAATGTGGCCTGGACTGCAATTAGCAGGTACTGAAGCAGTTGGCAGCCGAGGGTCGTTTTAGAGATGATACCTCGGAGCTTAATGTTTCTGCCACCACATGTGAGACGATGACAAATGGATATTTACAAAGACGTTGGGTGTGATGGGATTTATAAGCTGTAGATAGATGTGGGGGGTTGTGTTGGCATTTTTTTTTAGGGTTGGTCCTCACTCACTGCTTCTTCGGGCGAAGGGAATACAAGAGGACCAAGCTCAGCTCTCCGTCATGTGAAAGTTTTATTGTTTGTTGGAGATCATTAGCCAGTTTTACAGCAGTGCTTCTTGATTCTTTATTAGTTTGGTGAAAAACAGGACAGAGAAGAAGGGGGGGTCGACCACATTGTTACGCCATGTATTGTTGCAGTTGATCTCTCTATATTAATTTCTTCACAATAAGGGTAGGCATTTGCCTCCTATATGTAACAACAAAAGCAAACTCAAGAGGGTTTGATCAGTTGGGGCTTATTCTTCGCCCTGTTACCCTGTCAATATGTCTGGTCCTGCTAGCTATTGCGAAACGGCACTTTGTCAGAACAAGGTTAAGAAGTCTCAAATGCATGGTGTTGTAGGAATGGTTGGGTGGGGGGAAATGGAGCTGTGATTTGAGTTTCTGGGGATGATGGGAGGATACCAGTCTAAGTTAAAAAAAAAAAGTCTTGTTAAAAGAGTAGTGGTAGGGTGGGGATCCTCTTCAGGTGCTCTTTAGGGTTTGTATTGTAATAAACTACTTCTGTTAAAAGAGAACTATAAGTATTGATGTTGGTATGTGCACACAATCTTTCCAGTTTTTGAGCCTTTTGAGCATAAAACCAGTAGTAGACCACTCATTGTTCTGTCACTTCAAAAACAAGATGTCTTCCATTCTGTGTTCTTTACCTTTTTCTTTTATCACATCAATTTGCTGACTTTAGCAGGTTTGATCTCTGGTTGAGTTGGCTTTGGTAGGCTTCTTGGCAGTTTTAGGTTTGTCTTTCTCTGCTTGAAAATGACTTATTTCCATATGCCCTCCTGGATACAACTAATCAACCAACTATGACTTGCTAGTGTTTATCATCGCAACTTTTGTGAATCATGTGGGCTGCCCCCCATTATTTTATGGGTCGGGATTGGGGGATTTGCCTGTTTGCACTTGCCTTTTCGCTCGTGCTCTCGGCCTTGGATTTCAAGATTTCAAGAATCGAACAACGGAACTCGGAACTGTTGGATTCTCAAAATCCATGGCCGAGAGCACGTGTGCAAACAGGCGAGTCCCTCGAGCCTGGTCCTTATTTGATCATCATAAAAGTGCCTATAATCGGGTGGTTTTGATCATCCGATGAGGTTGGGATGATAATGATGAGATGGGGACTGTGGGTTGATGAGGTTAACTTGAAAGTATGGAGTCAGCAGGATGCAATTGTTCACAACTTTATATGGCGAACGGATGATCTACGGCCATGGGGGGTAAGAAAAATTTAAAATAAGATTGTAAAAAGTGTTGCTGGGTATGATGATGAAAAGTAGCCGTTTGGTGCGCCAGCAAAGAAGCCAAGCTCATATAAAAAACATGGGCACAATTAATGACCCACCCAAGTTGATGGATGGACCATTCACAGTTCTTTGACTTCATCCTGTTTTGAGAGAATTGATCCGTTGCCTTGACTTTTTTTTTGTTTTTTGTTTTCTAGGTTTCACTGTTCACTCCATTTCTCTACCCGAGGCCTTCGGTTCCCCAGATGCCAATCATTTAAAAAAGATCCAATTCTTCCACATCGTGCAAATAATATTCAATCCAAATAACATGTGCACACGATGGGTGCAAATGGGTTGATCTTAACTGTGGGAATTTGAGCAGTATTTGGGGTGCAAAGATCCAACGTCTATAAATCACTAATCAGGCTTACTTTTGGTTTGTAGGTCCACTTAGGGATTGGCCCAACATCCATACGGCCAGAGAGTCCTATAAGAGTGTGCCACATGGCTCATATTGTGTCCTGTAACCGGTGCCCGTCATTTTAGGGCGGTAACTGGAGCCCGACCCATTTTAGGGAACCAACATCTATCTAGACAACTTTTCCACATGGCGTGTGAGGAGTGGGTGAGACTTGTTTTTCTCTTTTGGGTGGTCATTTCAGTGGAGTATGGGTTGTAAATATATTTGTTTTTATATGTGGGGTCATTTTTGGAATGAAGTAAAGATAATCATGATTTTAAAAAACTGTTATAACGCCAACGCTCCAACCCCGTTATGTTATAACGGCAACTCTCCAACCCCGTTATACTAACAATAATAACAGCCGTTGACCGTTATTTACGTTTAATTGTGAAAATGACTCATTAGAGTGACTGTTATAATATTCATAATGATAACATTACCTGCCCGTTATGCCGCTATATCGGTCCCTTTTTAAATCAGTAATTGAGTGGATGCGGAATAAAAAGTCGAGGTTTTAAGTCTCAAATTTTATTTGATTCATAGGAATTTGCGGATGCGGGAGGGTTACAATCAAGTAGGGAATTTTGGGTATAAATTATGGCTCAGGCTCCAGGGACCAACCTTTTTTGACTGGCTCCCGTTACAGGATACGGTATGAGTCACGTGGCACACTCTTAGAGGACTTTGACCGTATGGATGTCTGGCCAATCCGTAGTTGGACCTACAAACCAAAAATCAGCCTGATTAGTGATTTCTAGGCATTGGATTGGACTTATTTTCATCAGTTGATCTCAACTATGGTAATTTGAGCAGTATTTGAGCTACAAAGATCCAAAGGTTTGAAATCACTAATCAAGCTGATTTTTGGTTTATGTCTACCTAGGGATTGGCCAAACATCCATACGGTCAGAGTCCTCTAAGAGTGTGCTATGTGGCTCATATAGTGTCCCATAATGGGAGCCGGTAAAAAAGGCCGGTCCCTGGAGCCCGACCCATAAATTATTAGGTAAGTGTCGAAATTTGCTCATATAAACTACAGTAGATTACATAGATCTTGGACGGCAAATTAACTGCAGTAGCAACGGTAAACCACAATTTGGTCCTGCAACAGTCAGTGGGGTATTATTATTTTGTAGAAAAATGGCAGCCCTGTTGTAAGTGAAGGAAGTGATGGTAAGTGATCTCATCATTTTTCTCAACGAACTTGAGATTTTTTAGGAAACAGGAAAAGTGATTATTAACTTGTAGAGGAAAACCCTTCTCAGATCTTAGGCTGCTGTTGTTTCAAATTTCCATTTAGGGCTACGGAGAAAAAGAGTTCCGACGGTGAATATTTAGCCAGACGAATATTATCTTGGCTAAATATTTGCTCATAGCAATATTTAACAATGTTTGGTACGTGTATGAGCTAGCTCACTTCAGCATGCTTCATTTTCTTTCAATTTGAGTGGGTCCCACATATCAAAGTAAGTCAAAAATAGGTTGGGTCAGTGCGGGAACCACATATTATGTCAAAGAATAAAAAAAAAATCATTTTTATCTTTTTTATATATTAAAAAATTAAATTTTATTGAAAATAGTGATTTTCCGGCGAGAAAATAAAATTTTCTCACCAAAGCATAATCGGCGTGAAAATATTTTCACAGGGGGGGGGGGGGGGGCGGAGGGCAAATATGTGGGCCCGGCTAAATATTAGCCAAGGGCGGGTGGCTGCCAAACACAGCCAGGCGAATATTTGCGCGGCTAAATATTTTATTTGCCCGCCGCAGTGCGTTACCAAACAGGCCCTTAGGGTCTGTTTAGTACGTGAGAAAAAGAGTTCCAACAGTGAATATTTAGCTAGAAGAACTTTATTTATTCTAAATATTTGTGCATATCAATATTTAGCAATGTTTGGTACGTCTATGAGCTAGCTTACTTCATTTTCTTTCAATTTGTGTGGGTACCACATATCGAAGTAAGTCAAATATTAATACCCAAACCAATGTAGCAAAAGCACCTAGGTGATAGAGGCACATAAAGCTTAGGTCTTAACCATTAGGATCCTAACATAAGACAACTTCTAAAACATTCTTTATAAATTACTCCTTAAATTATGTTGCAATGTGAATTGAGGCCGACGGTGTAAGTCTGTCTTCTTCTCCGCTCTTTTCTTCTTCGTTATACACAATATCTTTTTATTTTTAATCGAAGGCGCTTTCATTTTGAGTTCGCTAGGGTCCGCAATTTCAGAGTGTTTCTTATTGTTGATCGAACAGTTGAATCCTAAGGGCAAACATCCAGTGTCAGTTCAACAGCCCCCCCACAGAGTATAGAGGGTGAATCTACCTTAGGACAATGCCTTTAACACGTTCCTCAGGTCATTTTATTCTACAAATCGATAAGTCATCTCTTCATCACTTTACTGAATTTCATATATTGTTGATGTGGATTGGATCATTATGTCCTTGAGTGTTGCTTATGTCTTAATTAAAGATCCATTTGATCCAAAGGGGTAACATTGCAAGAACTAGAATAGAGGCTTGAAAAAAGGCAGACTATTATTTACTGAAATGCTTGGAAAATTCTTTGTATGATCTTTATACTTTGGTTAAAATTGTTAGAAGATTATGGGATATGCTTGAAAAAAATAGGGTATTTTAGTAACACCCCCATAAAATTTGAAAGTAATTAGTAATACCCCCTTATACTTTCAAACTTTAGGATTACCCCCTTCACCTAGTTTAACAGTGGTTGGTTGACTTATAAGTTAAAACGGACTTTGAATCACACATCGTTAACAGGCGCGTTCTGAAAACACCTTATTTTCTATTTCCATTTGCCGCTGTAGCTTGTTTACCTGCGTTTCTTTGAAGTCCACAAATGTTTCTCTTTTCCTCCTCCACCTGCGACTACAAGTTCTCCGCTCCCTCCTCAACCGTAACCTGCAAGTCCAAAAGGACCAAAACCCTTTCCAGGTAGTGCGAGGAAGAGCAAAAGAGCAGCAAGCGGGCACGAAGGGTTCTATCAAAAAACCAAAATGAAAATGAAAAATTAATCGCCGCTGCCGGGGATCGAACCCGGGTCACCCGCGTGACAGGCGGGAATACTTACCACTATACTACAACGACTTTCATTGATGGTTGTGTTGAACTTATAAAATAAATAGAAATATATTTGTGGACCAGTTGCAATAGAATCTTTACTTTGTGGGGTCGTTAAATCGGGATTCAGAATCAAAATGGGACCCAGATGGATCCAAGGATCTCGGCCTGTGATGGATTTGGGTTGGGTTCAACTGTGTTTGGGCAGATAGATCTGAGCCAGAGCTGGGTCTAGGCATTGGACTCACAATGCCTAACTCAAAATGTGGGTCCGACTCGTATCTCTCTCCATAGGTGGGACTCGTGGGACTCAGGCATTGATTAGAATACCGATCCTAAGGAATAAATCTTTTATGATGGATGTGTTTGATGGCCGACACATGTATAGGCCATGTGGTACAATTTTGAGACCATTGACAATATGGATGTTTTGACCATCCCTAGCTGGATGTCTGTAATCTGTATAGAGTTCGAGCAAAACTTTGATGACAGAGTCACATACCACAGTGTGAGCCACATGGCATACCCTTAGAGACCACTGACCGTATCGATGTTTGGCCCTTCCCTATGTGGACCTACATTCCATAAATTAGCTTGATTAGTGATTTCTAACCTTTGGTTGTTAACGGGATGGGCTGGGCATAATGGGGAAGGCTCTCCTTGGGCCAGGCTTTAGCATATGGGATGGGCTTCGGCCCTTTGGGCCCAATTTTGATCTAGAGTTTAAATGAGTCAGCCTGGGCCTATTATTCTAGAGCTACACCCATTTTTTACATCCAATTCTTACACCCGGCAGTGGAGCCCACATAGAGATCATGTTGGACAATCCAACCGTACATTGAATTGTCCATACTGTGGGGACCATCCTCACAAAAAATTTCAGTCTACTTTGAAATTTCAAACCTCATGAAAAATTGACTTGAATTTAAAAGTTCCAGACCATCCAATTATATAGTTAGCTGTGCCGAAATGGACTTATTTTTGGTGATGATGATCATCATAGCAAGGACAACATAATGTATGGTCAGATTGTTCAACATGATCTCCATGTGGGCCCGACCATTGGATGTGTGTTGTAACCTGGGCCTGGCTTTAGATCGCATGGAGGTGGACGACTTGGGTTGATCCTGGCCCATTAACAGCTCCAGCGAGGAGGTCAGATATTGAAAATAATCTGCTTAATTTAGAAGTACAATGCAAAAGAGAAAACGCAAAATAGAATGAAAAAAAATAACTTTTCCTAAGAAAAAAAATAATTATCTTTTTTTTATAAAAGTTGATTGTGGCACCCCCTGCTATTGGTCATCGCAGAAGTCATCCTTGGATTTATATCCAATGCAAAAACACAACCCTGCCGGATGATCATAGTTGATCCGTCAGCTCTCCAAAAGCCAATTGGAGCACTCTTTTGTGCACATTGATCCCATGAAAGTTTTACCCATCCCTTGGTGGACCTACGCAACAAAAATCAGACTGATTGGTGATTTCTAGCCATTGGATTTGAGCATACTTTTATTATGGGCTTCACAAAAAGGCCTTGGGCTGGGTTTCAAGCCCATAATGAAAATGCTAGACTCCCACGGCTAAAAATCTTTAAAACATGGTTTTAAAAACGGCCATTTAAACAGTAACGCCCCAAGCGCTTTTCCTTTAAAACCATTTAAACACACTCCGATGCTTTGAATTTAACAGCCGTTTTTTGTTTTAACGGCCGTTAAAATCATTTTAACAGCCGTTAAATTCTGAAAAAAATTTGTGAAGAATGGCCGTTAAAAATGCCTTAAATTTCCATTAAATTCGAATTTTTTTTTTTAAAATTTTAAATTTCAACGTCATATTTTCCGTTAAATTTCATGTTCTTTTCCGTTTTTCCATTTTGCCCCTGGCCATTTCAATCCGTTTTAACTGTAATGCCCCAGTCCGTTAAACCGTTAAAACGGCCTCCTTTAAACCTTGCTTAAAATACCAATCAGGCCGATTTTTTCCGTGTAGGTCCAACAAGGGGTGGTCAAAACATTCAGAGGTCAGTGGTCCGGAAGAGTTTGCCAGGTGTCAATTTTATGGGACCCACAATACACAACAAGTAGTTAACAAGAGCACTCTGCACCGTCGGGAAAAAAAATTCCTCGATGCCGACTCGTGAGTCGTGGCAAATTTGTAAGAGTTCACGAGTTGGGTTGACTTTTGGAGGATGGTAGGGCTTAAACAAGACTCTTCTTCTTCTTCTTTTAAGAGAGAGAGAGTTATGCTTTGTTTGGCTTAGGTGTGAAGAGAGGTGTTTGGGTGTAAGTGTAAGAAGTAAGAAATGAAAAAGCCATTGTTCCCGTCTTAGAGACAGCCTGGCCATGTTCATGACTACTGTAGAAAACATCCCCATTACATTATGAACCGTTTTAATGCTCAGAACAGTTATTTTCTGGGAAATTTTGTGAAAAAAAGCCCCTTATTTTCCTTTTATAAATTACCGCATTTTTTTTCCGTTATTTATGTTTGTTCCTGGTTTTTCTGTTTTTGCCTCTGAGCGTTATAATTTGTTATAACGGAAAAAAAGGTAACGCACCCAGTCCGTTATACCGTTATAACGGCCCCCTTTTAAACCTTGTTCTAAACACCATAAATAAAAAAAAAGAAAAGCCTAACTTCTCTCTGTGTCTCTATGTTAAGTCCCCCTTTTACCTGGCATACTCCTCTCGACAACGTCGCTTGGTTAGAGGGACCCTTTCTTTTCTTTACGTTTTGGCTTTTGATACTTTTATAAACCACCCCAAGTCCTACTAGTAAATTAATCTACTCATCATCATCTTGATTAGTGGTTAATTTTAAATTAAACGATCGTGCTAATACCCCATGCTTAATCGCAAAAATAGATCCTCGGTCCACGTGTCAGTGACGGCTAAGGGTAAAACAGTCATTTGGGTATTAATAAAGTCACTTCCATGTGGACTATAGATTTCTTTATCAATCCGATGGTCCATGGCTCGCTTAATCGGGGGGATAGCAATATTTTCCCTAATTTAATTCCATCTCATGGTTATGAAGACAATGACAGCAAGAGAAATCAGAAAAGTAAATAATGCTCACATGGCATCACAGTAACTTGACACATGTCACAGTAGAAATCCTATACTTAATTTCCCTTATCTCAGGAATTTTTTTTATGTGGATCCCATCTGATGTCACGGCCTAATTAGAAGTAAAAGAAAAGAGTGCTCATCCTCTTCTCCCCTAATTTGCTATTTAGGCTCCGTATGGCGACCAACAAAAAGTTTTATAGAAAATTGATTTGTATGTTAGAAAGTGTTGATATAGAAAAAGTTTAATGACATTTCTGTGCAAAAATCGTTTCTTAAAAACTTATTCAAGGCAACCATACAGAGCCTTATTTGAGACATTTATCCAAATCGGAGAACAGTTTGTGATATGATCATTTTTGCTGATCTCTATGTCTTAAGTGTTACGTTAAAACAAGGATTTATTAGGTTTTGCTAGCAATTCATACAGGAGAAAGTGGGGAAAAAAAAGGTCACATAAAAGTGTAGAATTTTTCGTGGTTCATTATTAAAAGTTACATCCACGGGTGATGACGATCGAAAATCACCACTATATGCAAATTGAACAATGTATTACCCAAAATAGAATAATATTAAAATACCCTTAATTAATGCCGAAAAAAATTCAAGCTGAGGGCTTCACCTTTGGACACCAAAGGAAGTGTTGTCCCCAATCTATACTCGGCGTGATTGGGCCGGGTTGGAAATTATACCGTCAAGCCTACGAGTACAGTAACACTAGTAGAATTCGAGACATGCCTATCAGAACTCTGCAGTTAAACGTGCTTGGATGAGAATAGTACTAGAATGGGTGACCTCCTGGGGTTCTCATGTTGCACCATCGATTGGGTGACCTCTTGGGAAGTTCTCATGTTGCACCCTCGAAACCGTAATTAAACTCACCCTACATGAGGATTTTTCCAAGGTTCATGAGAGAGAGAGAAGAGAGAGAGAGAGAGGAGAGAGAGAGTTGTTTCTTAATTCAAATGAATATAACTAAAATCCAATCATATTACAATATCATCTCTTCCATTTTGGAGGATTACTAATCAAAGAATTGAAAATTTGTATACATAGAAGGAAAAAAAAAAACCCTGCTCTCTACAAAACAAAAACAAGAAGGCCATATGAAAACCATGGGCTTCCAAGAATTGTCAAAGAGAAAGAAGAAAAAATATATCAAAATTCCCCAAAAAACTAGTTTTGAGGAGCAGGCTTTTGTGGAGGAGCATTGGCATCATAGAACTTGGAAATGAGATCCTGAAGTTCCATGTAATGAGCTGATGGATTTCTAGTCTTGAGAAGCTCCAAAAGATACTGAAACAGATCTATCTCACAAGCTATTCTCAGAGCTCCATTGTAGGAATACCCGAACTCTTCGACGGAGAGTTGAAGAAGATTCTCAAAGAGGGGATGGTTCAGGTAATTGGCTTCTAGCTCAAACTTGCAAGGAACATCCTTCCCTACATAGACACGAACGTGACCTTCAGGGAGGTCAGAAGGAAAGCTCTTCATTCCACAGCACAAAATCTTCTTCAGAAGGCCAGACATGTTGATCGATCGATGTTCTTGTTTAATATTTGGTGTTGATCTTCTTGCTTGCTTGTTGTGGTTGTTTGTCTTGGAAATGCAACGAGTGGGATGAGGACCTTGAGGAGTAGATATATAGGCAATGGGAGCGATGTATTAAAATAAGAAGAGAAGAAGGTGGAAGCCTGGAAATTAGTTGGCTGGGGGTGCAAGCCGTTAACAATAATTGGAGGCAGGTGGTCTTATTTTTTTGATTCCGCGGCTTTCTCAATAATTCAATTGCTATGCCTCACTAGCTCATCCGTACTTCAAGTCCTTTCATATCTCCATTTTTCAACTCACTAGCCTGGCAAATGTGCATCTCTCTCTCTCTCTCTCTCTCTCTCACACACGCCACTTGACTATTCCCATCTACAAGATCAACCCCACCCAAATTAAATCCTAAGCAAGCATCAACCGTTAAAGTGGCATGTATGGTGAAAGGTCCGGATAGAGATCCCTAGATTGCCCAACGAGGATCAGTTGGACCCACCAAATTGTGGGAAACAGCCAAAAAAAAGTGCGTGTATGGCACACCAAAAAAGTTGGCTATTCCAGCAAAAAGCTCCTCCACATGCGAAAAAAAAATGCAACGTATCACATTCTTTTGGGCCCACTGATCCGTGAATGTTTGGCCCATCCCTTGGTGGATTCCAAACACCAGCCTTATTGGTATTCCCAGCCATTGGATTGGAGCGATTTTCTTTTATATCATGGGCATGAAGAAAACGAAGGTGAAAAACATTTGGTTCCAAGCCCATGATGCAAAAGAAGCTCAAATCCAATGAAAAAAAAATCACCAATCAAGCTTTTTTAGTGTATGGATCCACCAATGCTGGGCCAAATATTCATGGTTTAGTGTGGTCAAAAGCCCTGGGGGACTTCAAACTTTAAAGTCTCCCCACCCAAAATGTCTGACACGTACCCAATCCCTTAACCCAACCGACGTTAAGTCCTTGGTTAGTGGTTAAGAAGGGGTACTTGTCAGATATGTTGGGAGGGGGTCTTCAAAGGGGCAGCGAAGTTTTTCCCGTAAGCACATCTTAGTTGAGAAAATTTACTGTGGAGCGCATAAAACTCCATCACCTGGCACACTCTTTTGGGCCAACGTACCCATGAACGGTTGACTCTCCACTTGATGGACCAACCCATCAACAATCAGCCTCAGTGGTGATCTATAGCCGGTGATTTTTAGCTGTTGGATTTGAACATTTCATTTCGATACTGAGATTGAATGGCTAGAGATCACCAATCAAGCTGATTTTTGGTATGTAGGTCCATCAATTGCTGGGTCAATCGTTCATGGGGTATGTTGGCCCAAAAGAGTGTGCCAGGTGGTGCATTTTTATGTACTCCACAGTTCCACAGGTAAAAAATGATACATAGACTAATTTTTTTTTCATCTGGGCTGAAGGAACTTGAAATTAAAATTTAAAAATAAAAAGAAGTGGCAAATGAATAAAAATATATTACACATCTCAGTCGAAAAACTACTTATTTGTCATAAAGCTAACGACCAATCATAAAGCAGAATCGGCGGGCCGAGCCAAAATGGCACGTACAAGCTATGCTGCAACCCGGGCATTTGAGGAAGAAGCGTGAAGTGTGAACAATGGAAGTTAAGGAGAAGGCTTGTTGCCAAAGTCAAGACAGCTAGAAAGCGCGTATGAGTGGAAAAAGACGTACCTCCTCCAAGAAGGCGGTGAGCAATGGGGATATTAATTAGGAAAGTCATCCCCCTCCATGTGCCTCTCTTCCACTCTTCACTTTCTTCTCTTCTAATCCTACTTATCAAAAAAAAAATATAATCTCCTTAATGATTTCGTTAGTCTATGATCAAATTAATCATGCCATTGATTGAGCCCTGCACCGTACATTTGTCACATGCTCATGGATCCTCACTTGTCCAATGATTAAAGAAGGCTGTCTATAACGTGGTTGACCTACTTAATAAATGTGTGTGTGTGTGTGTTCATATGGATCTCATCAATTTATTTTTGGTATACCAGTAACGGGTCGGGTCGGATCGGATCCCAGTGTACCCAGAACTAAAACTTATTATATGCAATGGTTCCAGATCCTATCAGTTCTAATTCCTTGGTCTCAGATCTAGAACCGACAAAAAATATATGTAAATTTGCTAAACTTTGACATTCTTAACACAATCCACTTTGATCACTTGATGCCTCTCCACTGGACAAGTACCCTTGATCAACACTGTTAGGGGTACATGTCAAGTGGAAAGGCGCTAGTGACCAAAAATGGACTCTACTAAGGATGTCATTCTTAATGGAAAAACTGGGTATCAATTGGTTCTGGTTCTAAGACCACCTGTTCAGTGCAGGAATTAGACCTGATAGGAGCTGGAACCATTATTGCATATAAGAAGTTAATTTTGGTTCTGGGTATAGTAGTCGTACTCGAACTGGAACGGACCCATTGACACTGTAGTCACAACGTCGAGATTTAGCAATAAATCGACAAGGGGTCAAGTCAGAAAAATTCGAGAAAAATCAACAAAAATTGTATCATGGTATATTTCAAGTTAGAAATGTTCTTTTTAACAAAACACATTTATATGATGAAAAACACATCTACAATTCCATAATAACAAGTCTAACCAAAAGCCAGAAACTATTGAGAAAAGTTTAGACGCGGAGGACTTTGGATGAAGTTGATGTAGAGGGTCTCGTGGCCCTACATGGCTCATTGTTGGGTCCCACTAACTGCATGGATGTTTAGCCCACCCTTTGGTAGATATGTATACGAAAAATTAGTCTCATTAATTTTATCTAACTATAGATTTTAGCACTTTTGTAGGATTGATTGTAACCGTTAGATTCAAGCATTTTTTTTTCACATATTTTTTTGGGCACTTAATACAACAGCTAAAAATTATCAACCAAGTGATTTTTAGTATGCATATCCACCAAGGGGTGGGCTAAACATCCATGCAGTTAGTGGGCCCAATAAAATGAGCCATGTAAGGCCACACATCTAAAATATTTCTGAAACTATTATATATGTCGGTTCCGGTTCCGATACCGAAACATGTAGTCCCAGGGATAATCGGGACTGGATCAAAATGGGTGTTAATTAATCGAGTACCCATTGACACCCCCTTACAATAAATTGAGACCGAGGTGTCGCAAATATTTTTAATATTTTTATATTCATTCAGTATCATGGGTATGGATAAGGGGTCTTGGTCGTTATTAAGATTAAGGTTTTTCTTTTTTTAATATCTTAGTATGATCTTCCCGAATAATTCAGGCCCTACAGCTCATCCAAAATCACACCATCACATGGTTATAACATCTCAATTGAACATGCATTCTCCATAAAAAAAAAAAATTAAAAAAATACTTCGGAGCGATGCGTGCCCGGTGCATTTTACAAATCCTGCACTAAGCTATGTTTTTCATTCTTTGGATCAAATGAATCTCAATATATAATGTAGAAGAATTTTGTAATTACGGTACTTGGGTGTAAGGCAGCATTTTTTAAATTGAAATTTCATCAAAGGGTCGGGCTTGGGGGACCCCCATTTTTGACACCCATTTTGGTGTACCCAGGTGGAAGATGAATCAATGGCTGATTTTTAGCGAAGATGATCTCCTCACCATATAGATCACCCCAACAAAAAATCTGTCCATTCTGAAATTTCTAACCCCTTACACAGTAAAAATCAATGGTCCATAATTCCTCAACTTCTAAACCAGTCCATGAATATCAGAATGATTTGTATTTTGTGAGGATGATCTCCTCACCGTAGAGATCATCCTCACCAAAAATCAGCCATTGATTCATCTTCTATGTGGGTACACCAAAATGGGTGTCAAAAATGGGGGTCCCCGGAGCCCGACCCTTCCTCGAATTCTCTCTCTAAACAAAAATATGTATTTAAAAAGTATTGTGGTAATTAATTATTTAAGGCACTGACATGTCCATAAGCATACATAGCGGGGGTATAACAGGCTCACCGGACAGGCCTTGTTGGGTGTGGATTATGAGAATCCAACGGTGGTTTGCTTTGTCAAAAAGTGAATGCCAGCTCAGCACTATCACAACCGTTGGATTCTCGTAGTCCACGCCCGACAAGGCCTGTCCCGTCTGACTGTCATAAATGGCCGATCACAGGAGCCCGGTCCTTTATATATTGCAAGGGATAATCTAATCCTAGGAGTTAAGGATCACCCATTTGGCTTCTGAGCATCTCATTTCAGTTCAGAAGCTGAAATAACCATCCTTGTGATTACAGAAACAATAAATGTTGAATTTTGAGGCCAATTTTTTATTTATTTCTCTCTGTTTTTCTGAAGGGATAATCAATGGCGCATGGAGTGTCATTTTAGACTTTTTTTCCCAACTTTTTTATTTTTCATTTTCTTCCTTGAATTATGAGAGTATCTTATGGAAATGGTGATTTGAAGGGGGAGATTGAGATTGTGAAGGTAGACTTCAATAATTGTCAGAGGAACATGGGAGGAGAGAAGAAACTTCTCTTGACTTTCAAGCCCACACCCATCAATCTTCATGACTGTGTGAAATAAGGATATTGACCAACTCATCATTCTGGAGAATGAGAAAAATGGAAAAAAAAAAAAAAAAAAAACATTTTGCCCATAATGCAATTAATGTCGCTTCGTGTTATGGTAGATGAAACTTGCATGAAGAGATGGAGAGGATGTGTGATAGACGAATAGAGTTCGAGATGATGAAAAGGGGATGTACCAGTATTCGCGTCAACAATTTCGAAGTGCAATAACAGTGTTATCCTTAACATATTATGTAGCGGCTTTACCCATCCTATAAGGCCTAGCTACCTTTGATCTTAGGTGGAATGGGGAAAGGACTGACACACACATAACAAAAACAATTTTTTAATGACAAATGTGTCCCTTTTTTTTTACATGTACACCCCCCTTTAAAAAAGAGAAGAAGAAAAAGATGAGGAACCCGCCGCCGCCGCCATCACCACAACCTTCTTCTTCTCTCTCTCTCTCTCTCTCAGCCCAGCTGAGGCTTCCGAGTGTACCTTGGCTGGGCTGGCTCAGGGTTGCATACCAATATACTGTATACCACCCAGTGCTGAAATACCGAGGGTTGCATAGACCCCTCGGTAGTTCAGCACTGAAGAGATAGAGAGAGAGAGAGAGAGTCTGCAGCGGTGGAGGTGGAAGAAGAAGTGGTGTGGTGGTGGTGGAAGAGGGTTTCGGCGTTGGAGAAATGAGGAAGGAGAGGTGGGTGTATATATAAAGTGGGTGGCAATAACATATCACCTTCTTGGACAGTTAACAAGTTGAAAATGCTTGACTATCTGCTCAAGAGGGCAAGTATTGTAGGAGTGAGGAAATGGCACCAACATCAAAGCATACATGTGCCACAATTAGAGGGAAAAGTGCATGACCATACCATTTGGGAAAAAAGCTCGGCCAAATCATTGCCCGATGCGGTGTGGTCGGTGGCCTTACCGTGTCCGCCGGGCTTAGTCGTGTGCTCTAAGAGGCCTGGATACTTTTTTTTCCACTTTTTCTTTTTCATTCCTCCTGCTCAATTTGTACTACTGATTTTTTTTTGATAAGTCCAAAATATATAGATAGAAGGAGATCGAGAGATCTCAGAGTCCACAAAGCAAAAGAGAAAACCTGAATTATGGGAGTTCTTATTGAAATCTGGGAGGCAAGACTGTTTTTAGTTGGCATGGTAACATGACAAGAAAAAGTGAACCTCTATTGACTTTCAAGCCCTCAACCATCATCTTCCCAACTTTGCAAACGTGATACGAATGGCCAATTGATCAGTCATCGATCAGAAGAATGAAAAAAAATGTAAATTAAGTAATACTTTACCCATGACACAACTTATATAGCCTCGTGTTACACTAAGGGTCTGTTTGGTACGTGAGAAAAAGAGTTCCGACGGCGAATATTTAGCCAAGCGAATATTCTCTTGGCTAAATATTTGCTCATATCAATATTTAACAATGTTTGGTACGTGTATGAGCTAGCTCACTTCAGCTTACTTCATTTTCTTTCAATTTGAATGGGTCCCATACATCAAAGTAAGTCAAAAATAGGTTGGGCGAGTGCGGGAACCACATTATGTCAAAGGATAAAAAAAAATTCATTTTTATCTTTTTTATATATTAAAAAACTAATTTTTATTGAAAATACTGATTTTCCGACGAGAAAATAAAAAATTCTCACCAAGGCATAATCCGCGTGAAAATATTTACACAGGGGGGGGAGGTGATCAAATGTTTTCCCGCCGCGGAAGGCAAATATGTGGGCCCGGCTAATATTTGCCGAGGGCGAGTGGTTGCCAAACGCACCCGGGCGAATATTAGCGCAGCTAAATATTTTATTATCCCGCCACGGTGCGTTACCAAACTGGCCCTAAATGAAAACTGTCTCAAGATGACGAAACGTGGACATACAAGTTATCGGAAACGTCGATTTCAAGAGACAAATCTAGTCTGCATACGTTTGCAGACTTAAAAGTATGCAAACATTGCACTGTTGAATGTCCATTGAAAAACCTATTATTTCAATGTTTTCAAAAATAAAAATTATTTTATAAATTAAAAGCACATTTTTTAAGGAGCATTCAATGGTGGATACAATGTTTGCATACTTTTAAGTCTGCAAATGTAAGCAGACTAGATTTGTCTCTTGAAATCGACGTTTTGATAACTCGTATGTCGACCTTTGCAAACGTAGAATGACTCAATGATGGAAACAGTGTAAAAGACGATGAAACGTGGACATACAAGTTATCGGAACGTCAATTTCAAGAGACAAATCTACTCTGCATACGTTTGCAGACTTAGAAGTATGCAAACATATTACACTGTTGAATGTCCACCTTTGCAAACGTAGAATGACTCATGCTATTCTTACTAATAGATTACTAATGGACGTGGGAGCCCACATGCAGATTACTTAAGAGCTGATTTTTTATGAGGATGATCTCTTTATCATGGAAATCATCCTCACAAAAAAACAGTAATTTTTAAAACTTCTAACCCTGTCAAATATGAACCGTTAAATTGAACGGTGAAAATGGATGGTCCAAATTTTTTTAATTTGCAATCCACTTTTTCGCAAGGCTGGAAATGTTGGAATGGGGTGATTTTTTGTGTGGTTGATATCCATGTTGAGAAAAATAAGCGTTTCAAGTTTATAGAGATATTAGGGAAATTTTCCCTAAAGGATGTTGTAAGCCCCTAAACCATCGTTGTCCATAAAAGAGAAAAAGTATGCAAATCCGTAGGTTCACCATGTGGCCAAGAATGGGAGAAATTTATTTCTGTCAGAATCTATTAGCCCTGTAGCCCCACCTCATGCATGGTGGGGAGCCTGTGCAGCATGTAACCAAATTAAAGGGAGCTTTCATCCTATGACATGGCCTCGTCCTGACAGTAGGACTAGCTGCCAGAAGGCTCAAGAAATTTAATGGAACATGCATCATAAATTTTGTTTTTTTGTTTTTGTGTCAAATATCAAGCCTTATTCATGGCTTTCTACAGGCTGTTCACTTGTCATAATTGGAAGCGCAAATTAATGACTGTCCATTCCTTGTTGGTACACAGGAATTCTCATGGAGAACGGCAGAATATGGGGAGAAAAAATTCGATGGCCCCGGGGGACTTGAAACTTTGAAATCCCCCCTCCCAAAATGTCTAACAACTACCCTTTGTTAACAACCACTAACCAAGGGCTAAATGGTGGGTGGGGAGACTTCAAAGTTTGAAGCCCCCCCGGGACCAGCGATTTTTTTCCTGAATATGGGCCACTTTCCCCTTCTTTGGCCAGGGTAATCGAAATAAAATTATTTGGGTTCCCTCTGTAAACCGGATAAAATTTTTGAAGCAGCGGGGATTTCTGAAACAGGGATCATGTGACCAATGACCACGTGCCACATATACCCATGGTCTAGGCTTTGGTTTTAAAGTCTTTTTAAAAAGTAACCGTTGGTATATTGGGTGCACAATCATTGGCACAAGATCGCTGCTTCAAAAGTTCTCTATTCTCCGTGATAACCGGAGCAAAATAGTACCTTAGTCATGTCCATGATGATGATGATGATGGGTTCTAGCAGAAACAGAATGTAACCTGCACTTGAACATCACTTAAATAGGTTTTAAAAAAAAAATACTACTTGAACTATCGTTCCAATACAAATAGACTGAGATAAGCCATTGTCAATGATGATGATGATGATGATGATGATGATGATGGGTTCATAAAATGATTCCACCCTCAAGCTGGATGGCAGGCAGGAATAGAATGAATAAAACAGTGAAATCTCCTATAGAAACTAAAAAGGCTTCTACTGATTTTACATCTCTCCATGCTCCCATAATAGCTTCACTATCTGACCTCTGCACAAAAAGAATTTCTGAAGAACTGAATAACACATCTTCTACAGCAGATGTGGGTGGGCAAGGGGCGGGGGATTGACTCCATCCGTCTTTTGTATTTCTGCACCATAAATGAACGAGGCACAGACACAAGGGTGATTTGTTTCTTCCACGAGGGACACCAACCTAGCCTTTGGATTCGCCAAGCTCGATATCTTTAAGAGGAGTATTCTCCACCTCATCCTTCAAAAGTCTAATATCTTCTTCTGTCAGACTATCTTTCGCATGGGGAATGATCTTCGCATTGGCCTGCTTTTCAACCTCCATCGCCCAACTGTATATTATCATGCCAAGGACTGCAAGAGCCATCCCGAGTATATTCTTAAACGTCATCTCTGAGTCGAACAGCAGCCAGCCCAACGTGAGGACGCAAACAGTTTTCATGTGGCCTAACACCTGGAAGGATACAGCTGAGAAGCGTCCAATGCAGAGGTACTGGCTCACATTGCAGAATACCGCTAGGGTGCAAGAAAGGAGGATGAAGAACTGCACATAATCCAAGCATGTGTTACATATTATTTGCAGACATTCTTTTTGGATACACAGGCAACCATATGGACACACTGAAAGATTGACATCTTTATTGAAGTTGAGAGTTGAGAGGGAGATCGAAGACTTACGATTACACCCGAAGACAGCTTATAGTTTGATATGAATTGACCATTAAGGTAGTAATCAATGAAAGGTCCAAACACAAGAAGAGATATAGCTTGTATGGGAGCTGTTTTGCTCAGCAATTCAAAAGAGCCGATTGAGTACTTCTTCTGTAAGGAACCGATTGACTGTATCACAAAAGAATCGCCCAATCAGAAATTGGAGAACATAAGTGAACAAGATTTTTCCAAATAGAGAATTCAAGCAAAACGTAATGCATACGAAGGGTAATTTGATCAGTACAATGTTAGTTAAAAGATCTAGCTTTAATGAACAAGTAAAAGCTCAATGTGTTCATTGCAAAACTCAGGTTCTAATCGGTCCCCAGTCATGTCTTCCTGAGTCTCTTCAGTTCAAGTTTTCAAGCGGACTCTTCGAAGTTCTTGATCAAGCTATTTGGATTTCCCAAATTCAGGAACAAGCTTCCAGCCACGTCAAGTGGAACCAAGTCGAATGGAAAGCTCAACTTAAGTCTTCACTGAGTCAAGTCAATCCAGCAGAGTTTCTAAGCTATGATGTCTGTGCTGTAGAAAGGTGAGCAAAAGCAAGCCATCATTGCAGGCATGTAGACATCATGCATGTCAAGATACACCTGACTGCAGGGACCTCCGATGTGTAAGAGTGCACGCAAATTATCAGCGGCGAGCTTCTGCTCAATAAATCTACTGCGGAAGGCATTTATAAAGTTCAATGAATACAGTGATTCAGCTTGCAATGTGGGTGTATGATTAATTAATAGGGATGATGGTGACCTGTAATTGGGAAACTAGGTTGAAAGTTGACATAAATTAGGAAAATCAATTGTGCATATCCCCATTTCTGATTTTCATTCAAACACATCCGGTCTCCATACATTTTGAGCTGTTGAATGGATGGTCAGAGATGGACTCTGACTGTCCGGACATACTGTGACCCAAACTATCCCTAAATCTCAACCAAACATGCGATTATAATGCAATAGATTATGAATGTTTCAAAGAGGTTCCAATCAAGACAATCTGGGTCTTAGATCCTGGTTAAATAGTACCTGTTCAAAACTCGATTCATGAAAGGATTACTATTACTCGATTACTCTCAAACTTTTCTGTTAGGACAGGGAAAAAAATCCCTGAATGTAGGTTAGATGTAAGGTGGCTCTAGAGTGTAAACAGCTTCTGAGGTGCATCCAAAAACTGTCTTCTATTGTGGATAAGCTTGGTGATAAGCAGGACCTCACTGGTATGCCAATAGGCATCAACATTACAGAAGCAAATATGTTCTCCCCCTTGATCATAATTGTAATGTTGTTAAGAGCATCTGAGAACTTGGTTATCGCTGTTTAATGAAGAAGCACTCTAGCTCTCCAAGGCCACATGCAGTTGCAAAATAACGTCTACTTCATTGCTAGAGTCCACTTCCACCCTTTTCTTTGGTTAAATAAATAAAATTCTATTCAGAAGAAAAGAAAGAAGAGATTAGGAATGGCACGTGTACGAAGATTGCCTATTTACACTGTCATTGTCACACTCTATAGGATTGCCCTCCCCCACCATTGAAGTCTACTCTTACACCTTAAAATTCATTCTAAACAGATGCCAATTCAATACGTTTGAATATTATGGCGTCAGAGATGGCATTAGTAGATAAAAAGACCCTACTGCTCCTCTTTTCTGCACACACTCCATATGAAAGCTGAATAGAAGTTTCCTAAGCATCACTTCAAAAATCAAGCATCTGATAACTTTTCCCACTCCAAAATAAATACCTGAAGTGGGTGCCAAATGTCTTTCTAGTGAATACGAGGATGGTAGACATTCTCTTCCGCTTCCCTACAAATGAAGCACAGAAAGAAATTTGCCTTCATGTATTATATGGACTTCGGAGGGATCTTGTTCTGCAATGATTACACCATGCATAAGAAGGAAATCCTTTAAGAGGGAACCGGAGCACCCCTACACTGCAAAAGTAAAAATTGCTGAAATGCCCCCTAATGTATCTTGAATATATTGAGGGAACCAGAAAGACACTGTTATGATCCCACTTCCGAACTCTTCTGTTTTCGCCAAAGCCCAGATGTATTCTCCTGCAAGTGGGGCAATGAAAACAAGCAATTGGTCCATTTATGAATCCTTTACATTCCCCCTCTCACCTCTCCCCGAAAAGTTAGGGATGCATACTACTTGACCATCCACCTCCTCAAAAAAAACTCATTCACTAAAACACCTTTTACAAGTGACCCACTCACAAAAATGAGAAAACGCTGCGGATTGACATCCCCACAATAAATATTCTTAAATCCTTACCTTATCTCATTCATACTAAACTTACTGCCCAGGGAAATTCTTATAAACCTTAGCGATCCCTTTCACCAAAACCATACCAACAATTGACCATATTACTATCCAAATCTCTGTTCAAACTATTGAATTTACAATGAATAATCCTTCTCCAAAGATCAGTAGACACTACCCAATATGTCTCCAAAGTCACTTCACAAAACATTATGACCAATCCATAGTTTACTTGAGGTTCCTAAACACATACAATTCAATCCACTCCCACATTGAAATGCCACTGAAAATGCCAAGAACCTATATCAGCATGTGCTACTAGCTTTAATCCACGAGTCTTTAACAAATTTCCAAAGCGATAGTATGGTTTGAGGAGAATAATAAAAGCACAAGTGTGCATGCTTGGACATATGTTAGCACATAACAATATGCATTTTCTGTTATCCAAGACTCAGATCCCATAATCTATGAAAGCTATCATGAAATAAAAGGCTTCTGAAGTTCTACAAGCATGAATTTATTTGACCCTCAATGGAAATTGGAAAATGATCACGATGGATTCAATACCTTGATGATAATTGAGTTAAGATGACAGAGGTGTACAATGGTAGAAAAGATGTAAACAGGTAAACCAACATGATCAGAGACAATCAGATCTCGTCTTCTCAACTTTCAAAATGAGTAAGCTATTGATGATGCATGGTGTAGCATAAACTTTTTGAACTATTACCGACAGATTCACACTAAATGCAACTCTTTTAATCAATTAGAACAATGTTTTAAAAGGCCTTTGAGGCTTACACCTCATGGCTTGCGAGGTTTTGCAAAAACTCACTAAGGCTACGCAGCAAAGCGTAACCACTGCTGAGGTTTACATATCATCCACTGCATGAGAAACCACTTCCATCAGTGTTCCCAGTGCTTATACTTTAAACATGTCCTCTTTATTTTGATAAAATGTTGACAATTCAAATTTAAGTTTTCCTAAAGCCTTGTGATCGCTTGCGTTTTCAGATGGGGTGGTTTGTGGTGCTATAGGTGATAGACCTTGCAAACTTGGTAGGCATGGTAGTCGGGTAGTGTTAACCAACCGCCACACGGACACATACAGAGGACCATGAATCACGGACTATAATATCATAGCATGGTTCTAGGCAACACAAAGATGGAATTCTGCATCAGGAATGTCAGTTTAGGAAGCATCTACTATGAGTTAACATATCGGACATGAGCATGGAAACCCAAAAGGTTCAAATAGAGAATGTGGAGAAGCATGTAGGAAATTGGACATGGTCTAATAAAATGCAAAGTGGCTTGGAGCATCTAGATCTCATACCAACAAATAATGTCGACATGGGTATTGAAGTAGGATGTGTAGCACCTTAGATTGCATTTGGTTGAAGCTTAACAAGTATTGAAGTAGGATGAAAGTGGGGAATAGTGTTGTTAATAGTGATTGCCTAATATTTTATAATCATAGGCACCGCGGCAGACCAACAGTAGCCACTTGCCTGATTTTTAAGGTGGGCGCTAGGTGTCCAAGCGCACAACTACACGAGATTTACAGCCAGCCACATGCCAAGTATAAATTCATGGATTACACATTGACACATAAGTCACTATTAAGCTTGATTATATACATGCTTGGAGTGCTATTAAGCTTGATTTAAATTTTGTAGTAATAAAATTACACAATTAAGCTAAAGTACTTTTATACCATTGGACCATTACGCCATTGGACGGGCAATGAAGTGGAAAGGCACTACACCGGCAGAGTTCTAACAAACACCACCAATAGTATCTAAAGTACATAGTTTCTTTTTCAGAAGTGTCTAGATGTTTATAATTTCTTTTATTTTTTGATCAGTAAAGATTTATTCATTAAACTTTGGGGTTTGCAAGGAAATCAATTAGGAATTGGAAAGAATAGCCCTCCAAGAATACATACAGGATACAGCACGGAGCATCCTAAGGAGAGTGAAGAGACACACAGGCTAAAGTGCTACAAGACAGATCAATGCATTGAATTACCTAACAGGAAATTGCTGAAATGAATAGTGAAAATGTAATCAAAGCTGACATGCACGCAAGCAATACATGAGACAAATCAACATTAAAATACTAATGAAGCACCATAGCAGAAAACTGCAACAATTTGGAAAAATAAAAAATATAATCAGGATACCCTGTAATCCATCAATGATGCGACTAAGTCCATAGATTTATCAGCCTAGAAGGGGATTCATTATACAAATGAATATACGCAAAAAAAAGAAGGGCAGAGTTTAAGTAAACTCACAATTTGCTGTAAGGATGTAGAGCATACTGCTACACATGCACAAAGGAAACCCTTGCCATTAACTTTTACATCTGTTACAGTACAGACACCAACACCCATCACGACCACAATCACAGCCATCTTCACTTCCCTTGAGTAATGTTTGCTATGAAGGATCCACTCCATCACACAAACCACTGGAATCATGCTTAGCTTCGAAATCTACATCACAAATGAAATGATAAAAAACACAAACACAGTGATCAATACCAAATATTGGCACGAGAAAGTAAGTTCCTAAAAAGGGAGTATAAGGTTAATCAAGTAATCCAGACCTGGTAAAATCCCACAGAGTTTAACATGAGGCTCAAATTCATCCCTGTGATTGACGTATTGGCAACTATTGAGAACCAGAGAAGCTCCCACATAGGTACATGCTTTGATGCAGAATAGCCGGTAGAATTAGACACCAGACCAACCAATGCAGTCACAGCGAAGTGGAATCCAGTTAAAGTTGTAGCTGGAAAAGCAGAAATGATATTAAATTTATCACAAAAAAAAGAAGCTTGACCAGGATAAATCGTAGATTACTGGATTATGATATGTAACAGAATGAGGAGATCATGCAACCAATTTACAGAGAGAATAGGATGTTCATTAAAGGACCAGGAGAGAAAACCTGGTTGAAATCATGGATGAATGAGTGCAAGATTTAAGAAAAGCAATGAAATGGACAAAGTAGAAATGAAACATTGGTTGCTGAGCTGATTAAAAGATCCAGAAAAAAATTGATACTCAATTGGGCATCTTCAGAAGTCTGATCTGAAGCCATTTGCAATAAAGGAAATTGACAGAGGCACATTACCTGAGGCTGAGACAACTACTGACAAGCAAGACAATAGATACAAATTCACAAAGAGAAATCACAGATGACAACTTCAAAGGGTGGTAAAAAAATGGCACTTGACTATGCATCCCAAACATGAAATCTCAAGCAGTTTGCAGTTCAAAATGCACATTAATTTCAATAAAAAAAAAATCAAACCCGAAAATTTTGGGTGCCAATCTAAACACAGGGACAGACTGTTCGCCACAGTACAAAAGGTTAACATTATTCCTGAGAATAAATATGCGAAACAGAAGAAATTTGAAAATATAATCTGCTAATTTGGGGATTGTAGGACTGATTCAATGTATGAAAATGCGGATTCACCATTAGAGTGGAATTTCCTAAGAGTCACTGGGCGTGAAAAAGTCTGAATTAGAGAACTTTGGTAAAAGATCCATTTCGATAAACATTCGCAGATACAGAACTGATAGATAACAAGATTGCAGAACCGACCAAGTATTAAGAACTGTGCTAGAGGACGCAGCAGAGAGTGAAACCTGAAGGTGTGCTTGCAGCTTGATAAAAGCACAAAAATTAAATAAGTCTTAAAGAAAAATGAATGTGAAGGCCATAATTTACACACAGAACTAGAGATCTTCTGGTAGTCAATTCTCTTTTGTTTTCACTTTTCCCCCCTTCCGTGTTGGTGTATTTTTCGTGATTTCTTTACATTTACTCAAATTCTGTGGATTATCCTTCATTTCCAGCCTTCTTTTATAATTCATTATCGGCACATGCAAGTTTTCTATTGATTTTTGGATAACAATAAGTTTCTGCATCTACATCTTTGTGTCGCTTACTGTGTTCTCTGATTTGTGATCTTCTGATATGCAATTCTCTTCAGATTTCTCTTATCAGATGCGTTATCGATTCTCACTCCCCTGGCAAACTGCAATCTCTAGATGCAGAAACTTATTCCGATCCAAAAACCAAAAACTTGCATGCATCGATAATGAATGAAAAAAAAAAGCTGGAAATAACGGAGAATCCACAGAATTCGAGTAAATTTACATAAATCATGCAAAATACATTACACGGAAGGGGGAAAGTAAAAAAAGAAAAAAAGAGAGAGAATTGAATATTAGAAGATCAAAAATCAACGAACACAGTATGCGACACAAAGATGTAGATGAGAAACTTTTTTCCGATAAAAAACAAACAGAAAACTTGCATGCGCCGACGAAGAATCCACAGAATTTGAGCAAATTTAAAAAAATCGTGCAAAATACACTACACGGAAGGGGAAAAAGTGAAAAACAAAGGGAATGCAAAAAGAATCTGAGTCAAGAAGTTGATTTAAAAGGGCGAAATCGAATTCAGCAGAGAGGAGAAAAGAGAGATCTCAGATCTGATTGATTGATTGATTGAGTGAGAGAGAGAGATTACTAACCGAAGTTGAAAGCGTAACCGTTGGGTGACATGAGCTGCTTGTTGGCCATGATAATGCCGACGGAGCTAACAACGTTCATACCCCAAGCACCGACATTTGATACAGAGGAGGCTTTTTTCTCGTTCTCCATCTTCTTCGATCCTCCCACTCCGAAACAGAGATCAGGGCAAGATTTAGATAGAAGAAGAGAAGAGAAGAGAAAGGTAGGTTGTGAAGATCTCCTTCTCTTCTGCTTTATTTCTACTTGCGTTTGTGTTTAAGAGGGGGTTCACGCATTCATTCCTTGCTCTCTCTCCGCATGTCCCCTTTCCGTTTCACAACTTTTCTAATGAGCAGAGAGCTTGGGAGGTTTCTTTATACACAAAAAGGAGTTATGGAGATGGTAAATGGATGCCTGATTTCCTCCTTCTCTCTCTCTCTCCTTCTCTCTCTCACTACGATGAAAAATCACCCGAATATGAAGGAAGACCCGTCGGTCATTTTTCACTTTTCTTTCCTTTTGAAGTTTGGGGGTGAGGTATGCAGGAATTGGGTTGAAATGTTGAATTCAATTTTCTCATTTCCTTTTTTCATACTATCATCCTGAGGATGACCGTTGTCCTTAAGTTCAAACTACTGAATGGTCTTCGAGATCTGTGCGATGCGAGAAGACCTTAGGAACGACGGACACCTAGGGATGATAGTAACATGAAACGGGGAGCCGTCCATCCACCTTGGGTGAAGTGAGTCGTCGTCTCACGGAACGCGTTAGGCGGGTAGCACCTCAGCGGATCTTCGGAGAACGGTGGGTCGCACCTTCCGAGCGAATTTGGCACCTCATAACTTGCTCACATGTAAATTATGTAATCCAATTACCACCAACTTTAGCAAGAAAATTATAATTTTGTATTTATGGGGCTATAGTATGGTACATTGTCCCTAGGTCCAGACCGTTTGATGGTTGTAGTGTGAATCCCGAGGAGCATCAATGGTCTAACCATAAGGACTACAATAGGGAATTATGGTAATTAGGATGATGCCATGGTAACACTGTCACTGCCCACTTAAGGAAGTCCATTTTCAGTAGGATAATCGTATTATCCAACGATGTGACACGAAAACTGTCCAACACCAATATAGGTGTGACACGTGTACATAAATGAAACCGGAAGACTATACTAACCGGTTTTCTCCCTTTCTTTTGCATGTGTTTGATTTTTAAAAAGAGAGAGATTCCATTGGTAGCCTGGAACTCTAGTCGTTTTAAGTGCCCAACGACAGGTGACCCTATAACAACCTTTTTCAGCAAGAACAATTTCATGGACGATATGTAGCAGAGTAGAACTTTGCCGACGTCATCAACGTTGATGGCAGACCACCGTATGAGCCACGTGGCACATTTTTTAAAGATCGCTTACGGAATGGATATTTGCCCCAACTAGGGATGTTAACGGTCCGTCCGATTCGATTCCTAAGGTACCCACCGAAATTAATGGTTCTGGTTCTTATCGGTTCCGGGTCCTATTAGTTTTGGGTTCTGATCAGTTCTGGTTCTTGGTATATTGGTTTCAATCTTGATAATATTACAAATTTAACACTATTTTTATATATCGATTCCGGTTCTATCAGTCCAGTTCTGGTTCCTATCGGTTTTGGGTCCATATCAAACTACCCAAAACCAGAACCAGTGTTTGCAGTTCCAGTTCTGATTTGGTTTCGGTTAAACAAGTAAAAATTGACACCCCTAGTCCCAACCCTATGTATAGACCAAAAATTAGTTTGATTAGTGATTTTCAAGCGTTGGATTGTATTTGTTTTCATGAGTTGATTTTTAACGGAGAAATTGGAGCAATATTTGGAGTACAAAAAATCCAATCAGGCTGATTTTTGGCATGTGGGTCCACTTAGGGATGGGCCAAATACCCGTACATCAAATAGTCTCTTAGAAGTCTGCCAAGTGACTCATACTGTGGTCCATCATCAACGTCTGTCAACAAAGTTCTACTCGTATCCGTATGTAGCATAGTTGGGGTTTCTTGGAAATTATGCGGTGGTCTTTGGGATTTGTAAGTTGAAAATCTCCATGACCATCAATAATCTGAAGGTCTGAGCCTTGGGAAGGTGTCAGCTTGTTCAGTTGGTAAAGTCTGTGAGTGATGATATCATAGACCTGGGTTTAAAACCGGCCTTCACCGAGTTATTGATCTCTTTAAAAACAGGGTTTAGTCTCAACCATGGTTTTAAAAACGGCCGTTTAAACGGTAACGCCCCAAGCCCGTTTCCGTTAAAACCATTTAAACACTTTTTATCATTTTTGAATAAAACGGCCGTTAAAATTGTTTAAACGGCTGTTAAAATCGTTTAAACAGCTGTTTAATTCTGAAAATTTTGTTAAAAAACGGCCGTTAAATCCGTTTAATTCTGTTAAAATCCATTTAATTTCCGTTAAAAATCCATTTTTTTTTTAAATTTGAATTTCAACGCCATTTTTTCCGTTTTTTCAATTAAAAACTGTTAAAATCGTTAAAATCCTTTTAATTCCTTTTTTATTTTTTTTCCCATTTTTGCCCCTGGCCGTTTCAATCCGTTTTAACGGCAGTTTAAACGGAAACGTCCCCAGTCCGTTTAACCGTTAAAACGGCTTCCTTTAAACCTTGGGACTACGTGCTGCAGTACACCCTAAGGATGATGCTAACTCTTCTCTTTTAATGAGAAATCTTGTTAAGGAAGAGTACGTGTGGAGGACATCGAGGACGCCTCCCTTCCCGTTTATTGTCTTTCAACTTAAAAAATCAATTCAATAAGAGACGGCAGGGTTGCGCGATGCACACGGCAAGTCGCCGTCGGCAATTGTCCTTAGCATGTATATGATGCCCTTACATAGATGCACATGCATATCCTAACTTTGTCATGTACCATTGGCTGTTTCCATTGGGCTAAAACTTCCGGAAAATTGCTCATACATCAGCAAATTATCTTCCAAATATATTTATTGATGTGGGGTGCGTGGTCCTCAATAGGAGCTGCCATCTGTAAACCGCATAAATATCCTCAATTTGTAGAATATATTTTTCAAACAGAATATTCCCACTCTACTATGACAGATGGCCGGCCCCAAATTGAGACCACACGTCTAGACGAAATCCTCAAAGGGTGGGCCACTCAGAGACAAAAGATGGTAAGTGGAAAGTGGGGATTTACATCATTTTAGTCAAAATATTTAACGTCATCGATACCTTAATATTGAATTAAAATATATTTATATAAACCGTGGTGGAGCTAGGGGTTAGCAAAACCAAGGTTTCAAGGAGGCCGTTTTAACGGTTAAACGGACTGGGGGTGTTACCGTTTAAATGGCCGTTAAAACGAATTGAAACAGCCAGGGGCAAAAATGAAAAAATGGAATTAAACAGATTTTAACGGAAAAAACAGAAAAAAAAATAGCACTGAAATTCAAAATTTGAAATTTGAAATTTGAAAATTAAAAAAAAAAAATAGAATTTAACAGAAATTTAACTGCCGTTTTTTCAATTTTTTTTTTCAGAATTTAACAGTTGTTTAAACAATTTTAACGGCTGTAAAAACAAAAAAACGGCCGTTAAATTCAAAAATGTTAAAACGTGTTTAAACGATTTTAACAGAAACAGGCTTGGGATGTTACCGTTTAAATGGTTGTTTATAAAACCATAAGCAAAACAAACTAAAAGGTCATTTTAGCAAAGTAAAAAAAATATAATTTAGGAGTTTTCAAAGTTGAGGAGGACAACAGCTCCCCGGCTCCTTATTGGCTTTGTCGCCACTGCATATAAAATACATGTACAGATATGTATATATACAAGTGGGTGACCCGTGCCCGCAGCACTCTCCGCCAAAGTATTTGCCAAAATTAGGTGTTGGCTGAGATCAACCGTCCATTTGGGTTGATAAGATCTCGGCCATTCTTTTTGAAGCAGATAAGAAAGGGGATAAGTGGGAGACAATTTCTCTGTTTTGTTATATAGATCATGTTATGGTGCTAAGCATAGTTGGCAAATCGTGAAGCAGCAAAACTTTGCCCATTGAAGAATGCAAGTTTAAAACAATTTAGGCTAAAACCAAAAAAGCGGAGTAAAACAAGGACGAAAATGTGATTCGATGATTTTATTTTCAACTATTTTTAATAATCACCACTATTTAATTTCACCATCACATGATATGGTCACACCAACCACAGTAGTTATAGGGGTGTCAACGGGTCGGTTCCAGTTCCGGTTCGGTTCCTAAGGTGACCAGAACCGGAACAATCGATTCTGGTTCTTATCGGTTCGGTTCCTTAACACACACGAGATCTTCTCGATCTCTTATACCACACACACGTGCTTATCAAAAAAATAAATAAATAAAAGGTGAGATGGCCAGTACAGTCTGGCCATATATAAAACAGAGCTGCCCTTATCATTTCCCAACATAACTGTGAATTGGCATATGAGGACCCCTTAAACGACAAGATGCACAGGGTGGAGATGGAGTGCAGTGCTAAGGCCATAGCAAACAATCTACATAACCAAACGCACTCCCTCTCATGGACAACAACGATGACGTCGTGATTTTGTTCTCTAATGTGTACAAGTTTTTTATTTATTTATTTTATTTATTTCCAGACCCAAGAATATTAGTTATATATAGAGAAAAGCATTTATCCTTAATTGTCGGGCTCAGGGGACCCCCATTTTTGACACCCTTGACCCATTTTAGCGTACCCACATAGAAGATGAATCAATGGTTGATTTTGGTGGGAATGATCTCCTCACCATATAGATCACCCAAACAAAAAATCAACCCATTCTGAAATTTCTAACCCCATCAATGTGGTTTACAAGTTAAACGGTAAAAATCGACGGTCCATGATTTTTCAGCTTCTAAACCAGTCAGAATTATTTGAATTTTGTCTATCATCCTCACCAAAAAAATCAACCATTGATTCATCTTCTACGTGGGTGTCAAAAATGGGAGTCCCCCGAGCCCGACCATTATATATATGGGTCCGGATCTGCCGACATAAATTTTCACTGAAAATCTCACCTTGTATCATGCGAATCCAACAGTGGTTGACAGTGCTGAGCTGGCATTCACTTTTGCCAATGCAAAACCACCTTGAAAATTTATGTCCTTGGATCCTGAAAATTGAGTATAAATTAACACTTCTGTCAAAAGGGCCGGGCTCAAGGGACCCCCTTTTTTGACCTCCATCTTGGCGTACCCACATAGAAGATGAATCAATGGTTGATTTTTGGTGAGGATGATCTCTATGGTGTGGAGATCATCCTCGCAAAAATTCAAATCATTCTGATATTCATAGACTGGTTTAGAAGCTGAAGCATTATGGACCGTCGATTTTTACCGTGTAACTTAAAACCACATTTGACGGGGTTAGAAATTTCAGAATGGGCTGATTTTTTGTTGGGGTGATCTATATGGTGAGGTTATCATCCCCACCAAAAATCAGCCATTGATTCACCTTCTACGTCGGTACGCCAAGATGGGGGTAAAAAAAGGGGGTCAGAAATGGGGGTCCCTTGAGCCCGACCCTTGTCAAAAACTCAACTATCCCAAATTCCCAACTGGTTATGCAAAAGGATTAGCTAGTAGGTAAGTGCGTGAGGACGAGTTTTGAATCCTGGTCATGTATTAACACGCAATAGGTGGGGCTGCATACATCAGGAGATGAGAGGGACCTTCTTTAGCGATCTGGTTTTTAGATTAGAACATATCCTGTGCTGAATTTTACATTTGCTTCCTTCTTGTACCACGAGAACTCCTCGATCTCTTTTCTTTTAATGCAGCTTTGCTTCATCAAAAAAAAATATTACCAGTTTACTAAGCTGGCTTCATCGCATATAGCCGGGGCCGGGGTGACCGTTTAAACTGCCTAATCATGGTAGGTTCAGAATGAAATGCAACTGTTGGACGATTGATATCATCCATACATGCTCATTAATCACAATTTGCTCGCACCGACATAAATCGATGACTAGACTTAGGAGCCTAACTCCTTAATATATAACAAGTTTTGTTCTAGTTAAGGTTGTAAACTTTGCCGTTGGGTCATGTTTTTTTGACACGTGTTTGCTGCCCACATGGAGACGAGTCAAGGACTCGAGGGACCATGGAGATGATCTTTAAAAAATAGCCCATTTTGGAAGTTCTGGTCTTATCAAATGTAGACTTAAAGTTAATGATGACATAGAGGATCCAGATCGTTTCTAATCATGATTTAAAATATTTTTTTTCATCTCATTGTTTCGGTAGGCTGACGGAATAAGACGTATTGACCGAAATGGAACAGAATGTGACAATGGAAAAAATAGTATATATCTTGATAAAATTAAACTATTTTCTAATGTTTAATTAGGCTACAAACTTATTTTTTTAATATTTATGTGTTATAAAAGATACATATATCATGAAAATTAATTTTAGTACTTAAATTAGGTTTTCAGCACGATATATCATCTCGGCGTACCACCGACAGGAGAAGTCTTGATCGAGATGAAAAAACCAACATGAGTAGATCATTCCTTACCAAAAATTTGCCACCAACTCGTCTTTATATGGCCTTACATGGGCATGTCAAATGGCAAATATCCTAGCCCTATATATCTTATCTCGTTCAACAAAAAAATTTAGAAAGAAAAAATGAACTTGGACAAAAATGAAGTGCAACATACTTAACTACAATTTTTGTTTTTTACATCTCTTAGATCATTTCCAACAGTTATCCATGTTAGTTAGCCATTTCAAAATAAGCTTAGGATCCAAGGATCCCCTTTTTCTAACCCCTTCCATGCTTGGCCGTGGTTTTCAAGAATCCAACGGTGGTTGTCCGTGCCACTAAAAGTGAAAAAAGTGATGCCAACTCGGCACTGATAACCACTGTTTAATTCTTTTAGCCGTGCACACGAACACCAAGAGGGGTTAAAGAAAAAAAGAAGGGGGGGGGTCCCACATGAAAAGGCTCGCAGTAGTGTCTCCAACTACTTAGCCATATTTGGAGATTAGCTAAAAGCACTCCTCCCATCTCCAAAAATGGAGATCTATTTCCTTAACCATGAGACATTTACCATTTTACCCTTTTAGTATAAAAATATTAAAACACAAGTTCCTCGCATATTCAACGTGACACACTTTTGGAGACCACTGATTGTATAGATGTTTAGCCCATTCTAGGTGGACATATGATGAAAATCATCCGACTGATGATTTTTAGCCGTTTGATTTGATCTTTCCATGGGTTGACTTTTAGCCCTCTAATTGGATCATTATTGGGGATACTATAATCAAACGGCTAGAAATCACCAATCAGGCTAATTTTATCTCTGAGTCCACCAAAGAGCTGGCCAGACATCCATATGGTCAGTTTTCTATAAGAGTGTGCCATATATCCAAATCTCTTGAATGCCTCTCTTGAATTTTTCAAAAAGTTTTATAGTATTTTGGTCATTTTACTAGATTTCTTGGCTATTTTGGAGAAGCTGTTTGAGATAACACCTTTTTTTGTTAATTGTCTCATATATACGAGGAATGGCCTCTTGGTGGCCCCACCTTCCATGTATATATGGCAATCTTTGAAGGTTAAAAGGTCTATTGTAGTATTGAGACATCTAAGATTCTAAATATTTTCTTTCCTCTATACAAGAGTGCTCATAAGCTACATAGTATGGAAAGGTTTGAGTATAATCCCGGTATGTCGTTTGAAAATTGGTTCAAAAACTTGGCAAAGTGTAAAATATAATAAAAAAAATAATGATATTTAGCAATTTTTTTATATTTAAAAATAATTTTAATAAAAAAAATATATTTTTAATAAATGAAAAGAAGTTGTGTATAACACAGTCCTCGTAAAATACACAAAATTTACGTGACCTTTGAAAAATTCAGCTCAAAATGCATAAAATCTATAGAACAAAGCAGGAAAATTATCTCCCCTCTTATCCGGCTTCTCCCCCAACTGGATGGTGGATCTCAGCCACTCATACTCGATTTTGGCAAACGCTGTGTCGGAGAGTGCCGTGGGCACGGGCGTACCCACCCACTAGTTCGCATATAATACACAAACTTTCTAACAAAAAGGGTGATTACATGCTTGGAAAGGGAAACCAGTACGACATCAATTTTGTCAATTATAGACCATTAGAGTCAGGCAAATCCTAAGGCACCAAAGATAATTATCTTTAGGGTAAAAGTGGGTGTTGATTCCACCACCAAACACCTCTCAATTGATTGGCTAATTTAAATTAAGCCCCAACGGTCGAATGATCAAAAAAATCAAAACTTTTTTATTTAAAAAAAAAATCGGACATATTTTTTATCATCCAAAGAATGTTCTATAAAATATTATTTGGGGCAATATTGATTCCCTGTATAACTCATGAAATGGTGGGTCCTACATGAAGCCAACTCCTCTTTACACTTTTTTGACAATATTCCAATGATAGGCTTATCTTATTTGTGCTAATATATAAAGAAAAGCATCCTACCAGACAATTATTTGAATAAATCTTTGATGACGGGCGTCCATCATCAAAGTCCCTTTTTCAGGGACCATAGTATGAGCCATGTGGCGTTCTTAGAGACCACTGATTGTAGGAATGTTTGGCCCATCTCTAGGTGGTCCTACGTACATAAAATAGCTTCATTAGTGATTTCTAACTTTTGGATCTTAGTACCCCAAACTTTGTTGAGTCCCACGGTTAAAAATCAACGAGTAAGACTTTGATGACAGGGGGCAATATGAGCCACGTGACACACTCTTAGAGGGCTCTGACCGAATGGATGTTTGGCCAATCCCTAGGTGGACCTACAAACCAAAAATTCAGCCCGATTAGTGGTTTCTATGCGTTGGATTGGAATTATTTCATGGCTTGATTTTACCCTTGGGAAATTTGAGCATTATTTTCCATTATTTGAGGTACAAAGATCCAAAGGTTTCAAATCACTAATCAAGCTGAGGTACAAGGTATGCCTGAAACTTTTTCAAATGGGGAAGCATGATTTTTGTTACTCACCACTGTCATATGGGCTCACTGACCTTATGGATGTTTATCCTACCCCTTGGTGGATATACACACCAAATATCACCCTAATTGGTTATCTATAACCATTAGATTTTAGCACTTTTTTAACCGTTCTTATAGTCGTTCAATGCAACCATTGTTTTTAGTATTAAAACAAACCGGTAAAAATCATCAAACAAGCTGATTTTTGGTATGAGTGTCTCTACTAAGGGGTGGGCTAAACATCCATGCGGTCAGTGGGCCCAGATGGCAGCGGCGACTACCAAAAATGCCGCTTCCGCATTTGAAAAGATCTCAGGTATACCTTGTTACGTCACGACCCTTCTGGTCTGTAGATCTACTCAGGGATGGCCAAACATCCATGCTGTCATGGTCTCTAAGAGTGTGCCGCGTGGCTACGAAAGATGTCCGTCATCAAATACTTGTTCCAATTACTTGAATCCCGGAAAATTATAAGCCCCGCTTTTTAAAGAAGAGTGGTCAGGCGTCCTGACCCGAACTCAAGTCAGGGGCCCTGTTGTCGTTCTCCCATTGGATAACATGTGTACCTTGGGCCGTGTATGGTACAAAAGTAATTTCCATGGAGCATGGGTACACCTTTGTATAACGAAAAGAGCATAAAGGGCACCTGACAGAAAGGCCCGCCTGATGCAATCACTACTCTTGTATGAAATTACATGTACAACATGCATATCATAGTTATATAAACACATTTTAAAGGTTGAAATAGTCTTTTACATTTTCTCTCCTTTTTTTTACTGGACACGGTAATAGCCACGTGGCACACTTTTAGAGGACGTTGACCGAATGGATGTTTAGCCAATCGCTAGATGGGCCTACAGAACAAAAATCAGCCTGATCAGCGATTTATAAGTTGGATTGGAGTCATTTTCACGGGTTGATTTTAACCGAGGAATTTGAGCAGTACTGAGTCTTGAGCATTATTGGGGTACGAAGATCCAAAGGTTTGAAATCTCCAATCAGGCTGATTTTTGGTTTGTAGGCCCATCTAGGGATTGCCAAACTTCTATACATTCAGCATCCTCAAAAGTGTACCGCGTGGCTCATATTGTGGGCGGTCATCGTGGGTGGTCAGCAAAGTTCTACTCGGCTGCTTTCACAATTTGTGGGGTGCAAATAAATTTTCTCCAACTCAAAACAGTACGCGACTGTTACCAGTAGACTAACATTTATAACAATAATGGTATAGACGCATTACCATTATAACACCGTTATAAAGACCGTTATAACCGTTTTTTTTAAAGCACTTTTAAGTTATCCGTTTATTATTTCCGTATATTCCCTCTGTTAGTGAATATAACCACATGTCACGTGTGTCCCACTGCCAGCGTCACCACCTTGTGAAGATAATAAATTATAAACATTTGGGGCAAAATTGAAATTTTTCATAAAATTATTAAAATAAAAGGAAAGTAAAGAATTAGGAGAGTAGAAAACCAAATCAGATCAGATTGACGGGAGACCTTGACGTAGAAATATCTTGACGCAGTCCATGAGTGCCATGACTGGCCTTGCATAGTGTTTATTTTTTTTTTGATCGACTGACTGCATTTATGTTTATCCCATCCGCTTGATTGATGATTCATAACCATTGGATTTAGTATCCAAAAAAAAAAAATGCTTGAATCCCCGGCTAGATTCACTCCTTACAAAGGTGTTATAATCTAATGGCTCTGATAACCAATAAGGCCGATTTTTGGTGTGTATATCCACCAAGGGATTGGTTATGGATCTATGCGGTCCGTGGGCCCACAAACATGCGCTATGTAGGGCCAATAATCTGACTTCATCGAGATTTTTGCTACATCCATAATTTCTGGCCATACAACATCGTATGATTGAGTTCATCAAACGGGTAAATCTTGGTCAACATCGATGGCTTCTCCATATATTCCGATAAAATTAATACTATTCAAAGTTTTGATTATTCGCCAAATCATTGCCGTCCAAAGTCCAAACATGATTTTCTTCTTGACGTTGTCCTCCGACCACTTTCCCCTTAATTTCCTGTCGTCACGTGTCATTTACTCCTTTCAACCTTTGATACCAAATGCTCTCCATCTCTTTCTAAATTGTTATAAACTGATTCTAAGGGCCACAAATTATGTTTTTTTAAGGCATTCTGGTGCTTAGGGCCAAACGGACCTCCAGGAGGGAGGAGGAGGAGGGACAGACCGACAGAGGAAAGGGACGTGGCACGTGCTATGATTAAGAGCCTGTTTGGAAACTCCAAAAAAAAATGGGCTAGACATGGTCAGTCCAGGTCCAGTCGTTTAAAGTTCTAACCTTTGTTTTGTAATTGTTTGGGGCCCATTTGGACCTCGCTTCTCAGATTTTGCCCTTAATACATAACTTGAGTTTCGGTTTTTGAAAAGAAGTTCCATCGCTAAACTGAGCTAGGCACTGAAATTATGGAATTTCCTAACATGCCATTAGTGTTTGAGGACAAGAACTGGGTTTGAAGTCCCAAGGAACACGGTTGTGGTCCAAGCTGTTGGCTCCATAGTTAGTAAGTTCGTGATTGATTCGCGAACCTAGCGAACTAAACAACAGCTATTAAAGGTTTGGGATTATTCGTCATTAATTAGTATGGCCGAATTAATTGCGCATACTTAACGAACTATTGCGAATTTTTCCTGGATTATTCGCTTTTTGAATATTCAAGTCCATTCCATAATGCAAAAAATGCTCACAAATTTATTTTTATTTTTTAAAATATTTTTGCCAAATTTTTAAATGAAGTTACGAATGAAAACCTGAATTGTACTCAAATCTTTCTCGTACCTTTTTTTTACGGAACTCCAAATTGTTAACTACTAGTGCGCACTCAGCGAAAATAGTGTTTGCAAAAATTATGTGGCTCTGGCACTCAAACAATATAACGGACTGGGGGCATTACTATTTTTTCCGTTGTAATGGATTGTAACATACATGCGCAAAAATGAAAAATAACGGAACTAACGAAGATAAAATTTCAAATTTTTAATAAAATTTGTAACGGAAATAACGGATGTTATTTAACAATTTTTTTTCAAAAAATAACGGTCTAACATTTTTTTATAATGAAAAAATAATGTCCGTTAAGCATTAAAACGGTACATAATGTAATGGGGGAGGTTTGAATCCGTGCTACAGTATCATCCCAATGCCGCTATCTGCCATGCTTTTGGGCCCATTGACACCCTTTATTGTTGGCACATATTTAGTGGACGTACACCAAATCAATTCCTGTATAGTGAAGTTTTAGATTTCCACGAAAATCATAGCTTGAAATGAATAAATGAGGGGGATTGAGCGGCTAAAAATCTAACCGTCCACGTTAGATGAATGGATTTGTTCTCAACATTCTTTATCTTATGAAGCCGGACAAGATAAGAGATAAGACAACTTCCCTGTTTTGTTATATAGACTAGTGGGTGCCCCGTGCCATCGACACTCCTCGACAAAGAATTTGCCAAAATCAAGTGAGTGGCTGAGATCCACCGTCCATTTGGAGGAGGATTAGATCTCAGCCATTCTTTGTTGATGCCTATTCGAGGAGGTATAAGTGGGGAGACAACCACTTTGTTTTGTTATATAGACTATTAAATGGCCCGTGCCCACGACACTCTCCGACAAAAGCGTTTGCAAAAATTGGGTGCCTTCGGCACTCAAATGGTATAACAGATTGGGGCGTTACCATTTTTTTCCATTATAACGGTTGTTATAACGGATTGTAACGCACATAGGGAGAAATGGGAAAATAACAAAAATAACTGTGTTGGAAATTTCAAATTTTGAATAAATTGAGTTCAAATGAGGCGGATTGAGTGGCTGAAATCTAACCGTCCACATTAGATCGATGGATTTGATCTCAACCACTCTTTATCTAACCGTCCACATTAGATGGAAGGATAAGATAAGAGAATACAACTGAGTTGTCTTGTTATATGCGTGGGTGGCCTGTGCCTACGGCACTTTCTGACAAAGTGTTTGTCAAAATCGGGTGGGAGTTAATCTCAGCCATCGATATGAAGCATAGTGGATCTCAGCCACTCATTATTGAAGCCATATAAGATAAGAGTGGGTATAAGACAACCACTGTCACTTGTTATATAGATAGTGGGTGGCCCGTGCCCACCGCACTCTCCAACAAAGCGTTTGCCAAAATCGGGTTTGAGTGGCTGAGATCCACCGTCATTTTGGGGATAAGATCTTGGCCCTTCTTTGTTGAAACATATAAGAGGGGGTATAAGCAGGGGAGACAACTTTCCTGTTTTGTTATATAGATGGTTGGATCTATGATCCTCTAGATTTAATGCAACAAATACAATGGCTGCGTTTCGTTTGCCGGAAGGCCACTTTCTGTAAAACCCACTTCCTAGAAGTGGTCTTCCTGCTGTTTGCTTTGGCGAAGGAGCAAAAAGGCTTGCTGAAAAATGAAAACTCCCACTTTGAAATATCTTCACACCTATAAAATCATAGTTTGTTTTTAACCGTGGATTTCGAGCATTATTTGGGGTACTCTCAGATCCAAAGGTTATAAATCACTAATCATGCTGATTTTTGTTATGTACATTTACCTAGGGATGGGGCCAAACATCCATACGGTCAATGGCCTCTAATTGTGTGCCACGTGGCTAATATTGTGGCTTGTTATCAACGTTGATAATGGACGTCCCCCATCCAAGTTTTGCTCTATAATAATTGTGAAAGCTATGTTGAAAGAGAAAAAAATTAGGTTTAGTATTTTTTATATGGGCATCAGGCCGCACCTAAAAGCGCATGTGGAACACTCTTACAGCTTTATGATCGTATGGATGTTTGAAACATCCCTATGTGGACCTATAGACCAAAAATCCATCTGATTATTATTTCCTAGGTATTGAATCTCAGTACCAAAATAATTTTCTAATTCACGATTGAAATTCAACCCATGAAAAAGATTCAAATCCAATGGTTAGAAACTATCAATCTGGATGATTTTTTTGTCTCTGGGGCCATCTAAGATGTTTCAAACATCCGTACAGTCATAGATCTCTAATAGTGTTCCACAAGGCTCATACTGTGGTCTGTCATCAACATTGATGATGGACATTATCAAACTTCTACTCTGTGATAATGGTGAAAGCTCTGTTGAAAGGGAGAAAATATTTAAAGTTTGGCAATTTGTTTATACGGGCATCGACGCATCGTGCCACACCTAAAAAAGTCACATGGTACACTCTTAGAGATTTATGGTGGCATGAATCCTTAAAGCATCCCTAGGTGGACCTACAAACCAAAAATCAGTCTGATTGGTGTTTTCGAGGCATTGAATCTTAGTACCCAAAATAAGTTTTGAATTCACGGTTGATATTCAACTTATGAAAAAGATTCAAATCCAATGGTCAAAAACTATCAATCTGTTTGACTTTTTGTCTGCATAGACATCTAGGGATGTTTCAAACATTTGTATGGTCACAGATCTCTAACAGTCTTACATGTGGCGTTTATAGGTGTGGCCTGGACGCCTGTATAAAACAATGTTAGGATCAAATTTTTTTCACGAAGGCACGAAGCAAAACAAGGGTAATTTAGAAATATTTAGTATTGCGGGTGTACACAAGAAGGGCCATCGTCCATTAATAAGTAGAATAAATGTTTGGCTTCTTTTGCTCTTTCTCTTTCTCAATTACAATGCAAGGACCACGTTGTCACCTGGTCTACCCAAGGGTGCTACTATTACCACCAAACCCAACCTCAGCTCAAGGTTTTTACAATAGAAGATGGTTGATTTCACGATTTTTTTTGCTCCTTTTGTTATCGAAGTCCATCTGCAGTAGTGCTTTATGCCACTTGTTGGGACTTTAAATGGCTAAAAGTTGCTAAAATTTCATCTTTTGACATTCTTCATCAACCATTTATAACTGAAGTTTGGCACGCGTGCAAGCCTATTCTTTATTTACCATGACACAAAGACAAGAAACTTTTTGCAAATTGATACTCAAAACTTCCAAAAGTTGCCGCATAATGTTAAGACCCAAACCAATACATCAAAGGCACCTAGGTGATAGAGGTGCGAAAACCTTAAGTCTTAACCTTTACGATCCTAACATTCCACCACGCTTCCAAAGCCGATGTCCACAATGGCCCACTCTGAAGTGGCTTTCACTCCAGTACCCCCCTATTTTCTCACTTTCTGGGTACCCCTAATCTCTCTTTTAATTTGAGTGAGCCCCTAGATCACCCCTCTCGTGACTTGAAATTTGAATCAGCACCATTTTTCTGGCCTTTCCCATTATTTTCACATCCGTTACAAATTGTTTTAACGGAAAAAAAACAGTAACACCCCCCAGTGCGTTATACTGTTATAACGTCCTCTTTTAAACCTTAGATCCAAGTATTCCCAAAAGTCATGTATACAAAAATACAATTAATTTTTGAATAATTAAGCTAAATGTGTAGGTAGCGGCTTTTGAGAGTGCTTCCACCGGTTTTTGGATGTATAGTCCATCAAAGAGTTTCTCCATGAGATGTGTAACAGATTCAAACACTAACCGCCACATCTACGCGCAACACAAACACGAGCTACCGATCCTATACACTCCTATGATTCTTATGAGCCGATACCGTTGTTTACTCTATGGGCATGAGTCACGCATAGTATCCTTTAGGGTCTGTTTGGTTCGTGTGCAAAGTTGTACGCGCAAATGAATGTGCACACTGCACACTTATTTTCTCATTTGGTTCACACATTTAGACATGCAAAATAGAGAAATTTAGGTGTGTCGCACATATATGCGTAATTTTATACCCATGCACACAAAAAAAATGTACCAACGCTGTGGCTCCCAACATATCAAAGGACAAGGTGGGTCCTATACACATCAAGATGGTGTACACGACTCATATATGGAACCCACCATATAGAGCCGGGTGTCACAAAACCTGGTTTGAAAGCAATAGTCACAAATGAGTTGAGATGCTCACCTCTCTGTGTGTGGGACCCACATGAGTTGTGGGGTCCACCTTGATGCATGGGGAACTTACCCGGCCTGATACACTCTTAGTGAGTTCGTGTGCGTGTGTACTGATACACGTGTAAGATGGGTTTTTAGTTACTAAAGAGGCCGGGGAATGCAATGGTTTGCGTGTGTGCAAGTGCAAATGGTCGAATGCATGGGTTTCCAAACACACTTGGCACGCAATTGCATGCTCAAATGAAATTGCACACCACGATTGCACGCGTTGTTTCAAACGCATCCTTAGTGGCATTGAGCCCAAGACATGATCCTCTGTAACTTCAAAGAGGGTGTCCTGAACCAATACGTCCAAGGGCAAGGAGATCACCAATCAGGCTGATAGGTCAGTAGGCCCAAAAGAGTGTACCACGTGGCAGGTTTTTATGTACCCTACAAAAAAATTTCCCCAAAGTAAAATTTCTCAAGGGCAATCATTCTCTCTCCGTTTCCTTTTTATTTGTTTTCTACAAAAGAGCCCAAGACACTCTCGTTCCACGTCTACACCATCTTATGTGTTATTACGGTGAGCCGAAATTAATAAGGGCTTGTTTGATTGAAAAAAAAATTCAAGAAAATATGCAATTTTCAATTATGTGAGAAAATAAGGGTGGATTTTCATGAAAAAATGAATTCAAGCCTTTGATGGGAGAATCTCATATTCTCGGGAAAATTTTCCAAATTTAAAAGTGGCTATCAAACGAAGAGAAAATTATGTTTTCCCAAGAAAATACAATCTTCCCACGGGGAAAATTGGCAATCAAACACGCCCCAAATGTGAATTTCCTCGTCTTTGTCTTTGTGTCGAAGCTTCCTTCGTTTTCCTTTTTGTGAAACTGAAACATAAAAAGCTGGCGTTACGTGTCATTTAGGAGGTGAGTGAGGTGCATCCACATGCAAAAAAGTCCAACGTCACATGCAACGCTAGCCTACACTCACACGGAACGAATGGACTTCCATTCATTGATTTACGCGTACATTCAAACTTATCAAGGACTAAAAGAGGCTGCTCAACGTAATGCGGGCGACATGTGACCAAAAAGAATCCACAGGTAGTCATCGGCCATCACACATGATGATGGGCCCTACCCTTTAATTGGATTTTTTCAATTAGTGGGTAACTCTTTGATGGGATGACCTTGACCTTTTGGTGGGTGAGAATCAACCCTCGAGTTTGACACACGTAGAGTATCCCTAATGACAAAGACCATTCTAATTCACTGATCATGGCCGTCCAATCCATCTCATTGTTTTCAATGGTTAGGATAATGTATATTGAATCTTACTTAAAATTGAAACCAATGTTATTTAATTGAAGTAAATTTTGATATAATCATTTTCCTACACGATCAAACAAATGATAGATCAAGGTTTAAAAGAGGCCCTTTTAACAGTATAACGGACTGGGGGCGTTACCGTTAAAATGGCCAGTAAAATGAATTGTAACGGACATGGGCAAAATGTAAAAAATAAAAAATAAAAGAAAAGGAATTTGACGGGAAAAAATGGCGTTGAAATTCAAAACTCAAAATTTTCAAGTTTCCAAAAAAAAAAAAAATCAGAATTTAACAGAAAATAATGGAAATAACAGCCTTTTTTCACAATTTTTTTTTCAAAAATAACGGTGGTTATTTTGTTTTAACAGCCTTTATCTAAGCATCAAAACGGTTCTTAACGTAATAGGCTTGGGGCCAGCGGCGGAGCCAGGATTTTAGTCAAGGGGGGGGACACATTCCTTGTAGCAATCATGCCGCGTGCGATGCACCCCTCCCTAGGTAAACCTACCTATCAAAATTCATCCAGATTTGTAGTTTCTATCTTTTGGATTAGAGTCTTGTTCATGGATTGTTTTCAACCGTAGAATTTGAACATATTTGGGGTACTCAGATCCAATTGATGAAAATCACTAATCATGCTGATTTCTGTTATGTACATCTAGCTAGGGATGGGTCAAACATCCATAGGGTCATTGTCCTCTAATAATGCTCCACGTGGCTCACACTGTGGTTTATCATCAACATTGATGATGGGTATTGTCAAAGTTTTGCCATTGTAATAATACTCAAAGCTACGGCTGGATGAGAGAATTTTTTTTATATTTATCAATTTTCTATATGGGCGTCAGGTGGCCACACCTAAATACATCATGTGATACTCTTAGAGATTTATGATTACACTGATGTTTGAAACATCCCTAGATGGACCCACAGACCAAAAATCATTTTGATTGGTAGTTTCTAAGCATTGAAACTCAGTACCGAAAATAATTTTGAATTCAAGGTTGAAATTCAACCAATGTAAAAAATTCAAATCCGATGGCTAGAAACTACCAATCCTGCTGATTTTTGGTCTACAAAGCCATTTAGGGGTGTTTCAAACATCCCTACGGTTATAGATCTCTTAACAGTTTCCACGTGACATATATAGATAAGGCCTGGATGTCCCTTTAAAAAATGTTAAAATTTAAATTTTTTCACGGGAGACAGAAAAATTTAATGCGTTGAAATCCAACTAGATATGCAAAGACTAAAATGCCCCTTTGAATACAAATAATGGAAAAAACTGTTAATAAGTAGAATAGATGGTGTGTAAGGGGGCACTTTAATAGTTTTTTTTAAATGAGTAGGGGCATTAAGGTACTTTTGAAAGGAAAAAATTTAGTTTCAAAGGGATTTTGAAAGTTGAGGGGGGGGCCACGTGCCCCCCATGGCCCCTTACTGGCTCCGCCGCTGCTTGAGGCGTTACTGTTTTAACGATCGTAGTAACCGTTAAAACAATATTATGTTCTATATCTATATATCTATATAACAAAACAGGGAAGTTGTCTCCCCTCTTATCCAGCTTCATAAAGGATGGCCAAGATCTTATCCCCCAATGGACAATGGATCTCCGATCCACCACTCACACCTGATTTTGGCAAATGCTTTGTCAGGGAGTGCCGTGGGCACAGGCCACCCACTAGTCTATATACCAAAACAGGGAAGTTGTCTCCCCCTCTTATACCCCCTCTTATATGTTTCAACAAAGAAGGGCCAAGATCATATCTCCAAAATAGACAATGGATCTGCAAGTGTGGGACCCACCATTTGGGTAAGCAAGACATGTTGAAGTATTTGGATCGTTGGATGTCAAAATCATCTGATCATGGTGCGTTTGGTCAAAGATGTCAATCTGGATACCACTGATTGGATACTCCAAATTGCTATGAATACGAGACGAGAGTGTATAATATATACCAAGGTTTAAAAAGGACCATTATAACGGTATAATGGACTGGGAACGTTACTTCTTTTTTTTTTTCCATTATAACGGATTGTACCGCAAGGGGGCAAAACAGAAATAATGGAAATAACATAAAAAAATAAAAAACGGTAGTAAAATTCAAATTTTCAATAAAATTTATACTGGAAAACAACTGAAATAATGGGCTTTTTTAACAAAAAAAAATTTCAGAAAAATAACAGCCATTATAACGAAAATAACTGTCATTATTTTCTGAGCGTTAATGTAACGAAAACGGTACATAATGTAACAGGGGAGGTCCGAATCTGTTATAACGGCTGTTATTTTCGTTGTAACCGAATTTTAAACCATGATATATACTAACTGAAAAAATCTTGGTTGTCCTTGAGTGCATCAAAGTTTGAAGTCCACCCTCCCAAAATGCCATGTAACTCATGAATATTTGGCCGACCACTTGGTGAACCTAGCTACAGGCCAAATGGTGGGTCCCACACTAATTGTATTTGTATCATGTGTATAAATACGACATCTAGAGAGGGAAATTACATATGCAATACTTAGATTAGAGATAATTCAAGTTGACAAAAAAAGATAAGAGAGCATAAATATGGACTAAAATCTTATCTGGGGACTTTTTTGGACGTCCACACCTGAATTTTCGATCGAGCTCCTCAAGACGAGAACCTGCAAGTCAACCCCTCTTCTTTAAGGGGGCGTTTTTGGCAACACAAAAATAAGTAACTTATTGACTTTTATAAGCCAAAATGTTAAAATGTTAGTTTGGATGTGTTTCATATTTTAACTTTTGAAAAGTTAAAAACTAACTTAAAACTGAAGCTAAACTTTTTAGCTTCTAACTTCTAAGAGAAATTACTTCTCAAAAATTAGAAGGCCTCGGACGCTTTTAATTTCTCTGACTTTTTTTTAGGTAAAAAATCAACTAGTAACTTCTACTACAAATAGAAGTGCTTTTACTTCTCGTTCCCAAACGCCCCCTAAAGCTAAGCAAGAGCAACTTTAGTTCAAGATTGCATGCATTAGATGGTGGGACAAGGTCCCTCAATATAGGCTTTAGTTAGTGTCCTCAAAATAGAAGGTTTCTAGGAGGAAGAAGGAAACCTTCCTCTCTTAGGATTGACCCTCTTCTTTTCGAAAGAGAGCAGAGTCGTCATTTCCCTCAAGGAACTAATTTCTAATTCGAGATAGGGAGTCCTCCTGAATTGGAAACTTTCCTTATCCTTCATCGGAGTCCTTCTAATGGTGGAAGTGTACTCTAATAAAGAAACTTACATTAGGCAGACTTGTCCAACTCATGGATTGGGTCCCCCTGAGATCGTTGAGTATCTGCCGATCAATGAACCACACACCCTTATGTGGAGTTGTTCATCAGCCCAGTAAAGCTGTTGGTAGCTCTGTCACGATGACCAACGCTCTGATAAGCTTTGGCATGCCTTGAAGAGCTCTGCCAGTAGACTCATGCATGTCCAGAACTAGTGTGCCTCCTCTTGCCATGTGTACAGACCTTACATGCATAATTATGCATCCACAATAGCCCCCTTTGGGTAATTGGGTAATTTTTTAACCCATTTGCCCGAGGAGCAGTTAACCGTTGCCTTGGACGTTGCACTTGTTTTATTGTCCGAACTGCCTAGCATAGTTAATGTAATGGCTAGTTTGAAAACGGTAAAAATCTCTCTATAAATAGAGCTTTTTACCTTTCGATTTTTCACATTTGCTCGTGGAATTTTACAGAAGAACTCAAAGAACTCCCTCAAGTACTGCTGCTTAGGTGAACCTCCTCATTCTTCCTTGCGCATTTCTCAAACGATCTAAGGCATGCTCAATCTGGTGGAATAAGTTCGAAGCCTTCAGATCTTCTACTCTCACCTGGGTAAGATCATTATCTGTTATTTTCTCATTCTGTAGGAGATCTCTTATACATTGTAAAATATATCAGTGGGTTGATCAGCAGTAGTTATTCCATTATAACAAGAGTATCTGGAGCACTTGGTTGCTATGGAACAAGTAGGAGCAGCAGCTCTAAGGTTGGTTATGACTGATCCTTGTACAATAAAAGGAGATTAGCAAAGATAATATATGAATTGTAGAAGTTGAAAGAGATAAATTAGTGCTAGTGTTTTGCATATTGGAGGATATTTCTGTGACAGGTAAATAACTTAATACTTTGATGCTGTATATGTGGGACGGATGCTTATCAATCCAAACAGTGAAGCTGTCAGGCCACAACATGAAAATCGCAACCAGTAAAACAATCTTTAATAGTTAGATGTTGTTCCTTTCCAGGGTTTTCATTTAAAATTTTTGCCTTATAATGTGTTTCTAAGATCATATTTCTGCAGATAAACTTCTTTAAACACCAGTTCCACCTTTGTGAGGAAACCAATTTGCCATAAATGTTTGAGGAATGGTACTCTGGAATGACAAAACAGACTTCAATCCATCCTGAGACAAGGTTTTCACCAGTGTTGCCTGGACTCTTCACTTGGGCATTCCCGGAGCATCTGATCTCTTGAGTTGCATGAATCCCTGAGTTATTTGTCTGACACTTGATCCATATAAGTTGCACAAATTAACTTGTAGTCTAATAAAAATAATTTATTGATGTTTAGTTATTGGTATTCATGTATATTAGATATAAAAGCAGTGCTACTCTCATGCTCCATGTGATCGCGTGCACCAAACTGATTGGGTGGCTGTCAATATCAAGTGATGTTGGCAGCAACCCATTCAGAATGGTACGCGAAGCACATGGCGCATGAGGCTAGCATAGTCCATAGGTATGATAGAAGGGCACAAGGAGAATATCCCTTATCATTATAGGAAGTTTGAGATTAGGCATCAACCTAGAGCATCTTATACTCATGCGTGCCAAGATCGGCAAATGAGTTGGCAATTGTCTAGCAAAGGAGAGGTTTTTAGAGATGATTTGTATTTTAGTGTGAGCCTTCCTTTGCAGTGAGCTATCTTTATATTTTGTTTCCCTTTTTCCTCTTCAGTCTCTCTTCTAACGGATCCGAAATTTCCTTATAAACCCATTTACACTACTTTCAGAATAAGTATTCTCCTCCAATGGATCCGTATCCATTTTGTCTTCCGGATGACCGTCGCCCCTCTGCCCAACACTTGCAAATCTACTCCTCATTGTACACCTTCAATCAACAAGTATACTTCAGGTACTGGAACATCTAAATCGCAATTAACATATACTTATTCAAAATATATATAACTTGAATAATAGACTTTTGTTCTTGAAAAGTTTTTTTAAGGTTTTTAGTTTTTATAGTCCCTTAATTTTATCGTCTTTTAGTTTACTTATCTTACTCAGACATATCTAATATCTAAATTTCTTCTGCCCAGGCGGAACTAATGTTGAGCTCTGATGCGATATCCTCGTCGAGCTTTAACTCAGGAATTTTTATTGAGTATTCTTCTGGATCATCCGGATCTGTTTCTGGGGTGTGTACTCTGAATCTGACTCATCTTTCTAACTCCTTTGGATGGCACCCTATTCTGGTTCAGTTCTCGCGTTGTATTTGTTCTTCCTTATTGTATTTTTATTGCTTCTCCTCAACAAACTGAGAATATTTCTTGGGATCCAATTTCTTCAAGTTTCTCTGTCTCTTATGATGTAACATTTACTTCCAAAGACAGAAATATTTGACATTTGGTTTCTTCCCATTCTATATCTCATAAGTTATCTAAAATGTACCAAGTCTTAGATAGACTCTACTGATTATATAGCATGTAATATTGACAAGTTTAGCCCATATGTTACTAGCCAAGATTTTACTATTATGCATCACATGGGCCATTTCTTGTATATCTTTTTAAATTCCTCAAAAGTATCTGACTTTTCTCTCAAAAAGTTTATCCAAGTAAATCTAGAGAAGTCTTCTATTATAACAAGAAAGTATCTTTTACCTCCTAGACTTGAAACTCGATAGGTCCAACTAAATCCCTATGTAGTTATGCACACTTCTGCTCTATTTTCTTATTTGGCAAGATCCACAAATAGGGTGTGGCTGTTTAACAATCTTAGGTACACTCTCCTAACCGATGCCTTGGAATTAATCTTAGATAGATCCTTCATATGTCTTAATCTTTGAAGCCAAGGTCTATCTCATTTACTTTAACTGCATTACATTTGTTAGATATGTCACTCAAATCACATAGCAGTTGTCACTGGTTCTGAGTCCTTTCATTAAAACTTCAGTTTTCTCATCAATAATCTCCCATAAGTGACTAGAAAATTTTCAAATACGGTTCTTCTCACAAATTTTACCAATATTAAGTAGGTTATGCTTCAAACTTGCATATGTAGGCTTTTAGCCTTGGCCTTTAAAGTAACAATTTGTTTGAACAATTCTTTTTCTCTAATATTTTGAATTTTGAATTTGTTTTGAAGTTTATTTTGGTTTTGAAATTCAATTCTTCTTTTTAATCTTTTACACTCAAACTTCATGTGTCTTACAATTCCACGGTAATGACATGTGATATTTGACTTTTGAGTTTCTTGCCTTAGAATTGTTATGGATTTAGCTTTGATAAATATAATTTGAGATGTTGAGGGTCTTGATGATGATGTACCAATATAGGCTAGAACTCTCATATCTTTGAGCATCTGACCCATGGTTATTATATGTTCTAATTTCTCGTTCCCTTGGGTATAACTTTTCAGGATGGTTTAATACTTGATTTTATAATCTTTAAGTTTCAGATTTTCCTGATCAGGCTCATTCTAAGAAATTTGTATTGTATAACCACCATTTTCTTTTCATCTTCATTCCTCTTCAAGCCTATAATGACTTCATTTAGCTAAGATTTAAGTGTGTCATTCTCAATTGTAAGACTTATGGTTTTTCTTTTTTACTTGATATTTGCCTTAGCCAAATGTAAACTTTCATTGTAAAATGTGTACTGTATCTTCGAGAAGGTATTTCTTACCTTCGATTATTAAAAATTCTCCAAAACAACTTCCAGAACAAATTTTTAGAGGAAAAAATAGGTCTAAAGTTGCATATTAGGCAACCTGCAGAGAAGACCCTATATCATGCAATCTCGTAGTGTAACAGTAAAAAAAAATCACCTCGACCTCAAATCTGTTAGCGGATGATGTGTTCCCGCGCACGTATTATGTTAGCCCGACGACCCGTTGGTATACATAGTTGTTTCGCCTTTCCCCAACAGGTAGATCTTTTGGGGTAAATGGTTATTTCACATGGTATCAGAGCCTTAAGGCCTGGGAGGTCGCGAGTTCAAGTCTCCAGCGGAGTGTATTCCCACTGAGGGGGAGTGTTAGCGGATGATGTGTTCCCGCACACGTATTATGTTGGCCCGACGACCCGTTGGTATACATAGTTGTTTCGCCTTTCCCTAAAAGGTCGATCTTTTGGGGTAAATGGTTGTTTAACATTGTATCAGAACCTTAAGGCCTGGGAGGTCGCGGGTTCAAGTCTCCAGCGGAGTGTATTCCCGTTGAGGGGGAGTGTTAGCGGATGATGTGTTCCCGCGCACGTATTATGTTGGGCCGACGACCCGTTGGTATACATAGTTGTTTCGCCTTTCCCTAGCAGATCGATCTTTTGGGGTAAATGGTTATTTAACAAAATCAAGGTGATTCTAGTTGGGTTAGAAAGATGATAAAAAGACCCTAAAACATGTTTTATAGAAATACAGAAAACATAGGTAATACGTCTGAAAAACCCCGACAAAAGTGAAAGCACAGAAAAATATAGAAAAACAAAAATAGAAAGAGTACAGAGAATGGTTCGAGAAAATAGAAAACAATATCCAACTCCTATGAAATTTCACATGGAGTTAGATCCATCAGTTCAGAAGCACATGGCACTAGTTTCGATAGATTTTATTAAGTATAGAAAAAGTAATGCTTGTTACACTAAATCAATGCAAGAATTTTCAGAAACATAAATACACATGAAATGAATTTCCAATTCATCCATTTCCATCGAACATCAAAAATAACTTAAATAAACATGGTTCAAGTAATCATAGGGGTGAGCCGGAAAGCTCAGTAGGCACACTCCACCCACCTATATCATCACGGGGGGATGCAGTGGCCAAACTATGAATCGAAAAATAACAATTTGAAAACCATAATTTTTCCAAAAATGAAAACAATAGTTAACATAACATTCATTGGCAATCCAACCCGGTGAATTCAAACATAAAGAAAAACTAGTCTGATATAAATGCATGTACAAAACATTACAGTGCCGTATTTCCCAACAGGTAGCCAAGCTCTTAATTTCCACCATAAGGATCTAGCGGTTTTTAGATCTTTCACTCTAGGAGCCCAATGTCTTGTTGCTCTTTAGGAGTGTTCCCCGGGATTCACAGCCACACAGAGACCGAAAGGATACAACCAAGGGTTTAACGTCCACACAGGGATTGAACCCTAAGACATTGTGTCCATGCAGCCCTGACTAAATTTTTCCAGCCACCAAGGCAACCATAACAAAAATGATAACCATAATAAGAAAACAGAAAATTAAACAAATAAAACATGGAACCTTTCCCACAAAACATGGAAATATAAAACCCTAGATTAATACTAGCATTCATAGATTAAAAGCATGTGGTAAAACATGGATTTGAAATATAACATAACTTGGATTATAATATACATAAAAGTATGGTAGAAAGAATGAAAAGAGCGTGCAAATTTTTACAAATAACTAAAATATCCATGAACGATGGGGTGGGAGATAACCTACGTGGACATGTTGGGTGTGTGTGCAAGGGTAGGGCAGCAACTTCTTTTCCTCTTCTCTTCTTCTTCTTTACATACTCTAGGGTTTTTCTCACAAGGGAAAGTGACATTTTCAATTTTTTGCAGTTTTGGACCTTGAATGGTCCCTTTTCCAATAATTTTAGCACAACCGCCATCTCCAAAAGTGACACTCCCATCGCCATATTCATCAAATAAGCATAATTGGGATTTGTTGTTGTTGGAGTGTGTTGCTTGGCTATGTAGTCAGCACTCCGCTTCTGTTAGACCCGTGGACCCTTCGATATATATTGTTACACCTCCCTCTAACAGCTTAAGCTTTTAGAGTAAAATGGTTGTCAACATGGTATCAGAGCAGGAGGTCCCAGTAGGTTGCGGGTTCGAGTCTCAGCAAAGTGCCGAGGGGGTGTGTTGTTGGAGTGTGTTGTTTGGCTATGTAGTCAGCACTCCGCCTCTGTAGACCCGTGGACCGTTTCATATATATTGTTACACCTCCCTCTAACAACTTAAGCTTTTAGAAGCAAGGAAATATATTTCGGTTTCGAGGTTTGTTTTGACCAGTCTAAAAATGAAAATATTTCGACCAGCGTAGAAATAATACATTTTTCGTGGAAATGATGAAAATAATGCGGAAATGATGGAAATATTGTGGAAAGTTTGGGAAATGATGAACCAAGCATAAAAACACACTCATAAGCTTTCAAAACATAATATACAACCATATGTAGTGTGGAAATGAATGACCATAATGGTCTATACTATGTCGTGGCAAGTATCTTTAATTAGTCAAGGTTTAATTTAATTACATAACTATTATTTAATTGCTAATTATAAAAAAGTCATAAAGTAATATATTAACAAATCATTATTCACTTACATTAATTTCCTAACATTATGTGTAATTTTAGCAAACCTATTTACTATTAACTTATAACATTTATTTAATTTTTTATTTGAAAAAAAAAATTTAGGGTTAATTTTTTTTAACCCAACCAACTTGTAGAACGGGCTAAGTTATGCAATATATAATCAATTTATGGACAATCATCATGGATGTTTAGGGTAAAAACCAATGAAATTGAGGTCTTTCCCAAATTCCAAATTTTCACCCTAAACGATCTTCAATCGATGCACAAATCTAGTGCATATGCATCATAGATTCATAAATTTAATGAATTTACACCTAACCTATTTATTTGTAGCAAGAAATTTTATCCTTATGTATACTTTGAATTTGAAAAACCTCCCAAACAAGACTTAATTCTTCCTCACGATCAATCCACGAACCAAAAAACCTACAATGGACTGATCTTTTGTATAAACAAAATGTATAGAAAAAGGGTTAAATGGATCGAATATGAGATTTATAGCGGTTTTGAGCTCAAATGAGATGTTTCCTACCTACGATTGAAATGTTTCCAATGTTTCCATACATGTCGAAACATTTCGACCAAAATAATATATATTTACACTGTCAATTGATCGAAATTTACTGTTAAAGCAAAATATTTCGACATGAATGGAAATATTTCGGGAAATTTAACATTATTTCGACGTAAGTATTCTTTCCTGTCGGTAACCTAGAAAATGGAAATCTTTCGCAAAATATTTTGATAATTTCGTGAAATTTATTTTCTTTTTTAGAGTAAAGTGGTTGTCAACATCTCACCTGTTATGTGCCTAAAGCATCCACTGTCAAGATACCACTTAGATGTCTCACTATCTTTAAGTGCAATATGGATTACTAGGCGATTCATAACTTTCTTTTTCACCCATTTTGTTATAAGTAATTTTCTAAATTTATTCAGTTTGGGTGCCTTGACTATTTCAACTTGCTTATGTAGATTTCTAGTTCTAGCATTTAGAGCAACAATTTGGTTCAGTAGTTTCCTTTTCTTCTCGAATTGGATTCTTCTTATAGGTAAGCTTCCCTTTGAAGGGTTATTTCTCTTCTTATTCTCATGCACTCAAATCTCACATGTCCTTCAATTTCACAGTGATGCCAAGTGATATTTAATCTCTAGGTTACTTATTTTGGAATTGTCGCTACAACAAAATAGGCCTTGTATGGCGTGCAAAGAACGCCATATAAGAGCTTTACCTATGTCATCCTTTAACCAAGTACAACCATAGTGGTCAAAAAACGCCATAAATGCACAGTGTTCACCAAATGCCATCTTTAAACCATAGTGGTCAAAAAATTCCATAAATGCATAGCGTTCACCAAATGCCATGTTTAAACGAAACTATGAAGAATAAAACGATGCAACTAGGTGCCTTTTCTTTAAATGTATTATTTTTAAAAAAACATGGATGGTCTACTAAGCTGCTACTCAACAACCTTCTCAATAGACAATCCCTATGTTTTCTCCCTTCATATGATGCTTTCTATTTACTCAACTTGATAATGTGGTATAATAATTAAAATATAATGTAAGATATAAAAATGCCTTTGGTATACCAAGGATGATTATAACAAATATTACATTCCAAAAGATGCTATTGTCTCCTTCAATGCGCCAAAGGTTCTTCGCGTTAACGTTAAACAATTAGTGCAACACATAAATTCCATGTCTTGCAATCACATTTTCCTTGCCCACTAGTGCAATTGTGAAATGAGGGGGATTTACTCTCAAGTAGTTGAACCGAACCTCCACCCAAAAAAGAAAATTTAATTACTTAAATATAATTAAAATGTAAAATCCAAGAGAAATAAAAAAAGAAAAATTGAGAGGGAGATTATTAAACTTACATTTAATTGAGTACCAGGTTTGTGTCTGCGAAAAAGAAGTGTTTGTGTACTTGGATAACAATTTAACTTGGGAAAAAAGAAAAAAAATTGTAAGGGAAAACAAGGTCTCGACCTTGAAAACACAAACCCACAAGCCCCATCATGCTCACACCCAAGCAAGTGTGTGGGCCACCACATAGGCAGTGCAAGCAAATGGCACACATTTATAGAAAGCCTCATTTTTTAAGATAAAAATATACTGAAGAAATACATGGTGGTGGTCCACGCACAATAGTCCACAACTCATTAATCCAAACTGTTGATTCGGTGAATTGCCTATTGGATGTCCCATAGGCCTAACATATACTGGTCAAGTGATCTTAATTAAAAGTTCATGAAATTAAAAGCAGAATATTTGGTGAACAACAAAATTTTATCTTTTAGAGCTCAACAAGAATATAAAGTACTAAACTTCTGAAGAATGAAAATGATAAGATGGAAACGAATTTGCCGACACAAAAAATAAGGAGAATCAAAAAGCAAATACCGGTTTGGTTTTTTACTGGACGTAATGAGCAGATGGGTTGAGAGACAAAGCAGATGTCCTTTGGAAAAAGAAAGCAAGTCAATAACTAATAATAGAGATAATTATATTCAAGGATAGGATCCTGTAGCAGTATCAATAGGTATTAATGTACGCTTAACAGGAAACCATAAGAACAGATAAGCGTGTCATAGGAAGCCTTCAAACAATAGAAGAGAATACCAGACAATACCAAGATGAAACTAGCAGAAGTGGCCTTTTTTGGATCATTTCATTTCTTCAATACACTACAATAAACCAAGCACAGCACCATCAGAATTATTTCTCAGCTAGAAGAAAAACAGATAAGAACTTCAGCATCAAGAAGTAATATAAACAATTTACTTAAAAAAAGAAGTTAATATAAACAATTGATAGACTACTTTGTCTATAAAAAATAGAAAGAGTTATCGAACTGTGAACAAAGCCTATAGGTGAAAAGATCCAAGGATTTTCGAACCTTCAACGGTCCATGAGGAGATATTAAAGTTGAAAGTTTTAAACATTGTAAATCATTTAAGATACTATATGGACCTTAACTATCACCTCTTTATACTAATATTGCTACAGAAGAACTAAAGACACAACATGGAAACCATACAAGGAACTGGCAGAAGGAAAATTCTAAAGGAACAAGAATTTTCAATTGCATTCATGCATACAGTAAAGTGAAGGTTTAAATACATTATAAGAACAGCATACCTTCTTTGTTCCTTCCCATAGACCAATGCAGTGCTCCCACAAACTTGAATTATATATCCAAGCTTCCGCAGCTCTGTTACTATACAAATGAGACAAAATCAAGGCCGGTTATTCATGGTTAAATTTTATGTAACAAATCTAATTTGCTTTCAGAAGTCAAGGAGAAAGAAATGGATAGACATCATAGGGACTGCTTTCATTATTCCTTTTTAATATTGCTTCGGTTTCAGTTTATAATCACCATTTGTTTGCAGATTTTCTTTGTGTTGACAATTTCAGCAATTGGCATTTCACAGAGCAGTGCAATGGCCCCAGATACTAACAAAGCTAAGGATTCCACTTCCATTTTTAAAATTCTTGACAGCAAACCCAACATTGACTCAAGCAGCGATGAAGGTACAAGTTACAACACTAACCAGTGTGCGGGGTGCCATTGAGTTCCAACATGTCAGCTTCAAATACCCAACACGCCCAGATGCACAGATTTTCAAAGACTTGTGCTTTAGCATCCCCTTTGGAAAGGTATCCACCATCAGTCTTACATGTTTCTTGGTCATTCTTATGAGTGTAATTCTCAGCAACAAAAACCGTTCCAAGATTTTTGCAAACATTTAATCTATTTTATTTACTATTTTTTCTCAATATTTCTTTAGTTTTTGTGAACTGTCATCGCCCTTGTTTATTGTTAGCATGAAGTTGAGATTCTCATGTTTACAGACTGTTGCTCTTGTTGGAGATAGAGGTAGTGGGAAATCAACAATCGTCAGCCTACTGGAGAGGTTCTGTGATCCCATTCCAGGTCATATATTGCTAGATGGACTGGAGATCCAAAAGTTTAAGCTATATTGGTTGTGGCAACAGATGGGATTGGTAAACCAAGAGCCAATATTGTTCAATGAAACAACTCGTGCCAACATAGCTTACGGGAAGCAAGGAGGTGCATCTGAAGCTGAGAACATTGCCGCAAGTCTACGATAGCTCCATATGAGAGAGAGGAGTACAGTTGTCAGGTGGCCAGAAGCAACGGATAGCTATTGCGAGGGCAATATTGAGAGACCAGAAGATCCTTTTGCTTGATGAGGCAACGAGTGCACTAGATGCAAAGTCAGATTGTGTAGTACTAGAGGCATTAGATAGGGTAATGGTGAACAGGACAACCGTTTGTTGTTGCTCACCACCTATCCACAATCAAGGAGGCTGATATCATTGCAGTGGTTAAGAATGGCATGATTGCTGAGAAAGGAAGACATGAGGTGCTAATGAAAATAAGGGATGGAGTTTAGGCATCTCTTACAGCACTTCACATGAGTGAAGTTGAAGAAACTATTATAATTAAGGTGGAAAATTAATTACTTAAGGTCTTCCCTTTCTCCAATAATTACATGCCGAAATGTGCCTTTAATATAATTTGAGTCCAACCAGCCACAGGGTAAGGCGATGCCTCTTAAAAATTCAGTAGCTCTATGTTACTCAAAAGAAATAAAAGCCAAGATTGACCATGACAATTTCTTTTTCGCCCTTCTCTATTTTATTAGCCGAGACAGAGAAAAAAATTTGTGAAAAGTACCATAACAGAACCTATCTGAAGTGTCTTTTACATTGCTTCTCCCTGACATGCTGTGTACCACTTTGTTTGATGGCATAGCTCTCAAATAGGAAACTAGTAACAAAAGCACTACATGGGATCAAGACTAAACAATCGCCACAGACACTATACCCCACTAATGGTCTTAGTAAAATAGCAAAGGGCAACTATATGTATAGACATTAGAGAACCCAACAATCTTAGCAAAGCAATGAAGAGAATTCAACACCAATGACATTTGAAAATGAAGTTCATCAAGTTCTAAAAAGGCTTTGCAATGGTTCTTTTGTAAGAGGCTTTCATGGATGTTCCAAGTACTATCTGAACAGTCCTTTACGCCAACATTCCATCTCACTCTTCATCATCTAGGATTATTAACTTGATGCTACTAACCACTGTAGGAGTGGGATATTGTCCTTGTCCTCCCATGTGTCCTCTTTGGAACCTTTAAAAGTGAGTTATAATGGCACTATCCCTCCATTTTTAGAGCAAGAACTTACTACTTCACATCCTCCACCCCCAATTACCAGTTCAACTAATTCCTAGTTCTCCATCCAATTCACTTATTATTAGTCAAACTAATATTTGTTGCAATTTAACTTTCTACACAGCAACAAAGACTGCACCTACTCTGCGTTGGACGTGTGATTCAGATTTCACACATCCCTACCACCAAAAGAGGAGAGAAAAAACATAATTAATATTTTTCCATCATGGTTTATGACTTGATTTGCCAAAGAAACCAAGGCCTGATAATACTGGTGACTGGTTAGTATGCAAAAAACATAAAAATTATACATGCCAGACCTCTGGCTTTCTAACAAAAGGTTCACAAATTTGACATGAGTGAGAGTATTTTTCTTCCTAGTTATACATGCTGTCCAAAATAGACCAGGTAAGCATTAGATTCAGTTCACCGACTAAAAACGCAGGAGCCAAAATTCAAATTACATACAACAGATGGATGCAGATCTATAAGGATTGCTAGCACACATACTACAGTAAAGATATGAATAACGATGGCAGTGTGCCAGGCCTGATCGCAGTGACTTGCGGGTTTTTCCCACAAGTACTTGTTTTTTTAAATAAAGGAGATTTCCAAATTACCGTATAGTTCTTCATTCTCTTAAAGAGTGCACGGCTTGTTAAAAATGCACTAATGATCACAAAGCAAAGATGATGAGGGGGTACATGTTTGTGCCCATTCCAAGCGGTCTCCCTGTTTCCTAAGCAATTGCCAGTTGATGTTAGGAAAATTTTCAAAACAAAAGGTTTTTTTCGTCTTTTGTGCTTTGTTAGTTTTCTTGCAAAAGAGAGAGTAAGTTTAGTCCCACATTGGAAAGGGAAGGAAAATGTGTTGTCTTTATAAAAACTCACTTGCAAGTGTAATTAATGGACACATGTGGAGAGAAGTGATTGTGCGTGGTGCGAAGCACCACAATGCCTTGCGCGCGTGTGAAATGCGCATGGGCACTTGGGGCTCATGTACGAGTCGTCGCAAGGAGTTGAGGAGCTTTTATTTTTTACCATTGATTGGTCAACAGTACCCAGATGATGTGGGTCTAAAGGTGCAATCAGATGTCCCAATGGTCATCTCAGACGGTCCAACGATCGCATAGAATAACGTGATCGATCTAAACCACAGGATCGTGGGATGGTGCGAATGGATAGCTAGATTTCCGATCAAGATGAAATGACATGACTGTCTAGAATTGATCCTGGCCATTTAGTTCAAACCACCGATTAGATCTGGATCGTAAGATCCAAAAGGTGTCTCTTGGGAAAAGACACATACTTGTCTATATAAGACAATGCTTGGGATTAAGACCAAACACAATTAAATATACTCAAAATTACAGAAACTCTCTTGTACATAAAAAAAAAAAAACTGATTACTAATTTCCTGGGTTACGTCACAGTGTTGGGGTTGCAGCATGGCCGTCTCGATACAAGTTGAGGCCTAAGGCGAAAACTCTATGTAAGGCATTTTTTTTATATTTACTATATTAATATTTGTGGTATTAATTAAAAATTAAACTCTATATTATTGGAAATCTTTATATAAAAACTATTTTTGATAATCAAAAATTACGAAAAATTAATTTCAAGTACGTAAAAAATTTAGATGCATAGGACTCTTGTGGCCCTACATAGATCATTTTTTGGGCCCAATGACTGTGTGGATGTTCGGCTCATCTATTGGTGGATAAACACACTAAAAATCAGCTTGATTGATGATTTCTTGCCATTGGATTTACTATCCAAAAAACGTGCTTGAATCCGACGGCTAGAATCATGTCCTAAAAAGTACTAAAATCTATGGCTAGAGATAATCAATCAGGTTGATTTTTGGTTTCTATATCCAATAAAGGGTGGGCTAAAAATCCATGTGGTTAGTGGGACCTGGGCTGGGGGCCTTCTCTCGCCAAGGGGCTCCTTAGGCGGCCGCCTTAACGGCCTTAAGGTAGAGCCGGCCCTGGGTTGCAGTCAAATTGTGCATAATTCGATCTCAACCACCAATGATCAAGGGGCTTCACTGTATCCTGAAGGAAATCTCTCAAGACCCTCCGTGCACTAACGATTTCGATCAGAAGGGGATAAATATCATCTAAATGACATTTGATACTCTTCGAGCCTTGGAGACGAGTTGATCATCATCTTCTTCTTATTTTTCTGATTTCTTCCATTGGTGTTAGTGTTAACATCAGACATGAGGAACACATACTTTACAATAGTTGATCATCGACAAAAGTTTCGATGTTGCCATCACAGTAGAAGCAAAGCTAATGGGGCAACAACCAAATAAAACAAATATACAACAGAATCAGCTACTCAGGCAGCCAAACAGAGTTCTAGACATGCAGCAACAACTGAGGTTGCTAGGCCAACAGAACAATCTGTCAAACTATGATGCCCGGATATGAACACGGATGCAGGAAGCGGGGTGGTGTTGGCTTAAAAGTGCTTATTTTAAGCCATTGTCCTTTTAGCGTTATCGCACTCTCCTATATAAAACTTTCCTATTTATCCGCTTTTCTACGTAAGAGTATCTTCCATTGCATATAACTCACTTTTGTGGACGAAGTGGTATATTTGCATGCATTAAACACATTTTCGGAAATCTAGATATAAAGTCGTTCTGATTAAGTCTCATTATGCGCTTTCATTATCGTAGGAACCCCGATCGGACGATGATCGAGACTGGCGAGCCCACGATCAACCATAGAAGTTTAATATCAGTACTTAAAGAGCTAACAGGCTAATACAAGAAGATACAAGCCAAGCACGGGCCAAGCCAGAGGATCGTAGAGCCGGCCCAAAGAACCAAGAAAGCGAAAAGGCCAATGACCAAGAGAAGGACCAAAGCATTTAAAGCCACGTGAAATGACAAGAAATGATGACCTACTTTGTTGGTGAAGCTCAACTGAAGAATCCGCTAGCTATTCTCTTTGTATTTTATTATTTTCTCTCTCCTCTCCATCTCGACCATCCGATCGCCATTTTCACCATACGATCTCGCCCCTTTCACCAATCTTACCCTCACTCGGCCGATCATCATCATCCTAATTCTCTCATCCCTCAAATCCACCATTCGATCACCATCCGATCTACCGTCTACTCATTCGATCTCTCCGATCATCATCGATACCACACTCTCAACCATCATCTCATTCCATCCAATGTGCCCACGTGAAAACCCATGGCCAAACGGCCCACAAACCCGAACCCGCAATCACCCGATCACATTAGGCCGACTCCTATCTCATTCCCCAAAATAAAATAAAAGAAAAAGAATAAAAATAAAATAAAAATAATAAAAAGAAAACAAAGAAAAGAAAAGAAAAATAAATAAAAGAAAAGGCCCACGGCCTTCACTCAAAACCCATGGCCTCTTTGACCAAAAGAGTAAGCCCACAAAAACCCATTCTTAAAGGGAGAATCGGTCTCCTTCGACTGATTTCCCCCTCATCACACTCACATCTCTCCATCTCACCCTCTCATAACCGAACCCACGAGAGAATCGGTCTTATTTGACCGATTCTCTCTCTCACCTCACTTATCCCTCTCTCCTACGTAGCCTCTTCTCACGCTCAAGCTAATCTCTCTCACATTCACGCTGAGAACTAACCCCAACTCTCCCTCTTGCAGATTCACACGTCCCTCTGTCCTTGGAGGCAACGATAGAGAGGAGCCCATGGCTCCTCTCTCTCCACAATCTCCTCTTGCTTTCCTCCCCTTTCCCCTGCAAACATCGCCCTCTCCAACTCAACCTGCTGGTTCCCCATCGTAAACAACTACAAGTGTTGCTAAACCAGCACCCTCCGGCAAACCACGCTGCTTACTCCGCTGCTCGTTCTCTCCATCTTCTCCACTTGATCCACCACCGTTCAGCTTTGCAGATCTCTTCTTGGCAAGCTTCTCCTTCAACAACTTGTTCTCCTCTCTTCACCGTGAAGCACATCCGCCACACCTGCAAGCAAAACCAACCCACCTACTGTTCTCCTCTCCTCTCTGCAACTTTTACCACACTGGCCAGATGCTCTACACGTGCAACACTGCCTGCTGCACTTTCTCTCCTGGGCGTTCCCACCTGCAACAACCTTCGACGAGTTGAACACCACCACCTTGCTGCCATTTCACGACCTGCAAGAGTGCAGGCCATTAGCTCTATCACCCACAACCACACCTGTAACTCCACTACCGTGGATAACTAGTAGCACCTTCTCCTCTCCAACTGGACGCACCACCTCTTCTCATCCTCGTTGCTACCTACTCATAGCAGCAGATCAGTAGTGGCTTTCACGCCTTCACCACCATTCCTTCACGATGCACCCTGCAACCCTACCCTTCGTGGCAGCACCTTTCTCCACCTTCAAATTCAGGATTCTCATGGTTTTGCCCTCCTCTTCAAGGCTCCTCCATCATCTACTCTTTACAACTCCGGGCGTGCTCCTGCTTCTCCACGTCGGCAACTTGCTGGTGCTTACCCACCAGGCCAGCACCTCCATTCCGAGCGTTCCTCCAACAACTCGCGGCCTCACTTGGCCATGTTCACCATACCCGAACAGCACCTCCATCACCATATCCATCATGTGAACTCTTCATGGTGCATCCACATCATGTGCACACACCTTCTTGGCCAACTCACCTACCTTTCTCATGGCTGTACACCACCACAAGAACCCTTTGAGTTGCTGCCCCTCTCTTGGCAACAACACACGGCAGTTATGCAACTTACACGTCTTCACGGTCGGCCATGTTACCCTGGACAGCCATGATTCACAATGGCCGATCACATTCTCTCCAATGGTAAGTGCTCACAAGGTAATCTTCTTCCCTTTTCTTTTCTCTTCTCTCTCCCTACTTTCTCTCTCTAGAATTCCCTTTCTCTCTCTAGGTTCTCTCTAGAACTCTCACTTCTCTTTAGTGTTTCTCTTTAGTGTTTCTCTTCTCTCTCTTGAAACCCTAGTTTCTCTCTCTAAACTCCTTAAACCCTAGGACATCTAGGACTTAGGAGTGTTCTCGATCTCCTTCTCTCGATTGAAAGCATCCGTCGAAATCTTGGACAATCGTCTTCTTGATCGGTAGTGCCCTTAGCTCCGAGATCTCCATGGATGTTTCCTTCTCTACCCCTTCTTCTCTCTAAATCCCTTTACATGCTTTCTTTAAACTGCTTTCTAGAGTAATTTTCTTGCTTTATTTAATTCTGCAAATTTCAATTCAATGTAAGCAACTCTCTTTAATTTAATGCAATTTGATTTTGGTTACTTAGTGTTCTCTACATCTTATCTTAAAGTTGTTTTAAACCGACTCGCCCTTCTCGTCTTTCTACCGTTCTAATTTTTCACTATATATTATTTGTTAGTTTTAATTCCTTATTGCACTAACTTAAACTGAGTGCGGATCGACATCCGACACGAACCATTGTACAAGCCTGTATTTTTGCAGGAAGTAAAAGTGAGCCGGATTCTACAAATTTTGTTGATCTTAGGGTTTCTGTAAACAACGACACAGAAAATCTCTACTTTCACGGGGATACGACTCGACATTTTCCATATACGAGTATTTTGTAGTTCAAAATTTTGATTTTTTCTAATTTTTTCAACTTTTTATGAAGGATACATGGTGATACGTGTCGGCACCATGTCCGGTGTCCGTATCCATGTCAACACGACACGACACTGGTACGAGGCACTAGTACAGGTATCCTAGTATCATAGCTGTCAAACATGCAACAGCAACAACAATTACTGGGCCAGCTAAACGACATCTCACACTTACATCAACAGAAATTTGTGCCAAATAGGAGTGTGTTTGGACTACAGCCGCAGCAACATATATTGATTGCTACCCAACCTGCTTTCTCAAACATGCAGCCGCATCGGCACTCAATGTACATACTGTAACAGGCCAAGTTCGCAGTGCAGCAACAACAATTGCAATAGGCACCATCGATGTTGTTGACAACACAAGGGCAGCAATCACAATCACAACTGCCACAGCAGCAAGTTGTGTCTCAGCTTCAATCGCAGTCGGGACAATTGCAACAGTTCTAATAAGGTCGTGTTTGTTCTTTTCTATGTATTGAAGCTACTTGGCATTTATCTAACATATTTGTAATTAGATATTAGACCTAATATGCCTTGTTCATTACCAGTTCAACTCTTTCTTCTCAGCATTCTATTTTTTTATTCAACATCTCATGGGGAGAACTCCAAACACTGTGGCAAAAACTAGACTACTTTGCCAGTGATCCAAAAGAACAAAAAGAAGATGCATTTTGCTTCCAAATAATAGCCTAATTGAGGTGTGAAGGTCAAATCTATGAGTTCTTGACCCATAAAAACACAAAATAAGCTTTTCTTCTTTTTGATGATCACACACCTCAATGTTCTTAGTCCTATCAGTTCGCGTCATTTTTCTATATTTGATACTACCCAAAGTAATATATACCAGAATCAGTCACATTCCAATTAAATAACAAGGATGCCATTTAAGACGACAGCAAAGCACTCACGAACAGAGCAACCTGACTCAAAGAGAAACACGCCACTACAGAAACAACTCATTTTAGGGTAAATGATGTTGGTTTCAGGGCCCTAAAACCAGTTAAAAGCTACAGCTTTAGGTGCACTTTGTAATTTCTGAACCCTGTAGGTGCCAATCAAATCCAATCCTTCAATTGCATACCAGTTAGTGATGCGATGTGACAAGAAAACAAATGGGGATCCACATAAGCATGTGGTATGATTATATATATATATATGTGTGTGTGTATGCCTTCTCAAAAAAAGGAAAAAAGCAATAACATCATTAATAATAGAACTACACATTTCTGTTATAATACACTCTTCTCTGATCTTATGCGACCAACAATTGCCATACAGAGCTACATATGGTACAGAGGAAAAAAAAGAGGGGGATAGTAGATGACTTATACTTTCTGTACCAAGTTGGCATGTCAAACACAAGGAGCTCAAGCTAGGCAAGGAAAATATTGAGAATGGTTACAAGATGGTGGTCAACTATCAACATAGTCTAGCCAATGGCATTAGGTGGCACTACATTCTCTACCTCCCAGCTTCATGTCCTATTGTGTATGAACTTTTTATGCGTTAGGAAGGCTGATCCAACTTGTTTGAGAAAATTTGACAAAAAGCTGGAGTTGTGTATAATATGGAAACAAAAATGGTACCAAACTCTTGCAGAAAAAGGGCATTAAAGTATTTGTTCTTTTTTTTTTGATAAGTATTTGTTCTTATGGGTGTTTCATCAAAGAACTTCCTAAAAAAAATTAAACAGATGTAAGAAATAAATTAGATATTGTCTGTAAAAAACATAAAATTAACATTTTGCAGAGTTATCTGATTCCCACAAGAAAAAAGGCATTTAGCATTGTTTCCTTTCTAAAAGAAAAAAAAAAGCACAATATACTAGATTTTGGAAATTTGGAGAAACTTTTGTGAAGGAAACACGTATCATAGTTACATAGAGGAAAGATGGGTTAGGAACTCAACTACTTTTGCTTGAGAAGGGTGAATAAATGATCTTTTCATGCCTATATTCAGTTGGAAATCTCCAATCATTTGCCTTCCTCAATAGAAATACACAAAAAGGTCTACATATTGTTGTTTTTTCACTGTAGTGGATGAAGCAAAATGTGCTCTGGAAGAAGCAAAATGGGAGTGAAAAAACATTCATTACATTGATTTAAACGGTTAGGACAGCAGGGTTCCCACCTCTTCTTACGGGATGGGGGTGTGGTGAGGCATTTCCAAGATGCTTAGGACGATCAGGAATGGTAGCAAATTCAAAGTGGGAAACAGGAATAAAGTTAGATTTTGGGAAGACAAATGGTGCAGAGACCTCCCTTTCAAAGAAGAGTTCCTTTTGATTTGTGTCATTTCGAACCGAAAAGGAAACTCGGTTCGCGCTGTTTCGTCTATAGAGAATGGCATCCTCTCTTGGGATTTCGAGTTAAGAAGGCAGATCAACAATTGGGAGGTGGACACTATGGTGTCCTTACTCAATCGGCTTGAAGGGGTAAAGCTTTCGAATAGTGAAGAGGATAGAAGATGGTGGATCAATGATTCCAAGGGCAGATTCTCTGTTAATTCCTTCTACACTTCTCTCTTGAGTCTCAATCATAACGTCTTCCCTGCCAGGCAAATCTGGAGGATCCCTATTCCCTCCAAAGTCATCTTCTTTATTTGGTGTGCGATGTTAGATAAGATCCTTTCAGTGGAGAAGTTGAGAAAACGTGGTTTTTAGCTACCCAGCAGATGTATCTTATGCCGAGGCGATAAGGAGACCACCAATCATTTGCTCATTCATTGCAGTGTGTCCAAGAGGATCTAGGAGCACTTCATGTGCCTTTTTGGTATGTCTTGGGTCTTCCCCAAGTCTATGTTCGAGACTTTCGAATGATGGTTCTCTAAAGCCTTCTCCGATAGTGGTCGTATGCTTTGGAGGATTACCTCATTTGCAATTTGCTAGGAGCTTTGGAAAGAAAGAAATCATCGGACTTTCGAAGACAAGGAGGCCGATTTGGAGGAGATTATCATGAATATTAAAGCCACTTTGTAATACTAGGGTTCAGTCATTCCTAAGCTTCAAGGGTTTAGATTTGAAGATTTTATGTTCCGGTGGGATCGATTGATTTCCTAGTTGTAGGCCTTTTTTGTGGGGTCATTTTTTGGGGGCGGGGTTGTCGGTTTGTTGGCTTTTGCTTTCTTTTTGTTTGTTGTTGTATAGTTTTGCTGTGGGGCCTTCTCAGCCCTGCCTTTAATATAATCCTCTTTACCAATCAAAAAAAAAACATTCATTACATAAACATGCATATGTACACATATATGAGGCTCTCACCTTTTGAAGGAAATTTAGTCCTTTAATAAAAGAAATTTTGCACTAAAAGGTGAGGGTGCACCCATTTAGCAAAAACAGGGTGCACCCAAATCATTCCCTATACATATGCATGTGTATGTATTTTACACAAGCTTATCAGGCGTGTGAATTTCATATTATCACATTCGAAAATCTAGGAGAAAATTGCAACATGTTTATGGCAGGATCCCATTAAAGCATGGGTGAGCTGCACAAAATGGTACTTGTCATTTGATGAGTTCTCACCTTTTGAGGGAATCTCATCTTTTCACAAAAACAAAACTTTGCACTAAAAAGGTGATGGTGCACCCCATTTTTCAAAAACAGGGCACACCCAAATCACTCCCTTATACATACGCATGTATGTAATGCATAGGTGTGTTGCATGAAATTGTTCGTCATTGTCATCACACTCCGTGTCATACGGTTGAACAAACATCTAGATTTCCCCATCTCACAAACAGTTACAATTATATATCCAAGTAGGTAAATACCATAAAGATTTATTTAAGTATACACACAAAGATAATTAACAAATACTTGGGAAAATCTCGTAAGAAAAACAAGAGCTGTGACTATAAAAAGGCGAAAAAATAAAGACAGAGCTAATATGCAAATAAATATCACCTAACTTTCATTCTCCTCTTTGAAATTCTTTATTTTTTTTTGGAAACATTTTAGTTTGTCAGTTTCTTAATTTTCATAATATCCTTACTACTGCTTAATAATAATATTTGAATGTAATAAAAATTTCAATGACATTTATAGACTTGCATAGATGTGTTGCTGTATCAGAGCTCTAGGAGACTAGGAGTTGTTTTGTTCAATGTCATGCACTAGAGTCAGTGCCCGGTTTCAAAAATTAAAATTTTAAAACATATTCTGCAGAACAGTATCTCCCGACCTTAGAAATTGCATTCTAATGCACTTGTACACAACACAATTGCAGCATGGAAATGAATGAATAATAAGCATTTAAGTACACTGGTGGCCATGTTATAGTTTTAAGAACTAATATTCAAGCCGGACCTGAGTGAGTAGGTAGCCTCAGGAAAAAGAAGAATGTAATGAATGACCGCAAGACCCGTAGGGTGCATATGGCAGCGCTAGGCGGGCGGGTGGGGCTCGCGTGGGGTGATTTCTATTGCCAGAGCACCAATGCACGTGGACGAGACCTACCTAGGGTAGGCGGAATTGAACCCTCGACCTCCTTCAAACAGAAGGTACACAAACCATCTGAGCTGACTGGTTGGGGCAATTTTAGCATGATATTTAACTGCTTACTGTAACACGAGGCAACATAAATCAACTGCGATGATAACAGTTCATAGATAATAGTAAAACCTCTCGAAGAAAACAAATGTGACAAATCAGAATCATTACATAAAATTTAAAAAGTTTAAGATGTCACTAGCAGCTATAAAAGAAGATATGAAAGAAAACCAAGAAATAGCTTACACAATACATATTACAGAGGAGAAATGCTGTAAACAAAGTAATACAATCACCCAACACTTTGGAAACTGCTCCCACCATGATAATCTGAGATCGATTTGAGATTTGAGATTTAAGATTTAAGATCAATCTCAGTGTTTATGCTAGAAATCTGAGTTCCATCTTAGATATCTACAACTACAAATTTGGGGCTTTTTATATGGAGAGATTTGAGAGGGAGAGAGATGTACCTTTGAAAGTGGTCCTACGTCCATGTGCTACACAACACAATGGCAACCTTTGAAGGTGGTACAAAGTCGAAAATGTCATTTGTATCCTTCTTCTTCTTCATCTCTCCTTCCTCTCCTTTTTCCATTAATGCATCTTCTGAAATGTATAGGCCAGAACTAGGGCTGCAACTTGGGCGGGCTCATCCCGAGCCCGACGGGTTGAACCCAACATTAGGGTTGGGTTGGGTTAGCTTTTTCAAAACTTGGGTCGGGCTTGGGTTGGATTTTTTGTAACCCGAACAAATTGGGTTGGGTTAGGGTTGAGGCTCGGCCCAACCCAAGCCCGACATACAAATGCATATATGTATTAGTACACTGACAAATATCCACACTACATTTTGGCAAATGCAGCAACTCATGGATGTTTATACTGAAAAATTACAACCCTTGTGTGAGATTACAAAATGTCCTTGAAACTACATTTTGGTATTTTATCTAATCGATTGATCTTGAAAATATCATATTTTCTTTAAAGATTATTTTTGGTTATTTATTTAGTTACTTTGATCATGCATTTGAGCTAATAAACTTTTCCCTTCTTATGAAAATATCATGTTTTATTTTATGAGGTATTGGAAATGAATCTATTATTTAGTGGTTGGCATAACGGTTATTGTATTGACTAATAAATTATTTTCATATAAAAAAAAAATGAGCAAACTTCCCAATCAACAAAAAAAAAAAAAAAATTGACCAACCCGATAGGGTTGGCTTAGGGTTGGAAAATCTATGCCCGACCTTGGGTTAGGTTGGGTTAGGGTTAACTGCCTTTAAAGTTGGGTTGGGCTAGGGTTGACCTCCAACCCGACCCAACCCGCCCGAGTTGCAGCCCTAGCCAAAACAAACATGTGTAGTCCTACTCCTCAATTAAATCAAAATCCCCGTAAGATTGAAAGCGAAGTAAAGAAGGCAAAGCATCATCTGCGCTTGCAAACCTGCGATCCAAACAGAGTTGAAATTGACTTCTCAACTCTCAGAAGAAATCCTAATCCAGAATGCATTCTTGAAAGCTCTACAGACATTTTTTTTGGTAGATGTAGCAATGTTATGTGCCTGGGTTAAGTAATTAGATCCTCTTCCCCTTGACAGGCCGATCTTTTGAGGTGGAATGGTCAAGGTACTTATCATTTGGTATCAGAGCGGGCACCACGTCTAGGGTTCGAGTTGCAGGGGGTGTGTTTTTGGGAAAAATTCTCCTATACACCTCCGAGAGGCCTTCTTCGGGACAAAAAAGGGGTCCCCTAGATCGCCGCAGTGACGTGGGGTGTGTTTTCGGGAAAAATTCCCCTGCACGCCTCCAAGAAGCCTTCTTCGGGACAAAAAAGGGGTCCCCTAGATCGCCGTCGTGACGTCGGCTCTTAAGCGTGGTGGATTGTTATGTGCCTGAGTTAAGTAATTAGATCCTCTTCCCCTTGACAGGCCGGTCTTTTGAGGTGGAATGGTCGAGGTTACTTATCAAGCAATTTACTCTACAGACATGACTACAACTAAAACCCTAACCGAGCCAGATCGACCAAACCTGAAATCGATTGCAATGATCTGTCTTCTAGGGTTAGAACGATAGATATTGGCGATGAATATACATTCCCTAAGTAACCTGTACTCTTTCCACATTTCAGAACATTCTTTAATTGAGAAAGGATAAGAAGGAGAGATGACGAAGAAGAAGGATAAAAATGGACTTGGGAGAGGGAGAGTAACCGATTGAGAGAGAGAAACTTCTACCAGCAATACGGCAATGACGGTAAACGGGCGGCGACGACAACGTGGTGGAGGGCACCTCTGGTATGAGCACCTCCGGTGTGAGTTTTCTGAGTGATAAGAGGGAGGCACCGACCCGAAAGTTAATTTGCTTCCCGGGGTACATTGCTAAAAGAATTCATTCATGGCATTCATAAAAGGGCCGGGCTACGTCGACAGAACTAAAATGACAGATAAAATGACAGGGACACAATATTAGCCACATGGCACACTCTTACAGGACTTAGACCGTATGGATGTTTGTCTTATCCCATGGTGGACCTACAAATTAAAAATCAGCCTGATTAGTGATTTATAGGCTTTGGATTGGACTTATTTTCATGGGATGATCTCAACTGTGGGAATTTGAGCAGTATTTGAGGTACAAAGATACAACACTTATAAATCACTAATCAGGCTAATTTTTGGTTTGTAGGACCAACATGGGAGTTGACAAACATCCGTACGGTCAGGGTCCTGTAACAGTGTGCCACATGGCTTATAATGTGTCCCTGTCAATTTACCTGTCATTTTAGATCAACGGAGCCCGACCCTTCATAAAATATAATAACACTTTTTCTATTTATATATATATTTTTTTTTGTAGTCAGGCAGGTGAAACCTGTACGGACCAGGTCAAGCCGGTAAAGGGGATTTCTTAGCACACTGCTCAAAGGAGGAAATCTACCTGTGTGGGTTTGACCCCACGACCTCTCAAAAGAGGATACACACCAACCATTTGAGCTGCCATGTTGGGTGTAAAAACACTTTTTCTATTGAACGCTAATAAAGTGACATAATATCGGAAATTAATGGCGTTCTACTGTAAAATGCTATGAAATTTTAAAAATTCAATAAAATTTGTTGTCGTCGTAAATTTGCTGACGTACCAAACACGACCTAATAAATGTGATTTGAGATGTTGAAGGTCTTCATGATAATACGTCAATGTAGCCTCGACACTGTGTTCCAACTTCTTGCTCCCTGGAATATAGTTTCTCAAGATGGTTTCATATTTAATTACTAAATTTTTTATCTTTAAATTTTCCTTTTAGAGCTCATCTTTAGGAGATTTATTTTGTGTAACCATCTTTTTTTTCATCTTCTTGTTTCGTCAACTTTGTATCAAGTACAGTTAAAAATTAGATTTTACTATGTCATTCTCACTTGTAAAAGCTTTGTTTTTATTTTTGTTCCATGTTTGCCTTGGCCAATTATAAACATTCATTGTAGAAGTTATTGTAGGCCTCTTGAAAGTTTCCATTATCTTCCCCTTCTCTCTTCTCATATTCATTTTTAGAATTCCTTAAAGTTCTCATAAGCATATACCTAAGATGTTTTATTCATTTGCATAGCACATGCTAAGGGTTTTAGGATCACACTAGAGTTATTAAACCAGAGATGAGTGACCCGGTCAACTTTGGTTAGAATTTCACCCATCCTATGAGAATCTACCTAGGGAGTCTACTCGAGAATCCTCTCGATTAAACTCAAATCAATGATAAATTTGTGATAGTAACATAGATACCATAATGCTTCTTTCACTAGGCTGTGGAAGCCCTTGCAACTTCTCCAAGCTCTCTTTAGCTTTAGAGCTTCAGCCCTCCTTCTTGAAGCATCCTGGATGAAACTTAAACAATAATTTTACTATATGTATGTAAGTCTTGGCTTCTTTTTAATAGATTTTAATTGCTCTTGATTCAATGGAGACTTCATCAAATTAGGGTTAGCTAGCTTTTAGGCTCGTAGAATGCTTATCCTCAATTTAGAAATCATTCATCTCTTAAATAACTAAGATATCTTATCTAATAGTCATGTTTCTGACCATTAGAACTAGCGTGATCGACTGATCAATTGGTCCAATCGATCGATCAGGTAGAGAAACCAAAGGAAGAATTGTTGTTCTGAGTGGTTGACCAGTTCTTAAGAGTGGTCGACCAGTCTCTACTACTCTTAAGTTTGGTCGACCTGTCTCTAAGGGTAGTCGACAGTACAACAATAAGATTTGCCCATAAGGTCCAGATTATGTGGAAAAACTTTCCAATGGAATTTGAGTCCAACCATATAATTTATAATTAGTTTTTTCTTTATCTTAAGCTCTCAATCTTCTTCTTGAACTTTGAAGTACGCTTTAGACTTCATCCTTGATCTTCAATAGCTTCTTGCTTTGATTTGTCCTTCTCATATTACATGTTGTGAACCAAGAACTAAGACCAATACAATTGACATACATTTGGTTATAGAATTTAACAACTTAATATAATTTGACTTTACATGAGGGTCAGATGTACTCTGGTCTGCCCTAAAAAGGGAGATCATGTACATAAGTCTTCTAAAGACATGGAAATCAAGCCCTATCATCAAAGGCACACAATATCTATTACATGGAATAAATTCCACATATTTTGTAAAGAATTCAATGTAATGTGGATGCATTTCTTTCACATGTTTTAACAATTCTCTTAATTAAAAGTGATCTCTTCAATAAGAAGAGACGTAATTAACGATCTGATTCTAAATAAATCGGACGTAAAATCTCTCGTCCATTGTCAATTCAATGGACGAGATCAATCCGATTGATTTAAGTAATCCATATTTTAAAACTCTCTCAAAATTTGAGATGAACAACTCATCAACACTTAGCTTCAAGCCTGAAGCTAAGAGCTTATGCATTCGACATGTATACTTGGTTTGTTGATGGCCACCACCACCACCATCACCAAGCCAACACAACATATTCAAAATCAACTTAGGGTTTGGCCTACACCCTTAGTTACCCCTACATGTAGTGTGAGAATCATCTTTACGCACCCCATGGTCTTCTCCATCTCATCCTTGTGCACATAGATGCAAACATGTACTTTCCCCAAAATTGTTCGGGGTTGGAGCCATCCCTTTCTCCACACTGTCTCCAAGCATTGCCTTATCTTTTGCAACCACAGGAGGCGAGAAATCATAACTACTGCTGAATGAATCCCACTCCTTTAGCAATTTCTCTGCTTCACCATTGACAATAGCAGGGCAATATAATCCCTATTAGTATACCTCATACAAGTCGCATTCTCAAGTTCCCATAACCTTATCACATCGATCTTATTCCCAATGAACTTGCATACAGTGAGATGAGTTGGTTGTACTTGAGCACATTTTTTTATTATCTAGATTTGGTTCCACGTGGGACATAAAAAGCATTTAAAACTAAAACTAAAAGGATTGTACCACATGCACCGCAGAAACATAGAGACATCTATATAAAATGAGCTCTTGTCTCCCCCTCTTATAGAATTCACATATATAGATGTTTGAGATCTTATCCGCAATTGGATGGTGGATCTCAACCACTCACACCCGATTTGGGCAAATGCTTTATCGGGGAGTGCCGTGGGCACGGGCCACCCACTAGTTGCTAACTTGTTATCCTCAATTTCTTTAAAAAAAAAGGAAACATATTCCACACATGTAGCCAGTGAGTCTCTTCTATATTTGAGTATTTTGGTGTTAGATGCTTTCAGGCGATGGCTGATATTCCCTTAAAAGTGCGTATTTTCCACTGTTATCTTCTAAGCGTTTTCACACTCTCCTACGTTAAAATGCTCTATTTATCTACTTTTCTACGTAAGAGTCTCTTTTGTTGCGTAGAACACACTTTTCTGGACGAAATAGTATATTTGCATGCATTAAACATATTTTCGAAAGTCTAGACATTGAGTCGTTCTGATAAAGTCTCATTACGCGCTTCTTCTGTCGCAGGAAACCCCGATGGGACAAGTCTCGAGACTTGCGAACCCACATCGATCAGGAAAGCCCATTATCAAAGCTTAAAGAGCCCACGTGCTATGACTAGAAGATATGGGCCAAATATGAGCTGAATAAGAGGACCAAAAAGCTGGCCCAAAGAATGAAAAGAGCATGAGAGCCAATGACCAAGAGACAGACCAAAGCGTTTAAAGCCACATGAGTCAGCAAGGAATAATGATAGTCTACTCTACTGGAGAAACGTGAGGATGGTCACAGTGAAGACCAGGGTTCCAGACCCTCTGCCAATACTTCTATCCCCATTTTTTGATATTTTCTCTCTCATCTCTCCTTATTCTCTCTCTCTTCATCTCTTCGGTCCTCGAATCTACTAACCTAACCCCAGAACTCCTGTCCATTGGCTCTATCTCATCTCTCTTAGCTTTCTGACCGTTGGATCTTCAATCGGACCGTTGGATCTTCCACCGGACCGTTGGATCTCTCTAGATCCGTCGATCTACCAATCTGGGTCCCAATCAAGTCACCATCCATCCGATCACCATCAGATTGTCTGTCACATCATCTCGTGAGACGATGGACATCATCAATCCATGTGGGCCAGTAGCCGGGCCCATCATCATCGACCCGCTGTCCGACCATTTAGTGGACCCCGTGAATTTCAAAATAATTTCAATTAAATTTAAAAAAAAATGGGAGTCCACTAAATGCGAAAATTCTCCAAAGAAAAGTAGGGTTTTACTTAAAATATATATATATATTTCTTATTTTTTTATTTTCAAAAATCCTCAATTTCCATTAAAGGAAATAGGGAAGCTTTAAAAGGGGAGAAGAGAGGGTTCGAAACCCTAATCTCCTAATCCCTCTCCTCCTCTCCTTCCCCCAAAACTTGCCCCCCACGTTTTCCCCTTCTTCCTCCTCCTCTTCTTCTTGTTCTTCATCATCATCTTCTTCATTTTCTTGTTACCGGAGTTGCAGCCTGCAACTCCGGCTGGTAACAACAACACCGCTCCACCCCTGCGTGCAAGCTCCGCTGTGCACTCCACCGAGCGCCAGCAACCAGACCGCTTGCTGCCTCCCTTCCTCCTTCACCGTCCGCCTCTACCTGCGGCTGGAGACGCTGCTGCTGTGCGTTCTCAGCACCACCACTCCGCCTCCTGCAAGATCTCAATGCTTGCTCCTACGACCTCCGCCCGCCTGTGCTCTTCTCGCTTGCAACGCCTCTGTGCTCCTCCTTCACACAGCCAGCACCGCATTTGCCTGCGCCACCGCCCTCTTCTTCTCCAAACGCAACTCCATGGCAGCACTTGCAAGTGTGCAGTGCATCTTTTCCTCCTTGCTAATATGCACCTGCAACGCCAGCCATTGGCAGAGCCATCTTCCCTTTGGCCACCTACACAGCCATCACCATTGGAGGACCGCCTGCTACTGCCATCCTCCTTGCTGACTTCTCCACGTGGACGTGGAGCCAGCAAGTCACCAAGTCCAGCAGCGTCTCCCTTCTCCCTTCACACAACCCCTAACGCTGCCCACAAGCCACATCATTCTCCATGGGTCCACCTCTCAGGCTCCATAGCAACCTGCAAGTCCTCAACCTGGTGCACTAGCAGACCTGCTATTGTCTTGGACGGTGATCTCTCCTTGGCCGATCAGCAACACCACAGCTAACACCATCCACTTCGGGCTGCACATCTTCATGCTCCATCTTGATCGTGGCAGACTTGCAAGCCGCGACCCTCATCTCTTTCAGATCTGCTCCATGGATTCACCTTTGAAGTTAATCGAGCAGCATCTCATACTCCTCCACAGTCAAGGCATGGGCATATCTCATGCATCCACCTTGCTGCCATGCAACATCTCTATGCTACCACGTGACAGCAACGACCTCCTTGGAGCACCAACCAACTGTTGGATTTGCGCGTGATGCCTTCCACTCCCCGCTAGACCACCATAAGTTTGGGTTTCATCCCCACAACTTGCTGATCATGGCCTGCAACTCCTCTTGTTGCACATTCACACACCGGCCAGCCATGTTGCCAAAAGGTTTTGGCCAGCGTGCAATAATCCACCTTGCTACCAGCATGCTCATCGTTCACGATCCACAACCATCATGCCACCCGGGCCGACCCACTCATCGGGCTGCGATCATCACTTCCTAATGGTGCACCCATTTGTGCACAACATTCTTAGGCCAATCCTGATCCTACATCTCCAAGGTAAGCGTACATTGATTCTCTTTTTAGATCCACAGGCTGATCGCCTTTTTGCACCGCCGACTCCGTTCGGTGAATGCAAGAGGGTGAGTTTTTCTCTCACCTCTACCTTGTCGGCCGGTAAACGACCGAGGTGTGAAAAATCTCTCTCTACCTTCTTCTCTCTCTTTAAAAGTTCTCTTTACATACTTTCTTACATAGATTTACCGTTTTATTTATTTCTGTCATTTATTTCATGTAAGCAACAGTTCGATTAATGCAATTTGATTTCGATGAATTTAGTCTTCTCTGGATCTTATTTGGATGTGTTTTAAATCGACTCGCCATTCTCATCTCTTCCATCATTCTCCTTTTTCTCTTGTATATTATATGTCATTTTATGTTCTTATTTGCGCTAATCCGACTAATCCCGAGTGCGGATCGACATCCGACACGAATCCCTATACAAATCTGTCAATATTGCAGGATAATCGAATAAAAATTACAAATGTATTGAAGTTAGGGTTTCCGTAATCAACGACGCGAAAAAATCCTACTTTCAATGGCCTTATAACCCAACAAAAGGTAAAGATAAAAGGTCAAAGTCAAAGGCTAAGGGAGGAAAATCAATTTTTTTAGGTGCCTTATTGTCTTTTTTACATTAGACAACATTACACATCTAGAAAATACACCTTTTGCCTTGGGCATAACCAAGTATAATATTGTGTCCAATGAAAAAAAGACACGAGTGCATTATCGTAAATTTCCATATTAGGTGCCTAATGGGATACCCCCTGCTTTAAATGGAGAGGTGCATGCGGACGCACCAAATTAATTGAGTTTAGGGTTTAGGGTTTAAAATTTAAGAACTTAAATAAAGTAAATGGAGTGTGATATTATAATGGGGATTACTAGGAACCAAGCAAATCTTACAAAATCATGAGGATTACGGCCCTGCTTGGTATCCAGTAAATATTTGTAGGATGCAAATATTTGCTTTGTAAATGTTTACAGCTTCAAACATTTTTTGTTGCTTGGTATTAAGGCCCTGCTTGGTATCTAATAAATATTTGTAGGATGCAAATATTTACCTCTACATATATTTGCTTTGTAAATGTTTACAGTTTCAAACATTTTCTGTTGTTTGGTATTAACACGTAAAATCAGTTGCAAATACTTTCCATCGCTTGGGTGGAGGGTGCAATGCAAATATTTTCCGAGTATTTGATAAATCCACAATAGGAGATGGAGATCACCAACGAATAATGTCAATGAATTGGATGATTACAACCAATCAAACAACAGAACAAATGGATGGGAATCATGAAATGGTCCAGGTAAGTTGATCTTGGGCGGGAACCCAATGATCGGTTGGTCCGAGTAGAACTTTGCTGACCACCCACAATTTGAGTACGGAGAATACTTTAGAGGGACACTGATCGTATGGATGTTTGGCCAATCCCTAAGTGACCTACAAACTAAACATCATCCTGTTTGGTGATTTCAAACCTTTAATTTGGATCTTTGTACCCCAAATAATGCCAAATTCCACGGTTAAAAATCAACCAATGAAATTGACTCCAATACAACTTTTAGAAATCATTAATCATGCTATTTTTTTGGTCTAGATGTCTATCTATGAGTATAACTTTGCTGACCCTCCACAATGATTGCCCCCTATAACCGCTCACAATATGAGCCACTTGGCACATTTGTGAAGGATGCTGACTATATGGATGTTTGGCCAATCTCTAAGTGGATCAACAAATCAAAAATCAACCTGATTAACAGATTTCATGGATTGATTTTAACCGTTAAATTTGAGCATCTAAGTGTTGGATTGGAGTCGTTTTCATGGATTGATTTTAACCGTTGAATTTGACCATTATTTGGGTACTAGTGTCCAAAGATGGGTCGGGCTCGAGGGACACCCATTTTGGCGTACCCACATAGAAGATGAATCAATGACTAATTTTTGGTGAGGATGATCTCTATGGTGAGGAGATTATCCTCACAAAAATTCAAATCATTCCGATATTCATAGACTGTCGATTCTTACCATGTAACTTGAAAACCATATTTGATGGGGTTAGAAATTTAGAATGGGCTGATTTTTTGTTGGGGCGATCTATATGGTGAGGAGATCATCCACACCAAAAATCAGCCATTGATTCATCTTCTATGTTGGTACGCTAAAATAGGTGTAAAAAATGGGGGTTTCCCGAGCCCGACCCTCCAAAGATTTGAAATCACTAATTAGGCTGATTTTTGGTTTGTAGGCCCATCTAGGGATTGACCAAACCATGGTTTAACAAACGGCCGTTATAACAGATTCAGATCTCCCCCGTTACGTTATGAACTGTTAAAACATTTTAAAAATAACGGCTGTTATTTTTCCATTTTAACGAAAATAACGACTGTTATTTTTTGGATTTTTTTGTGGAAAAAAGTCTGTTATTTTCGTTATTTTTTGTTAATTTTCGTTATTTTTTTATTTTTAAAAATTAAAATTGAAATTTCAATATTTGAATTTCAATGCCATTTTTTCCGTTATTTTCTCATTATTTTTCGTTTTTACCCCTAAGCGTTACAATTCGTTATAACGGAAAAATGGTAATGCCCCCAATCTGTTATACCATTATAATGGCCTCCTTTAAAATTTGGACCAAACATCCATACGATCAGCATCTTCTAAACGTATACCACCTAGCACATTTTGTGGGCAGTCATCACGGGCGGTGAGTGAATTTTACTCTTCATCTACGGGCCAAATATTATATATATTTCAAAGAAGTTCAAGCCAAAAAGTGAATGTTTGCAGCCATTTTTGACTGCAAACATTAGCACCTCAAATCATAAAAAATATGGACTCATGGAAAATATTTGCGTACATAAATAATTGTGGGGTGCGACCAAGCACCTAGAAATACAAAAAACATGTTGCAAATGTTTGCAAACAAATATTTGCGGCGATACCAGGCAGGGCCTACAATGCAAAAAAACCCTAGCGAAAGAAACCAAGGTTTAAAGGAGGCCGTTTTAACAATTAAACGGACTGGGGGCATTACCGTTTAAACGGCCGTTAAAATTGGCAGGGGCAAAAATGAAAAAAAATAGAGAAAACAGAAAAAAAAAAAAAAATTTAACAGATTTTAACGATTTTAACGGAAAAAAACAGAAAAAATAGCGCTGAAATTCAAATTTTAAAATTTGAAAATAAAAAGAAAAAACAGAATTTAACAGATTTCAATGGATTTAACAGACATTTTTTTCACAAAATTTTTCAGAATTAAACGGCTGTTTAAACGATTTTAAGGGCCATTAAAACAAAAAAATGGCCATTTAATTCAAAAACGATAAAACCTGTTTAAACGGTTTGAACGGATATGGGCTTGGGCGTTACCGTTTAAACGGTCGTTTTTAAAACCATGAAAGAAACTACTTCACCTAAGGTGTCTTTTTGCCACATGGTAGGGGTTATTAGATGGGTGTTATTTCTAGGGTACGTGTCACTCCAAACTTCTTTTATGGGGTGGGGTTTTCCTTGATATTTGAATGGCTGAATTGGCCAATCCAGACCATCGCTTTATCGACAAACCTTCTAGATTGACTACGTGGACAACGATGTCATGCATATCCATACTACTGTAGTTTTCCCTTACAAATGTGATACCCCACTGAGTAAATCTGGAGAGGCACTGCAGAGTAAATTAAATCCACCTTCCAGCGAGGTGCGAAAATACTAATCATGGTCGAGTTAGTTTGTTTATCATGGTTGAGTTAGTTTGTTTATTTATTGCTCGCTCGCTCGCTCCGTATTAGTAGAGGGACTTGAGAAGAGAGAGAGAGGGGCTGCGTTGCGACGACTACGACTCGGGACTCAGGGAGTCCGCGGGCCGATCGTCTTTCCGCGTCTATCTTTTAGGGTAAGAAATCCATGGTGATCGCCCTGATTCAGCTCAGATTTTGAACTTCTTTGTGTCTTTCATACTTCTTCTTCTGTAATCTCGTGCTTTTTTTTCTTTCTTTCTTGATTTGATTTTGACAGAATTCTCCGTCGAAACTCGAAATACGCTGTTCACTGTTTCTTTTCTTTTCCTTTTAGGGTTTGGATTTCTTTCTTATAAGAAAACTTTGTTTGTGTTTGCAGTGAGTGGAGAATTTTGCAGAGAGGAAACCTTTCTTTGACCTTTCTGTGTTTGTGTGTGAGAGAGAGAACGAGGAAGATGTCAGATTCTTCTTTGGTTGGTGGTTTTGTGGATCCAAGGTCATGGCCAACAGGTGTCCGATTCCACCCAACGGATGAGGAACTCGTCATCTCTTATCTTAAGAGGAAGATCTGTCGCCGCCGCCTCCCGATGCATGCCATCAGAGAGATTGACGTTTACAAGTGGGAACCCGACGAATTGCCTGGTAATCTTTCCCTTTCTAGATAATTTGGTCTTGCAGAGAGTCTCAGCTATCAATCGACACAGTTTGTTCTTCTTGTCTCAGCTTATTTAACTTGACTTTGGGTTGTAGTAGTTCTGAATTTTTAGTTGTTTCTGGAAATGAATGTAGAGCAAGACGTATTGAAGAGCGGTGATAAAGTTTGGTACTTCTTCAGCCCCAGGGATAGGAAGTATCCAAATGGTTCGAGATCGAACCGGGCAACGAGATATGGTTACTGGAAGGCTACCGGAAAGGACCGAGGCATTAGTTATAAATCCCGGTCCGTTGGCGTGAAGAAAACCCTGGTTTTCTACGGCGGCCGTGCTCCAAAGGGCATACGCACCGATTGGGTGATGCACGAGTATACCATGGATGAAGAGGAGCTGAAAAGGTGCCGGAATGTGCAGGTTTGTAGCCTGATTACAAGAAGTCACTTTGTTCTTCTGCCCATAATTCCGATAACTTTTTTTTCGCTTTCTTGAACCTTTGGATTCTTTTGTTTGCAGGATTCCTTTGCTGTTTATAAGCTTTTCAAGAAGGGTGGACCTGGTCCCAGAAATGGTGAACAATATGGAGCACCAGTCAGCGAAGAGGAATCATCTGACGAAGGCGACCCGATAGATGATAACACACCCAACCAACAGAATGTAGAGAGGCATCTGAATGGTGGTGCTTTAGTGAACTTGTCAATTGACAATCAAGATGGGGATCCATTCGACCTTTTTCAGGAGATTTTGAACCAAATTGATGATGAGCCTGAAATAAACCAACCACACAACAATGGTTATGTATTTCCCTCGGTAAGTCAGCTCAATTATGTGCCCGTATTTTGATACCCTCAGTTACAATAGATTACTAAATTTGTAGGCATGCTCCTCTTCTCTTTCCAATAATCCAGGATCCTGGAATTGATTTCAATGCGAACAAAGAAATGGGAAAATTGTGTTTTAAATTGTAATGTGACTCCCATTATAAAACTCAAACCCCATTAATTTTTATGATGTCACTGTAGGTTGGTGCTGAAGAAGAAACCCAATGCACTATGGTGGGGCCATCCCTTACAGAAGCCATTTCTACTGAGCCGAGAGCGATTATGCACCCTTTCGGGGAACAATGCGATGCACAGGCTAGCTTTGACATCACACAGTCAGCAACTTCTCATTTAATACCATATGAGATACAGACTAGCTTTGAAATCACACAATCAGCTACTTCTCATTTCGGACCATATGAGGCAGCTGAGGTCACGTCTGCTCCCAATATTACTGAGAAGGATCCTCACACTCAGGAAGAAGATTTTCTGGAAATAAATGATCTCGATCCGGAAACTAGCTTTTCTAATATGAGGAGTACCAGTAACACCTCAAGCATTGAAGAGATAGGTAGATTGAACAATCATGACATCTACCTTGATGCAGCCATGTTTCTTCAGGACATGGGCAACCAGTTGGATTACCAGCTGCCGAGCCAGTTAAATTATGCAGATCCCATTTCCAGTCAGCTATGGACGCATGATCAGAGATGTAATGTCTTTGCATCAGCGGAATCAAATCAGGTGGTTATGGCTCCACCAACTTCAGGTACATAAATCTGACCGAGTTTTCTATACCAATACTTCTGTCTAGCCGTCGCTGCTGCTAATTTTAGCAGGTTCCTGATCCGTCCAAACATCTGTAGGTGTGGTACATGCCGGTAGTTCAATGAATCTTCTTAGTGAGGAAAGACAGAATCAAGGCGGAAACGAGGATGGTGATCCAGAGTCTTGGTATACTTCTGGGATTTGGAGCTACTTGGGATCAATACCCACTCGTCCTGCATTGGCCTCTGAGAATGCCCTAATTAATCGTGCATTTGAGCGGGTGTCAAGTTTTGGTAGAGTTCGAATTGGTGCCAGAGACGCAGCTGTTGCTACAGGTGTGGATCCTGCTGTTGGGAGGAGGAGTGTGGGTAGAAATAGGGATTCCTCTTGTTGTCAATCCTTGTGGCTCTTTGTGCTGTCTTATGGGTGTTGACAACAGGAACAACAGTGAAAGCTCTGAAGACTTTCTTGTGGAGATTCATATCCTCATCGTAGGTGGCCTGTGTAGCTATATATTCATATGCAGAACATTCAGGATAACTGTGTCGATAGAGAGAGGGGAGGGGAGGGGGACGATGACAAAGGAAAATAGTAATAATAATAGGCTGTATTTATGTATATTCATGTTTATCTGCATATTTAGGATAACTATGTCAATTGAGGGGGAAAAGAAGAATAGGAAGAGAATAGATGGGATATGTGTTGGACATCTGCACAGGAGAGTTTTGCCAAGCTGTAACCTTCTGATTAGCGTCGTCGAAAGGCTGCTCGATTCCCTGTTACTCCAATGCTCTAGGCTGAAGTCATGGGGCTCATAGATTTGTTACTTGTTCATAGGGAATCGGTTACTGGTTATTGATGTTGACAAACTGGTTATAGATGTCTTATTTGTTCATTGGGTATCAGTACCGGTAATCGATGTTGCTGTACTGGTTGGATTTGATCAAACATCAACATATTGTTTCCTCCTTTCTGATTATTGATGTCTTATTTGTTCATTGGGTATCAGTACCTGGTAATCGATGTTGCTGTACTGGTTGGATTTGATCAAACATAAACATGTTATTTCCTCCTTTCTGATTATTGATGTCTTATTTGTTTATAGGGAATCAATTACTGATTATTGATGTTGCATTTCTCCTTGTGATTGTTATTATTGTTACTACCACAATGATGATATCATGGCAACTATACTATTAGAAGATTCGCTCTAGAAATTTACTTTATTTGCAGTTATAAGTGATCTGTTCTTATGAAGAACGAACCTAGAGCCATTTCTATTTGGTGAATTGGGGTTTTTGTTTTTCTTAATATTCAGGGTTTTAGCTGAGTCTGAACTATGAGAAGTTTCGCCATCTAAATTGGATGTTTGATTGGATCCCATTCTATTATCTAGGGCCATTTCATCTCTTAAATCATTGAATTTTCTTTGATCCACTGTTCTTCACCCCTAGCTGCGACATTGGGGTTAAGAGCCAGAAATGCTGATAGTCTTTGCCTACTAGTTTTCTTTGGAAAAGAGAAGTAGATTGTTGTCATGCCAAAAAACGTCTCATTTTTTCTTTTTTTGAACTCAAGTTCTTAGTCCTTTTAAGACTGGTGAGTAGAAGAATATAACCTGAATCAAACTAACACAACAGGTTTGGCGAAGAGGGTTGCTATCTTCCTTTTATTTCTCTATAGAGCTTCAAAGTTCAGAATTAATTGAATGAACAATTCATAAAAATAAATGTTTCTATGAGATTCCACGTATTCCATAGTCCGTTCCCTCATCAAGCGCGCTTTTTGCCAAAACACTTACTTGGGTACGTGTGTGGTGAGGTGAGGCCGATGTGGTCAGAGCCCGCTCATCAAAGTTTTACTCCTTACTGGGAAGGGGTAAACTTTGATCCTACCCCTCCCAAAACACCACGTGTCAACACTTTTGGCACACTGATGCATGAATGTTTGGCCACGGCTTTGTTACACACCAAAAATTATTATCCTCATTGGTGATTTATGGCTATTGGAATCAAACATTTTCTTGATTGATTTCTACCAATTGGATTCGATCATTTTCTTGGGTTCTCAGATTGAAGGGCCAGGAATCAAGCTAATTTTTTGGGTGGGTAGGAGCAAAAATAAAAATAAAAATAAAATATATCATAATCATAATAAGCCTTTTCCCAATGTATAAATGCGTAATAGAAAGTGATATTTTCAGGCCGGTTTGTATAGTTCTAGGCATCTTTCTGAGCCACGCAAGATTTAATTAATGGGCATTTTGTTCCATATACAGTAAAATGGCCTGAACACAGTATGATACCGGCATAGAAATCTCACTCCTCTCACTCATTTCTATCAAAGCAATTAATTCATTGAATGTCCCTTTACTATAAATATTATTTTGTTTTTACCATTATTAAAGAGCAGAACTTTGACGACAGACCACCGTCTAAGCCATGTGGAACATTCTTAGAGACCATTGACCGTATGGCTGTTTGGCCCATCTTTGGTGGGTCTACATACCAAAAATCAAATTGATTAATGATTTCTTACCTTTATATCTGAGTACCCCAAATAATGCTCAAAATCCACGGTTAAAAAGAAACCATGAAAAAGACTCCTATCCAACGGATAGAAAATACTAATCAGACTGATTTTGGGTATGTAGGTCCACCTAAGGATGGGCCAAACATCCATACGATTAGTGGTCTTTTAAGAGTGTACTAAGTGGCTCATGCTGTGGTCCATCATAAACGTTGACAATGGACGGCCAACTCATTGGAATCTCTTAGTTGGCTGTCCACCACAGCCGTTTGATTTGGGGTTTGGGTTTTTGCCCAAACCCTTGTTCCAAGGTTGAAGACAAGGGCATATTTGCCATTTAATAAGAAAATTAGCAGGGCGGGGGGGGGGGGGGGGGTCAAATTTTAAAGATAACATGGGGGTGTATGCCAAAAATTCCTTAAAATAAAAACCTATTAAACAGCCGCATAAAATGAAAAAATTGGTAAAATTCATACATTTTAAGGCTAAACAAATATAATATTTCAACAATGACCGAATTTTTGACCAAATTTGTATATACTAGAACCTAATTAAACTCGAACTTTTCCCGTTTCGAATCTTTGTTGTATGCCGAATTGTTAAATATGCTCCGCACTCATCCATTATTAAATCAAATATTTTAAAAACCAACCAATTATTGGAAAATCAACTCTATTTAACTATTTAATTACTTCCCATGCCATTAAATATATTTTCAATATAGTCATTTCATAATCACTAATTACTTACCATATCATTTTATCTATATTTCCAAAACAACTCGTTTTAACTAAATTTCTTCTCACGCCATTTCATTTATATTTTCAAAATTGCCCCTTATAACTACAAAAATTAAGTTTATAAAATAAATATACTCTACTTAACTACTTACCATGCCGTTATTTCCATATTTCTAAACCAGTTCTTTAATAACAACTTAATTACTTCCTATATTATTTCTTCCATATTTTCAAAAAACCCTAATAACAATAGAATTTTATTTTTCTAATTTTACCTTGAGTTGTCATTATTTACAGATTTGCCCCTCCAAGTCCAGACTTATCTTCCAAACTGCTTTTTTTGATAGAAACTTTTTTATTGTCACTACTTCCAAAGGTCTCGATTCTCTGCAATCACTAAGGTGCGGCCCACTAGTATTATATAGAAAACATGGATACGAGAAAGAAGAAATAAAGAAAGAGAAGTAGGGAGAGAGAGAGAGAGGGGGGGGAGAAAGGAAGAAAAGAAGGAATTCCATGGCGTCCTTCACCTGGTATTAAATCACAGTCTCTGTCTTTTCTTCTTAAATACTTTTTGGGATGTTTTCTATTTTTCTATTTAGGTTGTTTGTTTGTATATATACACAGAGAATACAGAGAATAATACAAAGAGAGGAATGTATGTAAAAAAATAAATAAAAGAGAATAAAGAGAGAGAGAGAGAGAGAGTCCTTGATTGTTTGAATTTTGATATTGGTTTATTTCAATCAGACAAAAAGAAGAGGAATTTGAAACAGTCACCGAAATTCCTAAAAAAGCAAGAAAAAGATTCTCAGATTCGACCTTTATCAATCTCTACGCTCATCATCTCTCTTGAAAAGCAGAGAAAACACAGAAACTAATTCAAGTTGTTGTTCTACTTTTTCTGGGTGGGTTTTGTTTCATTCGGGGTCTTTTCTCCTGAAACGTTGCTTTATTGGTATTAAATTCTTGGTGGGGGGAGTCTTTTACTTTCTGATTTTAGCCATGGAACAATCAGGGGTTTAAAGATTGCTTATGATCCAGCATTGGAAATTCAATTCTAGAGAAGAGCAAGCGGAAGTGTTCATACATCCATCTGTCGTTTTAGTGAAATGGGTGCTTCTTGCTGTCGATTTAGCCAAGATAACGAAAATCAATACAAACCCATATGCTGCACATCGGGTGTTCGGATCTCTTTTCATCTGCAATCTGCCAGGAGTGGAGCTACAGTAAGCATTCTTTCCTGTTTGTTTCTCTCGTTCTCATCGCGCTCTTGGTTCTTGCTTTGGGCTTTTGATTTCAATGACTTATCTGGTTGGTGTTCTTTCATCTAATATAGGACAGCGATATCTACCAATTCATAATTGTTCATGCCAAGATTAATAATTGCTTGGTTGTTGCTGGTAGTTTGTGCAGGGATTTTCGCTTTCATTGTGAGAGTTTTCTCACACTCGTCGGTCCCAAAATCTCGTATTGCAATTTAGCATGCCATCCATTGTTTTTTTTTTTTTGTCGTTTGAACCTGGAAGAAAACCAGTGATACATGAAAACTGAGAACACACACACACACAGAGGAGGAACTACTAATAACCCATGTTTGCATCTTGACTTGTTTCCAACTGCTTCAATCATGTGGGGAAAAAAATTGGGAACTTCCTGAGGTTGCTACACCCTGTTACCCATCTCCTCGTCTTTGGTTTCTTACCCTTAACAGATCCAATCACAGAAAATTTATAAAACTGAGATTTCTCCACACCACATAACCTGCAATGAGCTCATCCCTCAGTACCCAAAAAGTCACAGTTATATTCTATTTGTTCATGCCTAGTACACAGCATGCCTAACACACAAGGCCGTTTCTTTCTATATATCCCCTTAGTATAACTTAGGTAAACTGCAGGAGTCATTCTCAACTAACATTTATCGGTAATATTTTCTAAAACGTTCAAGACTGTTTACAGGCAACCTAGATCATATAAACATCCCAATGTACATCTACTGGTTCTCGTTTTTCTCTAATACTTTACCATGCCACTTGGAAGCTCTTTTGTGTTGAATTTGAGTAATCTGGTTTTGAGATCAATAATCAGTTTATGTGGCAGCATATCAAGATCAGTTTAATTATATGGTATTTGGCATAGTTTCTCCAGTATATGGTCTAGAATAAAACGTTGACCAATGGCAATTATTTTGCTTACAAATAAGATGGATTGACTGATTGTTTCGATCTCAAAGATAAATTCTTTCCTCCTCAATATATATATATATATATTGTTTTGGTATTTTCCCTTGTATTCGAATTAATATCAGTTCTTTGGTTGTCCTGAATCCAGGCACAGTGTGCCCATAGATCAAGGAACCAAAGCTTGTCATCAGATCGAGGTACGTGCTTTTGTAAGCCGTCAAAGTCTGTTATTGAGTAGAATAATGATTTTATCTGATCTTCCCTCATCCTCAACCAAAAGACATGTGGTGCAGATGTAAGACACATTCAAAGGTTGCACGATGGATACTCATCGAGGCCCCACAAGATTGAGATAATACAAACCCAAGACCAACAGTTTGCACCAGCAATTGCTGTTGGGAGTGTGAATCAAGCATATGAACCAATACATGTCCTCGAAAGTAACAATGATAAAAAAGCTTCTTCAGGTTGCAATGTTAAAACACAAGATGATGCACACAAGGAATCTAAGAGAAGTGACTCGCCTCTTCTACCCATCACCGACGATGAAGATTTCTGTCCAACCTGTCTCGATGGTAAGTCTCCACTAGCAATCCCAATATAACAAATTGACCTTACAAGGAACCAATAAAATTTTCCCCAATATGAATCCACCCACCTACAATATCTATGAATTGAAAAGTGTCCAATGGGCCATTATGAGACGAACTAGTATTGCTTATATATGGAAATGCATCAACAAGCAGAAACCATATTCCCAGTTTACCACGGCAAACTCATTTTAAATAGAAAGTGAAAAACCCAAAACACATAAAATGAAGATGTATGTGTTAGAATGCTGAATGGAGGAACATGATTTGTATTGCCAACCCCAAATAATTGGGATACGGCAATGATGATGATATGTTAGAATGCTACTTGAACTTCTTTTGCAATTTTCTTTGATTGTTTACAGCTTCCTGTTACTGAGAGCATGTAGGAAGACAAGGCACCTGTTTATTATAATAAAGTTTTTAAGCTTATGCAGTTTCTAGGGAATGTAGCCAAGTTTAGCCCTTCGCTCTTGATTGTAAGGATACCTCCCTACTTTTTAATGTTTACTTCTTTGTTCCGTGATCTTGCTTTGTAATTTTTCCCGCAAGGAAACAGTCTATATCAGGTTTGCAGTTTGTGAAGAATGGCATGTCCATGCCAATGGTGATCCGATACTAACATTTAATTTCTGGTTGTCCAGATAATCTCATGTCAAGAACATTAATGCATCTGAGAGAACCTTAGATCTTTCATTACCACCTATGTTAGTATGTCTCAACCAAATAACTTCAGTTTTGTGCTGTCTGAACTTGAAGAGGTGTATCCCATTTACAAAAGGGATGTTCCTTTTTTATATGAGATGTGTTCTACTTGGATAAACTTGTTTAGATGTATACATGATAACCTAACATCTATGCCTTTCAAGAACTGAAACCAAGAAACTCATCTAAAGTCTGGCCAAACAAAGACAATCATTTACGCGAATGATGATATGGTACTCATTTTGTTGTAGAAGGCATTAAGCAAATGATAAAGTGCAGTTAAAATCATGATGCCAGATGATAGCCTTCAAACCAGTCTTCACTTTTTCATTGAGTTATTTACTTCAAGACAAATATAATGTGACTCTGAAGGTTAGGTTTTGCATAAACTGGCTTAAAACTTCAACTGCATAGATATGCTAGGAAAGCCTAGGCCAGATTAGTGGATACTATCCTATTAGTAGCTTAATGTCACATATTTCTTCCACTTCATTCCAATTCGATAAGCCACAAAAATATGCCGACCCAAGTTCAACGAAGGAGAAGTGAATTTGAAAGCTAAAGGTCAAAATGCAGTACTAAAGCATCTGTCAAGGAGTGTTATTTTTTATTCCATCAAGAGAATCAAGCAAAACTGTTCTATATTTTGGATATTCAGAAATAAGCATCTGTAAGAAAGGGAGATGTTGATTGTGATAGTCTACTCTAATCAAACGGCCAATGCTGTAACATTAGAGTGATCTCTATATTTTAGTTTCTATTTCTACTAAATTTCTGCAAGTGTCTCATGTTTAGTTACTTCAACACGAGTTTCTTGATGCTCTCCTCAAAATTGTTGAGGAAACACTGATAAAAATATAGAAACATAAAATAAAAAAACGTTAGAAAACTGTTTGTGGCCCCAGATGACGATGTAGAAAATATGTACTTAATGTTTACTGCCACAACACAATGCAGGTATTGTATATTGGTTGATAAAATGACCTTCTCAAACCATATTCTCATGAATTCAGATGGAATTTGTTCATATAAATAATTCTCCACGAAATCTTTTTGGATTGGACGGTGCCTTCATGTTTTATCCACCTGATAAGTTCTGTTCATGGCAGGTTATGACAAAGAGAACCCAAAGATACTCACCAAATGCAAGCATAATTATCATTTGGCCTGCATCCTTGAATGGATGGAACGAAGCAACACTTGCCCCATGTGTGACCAGGTTTTTTGCCTTCTAACCCCAAAACCCTCCTAAGTGGTGAATTATTTCCTTATTCAACTTTCTGGTGTGTGAATCACATGGATGATCATGCAAACTTCAAATGATGACAATGTAATTAAAGGTGCTAACTTGAGACTTTTCCTGGTTTTGGGGTGTTCAGGAAATGGTCATTGACGATACATGTTGACGACACTGGCATGGTTGGTTGGTCAGGCTCAAAAGTGGGTCGGCGAGCAACAGTTTAATTTTTACAACAATACCAAATGAATTTAATTCATCACTTCAAGTGAAGGGCCATTTTTTTCAGCAGTTAAATCTATCTTCTTGATAGGAAATTCAAACAGAGAGCAGAAGTTATAGCACTACGAGAGAGAGCATATTGGGATGAAAATCCTGAGTACATCAAAGTATCCAATGCTTGTAAAGCAAAGGCAGGCACAATTTTGTTTGTCCGTTTTGGTAGTCGTTTTCTCCTTTTGTTTTTACAATATCTTTTTTCAGTTTTTCATGTGTGATGTTAATGCCAGCCCTTACTGAGCTGTTCCATTGAGACTCTACGAAAAGAAATTTGGAAATAGCACCAAAGATTTAAAGCATCTCTTGCTCCTCAAATGCCTTTAATTATCTGATGTGAAAACAAATTATGTGTAGAGTTGAGAAATCAGCTACTTTAGTAGTAAATTGCAGCCAAAGGGTACCCATTTATCAATGATTCACAGTACTAAATTTCGATATATTTTCATTTCCACGGGGACCAGAACAAAACATTATTGGAATATTTCCATTTTCACAAAAATAAATATTAAAATTTTTTATTTGAATATTTACAAAAATTAATTAATAAGCATGAGTAACGTAAGGAAATTAATGAATTAATAATAAGACTAGCAATATAAACTCCAATAGATTAATTACGTGTTTATATCTTTTTTTTTTACTTTAATAGTTAGTTTTAATCAATAATATATTTTAACTAAAAATAAAAAAGGAGACCCATAGGTCGCGCATTACCTCGTCGGGTTGTAAGACAATTGTTTGTTTGCTTTTATGTACTTAAATGACTTGATTACGAACATTTCACTATATAAACTCTTAGAGTTCGACTCTCAATGTCCTCCCATCGTTATGTGTTCACGCATTCAAAGATCCTCTCTAAAATTTGTATATAGGATTCCCAAGTCTTTGACTTCACTAGGATCTCATCAACACCATCCTCAAGTCACTCATTATATCGTTCCATATAGCAATCATGGCACCCCTATCTAGTAAGGCAGGTTGCCCCATGTAACAGTCCTAATTCTGATCGGGGGAAGTTTCTTATTTCAGTAGTTTCCTAATTTTGTTTGCTTTGATTAAGATATTTTCTATTCTAGTTTGCTTTGATTAAATTAGCAAGTAGTTGATTTAGTAGGTCGAAGTCTATAAATTGAGTTGTAATCTTTGAGTTTAATTTTTAATCAATCATTAACAATCCTCTAGTTTTCCCAGGTGCAAGGTGCGGATCTTCCTCTAACGAGATTCGTCGTAACGATCAAGGTCGTTACACCCCATAAATTTAAAACCTTTTACAGAATGTTGAGATGGAGAAACTAAACAAAAATACAGTTATAAATAGCATAAGAAGTTAGCTTCTAGTTCTCTGTCAAATGTCTCAACCACTACAAATTCAGTAAAAATAGCCCAATAATGTGTGTGAGGAATTATTCTACTTCGTCAATTGGTGGAATGACTCAAAGCACACCCAATTGGGAAATTACAAGTAGAGAAAAAGAGAGTTGACAATTTAGTGGCGTATATAAATATGTGTGGTATCTCAATACAGGAAAAAAAAAGGGAAGTAACTACTCTTCCGAATGTTTGTAAAAATGCCTAAACGGTTGATACAACAATTACACGTAAGCAAAATTGGTCAGGAATTACGGGTTTGGTGCAGATGAATTTGTTGCAGGAGGAGAGACCTGGTCCTGTTGACGTTGGCAAAACAGAGGCAGACGTGTTCCTCTAGGTCCTTGAGCTGGTTGATGAAATTGGGGTGGTTCTTACGGAGCTGCTTCGCCACCTCTTGAATGGGGTACCTGCCCCCGCCACTATCCAAGCCGAAGCGGATAAGGCGCTTGTCGCTCTCAACACCAGTGTGCAGGCGGGCTACAAGGCGATCGATGGTGTCAAGGTCCTCTTTGAGGACGTAGGTGCCCCTGGCCGCAGCGTCGAGCTGGGCTAAATGACGGAGCTGCTTCTTGGCGAAGTTAGATGGGAGGAAGGACAAGAGGGGACTGGCAACCGATGCGCCGGGGCAGAGGGCAGAGCCAGTGGTGGCGCATCGGTGTAAGCGGGCTCGCCTGCGGGCCTTGTGGAGGCGGTGATCGAACTGTTCTTTGAGCTCGATGAAGCGGCCGCGCATGTCCTGGAAGTTATTGGAATCGGGTGGGAGGAAGGGATTATCAAGGCGATCGAATTGGAGGAAGATGTCAACGACTCTGTCGCACTGCGGCTGGCTGAGAAGTGAGTCAAGGGGAAGGACATCAAGGAGGTCGTGGAGAGGAGCGTAGAGGAAGCGAGCGCGGTGGACGCTGCGGTGGAGGACGAGACAGAGGTGGGAAGTGTGCTCGCTGGTGTCGAAGTAGGTGGAGACGAGGCGGATGAGTTTATTGGGCTTGGTCCGGCTGAGGGCGTCGTTGACCAAATCTCGGTTAGGGTGGAGGACATCCGCCACCAAGTGGGCGGATGTCACTTCCTCCTCGACGTGAATCCTGGACCATATCTCGTTGTAGGAGTCGGTCTGAACAGCGAGTGTGTATTCGCGAAAGAGGTTTACGGTAGGAGAGGGTTGGGTGGTGCTCGATCTCGGCGTCTCGTCTCTCGAATTCGAATTCCATTTCTCTGATCCAAGACCAAGAGGAGGTGGCGAAGAACAAGAAGGGGGATCGGTGGCTGCTGTCGTTGATTTCAGGGTGAAGCATCCAAGCATATTTGTGAGTTGTGGGAGGAAGAAATTTTGATTTCGGCCTAGTAACTAACGATGTAGATAGCGAAGCAGTTGGGGGCTGAGAGGTCGGGGAGGGTTGGGAGAACCCAACTTGGGAGCTTCAAGTGAATGAATCTGTCCATCTTGGAAAGATCTTTTGTTGGCATGTTGCTACTGTTGAAGAAGTCAGCGAAACCTGCTTACAGTCCACAATATAGTCCACGTGGCACATTGGTAGAGGACGCTGACCGTATTGATGTTTGGCCAATCCCTAGGTGGATCCAAAATCATCCTGATGAGTAATTTCTAGATTGGATGAGAGTCATTTTGAACCGTTGGAATTTGAGCATTATTTACCATTATTTGGGGTACAAGGATCCAAAGCTTTGAAATCACTGATCAAGCTGATTTTTGGTTTGAAGGTCCACCTAGGGATTGGCCTAACATCCGAAAGGTCAGCGTCCTCTACAAATGTGACACGTGGCTTATATTGTGGAATATCAGAGAAGTTTTACTCGTTGACGAATAAGAATTAGATTGTAGTGAGCAAAGCCATTTTCATTTGATCAAAGGACTGGATAGCAATGGATCAGATCACGGATGATTCATGGACAACGAACGCCACTGATGATGTAATACTACGACTATATTTTTTTTTGTTTTGTCTTGTGGTTCTTCCCCAAAGTTCAAGGCGGCTGGTCAACGCAGACCCCAAACGCTCAAGTTTTTTTTTTAAATGAATTTTTGGCACATCTCCTCGAGTTTTCTTTGAAGGGTTAGGATCAGGTGACAAATTTTGACACCAAAAAATTGGTCGGATCCAGGGGACAACCATTTTTGACAACTATTTTGGGGGACCAATATAGAAGATGAATCAATGGCTGATTTTTGGTGACGATGATCTCCTCACCATATAGATCACCCCAACAAAAAATCAGCCCATTCTGAAATTTCTAACTGCATCAAATGTGATTTTCAAGTTACAAGACGGTTCATAATTCTTCAACTTCTAAACCAATCTACAAAGATCGGACTGATTTGAATCTTTGTGAGGACGATCTCCTCACCATAAAGATCATCCTCACCAAAAATCAGCCATTGATTCATCTTCTATATGGATCGCCAAATGGTTGTCAAAAATAGTTGTCCCCCTATCCTGACCCAAAAGTAAATTAGAAGTTTTGGAATGAGATGATTTTTTGTGAGGTTGGTCTTTATGGTGAGGAGATCACCCTCACAAAAAATTCAAATCCTTGTGATATTCATAGTATGGTTTTACTAGTAGAAGAATTATTGACCGTCCATTTTTTCCCGTTAACTTGAATGGGCTGATTTTTTTTGTAGGGTTGATCTATATGGTGAGGAGATCATCATCACTAAATATCAGCCCTTGATTTATCTTCCATGTGGGTACGCCAAAGTCGGTGTGAAATTTTGTGTCCCTGATCTTGACCCTTCTTTTGCAATTGCTGACACACCGTGGTACACTGTCATTGACCCACATTTTGATCACAAGAACAGGTGGAGATTTTGGCTAAAACCCTAATCCCAAAACGAAACGATTGTGTTGGTCGGCAAAAAGACTGATAGGTTTGTCTCCAGTGAGGCGGCATATAATGTCAACAAATAGCCTGAATGACAAGATTGAACTGCTGAAAAAATCAAACCGCTGTGATTCGATTTTATCATCCACTTGGCAAGCATGCAGCTGTTAAAAAAGTTCAGCTTCATGGTCCCCACTTTCTTGGAGTGATCAAACGATTCCAACCTCCTGCCATTGAGCTTTCTTTAGACTGTAAAACAGGTAGTCTAATCAATTTTTGGTGAAGACGGTTTTGATCAGGTCTATGGTATCATCACCTACAAACTTTACCAAATGAGCAAACTGGCACCTTAAAAAAGAAATGGGTCAGGCTCAACCTCAACCTCAACCTCAACGGACACATATTTTCACACACAATTTTGGTGTACCCACATGGAAGATAAATCAATGGCTGATTATTGGTGAGGATGATCTCCTCACCATATAGATCACCCCTACAAAAAATCAGCCCATTCTGAAGTTTCTAACACCATCAAATGTGGATTTCAAGTCAACGAAATAGACGGTCCATAATTCTTCAACTTGTAAACCATACTATAAATATGAGAATGATTTGAATTTTTGTGAGGGTGATCACCTCACCATAGAGACCATCCTCACCAAATATCATCCCATTCCAAAACTTCTAATTTGTATTTTGGCCCAAGATGATTTTTTTTGTGTGAAATTGTGTGAAAATATGAGTCCTGCTGAGACTAACCCATTAAAATAAGTCCAATCCAAATCACTAATCAGGCTGATTTTTGGTTTGTATGTCCACTTAAAGATTGGCCACACATCCGTACGGTCAGAGTCCTCTAAGAGTGTGCAACGTGGCTCATATTGCGTCATGTAACCGGAGCCTGATCCATCTTTTTTACCACTTTTTTACTCCCTTTTTTGAGAAAGACCTGACCACTCACGATATATTCATATAAGCCACGTGGAAATTCATTAGAGGACACTGACCGTATAGATGTTTGACCAATCTGTAAGTGGACCTACAAATAAAAAATCAGCCTGATTAGTGATTTCAAACTGTTGGATCTTTATACAGAAATAATAGTAAATAATGGTAAATAATGCTCAAATTCCTACGGTTGAAATCAACCAACGAAAATGACTTCATCTAACGCTTAGAAATTACTGATCAGGTTGATTTTGGGTTTGTAGGTCCACCTAGGGATTGGCCAAACATCTATACGGTCAGTGTCCTCTAATAAATTTCCACGTGGCTTATAATGTGGGTGGTCAGGCAAGTCTTGCTCTTTCCCAATCGATTTAAACTCGCAGTAGGATCGAAGCTTCTTCCCTAATTTTCCTACTCTTTCCACGGTACTTCCTGGAACTGACGGCAGTGCCAAAGGCACCCACGTCTCACCATATCAACAGTCTGAAGGAAACAGTAGAAGAAAAGGGAAAGAAATCTCCCAACCTCCTCCCAGCTCCTCCTCCAATTCGCTTGCCTTTGACTTCTTCAACAGACAATCCACCCTCTTCCATTGACGAAGTCAACAAGCCATCCCTAAACCTTAAACCCTGAATAGAGAATTTGGGAAATGGGGAACCAGTTGGGTGGTACCGCTGCTGCTACTGTGACACCTACAGAACAACTTCCCCCTATAAGGCTTTCGCCGGAGGAACTGCGCTCCTACGAAAACGCCTGCGAGAACGATCACGATGTCCGCAAATTCGACATGGAGCTACAGGCCCGAACAAATCGAGCCCTCAACGCTTTGGCAGCTGGCCTCAATCAACCCAACTCCTTCTCTCTTGATGTGCTCAGAGAAATAACCGGCTGCCTCCTGGAAACAGATCAGCGAGTTGCAGAGGACATATTGGCAAGCAAGAATGACATATGGAAAAACCGGGAACTCTTCTCCCTCGTCGACGATTACTTCAAAACCAGCCTCAAAACCTTGGATTTCTGCATCGCTCTCGAGAAATGCTTGACCAATGCAAGGGACAAGCACACAATCCTGCGGGCAGCACTTCGAATAATCGAAGAGGCTAAACCAGGACAGGATGAGTACAAGAAAGCTACGGAAGATTTGCGGAGGTTCAGATCGGACGAGACCCATTTTACAGAAGAATTGTTGGAATTGTTCGGAACAGTTTATTGCCAACACCTGCAGATGTTAAAGAGACTACAGGACCAGAGAATTCAACTAGATAAGAAGCTTAAACGAGTTAAATCATTGAGAAAGACAGCCAATATTATTTTTGTAGCAGCATTCGCCTCTGTGCTGATCTGCTCTGTTGTAGCTGCTGCACTGGCAGCCCCTCCAATCGTGACTGCAATGGTAACCGCAGCAGCAGCAGCAGCGACCTTTGCTCCAACGGATAGATGGTTCAAGAAGTTGTGGAAGGGGTTCGAGGGTGCAGTGCAGGAACAGAAGGAAGTGGTAAGCTCAATGCAGGCGGGGACCCTTGTGGTGATCCGGGACTTGGACAATATAAGAGTTTTGGTGGAGAAACTAGAGATTGAGATGATGAATTCTCTTAGCCAGATTGATGATAGTCTTGCTGTTGAAGAGGGGAATGGCGTCTGCTTGGCTATCCAAGAAATTGTGATTAAGGTTGGTATTTTCACTAGGAATGTAGATGAGTTAGGGGAATATGTAGACTGTTGTAGCAGGAACATTCATCAAGCTAGGGCAGTGGTGTCGCAGACGATTACAAGAGCCCCCAGATAGGAGTGAAATTCAACTTATGTAACTTAATTATGGGAGAATTGGCTTCTCCCTAAATCTTAAAGTTTATCCATGTAAACATAAACAACACTTGGTTGTGATGCAGTCTCAAGCATCTTCTGTTTTTGTAAAGCTGTTTCATTTTTCAATTTTCCCCTGTTCTTTGTTTGCCAGTGCAGGACATAATGGGGTTCACTAGTAAATCACTCTTTGATTTTTACAGTTATCGACTTAAGCATTCGAAAAGGGTAAGCCAATTTTGTCTTGGTTATGCCCAAAAGGGGAGGTCTAAGCAGTTTAGGCCAGCCTTCGTGTCACAATGCAATGTCTCCATTTCACAATGGATCAACTAGAGCTCTGGTAGCCAACTTACATAATACCCAACAAAATCTAATGAATGGTAAAGCCTACACTGGTTTCTTGCTGACTTAAGAAACAACCATTGGTGTTTTGACTCATCTCACATGCACACATTTTTCTTTTGTTCTTTCAATAAAACAAGAAGATGACATCAGGAGAAGGACAATCCCCAATGTGAATGCTGAGTACCAGTGAGCTCATACAACAATGGATGCAACCAAGCAACCAAGTCTGCGCAAATCAAAAAGACAAAATGTAACATATTAACAAGAAGAAGATGGTCTGTCACATAATCGACAGAGTAACCGCATAATTATACACAGCACGAACATGTTTGAAAGGAGGTAAATATCATCGTCTACAAACAAATGAGCAACACAAGCAATCTGCCACTAGAGCGAAGGCAGCCTTCACCTTCTATATGATCCAGACTAGTTTAGCAAGTGCAACATTTCAACCCTTTATTGATATTTTCCTCGGTAAGGATCAGTTTGACAAAGGGTGGGGGTGGATGCTAATTACCGTGCATACAGGCTACAGCTACATATGTAGATTATGAAGTTCCAGATGAAGAGGAAGTGTTGAATGCAACGTGTTTGGCACAACTCAGAACTTCATGGGATCCAGCCTTCTCTCGGCCAACCCCCATCAGATCAAGAGTTTTGGTGTTGAGGCTGTATATGGAGATGATGAATTCCCTTGGCTAGTTTGATGAAAGTCTTGCTGTTGAAGAGGGGAGTGGCGTCTGCTTGGCTACTTGAGGCATCGAGAATAAGGTTGGTATTAGACTGTTGTAGCAGGAACATAGACTAGGAATGCATAAACCTGGGGGAATATGTAGACTGTTGTAGTAGGAACATTCATCAAGCAAGGGCAGTGGTGTTGCAGACGATTTGGTGGTGGGGTGGACCCAAAAGAAGTTGGGAGAATTGGGTCCTCCCTAAATCTTAGTTTATCCATGTAAACATGAAGTGTTCTGGTTGTGATGCAGTCTCAAGCATCTGGGGGGGGGAAGTGACCCAAAAGAAGTTGTGAGAATTGGCTCCTCCCTAAATCTTAGTTTATCCATGTAAACATAAAGTGTTCTGGTTGTGATGCAGTCTCAAGCATCTTCTGCTTTTGTAATTTCTTTGATATCTTTTTGGCTTCCTTTTTCATTTTTTCCCCTGTTCTTTATGTTCGCTGGTACAAGACATTAAAGGGTTCCCAGACTGCATCTTGAAAAACACTTCTTGGTTCGCTAGTAAATCACTCTATGATTTCTACATTTATCAACTTAAGCATTCCAACAGGTTAACCCAATTTTGTCTTGGTTATGACCAAAAGAGGTCTCTGTTATGCAGTTCGCCCAGCCTTATGGTAGATATTATATCTATCCAGGCTAATCTTAGCCGTACACATGTCATTACACCTCAACCATACATGAATTAACATAACAGTTAAGCACGTGACTGATGGGCCCAATGACCCGTCAAACCAATCCAGTGGGACCTAATTAACACGGTCCTTTAATTCTTTTTGTTACTAATATTTAGGTAAGATTTCATTACAATTAATGGCATTTCACAGAATTATTAAGAATCTCGCTGAACGCACTACAATATGGAAAACTACTTGAAGAGAATACTCCCTTACCACAATCAAACACAGATTAGAGGACTTCCTAATATTGGATTAACACCGTCAGGAGTCCAATTACTTTCAGAATTTGACTCCCCTCTCACCTAGTAGAACACTGTTAGAAACTTTCTTCCGAGGAATCAGCCCAGATAATGGTTAGTCTCCAACAGGAGTTAAATCCTTCTCGGAATAGGACTCTTCTCCAAAGGTCATGAATTAAAGTATGATCATCACAACTGCAGTCCACTCAACTTCATCTTCATCCTCTCACTTGAGCGTCAGAGTGTTTTTGCAAATACCACCTTGTGCCCAACCAATGAAAGCGCTTATCTACTCATCTGAGCTAAGCTATCGAGGATCGTGGGAACCATAAAGTTACCCATACATACAGTGGCAAAGAAACGTCTCCATTTCAAAGCTACAGTAGCCAACTTACATAATACCTAACAAAAACTAATGAATGGTAGTTCCTACACTGCTTTCTTTCTGGTTTAAGAAACCACTGTTGGTGTTTTTACTTATCTCACATGCATGCATTTTGTTTTTTGGTTCTTTCAAAAAAAACAACGAAGTGACATCAGGAGTTACACAAGAATGCAGAGAAGGAACCACAAGATCAGGACCAATGAGCTTGTGCAACAATGGATTCGACCAAGCCTTCACAAATCAAAAAGACAAAATGCAACATATTAACAAGAAGAAGATGGTCAGTCACATAATCGACGTAGTAGCCACATAATCATACTCAACAAAAACATTTTTGAAACGAGGTAAATATCGTCTCAGAAAACATTGAGCAACAGAAGCAATCTGCGCTAGAGCAAAGGCATCCTTCACCTTTTATTTGATCAAGATTAGTTTAGCAAATGCAAAATTTCACCCCTTTATTGATATTTACCTCTCGCATCTTCCGTTTTTGTAATTTCTTTGATATACAAACTGTTTCCTTTTTCATTTTTCCATTGTTCTTTATGTTCGCCAGTGCAAGACATAGTTCCAGACTGCATCTTGAAGAAAATCTCTTGGTTCCAGACTCCATTTCACAAGGGATCAACTAAAGCTCTGGTAGCCAACTTACATAATACCCAACAAAATCTAATGAAACCACCATTGGTGTTTCGACTCATCTCACATCCAAGCAATTCTCTTTCATTCTTTCAATAAAACGTCAACATGACATCAGGAGCGGGACAATCCCCAATCTGAATGCTGAGTTCTTTAACACCTCTAACAGCATTAACTGGCATAAAAGAGATCACTCTCAAGCAAACACCTCTTAATATTATTTATATTATTTCACAAGAATCTCTAAACCAGAAGTTTGTGATGTTTCTAATTTTATACAAGAATGCACAAAAGGAAATACAGGATTGGGACCAGTGAGCTTATACAAGAATGGATTCAACCAAGTCTTTGCATATCATATAAACAAAATGTACCACATTAAGACATCATTATTAGTATCAAGGCTCTCCTTCACAGTTGGGGCAGTACTTCTATAGAGTTAAGAGGCACCTTTTTTAGCGATTTGGTCTTTAGTTTTGATTCGTTACTGCAGAGCTGTGGGCTGTTTTTTGGTTTTTGTTTTCTCCCTTGAGGGGGTCTGTTTTTTTCCTCTTTGTATTTTCCGAGATCTTCTCGATCTCTTTAATATAATCTTTGACTTATCAAAAAAAAAGAAATGTACCACATTAACAACAAGAAGATGGTTTGTCAAATAATCGACAGAGTAACCACATACTAATACACGACACAAACATGTTTGGAAGGAGGTAAATATCATCATCTACAAACAAAGCAATGAGCAACACATTTAATCCGGCACTCGAGCAAAGGTGGCCTTCACCTTCTATTTGATCCAGACTAGTTTAGCAAATGCAATTCCACCCCTTCATTGATATTTTCCTCAGCAAGGATCAGTTGGTCAGGGGTGTCTTACCAATTACCATGCATACAGCTACATCTATAGATTATGAAGTTCCAGCTGAAGAGGTAGGGTTGAATGCAACCTGTTTGAATAATACACATAGTAACCACGTAATAATACACAGCATGAACATGTTTGAAAGGAGGTAAATATCATCGTCTACAAACAAAGCAATGAGCAACACATTTAATCCGGCGCTCGAGCGAAGGTGGCCTTCGCCTTCTATTTGATCCAGACTAGTTTAGCAAATGCAATTTCGCCCCTTTATTGATATTTTCCTCAGCAAGGATCGGTTTGCCAAGGGTCAGGGGTGGCTTACCAATTACCAAAAGCAGGACAATCCCCAAAAGCCGAGTTCTCCACCAAGACCTCTTAATATTGTTTCCATTATTTCACAAGAATCACCAAACCAGAAGTCTGCAATGTTTCTAACATTAAACAAATGAACAAAAGGAACCACAAGATTGGGACCAGTGAGCTCATACAACAATGGATTCAACCAAGTCTTCCAAAATCAAAATGTAACATATTAACAAGACGAAGATGGTCTGTCACATAATTGACATAGTAACCACATAATAACACACGACACGAACAAGATTCGTCTACAAACAATGCAATGAGCAACAACAATCAATCTGCTGCCAGAACGAGGGCAGCCTTCACCTTCTATTTGATCTGGACTAGTTTAGCAGAAGCAACATTTCACCCCTTTATTGATATTATCCTCATGGGTGGTGGGTGGCTAACCAATTACCCTGCATAACGACTACATCTATAGATTATGAAGTTGCAGCTGAAGAAGAAGGATTGAAAGCAACCTGTTCGGCACAACTCAGAACATCATGGGATCCAGCCTCTTCACGTCCAACCCCAAGCAGGTCAAGGTAATATTGATAGTGGGAGATGACGTTGTTCATGGAATCGACGTCACCCTGACCGCACACCATATCCCCATAGAGAACGTTCATGGTGGTGCCAAAACCAGGAACCCGCTTGGCCAAGGTGTCATTCTTGGTGGGTTTCCAGTTACCAACAAACACGTCGTGGGCCGAGGGCTGTTTCTTCTTCATTGGGGTCATCCACCTCCAGATAGCAGCTTGGAAGGCAATGGTAGCATTCTGTTCCAGGTATTCAGGATGGTTCAGCAGATCCACCTTCAATCCGTCCCCAATGATTCCATAGTTGTAGTTCCTGCAGCATCCATGAGCAGCAAACAAGGTTTTGAATTTAGCGAAATGTCCCGAATGTCCGACCGAAATTTCGGTTTTCAAAACAAGAACATTTTTCTCTTCAGAAATTCCAAATTTTTGGACCGATTTTTCGTGAAATTCCGTGAAATTCGTCTGAAATTCGACGAATCCAGCCGATGGTGGGTGCTGGTCCAGCTTAAAATTTCAGTTTTTTCATGAAATTTCGAACTTTTCGTAAAATTTTGATCGAAATTTCAATGAATAATTTCAATTTCAAAATTTTCGCCTGTTTCACACGAAACTTCTCACCGAAATGGCACGCGAAACCGAAATTATAAACCTTGAGCAAAATGTTCTTGTTTAAGAGGGCATTTTCTTTTAAGATCGAAATTAGGCAAGGGTTGATGAGATAGGCATACCAGAAGACAGGCAAGGCACCGCGACCATAGTATTCAGCACCAGGGGCACAAGGGTAGAGGTAATCGGGATTGCAGTAAGACTGGGTAGGACTCATCTCATGGTTATAGCAGAGACCCCAGGCCAAAGGACCCCCGGTCGCGACACCATAACCACAAGAAGTCTTGCTACCGACATGGCCAAGGAAGGCAGCGACCTCCTTCATCTGCATGTGTTTTCCGCCAGTGGTACCAAAGCCAAGAGACTGGTACTGCGCGGAAGCAGTTATGAAGGAACGGTAGTCCCAGTAACCAACAGCGTGAGCGACGGGGGAGTTCCGCTTGGAGAAAAGGTTCTCGAACTGGTACGTCTGGAAGAAATCCGAGATTGTTTGGTTGCAGCAGTAGATCGACCCTTTGCATTCCCAACCCTTATCGCAAACCTTCTCCTTCGCGTTTGCGACAACCACCACCACTGCTATCATCACCATTACCATCACCACCCATTTCGTCCCCATTCTCTAACCTGCGATTTCAATTCTAAGAAAAAGAAGATCAGAATATCAGATCACAAGAACAGGAAATAGGAGAATGCTGCACGGTCACAGCAGAGACGGGAGGGAGAGCAAGAAATAAATAAAAGAAAAAAAAAAGAATTTGCAGAGAGAAAGCGAAGGGCTAACTTACTGAAATGAAAAACCCTGGGGAGCTTTCGTTCTTTCTAGAGCATTCTCTTTACCTGGAAGGAAGACGAGAGTCGAGACAAAGGAAAGGAAGGCAGTAGATCTAAGAGCTCTGTCAAGGACCCCAACCGGACCCACCACCAACGTAAATCGCCTCTAACTTTTTTAAAATCCAACGGTAGATCCTATGATACTGAGCAGATGGTGATTAGATGTGTTCGAGGTTTAGGCGAGAACAGGCTGGACTTGAGAAAGGAACCTCTGACCCACCAACACTCCCACCGACGCCCGTAGTAAAAAAACAATTATTCTGGAGGATTCGTTAATTTGCTTAGACTCAATCACTCGAGTAATTATTTGCTGTCAACGAGGACTTTTATAGTTGAAATCTCACCCTCCAAATATGCCACGTGTAAATGCTCTTTCGCGTCCACTTACATTATGGATGTTTGGCCCACCTCTTTGTTTGGACTTAATACCAAAAGTCAGCTTGATTTGTGATTTCTAGCAGTTAGATTTAGCGCCCAAAAAAAATCAAATCTGACGGTCAGAAATCACCATGTTAAAATAATGAAATCCAACGGCCGGAAATTGGGTTCTAATCACTCTCTGTGCATGCATACGATTAAATGGTTGTCTTAAATAATCGTGCCGACTGCCGACTGCCGACAGTACCCATTTGATGAGAAAATACATGGATGACTTCAAAATTTGAAGTCTCCCCCTCACAAAAATGCCACGTGAAACACCCTTTAGGGCCTACTGACCTCTTAGACAGTAGAACTTCTGTCACAGCGTTGTGACACGAAAAATACGCGCCACGTGGCACACCCTTAATGGACGCTGAACGTATGGATGTTTAGCCAGTCTCACGGTGGACCTATAAACCAAAAATCAGCCTGATTAGTGATTTATAACCTTTGGATCTTTGCACCCAAATAACGCTCAATAATGCTCAAATTTCTACCGTTAAAATCAACCCATGAAAATAACTTCAATCGAATCGCTTAGAAATCAATAATCATGCTGATTTTTGGTTTTGAGGTCCACCGAGGGACTGGCCAAACATCCATACCGTCAGCTCCACTAAGAGTGTGCCACGTGGCTCGTATTGTGCGTTGTGGCAGAAGTCTTACTCCCTCTTGAATGTAAGCTCCACTTCTTGATGGACCTACACACCAAAAATCCGCTTGATCGATAACGTCTAACAGTGGTATTTTAGAATAAAATTAAAAATAAAAAATCAAATCAAATCTAACGGCCAGAAATCACGATTTAAAATGCTAATACCAACTGATAGAATCATCAATTAAACCGGCCTTTTTTATTTTAGATCCATCGAGAGGTGGACCAAGCATCCTTAGGGTCAGTGGGACCTAAAGACGAGGGGGATTTCAAACTTTTTAGTCTCCAAGCGACATCAAACTCGGGCTCCCCATTAGATGATTATTTGTCAAAGCAAAATGATATTTTCCCTTCTAGTAGAACTTTGCTGACCCAACAATATGAGCCACGTGGCATACTCTTAGAGGACGCTGGCTGACCGTATGGATATTTGGCCCAACCCTAGATGGACATCCAGACCAAAAATTCCCCACGTGACAACAAATATTCTCATCAAATTGGTACTATTCCCCTTCCCAATTAGTTGGTTTGTCAACGCGCTTAGAGAACCATAGTTGCCAGGAACCAGATGTTTCCTTGGAAACAAAGTTTGACAAACTGGAACTTCACGGACGTCCCTATAGACCACGTGGCATATTCTTAAGAGACTACTGACCGTATGGATGTAGCACATATAAACAAATAATAATCAGCAGCTCTTTACTGAAGCTGAATCATGTGGGTCCCACATCCACATGTTGTGGCTATTATTTTACCATGTCTTTTATTGGCTTAACTTAAAATTTTCCCAGCTTCTGTGGGCTGTCCTTTGATGCAGCCTTCTGTACCAAAATTTTGACGCAGAAGTCCCTCAAATTGCAACGTAGTAGACTCGTTCTGGCACACACTATGATAGACCAACACACAAAAATCAGCGTGATTGGTGATTTCTAGGCGTAGGATTTGAGCACTTTTCATCATGGGCTTTATGAACAGGTCTATGAGTTTGTTCCAAGCCCATGATGAAAAAGTACTCAAATCCAATGGCTAGACATCACTAATCATACTGATTTTTGGTGTGTGGGTCCACCAAGATGTGGGCCAAACATTCATGGAGGGAGTGGGCCCAAAAGAGTCTTACCACGTGGCAAATTGAGGGACTTCTGCATCAAATTTTTGATACAGAAGTCGGTATCATATATTTTTCCGCTTCTGTTAGTTCATTCAAAACTTGCATGAATGTTGAAACGGCCCTAGCAAAAGCAAGCTTCTCAAGAATCAAGATCAGGCAACCAGGCAGTGCAACTTAAGCTAAGAGTAAGGATGTGGAACTGATTAACAGTGTCATTTCTTGCATCTCTACCTCATGACGAGGCCATCAAGATCAGGCCAACGCAACGTATGTTTTCCTGTCATAAAATTAAGCAATCTGAAACAAGAAATATATCAAGGAAAGAAAGACGAGCCAAGTGACGCTCAGGTACCTCAAATGTACAATCATGGAGCCAAAGATCCAACCAGACACTATACAAACGATATATTCAATATATATATATATATTCTACACAATGCTGCTCATCTGGAGGTGGAGTGTGATTTCAGCTTACAATTCTCTAATCAATACAAACACAAGCATCCAACAAATAACAACTCCATACCCCCTCCTAACACATAACAACAATAAATAAAAGGGGGCGTTGTAGTATAGGCAACTCACACGATGAGATCAAACTTCCCCATTAAGTCCTGGCCTGTTGACGAACACTATCTCTGTGCACCAGGTGGTGGTGCTGGCATCGGGTAGTTACACTGTATGCCTTCAAAGCTCACATACGGGATCTAGTAGTGCCATTGTAAAAAGATTACAAAAGATAAAAATCAGTAATAACAGTATATAAATAGATTGCTCTAAAAGCACCAGATTTAAAATTTTATAGCTTGACATAGAACTCAACTAAGGATAAGAGATTGAATTCGACGCAACTTGATCGAGTATCACATGTCAGTGAGGAAAAAGTACCTGGGCGGCACCGGTGGTAGAAGATGCCTGTTCGGGAGGTAAAGATTTTGGCGATGTATCAGGAGAACTATTACCATTGCTCTGTTCATTTCCATTCAGCCTTTGGACTGAACTGTTGAGTGCAGCTTCACCTTCACTCCCATTGGCTGATTTAACCCTCTAAATTTACATCATATGCTATACAGGATTAGAAATTTCATGAAAACTGTTTAGTAAACCATGTAACGTTGAGACAGATTCGAGAAACAACACCTGAAAGATTCTCCCAAGAGTTTTCAACCCCTTTGCACGAGCTCGTAGCTCTTCTTTCTTGACAGTGTTGTCCTGAAGCACCTGCAATTTAAAAAGAAAGAACATAGTACAAACAAATGCATAGTGTCAAAAATCAATCCGAGTGATAGCCAACTGCCACAAATAACAAATGCAAAGAAAGAAAGAGAAAAACGAACCATCTGGCAGACACGAGAAAGAGTGGCTTCAATATCGGCAACGTTAAGTTTCCACAGAGAATCAATCATCACCTTTTTGTGAGACTTCATATAATCTTCAAGATCTTCCTCAGTATAGTTTCCCTCAGCATTCAGCTGCCGTTTCATGTCCTCTTGCAGCTGGATCAAAGCAATTGCACCTGCCACAGCCATGAAGGACAACCAATTCACAAACCCATGGAGATAGAATATCCTTTGTTGTCTTCCTTTTTTTTTCCTTTTTGATAAGCTTGTGGCCAACTTCAATACACTAAATGTGCATGGACATTGTTCTCATAGCCGATGCAAGACCAAAAGCAACAGATATCTCAAGGAAAACATGCATGCATGCAACCATGCTTACAAATGCATTCACCAAGGACATATTAGCATAAACGCGAGCAGAAAAACCAAATATGGTTCTCGGCCATTGAAGCCAATACAATCTGCTCACCTGTCGCAGCCGTTACTTGAGATTTGATGAAGTGGCCTTTGTTTCTGAACCATTCAGCAATGAATGGAACTCCCAAATATATTGCCTTCTTCCCCAGCTCCTTAGCTGCATGTCTTGCATATATGTAGCCGATTGTATTCAACATATCGACACCATAAGCTGAAGAAAACACGGCAAGGGATAAATCAGAAGAGTGAGAGTTTGAAGGGCACAGGATTCAATTTTGTGGCGAAGTGTAGGCAGAAAAGAAGATATAAATGGAGGCAATTTAAAACCACACAGTGAATACCAACCCTCTTTTTTTCTGATTACTGAAATGCCCAGTTTCTAGCATCCATAAACCATATCAGGAACATACCAAGATTTAAGGTGCATGTCCTAAGTAGCATCAAGTCTTCCAGCATTTATATCTAATACTGAAAGTTCAGAGCCCCAAATTCAATGCAGTACTTATTGGCGTCCGTACAACCCTACATATTAAGCTACAAATGATTAAGCAAGATGCAGAGAAGCTGATTAAAGCATTACCTGCATTGGAGAGCCTTGAGACCTCATCTTCTGCTTGTCTAATAAAGCCATCTTTGTCTTCTTGCAAAACATACTGGTTGAGTCGACTTTTCAATATTTCTGCAAGCTTCTCTTCTCTTTCCTTTTGAACAACCTGAGGTAAAGAAGAATTTGTGAAAAGAGCATTCAAAAGGAAAAATCAAGATTTGCACACCAAAAACCACTGTTAATCGTGCAAACAAAAGCTGAATGTACAAGACTTGGAAAATTAGATAGACAATTCAATTGGGGAATGCTAATACAGGCTGACTATGAAACAATAATAGGAAACACAAGGAGGGAAGGCAGTTAAGAAATTAATCTCCTATTTTCAAGAAAAACTGTTGCTAACCATTAAAGAAGAAGAATGACAAGACTAACAACCACCTTCATATGAGTTGAACCACATTGATGGGCCACCTCAAGTGCCCAGTTCCTTGACCAATCCAAAAAATGGTTTTAACTTCCTTATGGGCATGTATAAGGTGTAGCGTGATCTTCTTGAACTGTGTTGAGTTAGATAAGGTTTGGAGAAGAAGAAGGAACACGTTGGGGAGAAAAGAAGAGAAACTGACTAGCTAAGAACTGCTCTAGTCGTAGGAGAAGGAATTGCAATCCCATTTCCGGAAGCAAAGACTGAACCCAACCAACTCACAAGCAGTATGAGCCATGGCCCAATTCTCGGACTCTGCACTAGAACGAGCCACCACACTCTGCTTCCATATTACCTCCAACCAGAGTACAATACCCAGAAGTGGATCGACAATTTGTACGGCTACCAACTCAATCAGCATCAGAGAACCTAGTAATAGACACGAGTTTCGATGGACGGTATACCATGCCTTTACCAAGTGACCCCTTCAAATATCGTAAAATACAGTAAACAACATCCCAATGAGGCTGTCGTGGAGCAGGCATAAACTGACTAACAACTCCAACGACAAAAGTAATATTGGGCCGAGTGACAGTGAGATAAATCAACTTCCCAACCAAATGACGATAACAGCCTAGATCAGCATAACATTCCCCATGTTCAGCATCAAGCTTAACAGTAGGGTCCATGGGAGTATCAATGGGCTGACAACCCAACATACCAATTTCAGATAGGAGATCCAACACATACTTCCATTGAGAAAAAAACAATACCAGACTTGGAACGAACAACCTCCACACCAAGAAAGTACCACATAAGGCCCAAGTCATTCGTATGAAAATGTGTCTGTAAGTGAGCTTTGAAACTAACAATATCACTGGCATCACTCCCAGTGATAATAATGTCGTGCACATAAACAATTAGAATAATAACGCCCAAGGATGTTCGACGAATAAAGACCGAGTGATCAAAAGAAGAGCACTGAAAACCATGACGAAGCACAACCGCACTAAACTTGTCGAACCAGGCTCGGGGAGACTGTTTCAAGCCATGGATAGCCTTCCGCAGTCTGCAGACGAAATCAGATCTACCAGAGACAACATAGCCTAGAGGTTGCTCCATAGAGACTTCCTCATGCAAATTCCAATGGAGAAAGACATTCTTTATATCAAGTTGATATAAAGGGCAATCACAACACACTGCCACATAAATAAGAACCCGCACAGAGTTGAACCAAGCCATAGGAGAAAAGGTCTCAAAATAATCCACACCAAAAGTTTGTGAATAACCCTTGGCAACCAATCGAACCTTCAGGCGCTGCACAGAGGCATCAAGTAGATACTTGAATGTATAAACCCATTTGTAACCCAAAGTCTGCTTTCCTAGAGGCAAAGGAGTAAAATCCCATATCTGATTCTGACGAAGGGCACACATCTCCTCCTCCATAGCCAATTTCCAACCAGAAGAAGACAATACCTAAGTAAAAGTAGGAAGAGAAATAGTGGACAACAAAAGGAAAAGGTACGGAAAGAAGGAGAAACATGATCAAAAGAAACAAAATCAGCAATAGGATGTTGAGTACACTTACGAGAAGCCTTTCGTAAAGCAATAGGGAGATCAAACGAAGTTGTATTGGGAGGTGCAAGAGGGACCTCAGGAGGGGCCAGTGCTGGTTGTGGGGGAGGAGACCAAGACACCACAAGGCGAGTCGTGGATCTCTAATAAACCTAAAGCAGAGCATCTGTAGAAATCGGTGGATCAACAACGAGTACATGTGGTAGAGGAATACCAGACTCAGGGGGTACTAACCGCTCCCCCTGACCCAAGGATATCAGAGCAGAGGCAAACTGACGACCAGAAGCCGAAAAAAAAAAGCAATAGTCTCAAAAAAGGTGACATCATCACTAACATAGTATCGACAAGACTCAGGAGGGTAACAACGATAGCCTTTCTGAGTCCGTGAATACCCCACAAAAGACACTTGAGGGCCTGTGGTGAAAGCTTATCATGACCAGGCCCAAGAATATGAACAAAAGCAACACAACCAAAGACACGGGAAGGAAGACTATACGGAAAGCCATCAAGGTATAATAAAGAAAACGGAGAACCACCATGGAGAACAGATGATGGCACACGATTAATGAATATTGTGCCATAAGAACGGCATCGGCCCAAAAGGCTTTGGGAATCTGTATGTTAAACATGGGAGTACAAGCAGCATCCAAGATATGGCAATGTTTACGCTCAACTACCCCATTTTGTTGGGAGGTGTTAGCACAAGAAGTCTGATGGATAATGCCATGGTCAAAGTAAAACAATTGAATAGAGGATTGCATATACTCCAAGGCATTATCAGAACGAATCACCTTCACCGATGTACCAAATTGAACCAAAATCTCTTTACAGGATGTGGTAAAAACACAGGGTAGTTCAGAGCGATCTTTCAATAAAAAAAAAGGCCATGTCATGCGAGAGAAATCATCTACAAATATAACAAAATAATGAAAGCAGATACACTTTTTGTTTTTGCAGGACCCCAAATGTTCGTATGGACTACACAATTTCTCCAACTCAAAGGCTACCCTATCCCATTTAAACACAAAATCTTCAAAGCAAAGACCTTCGAAATCTGTCATCATAGGCGACCAATAGAATAACAAAGCCTAAATCCTAAGAATGATAGATTTTAACTCATCTTCCTTATCTTCAAAAATAGGCCTATTCCGTTCTTTCCAAATCACCCAACTAACTACGAAGAGGAGAAGCCTCCATAGGATATGGCCACGGAGGGTGAAGGTATCAAAATACCAACCAAGAAACAACTGAGAAGCACACTTGAACATTGTTCAACAGATCCTAAACAAGGGGGAGGGAGAGAAATTGACTGTAGCTTTGAAAAGGATTTAGATGAAAACTCCACTAGGCTAAGGGACCAAACTCTAGAATCCACATCTGTAAAAGGACAACATCTTTTAACTTCTTCGTAAGAGATGTAACTTCTTCTATCTCCGCCTCTCAAAGCTCTCTGCGAAATCTGAGATTCCAAGAGACACGTGACACGGATTTAATGTATTTTAACTTGGGAATCAATTGATGAACTAGGAATGGCTGCAGATGAACTTTTCCATGAAAGCGTCATTCTTCCGGTCAGCTAAAGAGGTCATCAAAAAATGTCTACAAAAATCGATATGTAAATAGCAGCCAGTATCACCATTAGAATGAAAGTTTCCACTTTATACCCATGTTCTAGCAAAATTTCCGCAACAGTCCTCAACTAGACCTGAAAAATTGATGCCCACAAAGGATGGCAATTTGATTCAATCCGAAGTAATAAACCTTCCAAATCAAGTACAAAATCTACAACTAACAAACCAATGTTTGAATTTGAAAACCCAAAAAATCGACTCTAAAATCAATAAGTAGGCTTAATGTGTAAAACTCAAAGCGACTTTATGATTATACAACTGGTATTTTTTATAACTAAAAAAGATTATATTAAAGAAAAAAATTGCAATACCCCTAAATACAAGAGATGCATAAGATAGAAGCTACCAAGGAAGACTCTCACTACCATTTACAAAGATTGTACAAAAACAAGCACTAGGCACATTCATCCATAATCTCCTTCCACTTAAAAACAGTCTTCAAACTTGAGGTCCTTAAAATCAACTAGGATGGAAGACCAATAGAACATCAGATCCTTACTCTTCAGAAATATGGATTCGAGAGTCATTTACTTGCCGTCGCAGATACCGTAATTCCTCTCCTTCCGAATGGCGCAACAGATGGCAAGCAAGAGAAGCCTCCAAAGAATACAACCCTGACGACTAAAAGGTTCAAAATGCCAACGTTCCATGTCCAAGTGGTAGTATCAGGGCCCTTGGCCATATATTGCACATTCATAGCAACTACCCAACACATACCAAAATATTAAAAGAAGACCCTCTAAACCTCACTAGCAAACTAACAATGGATAAGAAGATGATCAAAGGTTTCCACACTAGGTTTACACATAAAGCATATATTCGCTTGAAGAACTTCCTTACTGATTAAATGATCAATTGTAAGGATTTTATTCTGCACTGCTGTCCAAAGAAAGAACTTCATCCTAGAATGGGAGTACACCATAAAGTCCTAGCAGGAAAGGAAGAGATTACTGCTGGGATAGAAGAGTAAAAGGATCGCCTCAATTGGATGATCATAACCCTCCAATCCTTTGTATTTCGGATGGCCAAAACTAACATTAAAAATACTTATCAAACAAAAAGAAAACTAACATTAGAAATAGCCTTGAAAAAGGTTGAGAAATCAAAAGATAATTTGGGTCTCTAAAGAGGCCCCAAGTTGGATCCACTGATTGGACTATTTGAAAACTTTAAATTGATAAAGGTGATTCATTTGTGCCGCCCATGGTACTTTTTAAGAATTAAATGACAAACTGTCTCATTTCAACTTTAATTACTCCTCTTTGACAAACTCTAACAGGGAGATGGAACGAAGAGCATGAAAGAGAAAGATTATGGTGATAGCCATGGTGGACCACACACAGACAGAGAACGCTGCAAGTCATTGATCAAATCTTGAGGTGAAGTTGAGGTTTCTAGAGAAAGAGGGAGAGAGAAGGGGGAGGATCATCGTCGGGCAATGATCCGTCAATCGCCAGCAAGCGTTGAGGTCGTTGGCACGATGCGAAATAATTGAGTTTTCAAAACACTATTCAATTCTAACCCCCTACTTAGGGGAGGAGGGGTAGGAACCTCTAAACCCATCAAGAAAAAATCACAAGGTTTACTATCGAGTTGAGTTTTCGAGAAGCTCGGTGAGTTGACTGAAACACGATCAAGTTTTATCAAAACTGAATTTTTTGTGAAGTCAACCTATAATCTGATTGAATCGAGTCAACTCACCCAAGTTTCGTATTAATTCGATGAGTTTTAAAACACTAGAAGAAACACTTGGAAAAGAAGTCCAGGTATTCGAATCCGACCAAAGTCTCAAGACAATCACCTTTCAAGAGGCATAGCGTTATACCATATAATGATTGAGGTAATTCTAAGCTCGTTACAAAGTTATAAGGAAAAAAAATAAAGGTCTCTTCAAGATGTAAGATGGCTATCTGTAAACTTTTACAACTTTCATTGTTTTGACCTCGAAAACGAGTAGAGTTTATACATAGTTTAGTTGATAATATTAGCGGTATTTAGTCATTATTATAGTTAAGAGTTAAGTTATTTTTATGGACAACTTAGATTGCTTTATTAGCCCTTAAAGTTAGTTTTGTATAGTGTTATTTTCTTATAACCTGTCATCGTTATGAGAGCATTGTAACGGTGATTATTTTAAATAAGTGAATTTAAAGTTTGCCTTTTAGGGTTTAGTCCTTAGAATTTTGGGTGTTCCAGTGGAAAACCTTAAAATGAGGTTTTATCCACGTAACCCTCTCGAATTATGTTAAGAGTTTTCATCTCACACTTTCACCAACCATACTTCATGCAACGTGGCAAGGATTACCTTCCCCCATGTCACAGCTGCCTCTTAATAAGGCGTACATGCATAAAAGATGAAAATAGAAGCAAGAATAATGTCAAGGTGAATAGTAATCATAGGATACAGACCACACTAGGGGAAAACAAATGGAGGAGATTCAAGAGAAGATTGTAGTATAACTATAAATCATAATCTAGCTTTGCACCCATAGGACCACCCTACAATGCATAAAATAGGTGTGTACCTATTAGTTAACATAGAGATTTAATTACTCATCATCGTTCTTTTCTCTATAAAGTCATGAACATACCCAACCTCCAATTGATGCATAACCTAGATTACATAATTCTCCATTAATTCGGAAGCTCTAAACTGCCAAAAGCTCAGGCCAAAGGAAAATCCCAATACAGTAGGCGACATGGCTGGTTTTGAGCTTATAAACCTTGTTTTTACGATAAATTAAAAGTGTCATTGCCAAAAAGATAAGCAACAATACTTATCAAAAAAAAAAAAAGATGAGCAATAATTCCCTTTTACATCCCAATAACCTGTTATTTCACCAAAGCCCTCGCAGATTTAAAAATTCTCTATCTACCATTAAAACTTAGATGTCTTATTATAAACTTGATGGACTAATCCAATAACCATAAAACAAGGGCGATCTTTCACAAATAGAAGCCTTTATTGTGGCAAAGCACTATTGAAAAAGATGATATGGCTCCAGGGCCCGATGGTTTTCTTTTGGCTTTATTTTCCGCTTGTTGGCCCATCGTGGGCAAGGACTTCATGCGGGTGGTGGAGGAATTTCATCGTGATTCGTGGCTTGATTGGAGGGCTAATTCTACTTTCATTGCTCTCATCCCCAAGAAGGATGGTGCCGAATCTCTCACGGATTTTCGACCCATTAGTCTTCTGGATAGCACCTACAAAATTATCGCTAAAATCTTGGCGGCTAGATTGAGAGGGGTTCTGGGAAGCATTATTTCTCCTACCCAAGGAGCTTTTGTCAGTGGGCGTCAGATCTTGGATGGAGTTCTTATCGTTAATGAAGTTATTGATCATAGACGGCGTGGGATCAATCCGGGTATGGTATGTAAAGTGGATTTGGAGAAGGCGTATAACCATGTCAATTGGTCTTTTCTTGATTATATGCTTAGTCGCATGGGGTTTGGTATTAAGTGGAGAAAATGGATCCACACTTGCATTTCGACAGTTCGCTTTTCGGTCTTAATTAATGGCTCCCCAGCTGGGTTCTTTTCTAGTTCTAGAGGTCTTCGCCAAGGGGATCCGTTATCACCTTATCTCTTCATTATTGTTGTGGAGGGGTTGAGTCGATTGGCTTCTAAAGCAGTTGATGGAGGTTTTTTGGAAGGCTTCAAAGTTGGTAATGAGAGCCCCATCATATCTCATCTCCAGTTCGCCGATGATACTATGTTCTTTTTTAGGGCTTCTCGTATGTAAGCTCAGGCCCTGCGTGGGGTTTTGCGGTGCTTCGAAGTTGTGTCTGGTCTCCGGATCAATCTTTCTAAGAGTGAAGTGTTCGGGGTGGGGGAGGTGGAGAACTTAGACGAGATTGCTGATCGTTTGTCGTGTAAAAAAGATAAGCTCCCCACGACGTACCTCGGCCTCCCGTTAGGTGCGAGAAGTAACTCGAAGAAGATATGGGACCCGGTCATTGAACGAATTCAGGGAAAATTGGCTGCTTGGAAGAAAGTTTTGCTATCTAAAGGGGATAGAATTACTTTGGTCAAGAGCATGCTCTCCAACTTGCCAATTTATTTTATGTCTTTGTTTCCCATGCCAAAGGGAGTGGCTAAGAGCATTGAAAAGGTAATCAGGAACTTCTTGTGGGATGACAAAGAAGAGAAGCATAGGTATCATTTGGTGAATTGGGCTTTGATTTGCAAACCTAAAGATGAAGGGGGGCTTGGTGTTCGCCAATTGAAGAAGATGAATCAAGCTTTGCTCGGAAAATGGATTTTGCGGTTTGGGGAGGAAAAAGACACCTTACGGAGAAAAGTGGTTTCGGCTAAGCAGGGTTTGGAAAATCATGGTTGGGAGTGGGGAGAGGTCAATACCTCGTATGGAGTGGGAGTTTGGAAAGGTATATCCAAGTTGAGAGAAGAAATCAGAAAAATGAGCAAATTCAAAGTGGGTAATGGCGCTACAGTCAGTTTTTGGGAGGATGTGTGGTGCGGGGAATCTTCATTGACGGAGGACTTCCCATCCATTTATGCCTTAACTAACCAAAAAGGGGTTAGCGTCAGTGAGGTGGCGTCAAGTGATTCTGATCCCATGTTTTGGGATCTAGGTTTTCGTAGAAGAATTAATGACTGGGAGATGGAGATGGTGGCTGCTTTGGTTAGTCGGCTGGATGGGGTCCAGCTAGTCAAGGGTGTCGAGGATAGAAGGTGGTGGAATCTCAAATCCAAAGGGAGATTCTCCGTTAAGTCTTTCTATTCCTCCTTATGCGATCCTCATCAGGGGTCCTTCCCAGGCAATCGGTTGTGGAGTACCCCCATCCCGTCCAAAGTAGTGTTCTTTGTTTGGTGTGCCATGCTTGACAAGATCCTCTCAGTGGAGAATCTTAGAAAACGAGGTTTTCAATTTCCTAGTCGTTGTATCCTGTGCAGGCAAGGAGAGGAATCCACGGCTCATTTGCTTATACATTGTAGGGTGTCGAAGGAGATTTGGGAGCACTTCCTTTCTCTCTTTGGGATGTCATGGGTCTTCCCGCTTTTCTGTCTTTGACACTTTCACTGCCACTGGATGGAGCACCAAGGCGTTCTCTTCCCGTGGCCGTAAGCTATGGAGGATCACCACTTTTGCTATATGTTGGGTGATTTGGAAGGAGAGAAACCAAAGAATCTTCGAAGATAAGGAAGCATCCATTGAGGAGATTATTATGTACGTCAAAGCTTCTATGTATCACTGGGCGGCAGCTATTCCTGAGTTGAATCTTCTTAGATTTGACGATTTTGTTGTTCGGTGGGATCGCTTGGTGTCCTAATTGTGGGTTGGGGGTTGTGGCGCTGGGAGTTCTTGTGTTCTTTTGTTGTTTCTTTTGTGCTTTTGTTGTTTGCCTTTTGGGCCTTCTCAGCCCTCTTTTATATATTTCATTTTACCCATCAAAAAAAAAAAAAGATGATATGTTTTATACATACATAAAACCCTTTCAAAATATATTTGCTAATTTAACCCACACGACTCATGTATTTGCAAGAATCACAACCAAACATCTACGACTGATAAAACCATGGAAATGCGATCAACAAATTCCTATGATGAATTTCACGCAGAAAATCATATGAATCTTTCCCATGCCCAGCCCACCTAGGTAAATCATATTCAAGCATCACTAGTTGGTGAACCAAAGCCTGAAAACAACTCACCCAACTAAATGTTAGAATTCTCAAGTCAAGGGAGCAACCAGGAAATAAACAAAAGTGACTTATACAACACCATATATATGATGAGATTTCTCTAGTGTAAGTTCATGGTGATTCAGCTCCCATGTACAGTTTTGTACGTGGATGTGGAGTCACTCTCCTACGTTCCACCACATCAGTATTAATTTCATACACAATGACTTTGCAAGCGAGTTGTCCCGATTCGCCTTCAGTCATGGGAATTCCAAGTTAAAAACAATCTATAGAATCAATTCTCCCCTTGGTACAGCCGTGGCTGCCCACCTATTCTTTTTAGGTGGAATCTTGAGAACACAAGTCTCCAGAAAAAAAAACCACTTTACTAAAAATATCATCTATCCAGGAAATGGAAATGAATCAATATATAAATAAAAAATCAGTTATACAACTGGATGTTAATAATAAGAAAATAGGCTCTCAAATGGCTTAGAATGGCACAAAATGCCAGGAATAAGTCCTAAAAACCCATTTGAATGACTTCCTTTGAATGGACATAATTGCTTACAAATATATAAATAAAAAATCAGTTATACAACTGGATGTTAATAATAAGAAAATAGGCTCTCAAATGGCTTAGAATGGCACAATATGCCAGGAATAAGTCCTAAAAAACCATTTGAATGACTTCCTTTGAATGGACATAATTTCTTACAAATAATGGAACTCAAGAAACAACAACAAAATATAGTAATTAAGCACATAAAATTAAACATGTTTTGAAAGAGGAATACTAATAAATCGTACCCTCATTTTCTCTTGTAACTTTTTAGCATCAAATTGCTCCCCTTCTGTGAAAATGTCAAGTGAAGCCATTGATGCCATTGCAAGCTGGCCTATGTATTCCTCAAAAAGTTCACTTCCAAAGAGCATTGCAAAAATCGCTGCTGGATCAATGATAGCTTCACTGTAAAATACAAAGGCATCATAAAGAAAGGGATAAAGATGTGATCATTAGATTTCAATTTTAACTTTCTGCAGCCTACATATATTCAAAGCACAAACGGGCCTCATCCCCAATCAATTTTGAAAAACTATTGTATGATATGGATTTATAAAGAAGAAGAAGTTACGTTGAAATTCCTGATTTCCCGTACGCATCGTAAGCCTGCCGTTGTCCTGGATCACTCAGTACTTGGTAAGCCTCCCCCAAAACCTGAAACCATCCACAAGTAATATACTTTAATGGACAAATAAACCAATGGTTCTCAAACCAAGAATTCTTAACAATCAGATCCATAGCAAAAATCCTTTATCAAAAAGAACACAGTATCAGAGTAAACAGTGTATACAGATTATAAAAGAAACCAGTTCCAAATGCTTCCTACACAACTTATTAACAGTTTTTTGCACACTGCATAAATCTTCACTTAACAAACTATTCTCCTTCTGAGTGTATTATTTTACCACTGTATAGTCAGTCAAGGTCGTACATGCCATCAAATGTTTGAAAAAGTGTTTCTGAGGGTACTCAAACATCCTAGTCAAAACACATTGTTTATCGGACAGGTAAAGACTTACCAAATTATAGAAAGACAACATGCAATTTATGCAATAGAAAACAAAAGGGGGATGGTTGGGGTGGGGCAGGGACTCATCATGCTATTCAAAATTTCAAATGATCATGTTTTGAAGAATCAAGACGCATTCTGTGCAGAAAATAAATAAATATTGTTTTTTATTGGTAGGTTAGCTTAGAACCAAATGCACGACATCATGGTCGCAGTATAAAGAACTAGTCAATTAAGCTGCAGGCATGGACATAAAATTGGATTTGTTATTGCCAATAAAAAGAAGGAAAGATAAGGATATTTATCACGATATTTAAAGTGCAAGACTTGCCTGAAAATTCTGTGCAGCTAGAGGATCATTTGGATTTTTATCCGGATGGACCTGCCGTGCCTACAATATGCAAATGAAAGTAAAAGAATAAGATGCCCATGAACCAGATAAGAATGCCTATCAATTTCCAACATGGCCAACACAATTTCTATACGCATGCATAAAAGGGATGGTAAAACCTAAACGCGTCATTGGCATACATGCATGATTTTAATATAAATACCAAACACAGTACATTGATTAGCCTAGAAAAGTTTGTAGATTAGTTCTTCAAGGTGAAAAGAGCAAAAGCCATGCATAAGAATTCACTACATATTAGAACATCATAAGGTGATTCTAAAGATACAACCGTGACAAATAATAAGATGGAGATAGTAACGGGTAATTGGATAATTATATATATGAGCCAGGGTTTTAAATTTCGTCAGAACGGCCAAAATTTCGGTTTCGGGCTCCACCGAAACCAAACGCAATAAATTCTAAATTTCGGATACGTATTCAATTTAAGTAGAAAAGGAGATAATATATACATTTTTTTCCAATAATTAAGGCATAAATTAAGATTTCCTTATCTTACGAATTGTAGAGACATAAATATATTAGATTTTATTCCGATAAATACGATATTTATATAATCTAAACATTAACTTGCGTTATTTATTCTTTCCAGAATTTTTCAATTTCAAAATTTCATCCAAAATTTCGGTTTCGACTTGGACCGAAACCTATTCAAAATCAAAATTTAAATCCCTCATATGAGCATATTTCCTCATTGCAAAGGAAAACTTAAAAAATCAGACCTTGCTTATCTTTCACGAGAGAGATCCCCAAATACTTGGGGCAAGGCTTGGATGATGATGATCCACCACATTAGATGAAAAATCCAACAATTTTCAAAAGCTTATCTCTATATGTTTCAGATTAGTAAAACAACAGTGGGATATGGCAATACCCACAATCCGTATATGGATCCTATAATGATATCAGGATCTAAAGAATAATATGCTGTGCATCCTTCGATGGGCATCTGTATTTTGTGGGTGGACAAAGGTAATATACCAATAAAAGAGGAAATGTTGCAAACAAAAGAATCAAAGACGTGGGTTCCTCAATATTGTTCATCCTGGACACATCAACACCGAAGGGTTCATACTTTCAATAGGCTTTGGCACTGCTCCTTCTAAGACCATCAGATTGGTTAAGTGAATGTGCAGAAAGTGAAGAAGGTCCCTTTTCTGAGTCATTTAAATTTCACACGTGGGATTACGCTAATGAGGATCATGGAATGGTATGTTTCTTCACCCATTTTCTTGGAGAAGGGAATCTTGAAGAAAAGCTGCAAAATAGTCTGGATATACCTTGAATATTCTCATCTCTGCATAGCTTAATGATGACCCATATACCCAATCACCCCCTTTTCATTTTCTTTCTTTTACAATGAACAACATCCTTCCGATCTTCCATTTTTTGTGCATAATCCCCATCGTTGGCCTACTTCCCTTTGGCAACCTCCTAATAAGGAAAGGAGGACGAGCTGAATTTTCCATGGGCAAGAATTTTCAAATACGGTCTCACAGAGTATGATGACCAAATACAAAAAAAAAACACCTCTCTAGTGAATCCAACTACATTAGAAAACTGAAGTTCAAAGGTGCAGCTTGAAAAGGAACCTGTTAGGTATAGATATAGATACTCAAACATTGAGCACTTAAGAGGGACAAAATTAGAGGAAACTACCCACCTAAGTCACTACTATGTATATCATAGAACAGGCTATTCAAGATCTCAAAATCGTAGCATAAGATCAAGTTGTTGCACGAAACTTGAGTTACGGATTCAAAGGTTGGTATTGAGATTGGAAATAACGGACATGGGTAATTTTCCTTATGAATTGGTCTAATTAAAGTAATTTGAAGTGGAAGACAAGTGATTTGCAATCAGATTACACCTCGATTGACCTAATTACAGATTTTTTTTCTGCAATTAAGGAAGCGTGATGTGTGTTTCCCAAGCGTCCGCCATGCATCCTAACAGGTAATTAGGTTCAGTTTACTGTGAGGGGGAAGGAAAAATAAAAGGTCCTTTTCCATGGATCTTTCAACTGCTCTTTCAAGGAAGCATCGTTCCGGTCTTAAAATGGGAGTCTGATGGAGAAAACTACGAGCATTAAGTATACGGACCCCACCAGATGCTAAAACCAAAAAGTCTTGAAAGAGGGGCAAAACCCAACTACCCCAAAACCCAACACCTCATTGAGTTCCCCTTCCAAAACCCAACAACTTTTGGATCTAATTTTATAACCTACGGCTATGGTTGAGGGTGTTTCCATCCCCAATACAGGGAAGCCAAAGCAAATAGCTTTTTTCTTCTAATTCTAATTCAAATTCTTTGAGAATACGAAGAACAAGAAGGCGAACCACTCTTGATTGACGGGAAAAAAAAAAGTAGATAAAAAGATTAATTATACCTTGATGTAATAAGCTTTCTTGATCTCAGCCTCTGTAGCAGTGGGGTTGATCCCCAAAACATCGTAGTATTCGGTTTCCTTCACCATTTGAGAGCTCCTCCGATCGATTGGGACTGTATTCAATTCTACAGGAAAGCACGATTCTCTTATTTCTTCTGGATTATTAAAGTAGAAATGCAACCGTTGTTCCGGTGCTACAGGAACGAGGCCGCTGCTGCCCGGAAAGACGAGAGAGAGGAGAGGGAGAGGGAGACACAGAGCGGAAGAGGAAAAGGTTTTTTGTGAATGACGCGTTAGATATATAATACGCGGCTCTGCCCTCTGTTGGCCCGTTCTTCTCCTCTGTGTCGCTGACCTCAGATTCCTACGCCTGCCCTAGTCAAAAGATTCGGTGGCTTTTTCTCATGCGCATTTGGGAGTAAACTTTGATAACAGGGCACTGTCATCAAGCCGATGACAGTGCACAATATGAGCCACGTGGCAAACTATTATAGGACTCTGACCGTATGGATGTTTCTCCAATCCCTAGATGGACCTATAACTAAACATCAGCTCTATTAGTGATTTTAAACCTTTCGATCTTTGTACCTAAAATAATGGTCAATAATCAAATTCACACGGTTAAAATCAACCAATGAAAATAATTCAAATCCAACGCCTAGAAATCAATAATCCGGCTGATGTTTGGATTTTAGGTCAACCTATGGATTGGTCAAAAATCTATACCGTCAGAGTCTTCTAATAATTAGTCACGTGGCTCATATTAAGCCCTGTCATCGGCCTTGATGACAAGCCCTGTCATCAAAGTTTTATTCGCATTTTGGTACAAATTCCCTTGAAAAATAGGGCGAATTAGTTAAACCCCCTTCCATTTTTGTAGAATTAGTATGACTCCCTTAACTGGTGGTCAACCATTGACGACTCGTATGGAAGTGTAGCACTCTTGCTATCCTTGTGGGGGTGTCAATTTGTACCCAACAAACGGGAACCGAATTTGAACCAGAATAAAAATTTCTGGTTCTGGTTCCATATTTTTGGGAACCGACTAAATAAGATATAGAACCGAACCAATAATAACAATTTCAGTTAGTTTGATATTAGAACCAAGCAGATGGAACTGATGTATATATATACTAGTAAAATGGCCCCGTGCCCATGGGACTCTTCGACAAAAGCATTTGCAAAAATTGAGTACCTTGCCTTCGGCACTCAAACTATATAACAGAATGGGGTGTTACCTTTTTTCATTATAACGGCTGTTATAACCGATTGTAACGCACAGAGGGAAAAATAGAAATAATGGAAAAGTAACAAAACAAAACGATGTTGAAATTAAAATTTTGAATTTCAAATTTTTAATAAATTGAGGTCAAATAAGTGGGAGTGAATGAATAAATGAGGAGGATTGAGTGGCTGAAATCTAACCGTCCACATTAGATGGATGGATTTATCTCAACCACTCTTTATCTTATGAAGCAGGATAAGATAAGAGAATACAACTGAGTTATTTTGTTATATGTGTGGGTGGCTCGTGCCCGTGACACTCTCCGACAAAGTGTTTGTCAAAATCGGGTGGGAGTTAATCTCAGCCACTTATTATTGAAGCCATATAAGATAAGATGGGGTATAAGACAACCACTGTCACTTGTTATATACTTGTGGGTGCCCCATGCCATCGGCACTCCTCGACAAAGAATTTGTCAAAATAAGGTGAGTGGCGGAGATCTACTATCAATTTGGGGGAGGATTAGATCTCGGCCCTTCTTTGTTGATGCTTATAAGAGGAGGTATAAGTAGGGAGACAACCAATGTGTTTTGTTATATAGAGTAGTAAATGGCCCATGCCGACGGCACTCTCCAACAAAAGCGTTTGCAAAAATTGGGTGCCTCCGGCACTCAAACGGTATAACGGATTGGAGAGTTACTGTTTTTTCCATTATAACGGCTATTATAACGGATTGTAACGCACATATGGAGAAATGGGAAAATAAGAGAAATTAACAAAAAATAACAGTGTTGAAATTTAAATTTTGAATAAATTGAGGTCAAATGAGGTGGATTGAGTGGCTGAAATCTAATCGTCCACATTAGATCGATGGATTTGATCTCAACCACTCTTTATCTAACCGTCCACATTAGATGGATAGATAAGATAAGAGAATACAACTGAGTTGTCTTGATATATGCGTGGGTGGCCCGTGCCCGCGGCAGTTTCCGACAGAGTGTTTGTCAAAATCGGGTGGGAGTTAATCTCAACCATCGATATGAAGCATAGTGGATCTCAACCACTCATTATTGAAGCCATATAAGATAAGAGGGGTATAAGAAAACCATTAAATTTCAGTTAAATTCTATTTTTTTTTCAATTTTCAAATTTTAAATTTTAAATTTTAAATTTTAAATTTTAAATTTTAAATTTTGAATTTTGAATTTTGAATTTTGAATTTTGAATTTTGAATTTTGAATTTCAGCACCACTTTATGAAACCTGATAAGAGGGGGAGACAACCGTCCTGTTTTGTTATATAGATAGATAGTGGGTGGCCCATGCCCACGTCACTCTCCAACAAATTTTTTGCCAAAATCGAGTGAGAGTGGCTGAGATCCACTGTCTATTTTGGAGATAAGATCTTGGCCCTTTTTTGTTGAAACAGATAAGAAGGGGTATAAGTGGGGAGACAACTTCCATGTTTTGTTATATAGACTAGTAAATGGCCCGTGCCCACAGCACTCTCTAACAAAAGCATTTGCAAAAATTGGGTGTCTTCGGCACTCAAACGGTACAACAGACTGGGGTGTTACATTTTTTCCATTATAACGGATTGTAACGCACAGAAATAACAAAAAATAACAGTGTTGAAATTCAAATTTTGAATAAATTGAGGTCAAATGAGGCAGATTGAGTGGCTGAAATCTAACAGTCCACATTAAATCGATGGATTTGATCTCAACCACTCTTTATCTAACCGCGAGTCCACATTAGATGGATGGATAAGGTAAGAGAATACAACTAAGTTGTCTCGTTATATGCGTGGGTGGCTCGTGCCCGTGGTACTTTCCGACAAAGTGTTTGTTAAAATCGGGTGGGAGTTAATCTCAGCCATCGATATGAAGCACAGTGGATCTCAGCCACTCATTATTGAAGCCATATAAGATAAGAGGGGTATAAGACAACCACTATCACTTGTTATATAGATAGTGGGTGGCCCGTGCCCACGGCACTCTCCAACAAAGCGTTTGTCAAAATTGGGTGTGAATGGCTGAGATCCACCATCTATTTGGAGGATAAGATCTCAGCCCTTCTTTGTCTAAATAGATAAGAGGGGGTATAAGTGGGGAGACAACTTCCCTGTTTTGTTATATAGATGACAAAAAATTGGTACAAGCCAATATATAAATTAGAAGCTTTGGAATGGTGTTCTTTTTTATGAGGATGGTCTATATGGTGAGGAGATCATCCTCACATATACAGGGTCGAGCTAAGGGGACTCCTATTTTTCTTACCCCTCCTGGTGTTCGTGTGCTCGGCCGTGGAGTTCAAAGATCCAACGGTGATTGTTAGCGCCGAGCTGGCACCACTTTTTTCACTTTTGGGGGCGTTGACAACCATCGTTGGATTTGTGAAATCCATGGCTAAGCGCGCGAACACCAAGAGGGGTCAGAAAAAGGGGGCCTCGGAACCTAGGCCTATATATATATCAACAAATTTGATAACAGTTTTGGCGTATCCACATTAAAGACGAATCAATGGCTGATTTTTGGCGACGATGATGATCTCCTCACCATATAGATCACTACTACAAAAAAAAATCAGCCCAATATGAAATTTCTAACCCCCATCAATTGTGGTTTTCAAATTACTGGTAAAAGATAGATGGTCCATAACTCTTCGACTTTTAAACCAGTCCACGAAAATTAGAATGATTTCAATTTTTGTGAGGATGATCTCCTCACCATAGAGACCATCCTCACCAAAAATCATCCATTTCCAAAACTTCTAATTTATATATTGTCCCGCGCCAATTTTTTGTTGTCAAAATTGTTGTCCCCAATCCCAACCCTATATGAATCCAAACTGACCAAAATCAAATAATTGGCTTCAGTACCAAATTCATCATTTTGATAATCAAAAACCGATAAGAACCGACAATATTGGTTCCAATTCTGGGCACCTTAGGAATCAAACCAGAACCAAGCCGTTGACACCCTTAAGCCAGGGTAGTTTGCAATAGCAAATATTCGTTGCACAAATGTTTGCATGTTGCTTGGCTGGCAAATGCTATACTCTTGTAAATTCCTTCAGTTAACCACTACAAATAAGTATTTACTAAAAAGACCAACTATCCAAAGACTGCGCAAAATTCTATTGGTATTTGGTCTTTTTAATACGGAATCGTTACATGGTGGTTAAGATACACAGCGTGTTACTTTTGTTTTTGTGAGTCAACAACGTTGGCTAACAGTCAAGGGTAAATGTGTAATCTTAATAATTTCCACATGGACTTAATAATTAACCTTATTTCTTTGGGGGCTCTTTTTATAGAGTAATGATCACATGGTCCGGGTCCATCCATGTTGTCATGTTCACAGTGGTGTCGGTTTTTTATTGGCTAAAATTGTACCGCTTTAATTAATTATTAAAGTAAGTGCTGTACACTTGACCAATGAAAAAATGACACCACCATGCACCATGAAAAATGTTCTGGGTATTTTAATAACACTCTCCTAAAATTTGAAAATAATTAGTAATACCCCTCGTACTTTCAAACTTTAGGATTACCCCCTTGAACGAGTTTAACAGTGGTTGACTTAAGTTACTTTGTTAGCGTTGTATTTGCAATATTATTCATGTCACCTTGTTTTAAGGTTAGTCAAATGACGGTTAAACTAGGTCAAGGAGGCTAATCCAAGACTTTGAAACTATAAGGGTGTATTACTAATAACTTTTAAATTTCAGGGGGTTGTTATTAAAATACCCAAATGATTTCCAAACGCTTAACTAGTTAACTGTACTGCGAGGTTTCTTGCCACGTAGAGTGGTTTGGAGTCTTTGGACCAAAGGTTTAAAGGAGGCCGTTTTAACGGTTAAAGGGACTGGGGGCGTTACCGTTTAAACGGATTGAAACGGCCAGGGGCAAAATGGAAAAAAGGCAAAAAAAAAGGGATTTTAACTGAAAAAATGGCGTTGAAATTTGAAAATTTTAAAAAATGAAATTTAACAGAAATTAAACAGATTTATACGGAATTAACGGATTTAGCGGCCTTTTTTTTTAACAATTTTTTTCAGAATTAAACGACTTTTTAAACGATTTTAACGGCTGTTAAAACAAAAAAATGGCCGTTTTATTCAAAAACAATAAAAAGTGTTTAAATGGTTTTAACGGAAACGGGCTTGAGGCGTTACAGTTTAAACGGCCGTTAAAACCGTCTAAACGGCCGTTTTTAAAACCATGGTTTGCACTTCGGACTTTGGAAAATATTTTCAATATTGTTGTCAGCCTCAGCAAAGACGTCCTCTCTAAGTCTACACGGTTGGATGATCCTCGAGAGACAAACCACACGAATATCCAGGTCATCAATAATTTAGACCCTAGGGAGGATGTTATATTGTGGCCGACAGAATCATTTTCCAAATTAAATAAAGATGTATTAATCCTATATTCCTATGATCTTGTCTCAACTACTTAATGACGATTCAACTACCCAAAGATTTGTGTTCGCGCCCTCCAACGGTCCTGTCCACGCTCCCACCCGCTCCACTCTCTTCTACAGTTCCAACGAAAACATTGTTGTTTGTTAGTAGATTCGGTCCGGTAGGCCACTCCCTTACGTGGATGTGGGACCAATGTGGCCACCCATCCCTGTCTTTATCGAGCAAAGTTTTGATCGGCAAGTTTTCAAAGTAAGAGCCTTTTAAAGTTAGACTCCTTTATTGTTGTTAAGTACTAATGGCTTGAGACCGGTGGCGAGTGGGTCAGATGTGAGTCAGATCCCGTTTACGTGGACCCACAGATGTAGGCCCAGTCATATCCACAGAAATTCTATCCTTCATACCTCTCTATCAAAAGATTTTTTAAAGATTTTTTTTTTTAATTGAACACTTCACATACAAGTTAATTCATTGGAGAGACACCTCGGATAAATAACGGATAACGGACAAAGTAACAGTCTACCGTTACCGTTATACCGTTGTACTTGTCGTAGTTGTTGGTTCTGGTTTCTATCAATGGTGGGCTATGTGTACTGTAGACACAGAGTAGGGCTTCCTTTTTCCATATTCCTTTTCTCTTACTAGGCGATGATGATGCATTTATCCGTATCGCTTTCATTGTTGACTAGGATCCTCGTTGTCTCTGAAAGCAACGACCCAGATCAAGTATGGTCGATTCAGTTTTGTTGGCAGCCCTCCTTCCTATCGTGCCCACAACTACCCACGTGATCTAGAGTTTGCTTTACCGACCTGGCATTTAATTTGGTCTCGTAATCGCATTTATTTTTCGATTCTAAGAATATATGAGGATGATCAGCATAGGAATCGAAGAAATAATATTCCCCCCTGATCCCAAACTCAGATACACATTCGTATGAGTTGCGTGTGTGAGTGGTTGTTTTTTTTTTGAGAGGTTGTCTACAAGGTTTAAAAAGGGCCGTTATAACGGTATAATGGACTGGGGCATTACATTTTTCCGTTATACAACGGGCTGTTATAATGGATTGTAATGCACAGGGGCAAAGCTGAAAAATATAACAGAAAAAGGAAAAAATGGCGCTAAAATTTAAAAATCAAATTTATAACGGAAATATTGGGTTTTTTAGAAATTTTCTTATCAGAAATAAGGGTTGTTATAACATTTTCTGAGTAACGTAATGGGGGAGGTCGGAATCTGTTATAACTGCCATTATTTTCGTAATAACAGCCATTTTTTAAACCATGTTTGTCAAATCAATTTTAGAGTTTTAGTTGTAGTTGTTCCTAGGCAGTAGCCACAGTACTGGTAGCAAGGTTTAAAAATCGGCCGTTATAACGGATTCGGACCTACCCTGTTACGTTACGTACCATTAAAATGCCAAGAAAATAACGGCCACTTTAACGAAAATAGCGGCCGTTATTTTTCTGTTATTTTCTGAAAAAATTGTGAAAAAACCTCCGTTATTTTCCATTTTGAATTTCAAATTTCAAATTTCAAAATTTGAATTTCAGAGCCCTTTTTTCCGTTATTTCTGTTATTTAACCTTTTTTCCATTTTTGCCCGAGTGTTTTTTTCATTATAACAGAAAAAATGGTAACGCCCCCAGACCGTTATACCATTATAACAGTCCCTTTTAAACCTCGGTAGCACCATCCCTAACGTCATGTATCATGCAGACGATTGATGGTCACCTGGAATCCAACCACATATCTTGAGAACCACCATACAAATTTTGATGAACATCCAATGGTTTGAACATTAGGTCGGTGTTACTACAGTCTCGAAGTATGGTCCTCCTGTCATTTTCCTTGTTAGTAAATGTTACTCCATGGTTTAAAAAAGGCCGTTATAATGGTAACGCTAGACCCGTTACATTATTTCGAAAATAATGCCAACACCAAAAAATAGGCTTAGCATTATAACTGTCCTTATATAACATAAGTAAGGATCGTTATTTGGGAGAAATTTTTTTTTTTTAATAATTAACGAGTTTATTTTAAAAATAATAATATTCTGACCATTTTTTTTTGACTCAGATGTGATTGAAGTGACTTGTTATAATAGTCGTAACAGTAACATTGAACATTATAATGGACATTTAAAATCGGGTTAATGGAGTAATTTTTTTATGGGTCGGGCTCAAGGGACCCCATTTTTTATTCCCTTTTTTGACCCCCATCTTGGCGTACCCACGTAGAAGATGAATCAATGGCTGATTTTTTGTGGGGATGACCTCTATGGCGAGGAGATCATCCTCACAAAAATTCAAATCATTCTGATATTCATAGACCCGTGTAGAAGCTGAAGCATTATGGACCATCAATTTTTACCGTGTAACTTTAAAACCACCACATTTGATGGGGTGAGAAATTTCGGAATGGTCTGATTTTTTGTTGGGGTGATCTATATGGTGAGGTTATCATCCCCACCAAAAATCAGCCATTGATTTATCTTCTACGTGGGTACACCAATATGGGGGTCAAAAAAGGGTGTCAGAAATGGGGGTCCCTCGAGCCCGACCCTTTTTTATTATTATTTTGAATAAGTGGCTCTGTTCACATTAACTCTTCTAGTACACTCCGGCATGTGTGGAAGGGCTGACTAATCATGCCCCGGGGGACTAATCGGATGCTCTAAGAGGCCTGATACCCACGGTTTCAAAAAAAAATAAAAATAAAAAATAGAGAGTTTTGGTAAATCATTTAATTAACAGAAAATTGTGAAAAAAAATACAAAATTAAATCTATTTGTAGAAAAGAATACTTGTTATCAAAAATTGTAAAAACGAATACACATAGCCGTTTCTATCGGCGTCAATAAGTTGGCACCATTTCCTTTGCGCCAAAACAAATTTTTTTGATTAAATCCGATTTTACCCTCACCGTTTTGACTCTGATTAAAATGGAGTCAAAACGCTTTTGGCGCCATTGACAAAGTTGTTAGACCCAAGGTTTAAAGGAGGCCGTTTTAACGGTTAAACGGACTGGGGGCGTTACCGTTTAAACAGCCGTTAAAATGGATTGAAACGGTAAGGGGCAAAAATGGAATTTAACGAAATTAAACGGATTTTAACAGTTTAAACGGAAAAAGTGGTGCTGAAATTCAAATTTTGAAATTTGAAAATTACAAAAAAATAGAATTTAACGGATTTTAACGGAATTAAACGGATTTAACGGCCATTTTTTTCACAATTTTTTTTAAAATTAAACGGCTGTTTAAACGATTTTAACGGCCGTTAAAACAAAAAAACGGACGTTTTTTTCAAAACCGATAAAACGTATTTAAACGGTTTTAACGGAAACGGGCTTGGGGCTGTGCCGTTTAAACGGCCATTTTTAAAACCATGGTTAGACCCTTATAATTTTTTTTCCAATTATTTGATAAATACATATAAAATTTGTGAGCCACGGTCGGGTATGTGCGCAACGGTCGAATAGCCGATTCAATCGGAACCAAATCAATTCTAGCGCCGATTGAATCGGAGCCAAATCAATTCTGGTGCCGATTGAATCGGCGTCAGATCTAAATTGGCGCCGATTGAAACGGAGCCAAATCCATTCTGGCGCCGATTGAATCGGAGCCAAATCAATTTTGGCGCCGATTGAATCGGCATCAAATCTAATTTTGCTCCAATTCAATCGGCTACTTAAAAGGCTTTTTGGGTATTACCTTTTGAAAAATTTGACGCCGATTCGAATGGCTTTGTGTATTCATTTTTACAATTTTTGAAAACAAATATTCTTTTCTACAAATAGATTTAATTTTGTATTTTTTTTCACAATTTTGTGTTTAATTAACCCATAGGGCGTATTATGGAAGCAACCTATGATGAGTTGACTTTTGCAAGTGTAAAGGTCAAGATTGTTTCGCACAAGGTTTCAGTAAGGGTAGCTCTACGGGCACCCACGTCTTTCGGCTGGGCACCCCACTTGGACCCAAATGCCCCTCCTTTAGCCGAGCACCTACCCATCCCTTCTCTCTCCCTTCTTCTCTCTCTCTCTACTGCAACTCCCTCCCCCTCTCTCTCTCTCACTCTACCCTCTCACTCTCCCCCTCTCTCTCTCTCTACCCACACTGAAAAAAAAAAACAGAGAAGAAGAATAAGAGGAGGAAGAAGAAGAAAAGGAGGAGGAAGAAGAAGAAGAAGAAGAAGAGGAGGAGGAGGAGGAGGAAGACGCCATCGCTGTAGGTACGTCTCTCTCTCTCTCTCTCTCGCGCGCGCGCGCCGGAGGTGGTGGTGTTGGAGTGGTGGTGATGGTAGAGTGGTGGTTTGGAGCACCCCCTCCCAAAAAAAATTTTTTTTTTTTTGCCTCCACGGCCAGGAACTACCGTGGCCACCATGGCACCCACAGCCAAGCCAGTCGTGGTCACCATGGCACCCACGGCCAGGAGCCCAAGTCAGAAATTTTTTTTGGATTTTATTGTGGGTGAGAGAGAGATAGAGAGGGTAGAGTGAGAGAGAGAGGGGGGAGAGAGGGGGAGAGTGAGAGAGAGAGAGGGTAGAGAGAGAGAGGGGGGAGGGAGTTACAGTAGAGAGAGAGAGAGAGAGGAAGGGAGAGAGAAGGGATGGGTGGGTGCCCGACTAAAGGAGGGGCATTTGGGTCCAAGTGGGGTGCCCAGCCGAAAGACATGGGTGCCCGTAGAGCTACCCTTTCAGTAAATTCTTCAAGGACCAGGCTCGAGGTACTCGTCTTTTCACTTGTGCTCACAATCGAAATCCACGCCCCGAGAACTCTGGTGTTGATTCCACGAATCCAACAACTACCGTTGGATTCTCGAAATCCACAGGTGAGAGCATGAGTGCAAAAAAGGCGAGTCCCCTGATCCTCACCCATTCTTTAAAGCTATCGTCAAGATAAGATTAGCACACCAGTTTATGATAAAACTTACTTTATTTTTAATGGATTTGTCTGCTTGGTCGAATAAATGTTCGACATTATATCATTTATTCCCTTTTCCTTGATAAGGATCAACATCTAATCAAGTGAGCTAATATTCTTTTTGTTAGATATTATACTTTTACGTGGGGCCCTCTTGGAACATTTATAGTTTACGGGTGTGTTTGGTAAAAGTTAAATTCAGCATTGAAAGTTTAAAAGTGCTTAATTTAAGTGCTAAATGCCTAGGTGCTTAATTTTTTGTAAATTTAAATGTTTAGTAAAGGTTTTTATATCTTAAAATTAAGACAAAGGCATATTGGGTATTTTAGAGAGATTCTTAAAACCTTTTCAAGGATTCCATCACTTACCGCATTAAGTATTGATCGAGGGGTGGTTACCGAATGGTATGAATGCCTCGGTTTCAAATTTATGGTCTAAAATTGAATTTTATCAAACGCGACCTACGTGTTCTGTTAAAATGAATAGGCTTGGACTAGCATATTTGATGCTCAGAGTGGGATCATAACTGAAAATGGGATCATAACTGAAAATATTTTTTAGCCCGATAAAGAATTGGGTTGGGCTCAGACTGATGTTTTGAGCAACCAACCCACCCAACCAAACCGCAACCTGAGGTTGGGCTCAAGCTTGGACTGAATCCTTTGAAACTCGAGTTGGACCTACTTGAGTTGCACGCCTACGAATCATAGGTGAACTTGTGGCAATTTATTGTACAATCTTTGTTTATAGATAACTATGTATTTGTTCCATTACTTAGGCATATTGACAACTTTCATATGTATATTACTAGTGGGTGCTTCGTGCCATCGGCACTCCTCAACAAAGAATTTGCCAAATCAGGTGAGTGGCGGAGATCCACCGTCCATTTGGGGGAGGATTAGATCTCGGCCCTTCTTTGTTGATGCTTATAAGAGGAGGTATAAGTAGGGAGACAACCAATGTGCGCTTGCAAAAATTGGGTGCCTTCGGCTCTCAAACAGTATTACGGACTGGGGCGTTACCGTTTTTTCCATTATAACGGATTGTAACGCACAGAGGGAGAAATGGAAAAATAACAGAAATAACAAAAATTAGTGGTGTTGAAATTCAAATTTTGAATAAATTGAAGTCAAATGAGGCGGATTGAGTGGCTGAAATCTAATTGTCCACATTAGATCGACGGATTCGATCTCAACCACTCTTTATCTAACCGTCCACATTAGATGGATATGGATAAGATAAGACAAGACAAGACAATACAACTGAGTTGTCTTGTTATATGCATGTGTGGGCCGTGCCCGCGGCACTTTCCGACAAAGTGTTTGTAAAAATCGGGTGGGAATTAATCTCAACCATCGATATGAAGCATAGTGGATCTCATCCACTCATTATTGAAGCCATATAAGATAAGATAGGGTATAATAAAACTACAATCACTTGTTATATTGATAGTACGTGGCCCGTGCCCTTCTTTGTTGAAACAGATAAGACGGGGTATAAGTGGGGAGACAACTTCCCTGTTTTGTTATATAGACTAGTGGGTTGTTATATAGACTAGTGGGTGACTCGTCCCCTCAGCACTCTCCGACAAAGCATTTGCCAAAATCAAGTGTGAGTGGCTGAGATCCACCATCCATTTGAGAAATAAGATCTCGGCCCTTCTTTGTTGAAACTTATAAGAGGGGGTATAAGTGGGGAGACAACTTCCCTGTTTTGTTATATAGATAGATGTGCGTGAATACATAGACATAGTTTAAAAAGTGGTCATTATAACGAAAATAACGGTTGTTATATAGGTAGTGCAAATTTGAAGGCCAAAAATAGCTGGATAGGTGGTTTCTAACCACTGGGGTAGTGCAAATTTGAAGCACAGTTGCCACTATTCTCTTTGAAAAGTTAAGGCGATCGGCAAATTGCACAGACAAGACCAACACAGGTAACAAATTTTAGATGAATCTCAATTCCCTCCCTCTCACATTGTTGAAACCTACAATATTTTCTATTTATAATTTTTTTTTATGTTTTCTTCCCCATCCCAAATATCAATAGTTGGATTACCTAATCCGATGATCTCCACCTTAACAAGCATCATAAGAGAGCACATGGGGCCTTGTACAATACGTCTATTTTGTTCTTTTCAGACTTTTCAAGAAGGTGATGTTTTCAGTTCTATTTATATGTTCTACTTATTAAGGCCCGAAGGCTTCTTGCGTTACGACCCAAACCCCAATATTCCCAAAACTACTCCTTGTTTGCTTCTTTAGTTTTTTATTTATTTATTTAGTATGTAGGTCCACCTAAGATGGGCCAAACATCCATATGATCAATGGTCTCTAAGAGTGTGCCACGTGATATCAATGTGGCACATATTGTTTGGTGACAAAATTTATTTTTTGCAAAAAAGAAAAAGAAAAAAAAAGTTAATTAAAAGTTACTCGTACTTACCCCATTATTAGAAGGATAATAATCAAATGGTCCAAGGTCATGGATGTGCATGGTGTTGTCATTGGCTAAAAATGTATCTCGAGTTTTGCGCTAAATAGTGATGCTCAAATTTTACGGTTAAAAATAAACCCATGAAAATGATTCCAATCGAATGCTTAGAAATCACTATTTTTTTTAAAGCAAATAACTAATCAGGATGAATTTTGGCATGTAGGCCTAGTTAGTAAATTCTTGTATTATTCGAGTTTAATACTTGATTTTTTAATTTTTTTGAATAAATATTTAATACGGCCATATAAAATAAAAAAATCATGGATTTTAATATTAAAAAAATAAAACACAAATTATTCGCGTTTATTACACGAATGTTGCATTTTTTTTAAATAAAAATGATTTAAAATGCCTATAAAATGAAAAAATTGGTAAAATTCAGGTTTTTTAAGGCCAACGGATATAACACTTCAACAATGACCAAATTTTATATCCTGAAATCAAATTAAACTCGAATTTTTTCCGTTCCGAATCTTTGCCGAATGCCAAATTGCTAACTATGGGTCCACCTAGGGATGGGCCAAACATCTACACTGTCGTGATATCTAAGAGTGTGCCACATGTAAGGCAGCATGTGCATCCCACGTGGCATCCCCTGGTACTACATGAAATATTCATGTCTTTTTATTTTTTAAGCAACATTCACGTCTTGTATCATGAAATTTCATATTTCAAAACTAGTTTTAAATTGCTTTCTTCCACAAAATGTCATTGGACTTTGATGATACCCAAGATATTCCATCAGGAGCGGCTTCTATGCGCCAGGGCCGTACAAACCAAGCAAAACGGCCCTGCTCAAGTTGTGCCACGTCAGGGAAAAAGCAAAAGCTCGTCACCCAGGCTTTTTCATCTTGGAAGATGACTCTTAAAAACGAAGCTTCCACGAGAATCTGTATGTAGCGGTTAGAAACCGCATCTTTGCTGCAACGTTTCTGTATTTAACACCGCCGGAAATTTCTTGAGAATCGGAAACTTTTCGGTGAGTTTCCGGACTGGCTTGATGATGACCAATCTAGGGTTCAAATGATCTGATTTTCTGCTTTCTTTCTATCGTTTTTTTTTTTTTTTTTTAAACTAATCTATCTTGTGATGCGTTTAAGTTAACTCATATACCTTGGACTTTAGCGTTTCGAATCCCATTAGTATTGTAATCGAAGATGCATTGCTTCGATTCTCAAAATCTAAGAAGTTTTTTTGGAAATCTCATGTTTTCAGGGTCTAGCCTAGTCTGAGCCCGGTAGAACCAGTTCAACGTTGTAACTACCTTAAGAAAAAACAACTTTGGTTCTGTTTAAGGGAAAAATCTGAAAAAGCAGGGCCCAAACAAGTGGGCTCCAAGAAGAATCAGAGCTGGATTGACCATGACTGCCCAATTTTTTGGATTTCCAAAAAGGGCCAAAATTAGGTATTCTTCTTAGATTCTTCGTTCTGTTATGGTCGTCACAATATGTTACTTGAACACTACCTTCAGAAGACTGTACACTAGGTTTTTTGAACCATAAGAATTTTATTGTTTCCTCATAGACCTTGGGACCCATTGTGCACAACAAAATTTCAATCTTAATGTAGCTATAGTTGTTTTCTTTTGTTATGAATATATATATATTTTTTTAAGGTTTGAGGTTTCACTGTTTGCATATCATGCCCATTGACCTATTGGATCAATTTATTGATTTATTTTCTCTCTGATACTTCATGGGGTCAAGGTTTCGAATTATGGTGGCATCCAAGAGTTGAATATGTGGAACCGGTAACAAGGGAGGAGAGGAGGTGGATTAGGGCTTTGATCTTCCTCAGTATCTTTGGAGCATCTCCACTTTATAGGTTATTAGAGATTGGTGTTTGGGTTTTGTAACGCTAGATGTCGCTATGATTGATCCAACATAAAATGGGCCAAGATTCTAGTTAGGATCATAGGTTCAAACTCAAGACTTTGGTTATTTCCCTCATTCAAAGAGAACTTTGGTTACTTTGACAGTACAGAAGACCCAGTTAATTGTTCATGAGATGGGATGTTCACACTAAAATTGGCGTTACTTTGTCATTGAACTCCAATTGATGCAATTTACGTGTCATTGGAAAGAGGACGAGGAGACCTACAAGCTTGTTGAGTTAGACAAGCCTTTCAGATTGGTTAAGGGCCCTGAAGTGATCCAAAATTTTCATCCCTTCAAAATTGCAATCAAAATAAAACTTTTTATTCATAAAAACTTTGACCGTGAATATCAAATTAATAATGTATGAAAGACCTTACTACTATATAAGAGACTGTTCTGATGTAAACGCAGAATATTGAAAAGAATAAAATGACTTCCACAATTTTTATTGTTTTGTGTTTTTTCTTTGAATATTGCTATTAGCATACAAGGTGGGTGGATTAGAGAGAGCAATTCATCTACTCGTAATTGGATAAAGTTGGTATTAGAGTGCTAGTAGGTCATCTACTTTGGCAACCCTTGTGTATGGTTGATGATTTGAGGATTTTGTTTTTAGATGAGAGAAGATTATCTTGGGCTTAATTGGCCTTTTATACTTTTATACAGTTAGTGAGGACTAGATCTCTAGCTCATCTCTTCTCTAGCATAGTGAAGTTTCCTTTTCTGTATTTATTTATAAAATAAAAATATACTAGCAAACCCATGAAGAACTTTCGAAACCGCTTCAATCAAAGAGAAAGATTGAGGAAAAAGAAAATGCCAGGAAAGATGGAAGGAGTTTTTATCTCAAAAGGAGCAATAAGTTGTTTTTTTGACATACCTTGTGACCCAGTTGATGAAGGGCACCACCTTAAAATCTACTGACAGACAGCCTTCAACCAGTTTGACAAATAAAGAACAAAAAGGAACTGTCTGAAGATGAGATGAATGAGGAGGAAGATGATGCTCCCCATTGTCCTTTCTCGAGGTAAGGATAAATCTCAGTTGCAAGTTTCTAAGATTGAAACTAAAATTGAGATTCTTGTATATACGGGGTTGTGGATAACAAACAACTAGAGAACAGGATTGATCAATTAGAGACATATTATATGATTTTTGGATATATAAGTACCCAAGAGCAAGGTTTAAAAGGGGCCGTTATAACGGTATAACGGACTGGGGGCGTTACCGTTTTTTCCGTTATAACGAATTGTAACGCACAGCAACATATTATGAGTTGCTGCTCCCGCTTGGGGGTTTCTTGTTTTCTCGGCAATTCAGGTTCCAAGGTAGCTTCCTTTTCTTCCGTAGCTTAAGTGCTTAGCAACTACAAATCAACATTTTTTCAAAGATAAAGGCAACACCAACAATTAGTTAACTTATTTACTTGTAGCATTTTGGCATCCACACCTCTATGTCCTGCTACATCTGGTTAGGCGGGGAGCATCAATAGTCAGCAGGTGAAGTTCATGCACATAGATATCTTGACAAGTGACTAAATGTCATAGTTGCGTGCTCTTTCCGCCTATCCTAGCAGTATCACCTCCAGTGGCCCCATGAGACTGTGTCCAGCCAATGGATACACCATGTGAGGTTCCATCCAGTTAGTGGACATTGAGAGGGAAAGCATCTCATTATACAATTTGATGCCACTGGGTATTGTTTTCATGTGTGCAACAGTGCAAGTGAGGAGTGTGTCTATCTTGGACTTGTTGAACCTCAGCCTGTACTATCCATGTCCCACCAATGTCTCAATCTGGACTATTTGGTTATTGAGATAGCTCATGGAAAAAATGACACTGATCCATGGCTGTGTATTGTCTGTTAGAATTATATTACTGATTAATATCGTTCTATGATGATCCAAGAGTTCGGTGCACCGTTTTCACCACACAGATCAAATGCATTGGTCATGCATCAAGGGCACAATGCTATTTGTTTGGAATGGAGCTTCCTGAAATAAACTGTGGGAGGATTCTTCTCTTGTAGAAATCTCGGGTTATATTAACACAATTCAAACGTGGTATATTGCTGGATATGTGGTGCTTGGAACCTGTGAGATCATTTTAACATGGTATTTTGTGAAGCATCCTGTCCCCAAGAAACTGTTGATCCTCCAACGGTATTTTGGTCAAGACTAGGAGACCACTATTCATTTGCTTATCCACTGTCGTGTAGCTAAGGAGATCTGGGAGCAATTCCTTCAGCTTTTTGGGGTCTCTTGGGTTTTCTCTCAGTCGGTTTTTGACACCTTTGCCGGATGGAGCTCTAAGGCGTTTCCTGAGGGAGGTAGTATACTTTGGAGGATAACCCCCTTTGCTATTTGCTGGGAGATCTGGAAGGAGGGAAATCGCAGGATTTTTGAAGATAAGGAGGCCAAAGACAGAGGAGATTGTGCTGAACATTAAAGCCTCTCTTTATTGTTGGGGTTCCGCCATTTCCGAGCTGAAGAAGTTCAGATTTGACGATTTTGTGTCTCGGTGGGATTGTTTGATTTCTTAGTTGTGCTCTCTCTTGACCGGGTTTTAGGGTTTGGTTGTTAATCTTTTTCGGTCTCTCTTTTTTGGGTTTTTGGCTGTACAGTTTTTGGGCTTCCTCAGCCCTCCTTTAATATATTTCCTTTTACTGATAAAAAAAAAAAATGTAAACCTTACTTTATTTTTCTTTTAAAAATTAGCACGATTGTTGGAGAAAGAAAAGTGGGGACATTTTCAATCCGCCCATCTATGTTAATTAAATGCCCTGTAACTTTCCAGAGTCTTAGGATCCCTTTGCTTTTGGCATTTTATCTTTTCTGTCTTTTTTTGCCTTCCTTGCGCATATATTTAATTTTTAATTTCTGAAACCACCTTTCTCTATTTGGCGTCTTTGTTTGCCATTTTTATTTTGCTTTTAACTCTGGATGGTTAGTTCCCTTGCCAAGCTTTGACATTATTTTATATCCTGCTTTCTTGAATCTACTAAGTAGGGGGCTATATATTTATTCTGTTTTTGATGGTTTTGAATTGTAGGATGTCTTCCCTTTTCTGTTTGGCTCATAAGGTGCACTTATATTATTTATCTTTGTTTTCTTGTTTGTTTTCAAGTTTCTTACAAAGTTTAAGATTGCTTTGGGCCACCTTCAGTACAAACAAGAAACGGTATTCAAATTTTTTCGATCAGCATAAATAGGTGCATAAGTCAATTTGTTTTGATCCTCCCTCTCTCTCTCTCTCTCTCTCTCTTTTTAACATTAATATTGCATTTGTTGTACATTCAGAAAATTGGTGATCAAGATGAAAACCATCAATTAATTTACTTCACAATTTTTTTTACAGTTTTTGATCTGAAAACCTGTACTGGCAGGTGAAATCATTCTTAGTTTGTATGGATACAGGGTCAGCTATTGGTTCAATTGGTAATTCTACCCATTGTCTGCCTTGCCTAATGGGATAGGCTTCAAACTCCATCTTTAATGCGAGTTACAACTTTCTCAGTTGAGATGTTTCCATTTGTTATTATGTTTCATCTTTTTGTATTCTTTTTCTGACGTTTGCTTTGTTCTCTGGAGGCAAGAATGTCTTTTATTCATCCATCAGAGTCTTACTTAATCTTTTGTCTTGTGGATCGTGATGGAAGCTTGGTTATTCAGAATGTACACAAAAGAATCTTAATTCTTCATCTTGCCACACAGAGAAACCATATGGAATGTTTTCTCTTTTATACATCATTCAGAATGTAGACTTAATTACACTTAGTTTACATATGTAAATACTCATAAAATAAAAAAAGCTTACGTATGTAAATAAGGATATGTAGGACTTCCCTAATCACTTTTAGTTCTCTGGACAAATTCGGACTTCATTCTGAAAAATGGAGAGGAAACTCATTTTGTTATCATATCATTTTCAGCCAGGCTCCAAAAAATGCAAGAAACCATCCTTACAATTCCGTTGTAATCATTGTTTCAAGGATCATGATAATGAGGACTGGTTTGGATCCCTTCACCTGTATGAATTAGAATGGTGGGGGGAACTTGCATATCTTCCCACATTGTGTACTCTTCAACCTCTGTTTCTCACAGTGAACATACTGTGAAATTGTTGTCGAGTTCTATGGATATTCCGATGACGTTCATGCCGTGCGCTTTTTTATCTTTGTCTCCCCCCGACAGAATATGTCACTGCAACTCCAGGAGCGACTTAATATTCTACACAGAAAAGTATATGTTAGTCATCTGTTTGTTTCTTGGTGCGGAAGCAAAGTGAAACTGTTTGGTAAACACCACTAGTACTACTACTACTACTACTACTACTACTACGATTACCAGTACATACATGCGTGTTGCACTGTGTTGGTAATTCTGGTCTTCATGAGCCTTTGAGGAACCTTTGTGAAGCTTTGAGTTTCTTCTTTCCCCCTTCTCTCTATCTGTGTTTGCATTGTCAAACAGTAAATCTTGGCTGTATGGCTCGACACTAGCATCACCTTGCTGAATAGAGGACAGTGACAGCCACCTCTGCTTAGGCTTGGTGGCTCTTGTGATTTGGGTCATATCCCAGGGGCTCCGATCTCTTGTTGATGGATCGATTTCAGGATCTGCAGAGGCATCCCCCGTGTTTCCCTGCACCAAAAGTCCAGAAAAGGGTTGGATCTGTTGGGGCCGAGCTGTGCTTGCCTCTCGTACTCCAGATGGACATTTTTCTTGGGCTTGAGAATTCTGTATGAATTCTTGCAACCTCGTGGGCCTTAAGTTGTTCTCAGATACAGAGGAAGAGTTTTGACTTTTGCTGCGGTGCATTTCAACTTTTCCAGTATTTGGGTTGTATTGTGATTCAGATGCTGGGATAATTGGTGTTCCCTGCTGTTGTCTAGAATATCCACTATTTGTTACCTGACTTTTAGTAGTTGAGACACAGGTTCTTTCGATGATTTCTAATGGCATTGGCTCTAGGCTCATATTCACAGTAACAGGGTAGCCGAAAGCATTTTTCAGTGCTTCTGAGATGGTTTCCTCGGACATCTGGGCTGCTAGCTTGTCTTCCGGTCTCTTAAACATTAAATGCACAATTGCATTGGCTGTTGGAAGTCAGAACAAAATACATCAACCAAGAAGGGAAAATGACCAAGTAACTTACCAATGTGATGATTAGATTGTATGTAAATTAGTTATGGTGATAATAAGCAGGAAAAGGTGCATTACCACTAGATATAGTCAATGATGCAAGCTTTACTTGCTGGCACAAGAATTCTTTCACATATCCACTTTGTATCCTTCCCAACATACTCTGCCATACCTCTTCTATATCACTCAACTGTGCCAAGTTGGACTCTCTTTCAACTGTTTTACTTGTGCATCTTTTGGTTTTATAGACACTTCTAATGGTTGTGCTTGGGTCATTTGTGTTGATGTCTGGTTGCTCTGAAATGCTGTTGATTGAATGGTGATATGTCCTGCTTTTGCTGTGATGGACAAGGTCGGATAGTCTATCCTTTTGTATGTATATTGAGTTGCGTCTTTCAACTTCAAACTTCTCATCTGCAAGCAGAAGTGAATTTCTCACCGATATAAAAAATGTTGAGATCCGCTGATTGGAAGTGGAACTTTATCTACTAGACCGTTAGATATTTTCTTTCTAGTTCTAGAAAGAGTACCTGAAGGTATTACTATGTCTGTAGGCAAGACAATGCCAGTGGAGATTCTGTTGGAAATTTGTTCCGATGCGATTTGCAGTAGAGCGGCAACAACCCAAGTAGTGTGGTCACTTGACGAACTCAGTTGCTTCTCTGTTTCAACTAGAATCTTTAAGGCATGGGACAATTTCTCAGACTGATTATTCGCTGCAAGATACACCGATAGCATGAGAAGGTGTCTTTAATGTTACCTGAGAAGATTTTGAATAGTAGAGGCTTACTGAGTTGTGATCCACTTCTCAATAGTCTCTTATCTTTTGATGACCCGGCTGATGATGACATAGCAGCAGCACCTGAGAGGATGTCAGTGATGAGAGATGCCAACTGGGATACAAGGGATTGTGGATGAACACCAGATGCAATCAGCTCCCTTGAGGATCTCACAGTCTTAATAGTATCCGCAGATATGGCTGTTGTGATTAAGTCGAGAAGCTTATCATGCGGCACCAGTCCTACCTGTAAACAGAAGAACGAGAAAACAGGTTAAACCTAAATACATTTCTTCAAGAAGATTGTGAAGTGAAACCAGTACCCACAATCTGTTGAACTATGGAACTTGTAATTCTTGATCCCAGTAGGGCTAACTGATCCAATATGTTCTCGGCTTCTCTCAAGGACCCCTCTGCCTTGGAAATTATTAATTTCAGTGCATCCCTATCAATCTCTATGTCTTCTTGGGCGACGATTCTTGCTAGCTTGAGGATGATATCCATGTCTTTGAGCTTTGGGAAACAGAATTTCTGGCATCTCGATGATATAGCTCTAGGCACCATGTTTGCGTCCTCCGTGATCATGACAAATACCTTAGTTGAGTCATTTCCCCCCTCCACTATGCCCAAAATTTCTTCCCATGCTTCCGCTGTGAGTGAATGGCATTCCTCAATGATGAAGACCTTGAAGCCAGAGAGTGTCTGTGTGAATTTGGTGCTCTGGAGAAGTGTCTTGATCCTTTCAAAACCAGATATTCTACTCCCAGTGCACAACTCCATGATATACAAGCTTCTGGAGCAGCCTTTGCAACTCCAACAGGGTTTGGTGTGTGAAGTTGATTCACAGTTCAAAGCCATGGCAAATATTCTAGCAGTGGATGTCTTCCCTGTGCCACTGGGTCCATGGAAGAGATAGAGAGGTGCAACCTTCCCCTTCTGGACAGCATTATAGAGGGCCTTGACGATGATTTCATGCCCAGTAATGTCTTGAAAAAGCTTGGGCTGATACTTTTGACTCAGACTTGAGTGAAACTGCACTTTTCCATGGCTTATTTTGTCCCTGCTGCAAGCAGAATTGAAGCTGAAGTCAGTGACAGCATCCTGGTGTATCGAATTGATGCTGTCTCTCGGTAATAAGACTTGCTCCTGCAAATGTTTGCCTTTTGAAGCTGCTCTCTGATTATATGTGGAACGTCTGATCATTTTGCTTGTTCTAATTCCCTTACGAATCCTCCACCACTGCCAAGGAACACCCCGGCCATTCCGTTGGGTCTTCAGGGTGGCCAAACTCTTCTCATCTTCTATTGGATATTTTATGTCCTTTTGGCTTGGCAATAGCTTCAGAGACTCATTCGGTGTTGCTTCCAATGCAGCGTCCTGTGCAAATTCTGCAGAGAAGGACAAGGAGGACGACCGGCGGAATGGGCCTCTGGTTGGGGAGTGCTCTTCGTTGGAATCATTGGAGCAGCCTGCCAGAGAGCTGGAGGATCTGTGCCTATTCTTTTCCACTGGATTTTTTGATCCCTCAATACCATATATCTTATTAGCGTTCTGCTGGGCAGCTTGAGTTGCCATTAGAATGATTTGCAAGTTTATTGGGGATGGACAATATGCTAGAAGACGCACAGCTTTCCAAAATTTATGCGGGTAAGAGCAGTACAGAATGGAGTGGCCTTGGGTCTATGGCGAGTAGAACTTTGCTGACGGACGCCTGTCATCAATGTTGACGATGGGCCACAGTATGAGCCACATGGCACATTCTTAGAGATCACTGACTGTATGGATGTTTGGCCCAACCATGGGTCAACTTTCAGACCAAAAATTAGCCTGGTTAGTAACTTCTAAGCTGGTGCGCTAGACAACCGCGCCACTGCTCTTCCCTTATCTTCCGTTTGACTTTTCCAAGACCCAGCTTCAGAGGAGCACTTGTTCCAGAGTCGATACTACATTCTCTGGATTGGAGTTGTTTTTAACCGTGGAATTTGAGCATTATTTGGGGTACAAAGATCCAAAGGCAGATTTTTGGTAAGTAGGTCCACCTAGGAATGGACCAAACATCCATATGTGGTCTCTAAATGTTTGCCACGTGGCTCATAGTTTGGTCGGTCATCAATGTTCATGGTCGGTCAACAAAGTTCTACTCGTCTATGGCTGGTTGATGAAGTAGTGGCCGGCCATACCAAATCCATTTTTATGTTTTGCTGATAGAAGTGCAGCTGACGTGCGGTTGAGAATCCCAATCCATGGCCCCATGGCTCGTTTACCTTGGCAGGCGGGGTTCGGCCGGCCGCCTTCTCGAGCCTAACCAGCACACATCACGCATTGCATACATCATACCTTGCATATTTAAATAGGGTAGGTACTCTGGGGGCTATTATTTTTCTTAATCTGCTTCAAACCGATCAATAAAAAATCAACCTCAGACCAAGCTGATGCAGTCCGTCCGTCTTTGATAGTGAGAGAGAACCAATAGGCTCAGGATTGCTTTTCCTTGTTTAAGAATATTTTTAATTTCGTCCGCTAAGTGACGGGTAGTTCAAGGTTTGCCTGTCTCAGGGGTGGTTGAGACTTTTGCTAGGAGTTTTTAAAAGAGAAAAGTTTTGGAGTTTTTTGCCTGGGAATCTGAAGGAGGGAGAGTGATTCATCAATTGTTGTTTTTTTCTGCTTCTCAAAGGATAATACAAAGTTAGGGCATGCATGTTGGTGTTGCACGTTCACCTTGCGTTATTAGACTTCTTAAAAATAAGGAGAGGCTTGCTTATGCAAAAGACTTCTTTGATATTAAAAAAAAAAAAAAAAAAAAGAGTGGTGATCATATGGTCGGGGGTCCATGTGGTGCCCAACTGCTGGCCCATTTTGATCGGGGCAGCACCGATCAAAATGGGCCAGCAGTTGGGCACCACATGGACCCTGGGACATATGATCATTAACTTCATAGAACGTTCCACTTGTATATCTACCTTCCTGATTCCTCGTCTACAAACCTTCTAGATGGGTTCCACAAAATTGGTCACTTGGGGGATTGATAAGAACGTGCAGGCATCATGTTTATATATTGATATTTTGAAGTAAGAACATAGCTTCATAACACTGGCTTTACTTACCCACTATTTGACATACCCCCCCATGTTATCTTTAAAATTTGACATACCCCTCCACGATTTGAAAAAGCTGACATACCCCCCTATGACTCGGTCCACTGTCATTTGACCAGTGTTGACCCGAGTTCACTACGGAATTTTTGGACTAAAGGACGAAAGTGCCCTTCTCTTCTACTTTAGAACCAGGGTTTGGGTTTAAGCCAAAACCTAAACCCCAAATCAAACATGAAAAGAGGAGACTAAACGTAAAAATTAAAACCCATGTAGGTAAACTTGAGATTTTTTTTTCGATTTTTTGATGAATTAAGCGAATATTGAGAAGAAAAAACACCCCCAAACAAAATATATAAAACTCATGAAGGAATATTTTAAAATTGAGAGAACCCATCTTTTCAAAATCTATTTCTCAAAAGCTTAAAATATAAATTGCTTTGTCTTGTTTTAATTTTCATTTATGTTAATGAAAATTTTAAAAATAAAATTTCGTGCTATTTTTTTTTCTTTTTTTTTTAACCTTGGGTTTTAAATTATTGCCGGAGTGGTGGCCGGCTGACCATTAGACTCCAGAGGGATGGTCGCCGGATGGGCGGCCAACCCATTGGAATCCCTTGGCTGGCCATCTACCATAGCTGTTTGTGGGGTTTGGGTTTTTTCTCAAACCCTTGTGTCAAAGGTTGAAGACAAGGGCATTTTTGCCATTTAGTAAAAAATTTGGTAGTCAACTCGAGTCAACCCTGGTCAAATGACCATGGACCGAGTCATAGGGGGGTATGCCAGCTTTTTCAAATTGTGGGGGGGTATGTCAAATTTTAAAGATAACATGGGGGGTGGGGGGGTAATCTTTAGAGAGTCGAGGGCATCTTTGAAAAAACTGTGGAAATATTATCAATGACTTTGGTTGTCTTTTATAATAGTAACAGACAACTTGTTTTTTTTTTGTTTGGAGCCATGGAAATTTTTGAACACAAAATGTGAAAATCTCTCTAAACTTCTTCAAATCTGATTTTTTTTTCTTTTCCGCATTTAATTGATTTCCAATCGTTCTAACGCAAAAAAGACCAATCCATTTGGATTTTTTGTTGAAAATTCCTCAAATCAATCAACTAAGTAGATTAAAGCAAAATTTGGGGGTTCTGCAAATTTTCAAGGTAATTATAAATTTTTTTTGATTAAACTTCAATTTCTTATTTATCTTATTATAAATAGATTTACAACGGATAAGCGAACATATTTAAGAAATTTAGGGTGAACTTTTTGAAATTTGAAGAAAATTCCTTGGCTTTCATCCTAAACATTCATGGTTTGTTTTGTTTATGAACGGATTCTTTGTTTTATAACTTAACCCAACTACTAGATCGGATGAAAATGTTTTTCCAAACAAAAATTGATTTTTGGTAATTATTTTTTGAAAAAAATACACAATTAGATAAATGTTATAAGTTAATAGAAAACATGATTTGGATATTATATATCAAATTAATTAATTAATGTAAATGTATTATGATACATTACTTTTTTTATTATAAATTATAATTAAATATAATAATATAATTAAATAAATAAATTTTAATTATATATATATATATATAGGGCTGGGATAGAATGACTAACAGAATTCTTACTAATGGACATGGGGCCCACATGCGGATGAGTTAATGATTTTTGGTGATAATGATTCTTCTCAAGGTGGATATCAACCACACAAAAAATCAGTCCATTCCAACATTTGAAGCCTTGCGAAAAGTAGATTGCAAATTGAAAATTTTTGGACCATTAATTTTCACCGTTAAATTTAAGTTTGTATTTGGTAGGGTTAGAAGTTTTAAAAATTACTGATTTTTGGTGAGAGTGAAAGATCACCCTCACCAAAAATCATCCCTTAACTCATCCGCATGTGGGCCCCACGTCCATTAGTAAGAATATCAGTAAGAATTCCATTACCCATATATATATATATATATATATGGGTCAATTTGGCTCTCAAATTATACAACTATCCCTTTTGATGACGATTGGAGTAGAACAACTAAAGTTTGTGACTTTTTAAAGAGATTTTAAGAAGTTACAACTGAATTTTCTAAAACCAAATACCCAGCTAGATATTTGTTTGTACCAGAAATAGTTAAAATGTGTATCAAATTGGTGGAGAAATTAAATGACGCAGATCATCAATTTTGTAGGAAAATAGCTAAAAAAATGAAGGATAAATTTGATAAATATTAGCAAATTATAATTCAATTATTAAATTTGTCATATTATTTGATCTTTAATATAAGAAGTTATACTTAGAATTTATTCTAAAAATAATTATATAAACAAAATGAGGTAGATGTACATAGTACCAAATGTATTAAAAATCTTAGAAGTCTTTGTGGAGAGTATAGTACAAAATTTAATACACCCGACACAACAAAAACAAATGTGAATAATATTGGTATGAAAAGTTCGATCGTCAACGATGAAAAAGATGAGTTCTTGAGGTACAAAGCATAAATGACTCAAATTATCTCTGTAGAGTAAAAATAAAATAGATCAATATTTGAAAGAAAGAGAAGAGCGATCTTTAATGTTTGATATATTGCATTGGTGGAAGGACAATTCAAGAAAATATCAAATTTTATCAATGATGACCCATGATATTCTAACAATTCTAGTTTCGATAGATGCTTCCAAGTTTGCATTTAGCATTGGAGAAGGTACTTGACCAATTTAAGAATTGTTTAAAATTGGAGATTGTAGAAACCTTAGTTTTTTGGACAACTAAATGATTTGCTAGATATGTTAAAGTTAGATATATTGAAAGAAGATGTAGATAGTTAAATACATAACAAATTTATAATATGTTACTTATTTCATCGTGCTTTTATTCAAATTTTTAAAATGACTAAAAGGTTTTGCTTTCAAACTTTGGTACAGTGAACGCCTATGACAAAATTTAGAACCATTCAGTGAAACATCCACATAGATTAAACTGAGAAAACACGTTCATCAAGCCGAAGGCATTCTTTAAGCAAAATTGAACTTTTTTAAAAATAAATTAATTATATAATGATTAACTATATCTAGATATGGCAAAGTTAGATATATCGAAAGATAATGTAGAAAGTTAAATACATAACAAATTTATAATATACACTTATTTTATTGAGGTTTTTAAAAAGACTAAAATGTTTCATTTTCGTATGAAACCTTCATATGGTGAAAACCAATACCAAAAAATGTAGGATCATTAATTGAAACATCTACATAGATTAAATTGAGGAGGCTACAAACTCCTCTCTCTCTCTCTTCGCCCCTCACACCCTTACAAGGGCCATAAGCATGGATCTCCTCAACATAGACTCTTGTAAGACCAATTGCGTCCAGTTGCTGCCCCTCTCTCTCTGAAAGAGCAATATTCAAAAGAGGATATTTTCTTTTTGAGAAGATTAGTGGAAATTCCATGGCATTTTTGGATGCTAAGCAGTTTCTTCATGTGAAGGAGGCTTTTGGCTGGGTTAGTTTTAGCAAAGAGTGGTTTCTCTAGTGCAAATTTGTAGGATGCACAGCTTTGCAAACGACTGTGTTTGTGTAAAACTGGTTTTGGGGTTTATTTTTTGGCTGTTGGAGCAAAAATGGCTTTATTAAGAAAAAGACAATGGTGAAAAATTATTGTTCTTGCAGGTTACAGTGATTCTGGAGATTCAAGAAGTATTCAATGCACACAAAATAGAAAATACGAAAGGCTGTTGATCAACAAAAAGTTTTACAGAAAAAGGATTTGTATGTTAAAGCTGTATCTTTGGAGGAAAGTTAGCAAGCAACCACTCGATGTAATTGTACATATGCAATCCCCCAAAATATAAGAAAACCAGCCTAAGAAACCGCACCTTTGAATTGAAATTATATAAAACATACACGTCTTTTGCGGGATTGCATATGTGCAACTCCATTAAGGGGTTGCTTGCTAATTTTCCTTATCTTTTTCCTTACACACCCCAAAAAAAATAAAACATTTGGCTACTTATGGACACAATGGGGAAGACAGCCACTAAGGGTGATGGTATCACTGCCCATGTACCAAATCAATGTCATCAACGATTGAAACAAAAAACAAACACCTCAACTTCTTAAACACATCAAGGATTTATCAAACAGTTGATGCGCAGCTCAAACTACTGAAGGTCATGCAATTTCTATTCCACGTCCCATCAGGACCTCTGGATGAAATTAGCAACAGAAGTTGGGAAGATCGGTGTGTGCAAATGATTGGACTATTCATCCTCTTAATGATGACACACTAACACCATAGTTGCACTGAAAATGAATCTCTTGCACAAGAAAGAGAAGAAAGAACCCTAATCCAACAAAATCAGAAGGATTACAGTAGCGGTCGTTTGTTTGGTAATAAGAACTTGAGGACAGAGAGGCGCAATGTTAAGTAAAGAAATGTGAAATAAAAGGAGCATTGTTGCGCCAAAGAAAAATCTCCAACGTTTTACATAGGTAATAGAAATAGAAATAGATTAGTTCATCATGGTCAATCATCAACATGACCTTATCTCAATTATTTATGGTCAGCAATAAGAACATTTCTATTTAGAGCTATATCTTCTGCCAAAGCGTGCCTTTAAATCTATTCATATTACAATCCATGTCCTTTCAGCCTTCAAACCGTTTTTTTAGAGCCTTCAACCTGCACCAGAGTACTCCTCATTGCTCTCCTCACTGGTTTTCATTGTACATGACCAAACCATCTGAAACGATTTTATTTTATTTTATCCCCCATTGGGGATACTCCTAGATTTCTCATATGTGATATACTCATACTAGAATTCCCAAGCTTATTGATCAACCTAAAATCCTCACGCTCTTGCTCTTGCTCTTTGTATAGCATAGTGTGATTTACCCGCACAGGAATGGTTTATCTGCTAACTTATCTAGACTCTTCCGAGTTATTGCCAGGTAAGCATGGCATCCAACAATGCTGCTGAATATAGAACTCTTTGTGTGGATGTTAGCAGGGGGGCAATAAAAGGTCTTTCCTCCATAGTGTGATTACAGACAGTTCCATTAATGAAGGGATTTGTAGTCATATGCGCTGCACCAAGTTTCGGTGTAATACTGTAATAAGATAAACTCAACCTTCATTTTGTTGGTCTGATCTAAAATTAAGAAATAACAAGTTCTTTATGTGATAAAATTATCAATCCTGAAGAAGGCCAGCTAGTTCTGGCTGCAGAACAGTCATGTGTACCAAAAGTGGCTTTGTTTTATTATAAATGATTGGAGAAAGAATGTTGAGCAGATTGCTAAAAAGCACGTTTCTCATGTTATAGCACAATTTACAAGTGTTACCTGCTAAAATGGTAGTTTACTGCTTCAATGAAGTTGAAGAAGCAACAGCTGTCGGAACACGGAGAACTTGTTGTAGTAAGCGTGCTGCAAGACGTTGAGTAATCCCTCCAAAAACACGCCCCCCAAGATTGCGAGCTTCAGGTTCTTGAAGGACCTGCTCATGGCATGCTTGTCAAATTACCGCTGTTAATGGAAGACTAGTTTTCAACGTTGAATACAGTCAACACTCATTGATTGAGCATGTAGTTCAAAGGAAAACATTCTACTCTCAAAGGACAGATGTCACAGATTACAATAATTAATTACCAAAAGCCAAAAATATTTGTCTCTCTTTTTCTCTATGTTGCATTGATATGGGTATGGGTGTCAGAGTCCGACATGGGTGCAGAGTGTCCGACTCAATGAACCTTGAAAAATATGATTTACGGACTCAGCAGTATACTTTAAATAATGTGAAACAAAGTAATTATTCTTTACATAATAACAAGGATAATAGTAGATACTGTAATAGGATATCTTATGATCTATATCATATACTTCTAGACAAGAGAAACCTATATAGATAAATATAATGTTATATTTGTTGCACACAAAACTTCAACTGTAAAATATAGTACTCATAACCTATGCTAAATGTTAATTAGTATCTTGCAAGTAAAGAAAGAAAAAACAAACAGAATTCAGAAAGTGTTGCACCAGAATCTGTGTCGTGTTGGATTCTGACACCTGTCCAACACGAATATTTCACCCGTTTCAAAGAATCCATGCAACATAGCTTTTTCTTAACCATTGCACACACACACAGACAAACAATGGATAACAAATTTATGTATAGAAGATGCACATTTGTTTCTGCACAAATCTTCAATATAAAGTTTCTTGTTCTTTTTTTTTGGTGGGGACTTCTCTTCTGGTAAACCAAAAATGGCAAACAGTTAATTACATGCATTTCAAAAATCTCTCATCATTAAGGAGGTTCTTGAGAAAAGAAATCAAAAAGGGAACCTTATGGGCCCCTAGAGGTACTCCCACTTTCACAATCTAGGCACTTCGATTAAAAGAAACGCAGACTATATAGCCCCGTTATCATGGGCCAATCATCTTTATTGGACTTGAGGAGGCTTGGATTTCCTGGTCTTCTCTTGGTCACCTTATCTTCTTGAAAGGACGTGCAAGGAGGAGAGCTGAAAAAGGCCCTCAATGGGGTTCTGGGAGCACTTTTTATAGAGATGGTGCTCCAAATGGAGGGTTCAATAGAAGTGCTCCTTCTTAGGTGGCTCCTAAAGGGGTTGCCATCTTACCCCTAGGGATGTGTACGAGTTCATACCTGATTGTGGGACCATAAACAAGGTAGGAAGTGTCCTATCCATCATCTAGGCAGTTTCCAAGTTTACCACGGGGGTGATGTCAAACAACTTAAATCCTTTTGGTCACGCAAACAAGTCTACATGTGTAAACTTAAATCCCTACCATTGCATGGCTCTATATAAGATTTTGGCTCCAGATGTAGCTTGCTTTCACTGCTATACCTTTTTTGCAGTGTTTCAAAAGGATTTTGTTACTCCTCATGGCTCACCTTGAGACGAGGCTATCCCAAAATGCAGCGGCTTATTAAAAAGGCATAAGAGCTCAAGAGGCATGTGCCTAATCCATTGAGGCTACAAAAAATGTGTACGTCTCATGCTACAAAAAATGTTCATATGCTTGTGGTGGCAATTTTAGGTTGTCGTACCTTACAAAACTCAACTTATTTTCTTTTTTGCCCCCCTTAACCCCTAGTTTAATAGAAATAAACTATCAAGGAAATAACATAGAGCCAAAAAAGATCCATCAGTTCAAGTAGCACCTGAGTTGGCGAAGTAGTAGGGAAGTGGTGGCAGTCTGAAGGTCTGGTAAATAAGCCAGGGAGTTTCTCTATTATATTACACAAAAATATAAACTTTATATAATGTTGAATATTGCTCTTTTATTTATTATGCAAATAGAAATTTAAATTTTTTAAACAATAATTAGAACAAATACTATAAATAATACAAAATTAGAAGCAATCAAAAGGGGTTCGTGGCAGTTATATTAAAAGGTTACAATGTCCCAAAGATGGAGTAGGAATAAGAATGAGATTCCAAGGTGAGAGCAAGGCCTTATGTAAGAATCTTGCAATCAAGTGTGAGACCTTTTACCCAGCAAATGCATGGTTTATAGTTTTGACACCTTATTAAAATGTCAGTCAACATGTATTAGTAATTCTGTGGATGTCTGTTGCGTCGTCAGTCAAAACATTATCACCCCCGTGTCATGAAATATCAGTATTCACGACCAACATATGTTGACCATGACTTTCGGTAATCACCTTTCTCAAAGGACAATGACAATGTCATTGTTCCCAGATCAAGATCGTTGGCTGGTCTCCGAGATTTGTGTGGTGTGAATCCCAAGGACCATCAGCGGTCTAGACCTAGGGACGATCGTCACTAGGAATAATGGTAGAACTGCCCTCTCAAAAGCCCAGTAAATGACACTTTTGTGAACAATAATTGTAGAGGATCATGGTACCAAAACAACTATTCCTTTCAAATTTTGAAAATCAAAAGTGATACAATTCGTTAAAACAAAGGACCAGGCAATTGTTTTTAGGTAGATCTAGTTGTAAATGCCTTAGATCTATTGATCTTTGATGCATTTACACTAGATCTAAAAGGTTAATTTCAGATTATTTTTTTCGTGAAAAGAGGGAGAAGTTTAAAAAAATTCTAGTTTTTTCATTTCTTCCCATGAATCTCCATAACATTATATATCATTTAGGCGTCCCGACCTGTAGCTCGCACCAAGAGGAAGGCCGAGATATGAGGTAGGAAACATCCCTTTGCTACAACCCAAACTAGCAACTAACTTCTCCCACGCCAAAAACTCTGCTCTTTTCAAGATTGACCCGAAGCCCCGAGACTGCCTTGAAACACCGAAGAATGCCTTTCAGAACCTGAGCTTGGGATTGGGAGGCCTTCATAAAGAAGATAGTGTTAGCTGCAAACTGCAGATGGGAGATGGTGGGCCCCTCTCTTCCAACTTTAAAGCCCTCCAGAAACTCGCCGTCAACCGCCTTAGAGGCCATGGCTCAAAGCTTCTGCCACAATAATGAACATATATGGAGATAGAGGATCCCCTTGACGAATCCCTCTAGAACTCTTGAAAAAACCAGCTGGAGCACCGTTCACTAAAATCGAGAATCGAATCGTTGACACACAAGTCCGAATCCAATGTCTCCATTTCTCTTCGAACCCCATACGGCTATCAAGTACTCGAAAAAAGACCAGTTTACGTGATCGTACGCCTTTTCCAAATCCACCTTACAAATGATGTCGAGGAAGCCACCACGAAGTCTCGAATCGTTGACCTCATTGGCGATCAAAACCTCATCCAGGATTTGATGCCCGCTCACGAAAGCCCCTTGAAATGAGGAAATGACGTGTCCCAGCACCCCTTTCAATCTGGAAGCCAGCACCTTAGCCAAAATTTTATACGTACTCCCTATCAGGCTAATAGGGCGAAAATCGGCAAGAGAGACGGCTCCTTCTTTCTTAGGTAACAAAGAGACGAAGGTAGTGTTGGCTCTCCAATCAAGCCAAGAATCCCGATGGAACTCCTCCACCACTCGCATGAATTCTTGGCCCACAATAGGCCAACATCTGCTAAAGAAAGCCAAGGGGAAGCCATCTGGCCCTGGCGCCTTTTTGCCCCCTAGGGACTTAATGGCAGCGGGGACTTCCTTTTCCTCAAAGGGTCTCTCCAACCATTTGCGTTAATCTTCTTCTATCATGCCGAAATCCAAGCCATCCAACTTAGGTCTATGATCCACTCTTTCAGAATACAAATTAGAGTAGAAGGATACAATCTCATCCCTAATCCTGGACTCATCTTCAATTGTCGATCCATCCACCCTGGTGTTGGAAATGCTGTTGACTCTTCTTCTAGCATTAGCGATCCTGTGGAAGAACTTGGTATTCTTATCCCCCTTCTTGAGCCACCTCACTTTGAACTTCTTCCGCCAACTTATTTCTCCCAGACGAGCGAAAGCCCAAAATTCCTTTTTAAGATCTGCTCTCCTATTGAACTCATTGACAGAAATGGTCTCGGACTCCTTCATATCAATGCGAGCTATCTCCTCCAATACAGAACCCATCTTCTTGTCAACTCTGCCGAACACCTCCGTATTCCACACCTTCAAATGCTTTTTAAGGGCATTGAGTTTACTCCAGAAAATATAACCGGCTCTCTCTGTGAAATTAAAAGATCCCCACCAAGATTCTGTTGTCAGTATGAAGGAGAATATAATATAAGATATATGGTGGGTGGAGATATTAATGTGGGTGTAATTGTTTTGACCTAGTAATATAAATAATATTGTGGGACGTTGGTAGATTTAACTCTCCAACGCTTTCCCTTCTTCTTTTTCTCTCTTCTTCTCATCTCTTCCTGAAACCCTAAAATTCTACTTGGTATCAGAGCATAGCGAATCGAATCTGCACAAAAACTTCAGGGGTGAATCTCCTCACGCCTCAGACCTTCAAGGGGTGATCAACATTGCTGACATCATCGCTGACGTCATGGAGCCGTACGGCTGACGTCATCAGTTGTATGGACAGGGTGCTCAAGATCTCCAAAACCTTCACCTTCCAGTAGATGACATTTTTCTAGGAATTTTGGTGATTTTTTGGGAATTTTTTGGACATTTTTTGAGCATGTTATGGCTGATATTCGAAAATATTGAAAAACAGGCTCGTTTTAGTTCATGGTGATTTGCGACCTCTTTCAAAGCTTCTTGGCTTCGATTGCTGCTTCGTTTTGGTCCCTCCCATTATTACCTACAGGCTTATGCCATTTATTTCAAGTTTGGTGGAGTATTGAGGCTGGGGGATCGATTTCTCCCCCCTATTATTACCGCCGGCGACTTTTTTGCCCTTATTGGGCATCACGAACACCCTCAATCCCTGTTGGTTGGCTCCCCTATGCCTTTAATCCTTTCTTGGATGCTTTGTTGGAACTTTGGGATGATCCCATCACTCCGTGATCTCTTGGTTAGCGTGGCTTGAGTCGTTTGACTCGTTTCGATCTCCGTTGTGCCTCCGGTTTGTCTCAGATCGTGGTAGCTGTTTATTGGGTGGTCTTTTTCTATTATTTGCTTGTTATTTGTTGTTTGTGACGCAGCTATGCCGACGTCAGATGCATCCGGAGCCTCAGATGTGGTCTCCAGGCCTACCGGTCCCCCAGTTTCAGCCCCTACTCCATATGAAAACCCTGTGTTGCAGATCACCCCTATCAAGCTGGCTGGAAAAAATTATTTGGAATGGTCTAGGGCTGCCAAGATGTTTATTGGTGGCCGTGGAAAACAAGGATATCTTACTGGCCGTCTAGTGGCCCCTAAAGAGGATGACCCCGAGTTTGAGAAATGGGAATCGGGCAATTTGACCGTTATATCGTGGCTTCTTAACTCTATGGAGCCCCACATCAGTCGAGGATTCCTATTTCATACTACTGCAAAGGAGATCTGGGACTCTGCATCTCAGACCTATTCCCAGCAAAAGAATGTTGCTCGTGTGTATCAATTGCGCCAGAGCATTGCCACTCTTCGTCGAGGAGACTTGCCTTTGGCCGAGTATTTTGCTAAGCTTCGTAGCATGTGGGAGGAGCTTGATTATTATCAAGTTTTTACCCCTGCCTGTACCACAGATGGTAAGGCATATCGCACGTTGGTGGATCAGAACAGGATATATGAGTTCCTTGCTGGCTTGAATGCTGATTTCGAGTTAGCCCGTGTCCAGTTGCTCAGTAAAGATGATTTACCCTCGCTTAACCAAGTATACGCCTATGTTCAAAGTGAAGAAATTCACAGAGATGTCATGTCTCATCTTCCCAAACATGAAAAGTCTGCCCTGGCTACAGTTTCATCATCACAGAAACCACCACAGCATCACCCTAAAGGTCCTCCACCTACTTGTGCTCATTGTGGCAAGAAAGGCCACAGTCAAGATAAATGCTGGAGTCTTCATATGTGTGAGGGGTGTGGCAAGAAGGGCCATAGTAAAGAAAAATGTTGGAATATTGTTGGACGACCCCCGCAGTCGTCCCTGCCGTCGTCACGCGCACCTCCCACTGCCCACAGCGTTGCTATGGATACTCCTACAGATCCATCCCCTTCCTCGGACACACCACCAGTTACTATTTCTCGAGAGGAGCTCGAGAATATACAGCGCTTTATGGCCCACTTGGATGGACCTTCGGCCACTTCTGCATTTGCCCAGTCAGGTACCATCAGTTCTGCCCATCATGTTTCCGCCTCTACTTCTTCCTCACCCTGGATTATTGATTCGGGGGCTTCAGAGCATATGACGGGTATGTCTACCTTATTTTCTTCCTATTCTATGGGTTCTAGGGCTGATAAAGTCCGCATCGCAGATGACACCCTTTCCTCTGTCTCTGGGAAAGGTCGTGTCATAGCCACATCTGAGATTTCTTTATCCTCTGTCCTTCATGTTCCCAAGTTTGATACTAACCTGCTTTCTGTTAGCTCTCTCACAAAAATCCTGAATTGTTGTGTCACTTTCTTTCCTTCTCATTATGTGTTTCAGGACTTGGTCACGAGGAGGACGATTGACACTGGACGTGAAGTGAATGGTCTCTATCTCCTAGATGCGTCTCCCACAGTTCCAGCAGCGTTGCAGTCTCGTAGTCATAATAATAGTTTCAATAAGGAGCAGCTACTGTCTTGGCATGCTCGTCTTGGTCATGTGTCTTTTCCATATTTACGTCTCTTATTTCCTGCATTGTTTCAGTCTGTATCGCTGTCTGAACTTCATTGTGAAGTGTGTGCTCTGTCCAAGCATACTCGTTCTGTTTTCCCACCACGGGGTAATAAAAGCAATGCTATTTTTTATTTGATTCATTCTGATGTTTGGGGCCCGTCCCCGGTTACTCCCATTTTTGGTTATCGCTACTTTGTCTCGTTTGTGGATGATTTCTCTATGTGCACATGGATATTTGTTATGAAATCTAAAGATGAAGTGTTTTCTATCTTCCAGAACTTCCACAAACTAATCCTTACCCAGTTTGGAAAGTGTATAAAAGTTCTCCGATCTGATCAAGGGGGGGAGTACATGTATGGGGGGTTGAAGTTGTACTTGGCAGAGCATGGTATTGAGCAGCAAAATTCATGTGTTCACCCCGCAACAAAATGGGGTGGCCGAAAGAAAAAATCGACATCTACTGGAAGTGGTTCGTTCTCTCCTTTTGTGGTACAATGTTCCCAAAACTTATTGGTCTGATGCCGTGCTTCTTGCCGCCTTTCTCATCAACCGTATGCCGTCTCGGTCTCTTCAGTTCCACACTCATTTTCAGTTCCTTCGTCCCTCTAGTCCTCCATTTGCGGTTCCTCCGAAAATCTTTGGCTGTGTTTGTTACGTCCATATCCTTGGCCCTCATCGGACAAAGTTGGACCCTAAAGCACTTAAATGTGTGTTCCTACGGTACTCCTCAAGCTCGAAGGGGTATAAATGCTATCATCCTCCCACACGAAGGAGGTTTGTTACTATGGATGTCACTTTTCTAGAATCGGCTCCTTTTTTTTTCCGTTGCTAGCCCTGCCGATCCTCAGGGGGAGAGTAGTTGGTGTGAGGAACGGCATGTGACCCCTGCTTTGCCCGTGACATTAGATGATCCAGTTATTGATACTATTATGCATGACAGAGACACTAGCAAGCAGGGGGAGCTGCAAGTCTATACTCGTCGTAGAGTAAGGGAGACAAAGACCATTCCTGAATGTCAAGGTCAAGACTCCTCCTCACTGGATCCAGGTAATTCCTCATTTGGTTCCCCTTTGGTTTCCCCTTCTTTATGTGATAGTAGTTCTGATCTTCCTATTGCTCTTCGGAAAGGGAAGAGATCCTGTACTCAACACCCTATTGCTAATTTTGTTTCCTATGATAACTTATCACCATCCTACAAATCTTTTGTTACCTCCCTGTCCTCTGTTACTCTTCCTTCTACTGTCACAGAGGCTCTAGCACAACCCAGATGGAAGGAGGCGATGGTTGAGGAAATGAACGCACTGGAAAAAAATAACACATGGGAACTGGTTCGGTTACCACAGGGCAAGAAGCCGGTTGGATGTAAGTGGGTCTATACAGTGAAATGCAAACCGGATGGATCTGTAGATAGATACAAGGCACGGCTGGTGGCTAAGGGCTATTCTCAGACATATGGTATTGACTACAAGGAGACATTCGCTCCTGAAGCCAAACTAAACTCTATTCGGGTTATTCTCTCACTCGCAGCAAGTCAGTCCTGGCCACTACTACAGCTCGATGTTAAGAATGCATTCCTCCATGGTGACTTGAAAGAAGAAGTTTATATGCTCCCCCCTCCGGGGTTCCGGGTGTCTGATGACATGCAGAGAGTGTGTAAGTTGAAGAAAACTCTGTATGGTTTGAAACAGTCACCAAGAGCATGGTTTGAAAGATTCAGTGGAGCAGTTAAACAATTAGGATACAACCAGGGTCAGGCAGACCACACACTCTTTATCAGACGAGTAGGGGGGACTACGACTATCCTAATTGTGTATGTGGACGACATTATTGTCACAGGGAACTGTGCAACAGAAATTTCCAGACTTAAGAGCTTCTTCGCAGCTGAATTTGAAATTAAGGATCTAGGCACCTTAAAGTACTTCTTGGGCATTGAGGTTGCAAGATCGAATGAGGGGATATACATATGCCAGAGGAAATATGTATTGGATTTACTTCAGGATACAGGCATGTTGGGGGCACGACCTGTTGATACCCCGATTAAAGCAAACCATCGGCTAGATGGTCAATCATGAGAACTCCTTGAGGATGTGGGTAGCTTTCAGAGACTCGTGGGACGCCTCATCTACCTAGCTCACACACGACCGGATATTGCATATGCCGTGAGTGTGGTGAGCCAGTACATGCACGCGCCTCGCACACCGCACTTGGAAGCTACTAACCGTATCTTGAGATACTTGAAGTCATCCCCAGGGAAGGGATTGTTATTTCGTCGTCATGGGCATACGAGGGTTGAAGGCTTTACTGATGCAGATTGGGCTGGTGCCCAAGATGATAGACGGTCTACTTCAGGCTATTGCACATTTGTGGGAAGCAATCTAGTAACCTGGAGGAGCAAGAAGCAGCAAGTGGTAGCTCGGTCAAGTGCGGAAGCCGAATTCCGATCTATGGCCCATGGTCTGTGTGAGCTACTATGGCTCAAAATTTTACTTAGGGAGCTAGGTTTCCCGATTGAAGGATCCATGTCGTTATATTGTGACAACAAGGCGGCCATAAGCATTGCACATAATTCCGTGCAACATGATAGAACAAAGCACATCGAAGTGGATAGACATTTCATTCGCGAGAAAGTTACTTCGGTAGTAATCTGTACACCATTCGTGCCTACGTCAGAACAAGTGGCTGATGTTCTCACCAAAGGTGTTGCGGTTGCTCAATTTCGGGCTTGTTTGGACAAGTTAGGCATGATCGATATTCATACACCAACTTGAGGGGGAGTGTTGTCAGTATGAGGGAGAATATAATATAAGATATATGGTGGGTGGAGATATTAATGTGGGTGTAATTGTTTTGACCTAGTAATATAAATAATATTGTAGGACGTTGGTAGATTTAACTCTCCAACGCTTTCCCTTCTTTTTCTCTCTTCTTCTCCTCTCTTCCTGAAACCCTAAAATTCTACTGATTCCACCTTATTCATAAAGGTAGGCTCTTGCATCTACATAAGATCGAAGCGAAAAGGGGCTGTCAAGAAGAATAGGACAATGATCGGATACCGGATTGCGGATTGCGGACTGAATGACTCCAGGAAAATGGGCCTCCCAGCTGCTAGTAACAAGAAATCTATCCAATCTACACATGGTAGGTTGGGTCTGGTGATTAGACCACGTGAATTTGGCGCCCGCCAAAGGGAGATCCATCAAATCATTTCTAGCCACGAAGTCGGAAAACTCCCTCATGCTAGGCGTGATTCTGCTACCACTGCTACCCCCTCCCCTCTTCTCATGAGAGAATCTGATGACGTTAAAGACCCCTCCTATGCACCAGGGGTGGTTCCACAAACCCCGCACGTTGTCCAACTCATCTCAGAATTGACCACGCAGATGATTGTCATTGGGGCCATTCACACCCGAGAAGACCCACAAGAACCCGTCTTCCTTACTTTTGCACAAAATGGAGACTGAATAGGCTCCTAAAAGGGTATTCTCCACTATTAAAGCCTCGAGATCCCATATCACCACCACACCCTAGGGCTAGGATTGCTTTCCACCCATAACCCCTCTTGCCACAAATATCATACACTATAAAATCCTTCATATTAGCTAATTTAGTTTCCTGAATCACCAAAAGACTCGGCTTCCACCTACTAATCACATTCCGAACCGCCACCCTTTTCCCCTTCCTTCCCAAACCCCTAATTCCAAGAGATGATATTGAGATTCATTGAGACTGACAATTGGCCCTGGATCTCCTGCACTTCCTCTTTCCTGAGTGTTCCCGTCATAGTTGATATTGCTAACCAGCTTGCTAAGCTCCTTACTGAACCTGCTCTTGGGTTTGCTCGGCTTGTTGCCCTTGATGTGCTCCCCTGTGTGGGCCCCCCTTCATCGTGATCCCTATTAAGATTGGGGGAGATGTTCTCCTGGGCTAACCTGATCCCCATCTCAGTAGCTGCTATGGCGTTACCCTCCTCTGTAACAGTAGTCTGACTAAATAGGCCCCTGGCTTGTTCCTCCAACCCATTAAAAGAAACCTTGATAGCCTTACCGAATTTGATGACTTTGCCCATTGACCAGCAATCTTCACCTTCAGAATTGGACAATTCTCCCAGATTAACTAGACTGGATGGGGAGCCTAGCCTTGAAGTCCCGTCACTCTTGTTGCAGCTGTGGAAGTTCGTATCGGTGTCGGAGAAGTAACTAGAGTGTCTTGCCGTCAATGGCGAACTCGACAAGTCCACATACTCACAATCTGAAGCTCTTGAATAACCGAGGCAGAAGAGTCCTCATCCGTTGTCCCCCCATGGTTCGTATGGGAACCCATCGAAGAAGAAGCTTCTAAAAAGCCATAGTCCACCAATCTACCTTCCTTCGGGATGTCCACTACCGCGGACGGCTCGGTGGGCTTCCTAAGGGATGAGAAAACAATGAAATCTGGGGCGCTCTGTGTTGAGGCTGAGCTGAGATGGTTGTCCGCCAGATTGCTAGAAGGGGGTACCTGTGAACTAGAAGATAAACGAACCATCTCCGCTGCCTCTTGCCATGGGGAGCCAACAAGACTTGCCGTAGACTAGTCTTTTTATGAGAAAGCTCCGCTATCTTCTAAGTTGGGGGGCGAACTGGCCTTGTAACGGTACTTAGAATCGAGCCTTACTATTAACAATATTTTGTTGATAAAAAGATAAGTACATGAATCAAGGAAGAGAATACCTTATGTACAAAAAATTTATACACACCACTTTTAGTTAAATAATCGTCTATATCATTTGTGTCTAAGCATATGAAAAATAATTCAGAGAACATCCTCCAACCAATCTTCCACTGAGCATTACTTCTGCCACACCTACCTTCATGAGGTCCCCCTCAATCTCCAATGGACTATCAGAGTGGCCATTGAAATTTTGAAGACCATGTAGAAGGGCTTTGACCACAACCTCATTGGAGTCCGCTACACCTTGAGGATTTCACCATTTATCATTACTGCTTATATCATCAAACCAGAGCTCAAAGTGCAGTGCAGTCGAAGTAAAGCTTGGTCCAACCCGAATCTAATCTTCTCCATGTAGGCTTAACCACAAAATTTAGTTTCACGCTATAGTGTAAGAGGATATTCAATTCTCTGGTTTTATTAGTTTAAACCTAGGATACCTGGATATTTCAATATGACGGTTGTACATGTATCTTATTGTGCCAATATCTATACTGGTATCGGATACTGCATGGATACTTCTATGCCACCAATATCTCATTTTTCTATTATACTATTGTGTATTTTCTTAACAATTAACAGTTTCCTTATTCCTTATGTCAATAGAAAGATATAAATAATGTAATATAACAAATTTTATTGTAAGAAACTTTGAAAATAGAAATTTCATTATATTTGGCATGATGTAAATATTAAATAATTAGCTTGAAAAACTAAAAATTAAAGCATGGTATGAACATATTGGATGGGATATCATATTCGAATCCGTGTCTTGGATTTTGGGAAATGAAGAGTCGTATCCCCGTTTCGCATACTAGTGTCTATATTAGTATTTGTATATAGGCATCTTAGGATTAAAAAATTGTTTTAAAGAGCACGAGGCGTATGTAAGGCTTTTTACCTTCGTGAAACGAGGTGTAATGCTCAAATTGTTTCCAATAAAGCTTTACAAAATCCATAAAAAAGGGAAAAAAAATATGAATCTATAGAAGAAATAAGAAAAGAAGATATATGCCTTTCCCGTATTAGGCCCTTTAACCTCAATCCCATATTTCCCTGGTCATTCCAATAACATCTGTTTACTTGCCCATTACTTCCTCTCACCATCTTATAAAAACCACAAAATATAGAATGAACAAACCAAGGAAAAAGATGAGAAATTGAATGTCTATGCCATGAGCTGACACGTGTACCTCAAAGTAGGAGTTACATGGTTGTGTAATTGAACTGCCTCGTTACATGGAATCAGTAGGAAGGGCCATAATTGAACTTCAGCGATAAACAAGAGCGTAGTCGACTATTCTTCTTTACCAGGAAAAATAAGGAAGAGAAAGGGGTTTTACATTTTCTCTAAAATGAGAGGAAGAAGATGGTTTAAATCATCTCTAATGAAGTCATTTTTGGCATACAGTTTCTTTGAAGCTCAACCCATACGATCTGCATGTGCAATCAGACTTAAGCCCCGGGAGCGCCTCATGCCTCAACCCTCAAGACGTACACCCCACCTAGCCGAGGGCTAAGCCTATTAAAACCCAATCGAGGCTGCCCAAACCCTGCATCTTTCCTCAAGCTGCACCTTGTAAACAATGGTATAAACTTTCTTTTGTGCTTTAGTATTTGTCTCAATCCATTACCCTATATTGGATTTGTTGCATTGTAATTTCGAAGGGCACAACAACAATAAATTTTTTTAAAAGCATAACTTCGCATGAATAAAAGGATTATCTCAAAATCCTCTGTAATATCCAAAAATAGTTTAAGCTCTCCTGGATTTGTAGCTATGATTTTTAAAGATGTTGATTAGGATTTAGAATTACCTCTTACATACGGTGTAGATTTGGTATATAAAGTGGAGCAAACTGATCAGATGATTATCCATTCATCAGATAAGAGAAAGGTTGACACGAGTATCAGGGGGCTAAGCTGTAAGTACCTAAACTATAAATATTTTCAATACCGCTTCTCGTAAAACACAAAAAAAAAAAGAAAGGAAGATAGAAAGAAGCCTCAGCAAATGACTCCTACCTGTACAATAGGCTGCAAAAGGGATGGATCAAAATTATCTGAGGATCGCAAAAGCACCCATATTCTGAAAACTTGATCTCGAAGTTCCAGCATACTTTCCTGTTCACTAGCACTCATTGTAAGAGGTCCAGTTGCATTGCCGTTAAAAACTAGAGCCCTCATCAGATCAGGGATGGACTTGTATGTATCAATCATTGTGCCAAGCACAATAGCTTCGGTAACACGGACAGCTTCCTTAATAACTAAATTTCTTAGTTCTTCACCATCTGGACCCAATAATAGCTTCAAAACAGGTTGTAGAGCATCTTTAGCAGAGAAATCCCTATCCTTGCGTCCCTGAACAAGTAGATTTTCAAGCCTATTCCACCTGCACCCAGGCAGAGGGCAATAGATTTTCCACTGGGTTAATCACACTAAACAGGTGACCATATATTGCTTGGCATTAGTCCAAGCCAAAATAAACCAAAAAAAAAAAAGGATATTGAAATAACCTAAACTTGCCTGAACCTGCTATCCTTGAACAATAACTCAATAAGAGCATCTCTGAGATACGGATTTGGATCAGTAAGAAGCCTTTTAGCAAAATATGGATATGAAGCAGCCAGCACCTTAAAGTTAGGATCAGCATAAAGAGCTAAACCTTCCAGTACTGTAAGTGACCTCAATATCAATGCATAATACGCTGGGACTGCAGTCAATGTGAAGAGCCAAGTCACTGATATCATTCTTCATAAGAAAGTAATTTGAAAAATTGTAGTTTATCATATATTTGTATGAACCCTTTTGGGGTTTTAATGAAATGAATGATTTGCAAACTCGACTCAGAAAAGTCCTAAAGTCAGTTTGGCAATTGATGAATCCTGGGGCTCATGGTTGGTTTGCAATTTTCAGCAGTCTCCTATAGCTGAAAACCAATTTACAGGATAAGCCCTGAAAGTCATTGTTAAGGCTCAATCAAGACTCACCATTAAATGGATATTGATACAAAACAGCACCCAAACCATCCACAAGTGTTTTGAAGTTGAGTTCGCTCACAGTTGAATTAAGTGCATCATCAAAGAAGTTTCGAAGTGCTGGCACAATTGGAGAAACATCTACATCCGGTGACAAGAAATCCAACGCATAGTAATCACGAGCCATAGCTTCATAGTCCCGATTAACCATGTGAACAACGTGACCGATAATAGCATATCTTGCTTCTTCTGGGGTCTCACTCATCATCCCAAAATCAAGAAAAGCAAGTTTTCCCTCAGGCGTTGCTAGAAGATTACCAGGATGAGGGTCTGCATGAAAATATCCATACTCAAGCAGCTGCCTAAGGCTGCATTGGATGCCTGTGGTTACTAAATCCAAGACCTTCAATCCTTGACTCTCAATGGCTTCTTGCTCATTTAGTTTGACACCATCCACCCAATCCATTGTCAATACTTTTCCACTGGTGTAATCCCAAAAGATATCTGGGACAAGGACATCTTCCTTGTCGGCATATAGCTTCTTAAACCTCCGTGCATTCTGCCCCTCCTGCATAGACCTGTCACAATTAAAATACAAAACAAGGATAGGAAGTCTTCTTATACAAATATATCAAGCCAGTGACTTTTCCAAACACTGTCACCAATGTATCACTAAAGTCAAAGACTTGAAACAAAGGGGCCCACGACAAAAGATTCTATCATAGCCACGACAACCAGTTGTAGGAAAAATAGCATACACGCTTGAAATGATAGAACCGAATCATTTATCACGACACTAACCTGCACATAGTTGAGCTCTTGATAGACTCTACGTGCAAATTCATCAATAAGAGCAACAACATCACTGGAGATTATGTCAACATATTTGTTTATGAGAAACCCCAGACCCCTTATCAAGTAAAAGTCCAGTCCTATAGCTTCTTCGATACCAGGCCGTTGCACCTTTACAGCAACAACCTGTCCAGAAAACTTCAATTGAGCTTTGTAAACTTGGCCTAAGCTGGCTGCTGCAATTGGAGATGGAGATATGGATGAGTAAATGGAGTCAAGAGGCAGTCCCAACTCTCTCTCGATGCATGAAAATGCCTCCGCATCTGGAAATGTTGGCAGAGCATCCTGCTCAATCAAAAATGACAACAAGTGTTTATTAGCAACTAATTTCTACTTATAACTGCAATAGCCAAGAAACTACAAGAGGAAATTAGTCAACATTTACCACAATACACTAAATAAAAAGAATGTTCAGCAAAGTATCTACTCCATTTATAACCACAGACAATCTATAACAACTTCAAATATCATCAAGAAGAAACTAAAAGATCTCTTCCCCTTTTTTCTTTTTTCTGTTAAATATATGGACATATATGTGCGTGTGCGCACGTGTCTATGGGTAGGGGAGTGATTTGAGTTCCCTATTTTTGATAAATGGGGTGCTCCTCTCACATTTTTAGTGCAAAGTTATTTTTTCTAAAGGACCACGTTGCCCTCTAAAGGTGAGAAGGGTGTCCCATTTATCAAAAGAAGAGGTCACCCATATTTTTGTATATATGTAATTATGCATGTATAAATGGATTATCTAATAACTATTGCAACCTGCAAGATAAAAGGAATGAGGAGATTTTGAGATATTGATGTTGAAAGCCTACAACCAATAGTGTTGGAGCAAGATTACAACAACGTCCAACCCCCCCTTTTTTTTATTATTGACAAGAAGACGACTTTATAAGATCAAAAGAAGAGAAGGATACAAAACAGGGAAAGAAAAAATATAAAAGAGAAACAACAAAATCACACTAGCATTTCCTTTCCATAAGTCATTTCCACCCTAGATATGTCTCCTGTACAAGGGAGTCCACCTTATCATTGGCAAACCCTGGGGTAAGGCAAAACAAGATGTTCCTATGTAACTCAACTCCAGGATTTGTCTATTGATATAAGATAGTTCCCAAGCCCCAAGGACCTTTCAATTTACCGGAAGACCAACTAATGATGTTACTTTAGAATCCCACTCAACAACAATGTTCTCAGCATTCAAATACAAGGAACCTTTTAGTCCAGCAAGGAGAAATATTGCTTCAGCCATGTTCGAATAGTATTGCCCTATTGGACCCAAATACTTGAACAATTCGCCCTTCGTTATCCCCCCACATTGCTCATGTACCCGGGTTGCTAAGTAAGCAGCCATCAAAGCTAACTCGCATTTTCAAATGTTCAACATCCACTGGACTGACTAGCAAGTGGGTCTCTCACTCCTATAGCTGGAGCGGGAATCGTTCTAGTCTCCTCCAAACCAAATGCCTCAGTAGCAGTATATCATTCCATCCGCTCGCAACAAAATTCAAGTGTACAGGGACTTTTCTACATCAAAACCAAAAAAGTGGATTACCTGTAGTTCAGAGAGCTCCTCGAGGTACTCAGGAGGACAAAGGTCTGGCCTTGTGGACAAACCCTGGCCGATTTTGACAAAAGTGGGGCCCAATCTGGTGAGAATCCTCCTCAGCTCAGCCGCTCGCATACGCTTGTTGCGATCGAGCTGGCCGTTCCTGTCGTCCAGGAACAATCTAAAGCCGAAGCTACCCAAACCTATCAAGATCTCAAGCGTCCTCCGCACTGCCTAATAAGGACCAAAGCAAGTAAATAACAAGAAGAAGAGGGCAATTTAGTCGATTGAGGAAGAAAAGAAAGGAAACCTTGAAGGGGCGAGAGCCGTATTTAAGGGCAAGAAGTTGGGGATTGTAGACGGAAGCGTTGACGGCACGAGACATGGCCCTCGTCTCCGCTTGAATGTCGTTAGCACGATCCCTGGCTCTGGAAATCTCAGCCCTTTCCAACACCTGTATTGCATCGTTACCGCCTCTATCTCTAAGAACTGGAACAGGTCTCGCTTCCACCACTGCCGCTCTCGGTACTACAGCTCTTCCTCTCAACCACCACTTATTACAAGAAGAACGACTCCTTGACCTTGAAATCGTCACCGTTGGGATCGATGACCATGGATGATGATGATTAACGGTGGATGATAGAGAAAGAGGCACCATTAGAACCGCTTCTAGGTTCGAATTGAGGAAGACTAACGGTTCAGAAGAATGGAGAGTGTTGGGGTGATAGACGACTGCATTTTTTTGATATTTTAATATTTCGTCTGGCTCAAAAACAGCTTACGTTGGTTGGTTGGTTCCGTATCTGTTTTTAGAGTTTGTTCAACTTCAGCCCGCCGGCATGTCTACTTGAAAAACCCGATTTCCACTCATTTTAATTAGTAATTCTGGATAATTGAATTAAAATAAGGCTCAGGCTCCCGTTACAGGACACAATGTGAGCCACGTGGCACACTCTTAGAGGAATCGGACCGTATGGATGTTTGGCCAATCCCTAAGTGGACGACTTACAAACCAATAATAATCCTGATTAGTGATTTATAGGCGTTGGATTGGACTTATTTTCAATGGGTTGATCTCAACTGTGGGAATTTGAGCAGTATTTTAGGTACAAAGATCCAACGCCTAGAAATTACTAATCAGACTGATTTTTGGTTTATAGGTTCACCTATGGATTGGCCAAACATCCATACGGTCAGAGTCCTCTAATAGTGTGCCACGTGTCTCATATTATGTCCTGTAACGGGAGCCTGTCATTTTAAGGCGGTAACTGGAGCCCGACCCTTAAAATAAAATAAAATAAAAATGTTGGGTTTTTAGTAATACCCCTGATGAATCTTTTATGTTAGTGAAAGGACCTGAGTTTTCATTTTTTTTGGTCTTGCCCCCTTAAAAGGACAAAGAGAAAGACTATCGATCATGGTTTAAAATAACGCCATTAAAACGGTAACGCTGAAGCCCATTACGTTAAAATATTTTTTGATGTTTTAGAAAATACCGGGCATTTTTTTCGTTTTAACGGTTAAAATATAGAAAATTTGTGGTAAAAAAGGCCGTTATTTCCGTGATTCATTTTTGAAATTTCCAATTTTGAATTTCAGCTCCATTTTTTTCCATTTTTTCCCATTAAATTCTGTTAAAATCTATTAATTTTTGCCCCTGCCCATTACAACCCGTTTTAATGGTAACACCCTCAGTCTGTTATACCGTTGAATCGGTCTCTTTTAAGCCTTAGTTTAAAATAACGCCGTTTAAAAGGTTTTAAAATGGTAATGCCCCAAGCCCGTTACGTTAAGAATCGTTTTGACGCTTAGAAAATAACGGCACCATTATTTTCTGAAAAATTATGGAAAAAGGCCATTATTTCTGTTAAATTTTGTTAAAATTCCGTTATTTTTTATTTTTTTAAATCCGTTAAATTCCATTTTTTCTATTTTTGGCCCTGTTCATTACAGTTTGTTTCAATGGCCGTTTTAACGGCGGACTGTTTTAACAGCGTCCCCAGTCCGTTATACCGTTAAAACGGCCTCTTTTAAACCTTGCGATCGAATTATCAGTAAAAGTCAAGGGGCAAGAACTAAAATATTAAAACTGAGGAGGATTTCACTGAAATTACAGAAAAAGCCAAGAACGGTTTTATTATGAAGTTAGTAGCTTGCACGGACTTGTCCAATCCAATTTAATTGATTCCATACCGAACAATTTGAAACGACGAGTAACTGAGGACGTGGACCACCACTTTTTATGACACGTGGCAACGAGTTAGGTTCCTGGCCATTATAGTTTCACTTTCACCCTTTTCACCAAAAAAAAGAGGGCCAAGCTCCGTTGACAGCCCCAAAATGACAGGATGCTGTACAGGATACAGTATATGCCACATGGCACACGCTTGGAGGACTCGGACTGTATAGATGTTTGGCCAACCCTAGGTGGACCTACAAACCAAAATGCAGCCTGATTAGTGATTTCTAGACGTTGGATTGGGCTTATTTGCATGGATTGATCTTAACTGTGGGAATTATAGCGGTATTTGAGGTACAAAGATCCAACGCCTAGAAATCACTAATCAGGCTTAATTTTGGTTTGTCGGTCCACCTAGGGATTGGCCAAACATCCATACGGTCAGAGTCCTCTTAAGAGTGTGCCATGTGGCACATATATGTGTCCTGGACAGAATCCTGTCATTTAGGGCTGTCAACACAGCCCGACCCAAAAAAATATTGATAAGTAGAAATGCTAGCAAGCAAAAGCAACAGGCGTTACACCCAACATGGCAGCTCAAATGGTTGGTGTGTATCCACCTCTTTGGAGAGGTCGTGGGGTCAAACCCACACAGTTAGATTTCCTCCTTTGAACAGCGTGCCAGGAGTAGAAATGCCCTTTCCCCGCTTGACCGGTTCCAGGATTCACCTGCCGTCTTCCGTGGGGCCCTCCCACGATGGTAACGTACCAAAAAAATAGAAGCAACAGGCGTTGAATCAATGCCACCGATAAAGGACAAAACAGTCCACCTGTTGCGCCTCGGGATCTGGGGCCAAATCAGTGGGCGATCATCCGATCCAGATTGCCGATCAAACTCGGTCTCGGGCTGTCTCGCAATGATGCGAGTGAGGCCTTTTATAAAAGCATGTTTTAAAATCTCATTTCCAAGGAATGTCTCGGTCAAGTGAAAAATCCAAATAAACTCCCAAACCAAACATTTGCAAGATAGTGAAAAAATGATGAAAACAGACGAAATATAATGAAACATTCTCAAAATAAAGCATTTAATGCAGGGGCCAACCATTTGGTGGACCCACATAGAAGATGAATCAATGGCTGATTTTTGGTGAGGATGATCTCTTTCCTCACAAAAATGCAAATCATTCCAATATTTGTAGACTGGTTTAAAAGTTGAATTTTGGTCCTTCTATTTTTACTGTGTAAGATGGGGTTAGAAATTTCGGAATGGGCTGATTTTTGTTGGGGTGATCTATATGGTGCGCAGATCATCCTCACCAAAAATCAGCCATTGATTCATCTTCTAGGCGGGTCCGCCAAAATGGTTGTCAAAAATTGTTGTCCCCTGATCCTGATCCTGCATGCATAAATGAGCTAAAAATGATTATTTTTTTCTGATTGTATTGGATTGAATCATAAACTAAGACATTACAAAACAATCCAAAACAAACCAAACTTATGCATGTTTTGTTTCCGTTCTCTTAAAATCTGAAATGTTTTGTACGAAACATTACGAGATTTTTAACCATGCTTATAAGCAATGGCTTGTCTCTAGCGAGAGAGCCCTAAGAAAGTATGGATCAGGCCATGCCATTCCCAAGTTGTATCAGGCGACTCTGGATCAGACAATCCCTAGGCCAGTCTCATGGTATTGCTGGACTCAACCCTTCGAGTCCTCGTTCACGATTCCAATCGAAATGAGTTAGGATTCGACCTCATTTGTAATTACTGTTCAGTCATTATTCTAGGGTTGAAATTGATATCTAGGGTGGTGGCTACTGAGAATTTTTTTTCCCATCGTTATAGAGAATCAGTGGGGATAATGGTGGAAGTTGAAGTTGAGAAAGAGAATGGTGAGAGTAGGAATAAAGGTTAGAGAGTAGCACGTAGCATTTTTTTTCTTCTTTCAGCGAGGTGGCACTAACGCAACGCACCTCATGTGTTGCTTGCTATAGTATTCCTCAATTTTTTCCCCCTCTAAATGGTCTGGGACTCCATGGTTGCAGCTCAAGCTCCCATCTGATTAGAAGGCTGTGAATATGTGAAGATTTCAGTGATTTGAGACTTCAGAGTTATAAGAATTCGTGCAATTGTCATCAACAAATTCGAATTTATGTGAAGATATTTGGCACAAGTTTTACATGGGCTACCAACCTCGTGCAATCCTCCTCCGTCCGGGCTTGGGACTGGCAAATGCAAACCTAAAACTAGAAGCGGAGGCGGAGTTATAGCCCGTGTAACCCAAAGACCATTATTTTAGCCGTGTGTTCAACTTACTCATACGATCAAAATCCTGTCTTTACCACCTAACCCAGGACTCCATGTTGCAATTCACAAGGTCATCCCACTGCAACCCGCAGGGATCTATATAGATACCGTGTGGACGATACAATATTGCAACCTGCAACACGTAATATTTGTTTTTGTCTTTTCCAAAATGATTCCCTTCACTGTAAATAACAGTTTGCTTTCAATGCTACAAAGTCAAATAGCATTCTACGTCAAAGAATTGATACATGTCAGCAGACTTCTAATCTGTTTTTCCTATTCAGTTTTAATAGTTTTGGGACTGGCAAACGTTAGCTACAAGATTGATGATCATGACTGGTCTTTGTCTTCCTTACTTCCACCATGTCAATTGCGAGAAAGCTGCCACATTATGGCCTCTTTGGAATGCAGATTCTCAGATTGTAATGTGGTAGGTTCTGTCACTGTTCACCTGGCCGTCAATGTCCTTATGGTCTTCATCTACAACATAACCATATTAAGTCCCCCCCTCTTCGGTCCGTCCTCTTCTCTAGCCAAGGATTTAAAGGCAATATGTTTTTCTCTTTCTTCGTATCTTTCTTTCTTTTGTCTCTCATGACATCAGTGTTGATGGATGATAATAGCTACAGGAAAACATGAAACAAGAATTTCTAGCGAATTCCAGCATCTGGTTTTGATCAGAAAATATTTATGAACTCACAATTTATGCCAGTTTTGGTTAGGTTGCTTTCCCCATTGCTTCAACATGTGCACACAACCAGCTCCTGTGAACAACCCAAAGGCAGCTAATGCCATGATCATTGCATTACCAAGGTTCTGATTGTAGCCTCTCTGTGACAGCAACAGAAGATCAAAGACTCAACCAAGCTCAATACCACTGATAATTTTTGGAAATAAAAGCAATATTTCAGCTGCAATGATGAGTAAAAAAGATATACAGTAGTCAGGAGACTCAGGACCCGAGGGCAGGAAGAAGCCATCCTCCCATACCACGCAATCAAGATGGTCGGGCCCCACCTAAGAGATCCATGACGCCAAACATCATCCTAATCAGATGATCCTGGCCATCCAATTTATAGACATTTTTCTGGATTGTCTATCATGTTCTTTCTAACCATCTAAAAGAATGGAACAGATTGGATTATGACCACTCAACCAGATCAAACTTTGGCCTCAGATCTCCGAGTTGGGATCCACCAATCAAATCAATCATTTTACTTGGATCTCTTTAATAGGCCCACCATTTGGTGGTTCCCAACACCGTAGCGGAGTACAGCCTTTTCCGTGCCCTCATCCTTACTTTGAGTATTCCTCTAGATAAAGGCACGTACTTGGATCAGAACAAAAAGAACTGCTGCATTTGCAGGAGCAAGAGACAGGCTTATCATCCCCCCACGTAACTCATTTGGCACATACCTGCAAAGATAGTATTAGAAGGAGAAACACTTCATTCCCTCTCAGTAGGGACCATGGTCAGTGCCATTAAAAGCGAAGCACTTATTAACTTACATGGTCCTCAATCTTGCAAGAGAGGGCAAAATTAAGCCAATGCAGGCATGGAAGAGGCAGAAGAGCATAACTAGAACTCCAATTTCCTGCAAATAGCAATTACAAGCCTTAAGCTCCCAAACACCCAGCTCCAGCATCAAGATCAGGTAGAAATTTTCTTCTTACCTATAATTCATGTCAGCCATACCTGATAATCATAAGCTACTATAGAAAAGACAAGCCCCACAATAACAAATGCAACTATCAGGCAATCCTCTGTTCGAACTGGCCATGGTCCACTAAGGAACCATGGAATTGCTGTACTTCCTAGCATTCTTGCACCCAACAAGCATGGATATATGAGCCCTAGATGAACCTCTCGTCCATCAGCCTGAAACCAGGGTAAAACATATAGTAAAGAATATACAAGTTCACGAATCATTGTAAGGAGTTGATCATGCAACCCAAAGTAATAGACCTTCCACATCAAGTGATTGAAAGTTAAAAAACGTGTCGATTAAGCCCAAGCCGAATACTCCAGCATTAGAGGTCCAAGGTAGCCAGCTTCGATAGGCCATAACTTTTCGCTCAATAACCAATCAAGAAGCCATTAGATGCATTAGGAAGCTATTTCCAAGATCTATAGCAACCATCTCACGAATTCTCTCCAAATTCTAATGTTTTAAACCTTAAACTCTATTATTGTTAAAACCCTCGTTTTCGACTTTCCCGTTTTGCTTGTGACAAAGTAATTGGTGAATCGCTTGATGCGGTGATTAAAAGGATACTTATGATCAGATAGTAAAAGAATTGGAAGAAATCAAGCCTTGGCCTATATTGGGTCAATGGGAAGAGTATAGAAGTTTCAGAAAGGGCTGACTTTTTGTGAGGATGATCTCTATGGTGAGGCGAGCATCCTCACCAAAAATCAGCCATTGATTCATCTCCATGTAGGTCTCGCGATCGTGTGTCGTTTGGTGTGTCAAATGATAGGGTCAAGATAGGTTGACACATGATTGTGAGAGCCACATGGAAAGGACTGATTTTGTGTGAGATGGAGATCATCCTCACAAAAAAAAACAGCCATTTCTGAAACAATCTCCATAAAATGTGGAGTTCAAGTTTACAATGAAATGGATGGTCCAAAAAATTTCAACTTGTAATTCACTTGAAATGGATTAAAAAGTTCTAACCTAAAAACACTAGAACTTTTAATCCACTTTTCAACTTATAATCAACCATTTCATAAACCTGGAAATCATCTGGATAAAAAATCAGCCCTCGACTCATCTCCATGTAGATCGTGTGTTATTTCATACAACTTCAAGATTGGAAGTAATAGTCCAAAATCAAGCCAAAGAAAAGATACAGAAGAAGCTTTGTGGACCAACCTAAGGAAGTCATTTAACCAAACTCGGGGACGAGTGCTCCAGCCGAAGAGTGATGCAATCCAAAGTAATAGATATTCCAAATTAAGTAGCCAAGAAAATAATATATATATTGAAGCCATGCCGAATAGACACGGGGAAAAGAGGTTTGAGATCTTCAAATCCCGAAAAAGAATAAGGCAGTCAACCTCGACAGACTATAACTTTTCATTCAAGTATCCAATGAGATGCCGTCAGATGTGTTGAACAGCTCTTTCCAAAAATTTATAACAGCTAACGAACAATTTTTCTTAAGATTCTAAAGTTTTTAGGCCTCAAAGCTGTGATAAAAGTCTGGTTGTAAAGGTTGTGATGTTATAAATTAAGTTACTTTAGATAGATGGTTTAGATAGTGTTCCTCAAGTTTCTAAGGCTTTATTTTCTCGTCAATAGTTGTTAAGAAGCACAATTAATGCTTTTGAATTATTGAATGAAGAGTTGCCTTCCTTTGAGAAATTTTGGGTTGCTAAATTTTCCCGTATTTCCTTTCAAGAAATCTCGACTTCAATGATGATAAAAGTTCTATCTTTTTATCTTTTCTACCATTCTTCCAGTAGATAACCATTCCTCATAACCCTTATGAGTATGTTATTTGCAGAAAATGATATAGTGTTGGCAGGAAATACCTTAAATCGACCATTCCCCTTATTTTTGTTTGATTATCCATAGAGGAGAGATTAAAGAGGAGGTTGTTGCCTATAAGATTATAGTTGGTTGGCTTAAGTAGAGATGTAAATATCCTTGTTTTGATTAAAGCTGTGTAAATAAACTTCCCTCTCTATTTACTTCCTCTAGGGAGACCTGTGGTATTGAGTTTGCGGGGAGTTGGTTTTTTGATACAATCTTTGGAGAATTAAAAAGAAAATAACACTCAAATCTTTGAAAAAATTGTCACTAAGCTCTGACAGGTTTTCAAGTCTGCTTTCAGTTCTTAAGCCATGATATAATTATATAAAGGCACTTTCAAGACCTAAATGTCGTTCCAAAAGTCAATTCTTTGGAATTCACCCACACCTCATCTCTATCAAGACCTAAATGCCATCGAATCTCGAGACTTTGATGTTGAGGTCTAAAATCCCGATCTCGAGCAACATCGCAATAAGTTGACGGAATGAGCCGTCTCAATCAAGATGAAAAGATACACTAAAAAACCTCAGTATGTCTCGATACACAAAGATACGAAAAATACAGTAAACTAAAATATGTTGTTTATCATTTATAAGTGTTATAAAATATGCATATATATAACAACAATGTTTTAATTACTTATATTGGAGTTCAGGTTATGTATCATCTCAGTATCTAACCAGAACAAGACATCTCATCTGAGAGACGGTACGATACTTTGAACCATGTTTATGACTCATTTCTGTCCATCCAGATACCAAAAAACTTTTCAAGGAAGCTTTTATTTTTTGGGTCCCCAGTCCCCACCAACCAACAGAAAACAGACAAAAACGAAATGTGAAAAGTTATTTTCCACATCAAATGTTTCTTTTCCAGTATTTATTTTCCTGCAAAACATACATGATCTAAGTAGAAATAGAAACACCAAGATCGCTGAGCAATTTCCTTAACCACATGATCTCACTACCGCAAACAATGTCATGTGATACTCAACTTTTGTGCTCAACTGAAAAAGTCTATTGTTACCTGCATTCTCATGTAATCAAAGGCTTGCCAAAAAATGTACAAGCCTAAAGTAAATCACCATGAATCATGGCACTCAGCCAAATCAACACTAGCATAGACAAAAAATTTAGAGATGAAAGAAGAATATAAATGAAAATGATTAGGAGTCCATGACTATAATGAATCACACATATAAGGCAATTATGTGAAGATGTCTCTAAAGGAGAAGGGTTTCATCAAGTTTGCAGTCAATGTTTATGCTCTCATCAGGATTATGGTCTACCTCACTATGACCAAATAGGATGTGATCATTGTGCTCATCATTAGCTACTATGCACTGGATCAAAGACATGGGAGAATGAATCTTGTATCGTTGTTCCATTCTATCTTGGGTTATATCCTCTATTAATGCGTAGGTCATCAAATCATTTCTTACTACCTTAATCTACATTCTTTTTGGCCTTCCACTTTTTAGAGCCTCAAACTACACGATTGGCTACCCTCGTTGATGTCGTCAATGGCCTTTGTTGCTCATCACCAAACCATCTCAACTAAGTAGCTTTATTTTAACACCCATTGCAGCTACTCCTAAGCTATCTCAAATCCACTCATTTTTTTTGTCATTCCAATTTTGCCACTCATCCATCTCAAGATTCTTGCCTCGGCTACACTTATCCTATCTACACACATTCTTCCTTGATTGTCCAAAATTTCGCTACATAAAACATAGCTGGACTTCTTGTCATCTCATAAAATTTTCCCTATGGAATGCGTTGGTTACACAGTGGACAGCACTCCAAAAGCACGCATGATACCCGGACACTTCAAAATGGGTGCCGTATCCATATTGGATACTTCCATTTTAAGTGTAAATACCGTCTCCCCACCGAATCAGCCCCGTATCCATGCCGTATCTGGGTAACATAGAGCACGTTTCTATTTTAGCCACGAAGCTTTAATTATCTGGGCAACATCGTCCTCAATCTATCCCTCCTTATGGATAATAGAACCAAAAATAATGGAAATGGTCACTCTCTTTGGGGTATCTTCTAGTTGTCAGTATTAATTGACTCCCCTCATTTCTTGTTATATTTTTAAAACTTATTCTCTTTACTGATATCTATTTTTTTCTTATTTTGTTACTTTTTTTACATTTTTTTTCTTCTAATTTCTTTAACTCTAAATTACAAGAAACCATAATTTCTACGCCTCATAGGCATTCACTTGGTAAAAGCTCAACACCTAGCCTACATTGTTGCCTTTTTAACATTGAGTCAGCCGCATCTAGAAATCTGTATAAGGGTCGCCTATGAACCATTCAAGCAGGACTCCGAAATGATGCCACTCCCAATCCGGAATCCCACGCCAGATCCTTGTTCAAAACATCCATATACTCTCCCACCATTGGCTACGGCTACCATGAATGCATCAACTTTGGTTCCAAAGACTCGTGCCATGAAGAGCTAACCCACCATTCACTTGAACAACGTGAAAGAATAACCGCAACATAACGAGACTATGAAAACAAGAAGTTGAAATTGGCAGTCTATACTCTCAGATGCAATTTATTATTTGTAAATATTAACAACTCTAGGTTCAAAATCTCACGTCAGGAAAAAGCTACACAACACCAGTGGGTTTCCCTAACTTCAAAGTTCAAACCAAATTACCAAGCTAATTCGAGGTTGAACTTGCGCAATTCATATCTCTGGAGTTTCATTATTTTATGTATCATTGTGATTAAAGCTAGCAAGCAACGCTGAAGGTACCGCACAACCATACCACCTCACTAAAAGGAAAAAAAAAATTGTTGACCTGGTGATTTGCTAACACGGTTCCCAATGCCTGAATTAAAAAAATAAAAAAGCATGTGGTAACGGTGTAGGCAGGTTACCAGTCAACCTTTTTGTCTTTTGAGTTTTGACGGGGTGGCAAAGATGTGCTGCACCTTCAGCTTGCAAGCATTCCTTCAATACTGATGGTTGAGAACATGAAGTTCTAAAACCATGTCGACAACTCTTGACATTTTTAGTGATTCAAAAGATGATATTCTATCTTCTGTCCAGATTACAACAGCAATATCAGACTGAAAGAATTGCTTTCACTAATTTAAACTCCCAAAGGTTTCTGGCAGTTGACCTATTAAAATGCTGGAGTTAGCCTGATTTTTTTAAATCCAAAATAGTTTATCACACTGTGCTTCATAAGACCTAAACTTCAAAATAGCTTAAGTGCTTAACATTTTCCTTATTTCGTGTAGCTTCAGAATGACAGAGAATATAGTAAGTTATCAGTCACTGAAAACGAGAAAATGTTCTAACTTATCAAAAATATAATTGAAGAAGAACATGAAAACATAGATTCTATTTATTTGTAATTGCAGGTAAGGAAATACCACTATGATTGGTGCCCACAGAATCCAGAAGATTGTAACAGAAAAGTGAATACATGCTTGCGCGCATGCCAATAGCCATATCCTTTTATCTGTCAAGAATAAACAATTTCTTAAAGATAAAATAAAAATCATGAAATATTAGAAAGAATAATTTTATAGCCCAGATCTCTCAAGTGGAATTCCTCTCATGCATGCATAACATCTGTACCACTATGTCGTTAGTAGATCCTCCATATGGTCTACCAGACAGGTACCAAAGATTTCCTCGTTTAAAACTAGATATATCTTTGTGGTTTAAAAAACGTGCAGAGACATTTGTAGGTCAATTGGACCTAAACAATTTATATCAAACATTTAAGAAAAAACGTACGAGATAAACTCTGTGTAGCATCCACATTCTTATCCTAGAACTGAAGATGGCCATAAACAGAAATGTGTATTCAGATTCAGTAGTACTTGCTTAAAATTGTCTTTAATATATTTTATACCACATTTTGCAAACTAACTCAGCCTTTCCAAATTTTGTACGACATATTCACAATCAAAACCTAGCGAGAGTTCACCTATCAGTCAGCGTTGTTGATTTTTGCAGGGTCAATTGTTCTGATTTTATGGAGAATTTACTCATTTCTCGTATGTTCTTATCTCACTTTTCCAACTTTGAAGGGAAACTTTGGTCCTTTATTGTAAGTGTACTTGTTGCACAATCATCGGAACGCAAAGTCACAGCTCCAAGTTCCACCACATTAAGAGATGCTATACAAGTGCATGTCTTTTTTCACTATAACAGTAATGATATTTTATTTGCCGTAGTTCCTACATCAATTCTTTTTAAACAGTTCCTAGCCCAAATATTGAATTTCCAGATGACATAAGTTCATTAAATCTTTTAAATTCTCGCTAAACAATACAGTATATTTAAAAAAGCAATAGGACTTCTATTACTTTGTAAAACAGAAATATTGAAACTATTCACAAATAAGTTCTAAATAGAGTTTATACTTTGAGAATACATGGCATAACTTTTACTGAAGTTGGTCCGTTGGGTCATGGGTGTTAATATACTATGTGCCTCCTCACCATTAAATGCATAATATGACATTGGTAGGCATGCAGGAAGTCCAACAAGAAATTCCTAATAGAGTTTTGGCTTTCAGAAAACTCAGTTTCAGATAGTTTCAGTTACAGTGTTACACTAAGAAGAGGAAGAGAAGGTTAAAGAAGAAAGGGGCTTCGGCTGCCAAGGAGCAGGGGAAAATGTAAGTTGTGGCCATGATTTCAAGTCTCCAGACTAAGTTGACTCGGCTAAGAGCCTAAGACGGGGTCATGATCAATGTGTGAATCACAATTCACACTAGATCGTCCCAACACAGGTATAACTCAGCCGATACAGGCGTGTATCATTTGTATTGCCCAATAGGTGTCGATCAATACAAACCATGTAATATAAAACTTGCTGAGACGTTTATTTTTGGGCAGAAAAAAATCCCAAAATTTGAGAAAAAGGTAAATTATTTTTAGTTTTAGGTTTCCTATTAAAATAGGAGGATGGATGATTGATACATCAATAAGAACCAATGACAAATGCCTGTCAAATGGCAGCTCAAATAAGAGTAAGTCCCACTAAGACCTCAACATACGCTCCCAATGAAGGTACTTTTGTCAAATGGAGAAAGGAATACTCTCTGAAATACAAAAGAGTGTAAATGCAGAAGAGTGTATCGCAAATTCCATGTGGGGGGCAACAAATCTTGCTTGGCAACCATTTTTTATTTTTTTGATCAGTAAAAGGGATAATATATTGGTTGTATAGTATTAGTTGAATTGAAGAATTAGGGTTAGGGTTAAGGTTAGGTTTTGAGAAGAGAGAAGAGAGGAGAAAGGATGTCTATTGTGCTTAGGTCACAATGACTCCATAAATCTTATTTACGTAGAGGAATTACAGAAAAGACAAATATACCCCTCAAGGGGGGTATTTAAAGAACTACCCCCGATACATATTAAATACGTATTTCTACGTATATGATAACAGTTTCTTGGTTGTATAGTTTTTCAGGGCTTCCTTGCTTGGCAACCATGTCTCTCCAAAAAGAACAAGAGATCCTTTTCTCAAAATGGTAAGATGGTTGGGCTTCGCAACATATACGGAATGAGCTTTTTTTTATTTTTTATAAGTTATATGGAATGAGTTTCCAACATAAGAGAAAGCAAACCCCACAAGATGAAACAAGTTAAGATCATTGAGAACTCTTAACTAAGGAGAGGGTAAACCCATGAATGTCCTCTATTCAGTTGATCCAAATAAAGATATAACGGAATTTTCAAATCTTCTCTAGAAGGCATGTACACCCAGAATATCTTACAAGGTTCCAAAAATTCAGAAAATACACTAAAAAATTATGCAAGGAAAAAAAGAGGATCTTGGCTTGCTCTTGGAATGTGGAGTTACAAAGGGGAGAAAGTGGAGGAAAGTGAGATTGAATACAAGGCATATGTCTAAGCCTCTCTCACCATCAAAACAAGTATAGATGTGTTTTATTTCAAAAAAAATAAAACTGTACATTTTTTTTCTACGATCTTTAATGATTTTTTCGAAGTTTTTCTTTTGGGTCTTGGTTTTGACTCACCGTGACTTGGGCCTGGATCATACGGATCATCCAAGTCAACTCAATCTCGGTCGGTCCCAAACAATCCAGGTCCTGAGATCAAGACCTACAACCATGGTTGTGGCCGTGGTAATGATGGGAAGTGTTAATGAGGAAAAAGATGGAGTAGAAGAAGAGGATGAATAAGAAGAAGTGAATGTTAGAAAGACGAATTATCAGAATGCACCCACCTGCTGTTTTTAAATGCAAAAAGGAAAATGAGATTTTCTATTCGACAGGTAATGCATGATGCCAATGTCACAATGTGCCTCTGTACACGTATACATGTAAAATAATGATTATCAGTAAGTAAATTCCCACCATGTGATAATTCCATAGTGTTATATAATATAAAAATCTATGAAATTAATATCTTTAAGAAATAAATATCACATTAGTAATGTCTAAATACATTTAAAACTTTTCTTTAGTTTCGTAATTGACATGAATTTATATTGCTTTACTATCTATTAATTTTTATGATCCAGTGCACCATTTAGAGGTTGTATTTTTATGCTTTTATAATTTATTTTTTGTCATATTTTTCCAAATCTTGAAGCATTTGAACTCTTTGTTTGCTTAAATCAAAAAGAAAAACAAGGCCTATTAAGAATATGCAATTCTTACCACCAAGCATGCATGAAGCTAAGGACATCTTATAATTCTCGAGGCCTGCTGTTGATGGACTTTCTTTCCACGCTCTAGTGATAAAAATGGTGATCATCAATGCCACTAACACAACTGTGGGGAAAGGAAAAACAATTCTTTTCTCGACATTGCCACCAACAAGCCAATTTGCGAGCATCTGGCTTCCAATGAGAGATGCAGACTCAAAAAAAGACATCAGCCAAAACGTGTCATTCAATAAATCCGGCCTATGGCCTAGCTGAAAAGAAAGAACATATGTATTAGCATTAGCACCGTAGTTATTTCTATATATGCCAGTGATGTGATGCAGAACCATGAATGGTGCATGAACTCTAAAAGAGACATAAGTTGGACAACAACCATGCAAAGAGGCGGAAAATGACACCCGACATCAGAGTTGTTTTCCCTTTCCAGATAGTGAAGGTCCAGCACCAAAGACTTTCTACTCTATATAATGCAAAGTTGAAGAATAACGCTCCCAAACACAAACCTTCTCATGTTCAGTCACCATCCATGTCTCGAAACTGAATGAGAATACAGATGAGGCAAGAGCTAGACAGATACTTGCAATCCATACACTTGGGTGCATCGAGACCCTCTTCCAGATACCAACGAAAAGATGGAGGGTACAGAATAGCACACAAACTTTCTTTTGACCTCTACATATAAGAAAGCATAGATCAGAGTTCCCTCATGCCACATAATCAAGAAGAAACTGTCATGAAAACAAAATAAAATGCTTACTCAAGAAATTTCTTATTCAAAGTGGCTTAGCAATATGTAATTATGAGTTTTGACATATCATTTTTGCCATGTGAAGCTTGGATCCTGACACTAGGTGGCAAAAAGCTCATCTCCAATGGCCCACAAGCACTCGCACTTGGTTGGTACAAATATTTGTCCATAACATACACACCATGGATGTGAAAACTAATCAGCAAAATTGCTGAGCCTTGGGGTTCAGTTTTCGGAATTTCAGTAGAAAAAGCACTTATATAATCTTCACGAGGCAGCCCAAGAACATTTGAAACCAATCGAATAAGTGACCCCAACTCAAGTTACAGTGGCAATTTCAGAAAACACTTTCTTCACTGATCATCACTCATTTAGAAGAATATGCACAAGTATAATAACTGAAAATTCATGTAGACAGTTTTAACACCAAAATCTTTTTAAAAAAAATCAGAAAATTCAATTTTACATTCATGCCACTCCAAAATGTACAGGCAATCTGCTAGCATTGAATATTACAAAACCAAGACAAGGGATAGCAATTTGAGGATAGAAACGATAAATACTGCTTCGTCAAGAAAATCACCACCAAAAAAAAATAAAAAATCCACTTACATCACATCAGAAAGTATGCCCAAGGAAGTACCAACGAGGAGAGAAGCAGCGGATCCAACACAGAGAGACACCAGCATCTGGTCCCTGCTAACACCATAATATGCATACTCAAACTCCCCAAACACGGATTCGAGACCTTCCATTACTGAAACAGAGAACACAAATAACCAACAAAAAATATGAAAATGTGGGCATCAAAAGAGTGATCCAAAATCTAATTTCAATCATAACTATTTACTAAAAATTGGGAAAAATGAATCTTAAGAAAAAAAGAAATTTGAACTGAAATCGACAATCAATCATCTAAATCCAATCAAAATTCCATTGAAAAATTAAAGAAAATGCAGATAGCTGACCTGAAGCCAGAGAATACACGAGTAGAAAACTTCTCTGGAATCGAAGAAATGAAGCTTGAGTCGAGATCGAAGCGGTACCAAGATCCAAGAAAGGTGAGGTTCTGTTAGAGTTCTTCGAGAAGTGAGGGAGAAGGAAAATCGAGAAGAAACAGGAGCAGAAGACGAAGACATAACAGAGGGGTATGGGTTCCCACACGACGCTCTCGATCACGACCCCCATTGAAGAAAGTTCAGATCTCAAAACCCTAGAACAGGATGAAGAGCAAGAAGAAAAAACATGTCAATAACGGAGATTTTTGCAGAGAAGAACCCAACGAGAATTCGAATGGCGGGATCCGTTTTGGATTTGGACAGTCAATAGTGGTTACATACTAAATCCCGATGAAAGCTCTGCAACATTTATTACATCGTAAGGAGTAAACTTTGATGACGATCGTCCGTCATCAACGTCGATAACGGACGTCATATGAGCCACATGGCACGCTCTTAAAGATCACCAACAGTATGGATGCTTAGCAGTTAGCACATCTCAAGGTGGACATACGAACCAAACATCAGCCTGATTAGTGATTTCTAACCGTTTATTGGACTCCTTTTCATGGGTTTTAGTTTTAACCGTGGGAATCAAACATTATTTTGGATGCTCAGATCCAATGGTTATAAATCACTAATCAGGCTGATTTTTGGCATGTAGGTCCACTTAGATATGGGCCAAACATCCATACCGTCAGTAGTCTCTAAAAATGTGCCATGTAGCTTATACTGTAGTCCGTCGTCAACGTCAGTCATCAAAGATTGACTCCATCGCAAGAACGGTTTGGGGAGGAGTAAATACATGCTGCTACTCAGCACCATAGAGGTCAGTCATCGGTGTTGGATTAACCGTAACTGTGCATGTGGCCCACCTTTACTTTTATCAAGATGTCCAATTAGTTAGTCCGTAGCCACCTGTTGGGTAATGACGCAGATGTGATGTATGATAGAGCCAGCTAGCCAGGCAGCGTAGATGCAGAATTCTGTATCAAAATTTTAATACGGAAGTCCCTCAAAGTGCCACTTGGCTCACTCTTCAAGCTCATGATTGAAAAGTGCTCAGATCCAGCAGCTGAAAATCACCAATCACGCTGATTTTTGGTGTAGTTCCACCAAGGTGTGGGTCAAACATTCATGGGGTGAGTATGCCCGAAAGAATTACCACGGAGCATTTTTTTAGGGATTTCTGTATCAACACTTACTCAGTTGGCCACCTATCAGAAGATCCCAACCGCCTGATGTATGGAACTTTGTATTGACTTTCAACTATAGCGCTGGATCATTAGATTGAACAGGCTAGTAACATGAGTTATGGCTACGTCCCACACACCCAACCAAGAGATGGCCCGGGCTCAGGGCATGCCTCAAATATAAAAGCCCGATCTGTTATACTTATTCTTGGTCGAGCTTCAGCCTTGGGCCCGTGTTAACGAGTGGGCCTGTGATATATATATATCTCAAAATCCAGTGGGGTACACTTGGATCCCAAATCCAGTGGCTGACGTTTTGAAATTCGAAATGATGCATATCGTGAGGATATGGGAACGCATCCAGCGAGTTTTGAACCTGTCAATCCAGTAACCCTACGTATTCCTATGCAAGGCATTTTGTTGGGCCCACTGACTGCATGAATGTTTAGACCACCCTTTGGTGGATATACACACCTAAAATCACCCTGACTGGTTATCTCTAGCCAGTAGATTTTAGCACTTTTTTAGATCGATTCTAGCATTCGGACTCCAGCATGTTTTTGGGTATTATATCCAACGGGTAGAAATCATTCATTAGGTAGGGCCACTGGCCCACTGATCAACTCGATCAAAAAGTGGCTGGTTCACAAAAAAGTCAAAAAACAATTGTTCTAGTTTGGAGTCTTTGGACATCCCTACACGAAATGCCAACGTCAAGAGAGTACCAAAAGCAAAAAAAAAAGTAAACAGAGATGAACACCTCCCATAACAACAACTGGTACACGTAAATCATCAAAGTCACGGTCAACAAAGTCAGGGAATCACATATGTACTGCATATATACAACACCATATTATCAGTCTCATTGACGCGCTATAAGCTTCACACCAAACCATTTTTAGGACAATTAAAGATAGTATAACCAGCATACCCAGCCTCCAAATCCTCCAAACACACTTCGGTCGAGAGCGATGTGGATTAGTCCGATTTCCTGTCAGGATAACCCAGGAGAATGTCCCCCGTGGTAGGAGAGAACTTGCAGTAGAGTAATATTTGTCATTATTCGCCTGAAATTTCACACCAAACCATGTTAGAGTGAATATTTTGTCTTCGATGATTTGAATCTTTTTAAACATGAACCATCAAGGAAATAACCCAAGAAATAAATGAGCCATAGCATGAATCTATATGTGAAAGTTTGCAATTGAGGATACCATGAGCAGGTCTTGACTTAAAAAAACACAGCAGTTCTCCAAATGTGAGAATCCTCAGTCAAGATGAAACACATGGCTAGAAGGACCCTTTTGCTTTTCAGCTTCACCTGCCTTATCACTATTCGTATACGATTGCTTGAACTTATTAGCAGATAAAATAGTTTACCGTAATATATGTAAGCTATTTAGGAGGAGATCTCTCTGATCATCTCATTAGCTTACTGAACAAGGGTTACAATGGTCACTTAAAATGATGCCTAATCTACCTTCAACTGTTCAACATCACCTGCCCAATCAGTAATGGTGTGCTGAACAAACTCGAACATATCAGTAGATGCATGGCTAACTAGTCACACACACATATAAGTGCATTCTAACACTCCCTCCGAAAACTTGCAATGAATCAAGTAATGTAGGCTTCTTCAGTGACAACCGTTGGCAAAAAGCGAGTCTATCTTGTTGTTGGCTATTTGAATAGAATTCCTATTATCACAACAGAATGGAATGTTGGACAAATAAACATCAATATCATCCAACAGTAGACACACTAGCAACCTCTTGGAATGAGCAACAACACCTTGTTTCCCACCTTTCCCAATAGATGTGGGAATCCACACGAAAAACACAGTACCCAGTAGGCCATCTCTACTTTATAATCTCGCTTGACCAGTTAAGTTGTGATGAAATATGGGCTGGTCCTAAGAATTGCTACAAAGTGAACTGAACAGAGGACTGAAACGAACTGACTAACCACATTTGCTGCATATAAAATTTCTGGTCGATAGATGACCAATGACACAAAATATAACACAAGCGGATGATAATAAGTTCATCATGATAGGAACTCCTCAATTGGGGTTTACATTATAATCAATAGTGTCAACCATATTGGCACCTGTTAACTGAGCCTAATTGATCACGTCTATGGTATACTGGAGCTAAGATAAATGACAACCTTATGGAATATGCAACCGTTAGACCAAGAAAACAACAAAAGATTCCAAGCTCTTTCATCTCAAACTGTCAGTGGAGATTATATTCAATCAAGTGAATATCCTCGGGATTATCAAGTCACCTGTGAAAATCGCATCATCTACATATATTAAAGAGATAACGCAACCAAAGGCTAATGCAGTGAGAAACATGTGGTAGAATCGTAGCACTACAGTAAATCCAATGTTTCAAGAAAATGAGTAGAGATACATCTGACAACATGAGTAACACAACTGCAAAACTATATCAAGTTGTCTCGTAGCATTGCAAAGCAACAAAGAGGGGAAGTGTTGGCTGGCAGATTGTTTTTATTGAATTATTCTTTGTCAATAATATCAGCTTGTAACATAAATTAAGTTTCTATAGAGCATCACAGATAATAGAACAAAAATATTGCAGTTATGAGAAATTAACATGTAGGCGCTAGTTTTCTTTTCGTTTCTTCTTTCTCTTTTGGCAATACTTCGCATGAAAATCATGTCATCATTTTCAATGAAAACTTTAAAATTGAAAAAAAAATCCAAATCATGCTTACCATATTAGCTATAATTTACATATACTATCTCTAATGCCTGAGCATAAGTAAAGAAGTTAAAGCCTTGGAAAAGAAAAGGAACAACAAATGAATCCACACGCATACCTGGTTCACAGGCTTTTGCATCCCCAATAGCATGACCTCCTTCAACAAAAGACTGAACTTCTCCTGATTTCCTGCAGGAAAAGTGATGGCATGAAAAAGAAAAACAAGAGTGCAGGAAAACAATTTCAAAATTGGTCACTTTCAGTTGAACCAAACTGGAAGATAATAAGATTTAACAAACTACCTTTCATCTCCAGAACCCGGTTGGTGGTGTAGAAATGAGATTAAATCTTGAGCTTTTGTTCCAGATACTGCTTCTGGAGAATCGTTGTTTTTGTCCTGTTTGAAGCCTCCCTTTAAGAAGAATTACATCCCAGAGAACATTATGAGTCTCCAACATTATCCACAGCATAAATCACTGAAGAAACCAGTAGAATTCTGCCCTAGAAGTAGAGGACTTACTTCAGGGCTTTCACCCATCCATCCAGGAACACCAGCAGAAAGAAGATTGATATACTGCTCCATAGCCACGTCTGGACTCATGTTTCCCAACTGTTGCCACGCATTCCTTGCACAACGCAATTAGTGCTCTCCATCACTCATACATAGCAGCTCTCTACCCTGTTATTATAACTAGCAATCAAACTACACCCTGAAATTTGGTCTAAGGTTGGCCCCTTAGGTGTTCTCTACAGTCAATCTATCTAAGTTTCGCAAAACTTTCTGGTGAAAAGTAATCTAAGTGGTAAGGTTATATCCCACATACAACGTATAGTGGTTAATTCGATGAATCCTGAACCCGCGTGAAATTTAGAATTCATCCCTTCAGTCTGTCTGGGTTTAAAATTGCAGGGTCAGTTAAAATGTGACCAACCATGCCAATGGGAATTGTGGAAGGGAAATAAAAATGTGAAACAGTAATGAATAGGACTGATTAGGAAAGCCCAATATCTTCATCTTGAAATCATTAATGGTATGATGGGCTAGTTAGTTCAGGGTTTGGGAATGTAAAGGTGGAAATTGTAGAGAAAAGGTCATTGGAATCTTTCCCTATATGTCAGGCTACATCTCAGCTAGAGGTGATATCTTCATTCATCATTTCTCTACATGCCCATTATCCGGCTTCTCTCTATTTATTCCTTTAGCTTCATTTTATCATCCCTTAAAGAGAATAAACACCAGAAAAAAACAAGATTTTCCATAATCTACTGTTTTAACTTTTTTTCTAATTGTTGTTCCGTTTCTTTTCTTCGCTATTTCTTCCATTTTCACTCCTTTAATACTTTTGGGTGTTTCCGAAGTTATAATATCCTTTAACATTCTTATTTTTTTTATTTATGCAGTCTTTGCTTTGGTTGATGCGTTCAACTTTTCTGTGCATATTTTGATGTGAATTATCCTGAAGGTGGTTAGTAGATTGTTATTGAAATTTATCTTAGAATTAGTAAATCATTAATTGTTTAAAGAGAATTGAATAGTCTATAATTAGTAAACTTTTTTGCTTTTTTTTTAGTTTGGTTTGTCATTTATGATTGAGAATTTGAAAAGAGCTAAAAGAGTTGAGAGTTTTCATTTTCTAGAAGATCATCAGTGTAGAACTATTGTTCTATATCATTTTCTATACAAACTCAGCTCTACAAAACTAGTCCTATAAAAGTTGACAAGGCTCAACACATGCATTGCATTTGAGTTAAATTTTCAAGCGAATTTAGACAATTCGGCGAGCAAGTAAGGAGCAATAAATTAAGCAATCCCAAGCTGGCAATCTATGAAGAGGTAAAACAAAAAACAAAAGTTAGTACCACTTTGCGCGAGCAGAAACCATTAGTGCCAAAGGTTGTGGCTCATAGCAAGGCCCTTCAGTGGCCACCTTGTGAAGCCCATACAACTGCATCTGCAAGTCACTGCCAAGCTTCAACAAGAGATCTTTGTTAACACCAGAACCAACAAATGTCGTCGCAGTACCAAAAAGCTTCTCCACCTCACTTCTCTCAATTCCCTCCCAGTCATCCTCATCACTAAACAAACCCTCCTTTTCATCATCTGCTCCGCTTTTAACTATTCCAATTTCATTTTCCTGTTCATCCTTGGCAATAACCTGCTCTTCCTTCATCAATTCCAGGCCGATTTCGTGAAGCTCCACCTTCTCAGGCTTTTCCTCAACCAAGTTCTCTTCTAACTCACCATCCTCAGCGGAGATCTTTTCTTCCATACTGCTCCTTTCTTCTTCTTCTTCTTCTTCCTTAACCTCCTCCTCCACTCCGATCTCTACCGATTCGCAACCTTCCTTTACTATATCTTTGCCGCCGTCTAGCATTTCCGATCCTTCCTGACCCAATTCTCCTTCAAATTCATCAACTTTCACAGCTTCTCCAACAAATTCAACTCTCCTTTCGCTTTCCAACCGTTGATTCCTCAATTCACCTTCGAATTGATGACTAATTTCCCTCAGTTCTTCCCCTGTTGTTAACACAGATTCCTGATCGACGTCCCCATCAGAAGCCATGGAAACTAGCTTCGCGATGAGGAAAGCGAAGAGAAGAGAAAGGGCAACAGACAAGAAGAGCTCCTGAAAAAACTCCATGGTTTCTGCTTCTTCTTCGTCTTCGTCTTCTCTTTCTAGGACGAGAGGAAAAAAAAAAGGGGGGAGAGGATTTCGACGAGCAGAGCAAAGCATATTCTACTTTGCCTCCTCTTCTACTTATGGGCGCCGACCCCACCACCTCGCTGGCTGAGGTAATAAAGCGAGGTCTCTGAAAGCAACCTGCAACCCTCCAAGAGCGAGTCAGCGACAGTTGAGCTATTCGGGAGTACCTGACTTAACAGTTTGTAACTTTCTCTGCTGGGTCGGACACCTGGCATAATATAATGATGATTTTGGCGGCTTATGTTGGATGTATCAAGTATCAAGCATTATATATCACAACATCAGGACACCCTCTCATCTAATGAGTAAAACTTCTGTCACAATGGGATTGCAAATCACACAAACACAGCCAATGAGTTCTCGGCACGTACACTTAAAAAGCAAAAGCACATTGGTACGTTGCAAAGCACTTGTGTACGTACCGAGAACTCATTGGCTTGTGATTGTGTGATTTACAATTTCGCGTGATAGAAGTTTTACTCATCTAATATGTTTAGAGACCCACCCACTAGGATGATGTCTCCCAGATTGTCATCTATAACTTGATTGGTAATTTCTAGCCTTCGGATCTGAGTATTCCAAATAATGCTTGAATCCCACGGTTAAAAATCAACCAATGAAAAAGACCACTATTATATGGATGGACAAACATCCATACAATCAGTGGTCTCTAATAAAATGTGCCACGTGGCTCATACTTTGGTCCGTCAGGAACTTTGATGACGAACGTCCGTCATCCAATATTTTCTCTTGATGGTAAATCGTGAATTCGTTTGTCTCGTAACTGTTAACTATATTTCCTTAACCTTCCAAAAGAAAAAAAAAATAGATTAGATCAGGTGGTTGTGATCATCCAAATAATGCTTTGTTCGCGCAGATCCTTCAAGACTAGCTGGTGATCCCTTCACCTTGCGGTGGGGCCTATCAACTAAATAAACAAGATACTTGATTGTGTGCCACGTGGATTGCCAGTAGGAGTGTAATCTGGGTATTAAGAGAGTCCGGTTTTGCTCACGGACGCTCACCAATGTCCATATGAGCCACATGGCGCACTCTTAAGAGACCACTGACTGTATGGATGTTTGGCCCATCCCTTCATCCGTTAGATTTATGCATTATATGGGCTACTCAGATCCAACGGATAGAAATCACCAAGCAGATTTATTTTTAGGGTCGTGATGTAACAAGGTATACCTGAGATCTTTTCATTTGCGGAAGCGGCATTTTTGGTAGTCACCACTGCCATCTGGGCCCACTGACCGCATGGATGTTTAGCCCGCCCTTTAATAGACATTCATACAAAAATCAGCTTGTTTAATGATTTTTAGCCGTTCGTTTTAGTACTCAAAAGATGGTTGTATTCAACGGCTATAAGAACGCCTTACATGGTGCTAAAAGGTGTTAAAATCTAATGGTTATAGATCACCAATCAAGGTGATTTTTGGTATGTATTCCACCAAGGGGTGAGATAAACATCCAAGCGGTCAGTGGGCCCAGATGGCAGCGGTGACTACCAAAAATGCCGCTTCCGCAAATGAACAGTTTCAGGCATTTACATCTTTTTCCTTATTTTTATTCTATTGGTCCACCTAAGGATGGGCATAGGTCAGTGGGCTCTTAGACTGTGCCCTGCGGCTCACAAGGATGTTGGTGAGAAGTAGAACTTTGGTGATGGACGCCACTGTATGAGCAACGTGGCAAACTTTAAGAGACCACTGATCGTATGGATTTTTTGCCCGATTTTTGGCCCATCCCTAGACGAACCTGCGTATCAAAAATCAGCCTGATCATTGTTTTCAAACCTTGGAATCTTTGTACCCCAAATAATGCTCGAATTCCACAGTTAAAAATCAACCCATAAAGACAACTCCAATCCAACGCTTATAAAATCACTAATCGGGCTAATTTTTAGTCTGTAGGTCCACTTAGAATTGGGCCAACCATCCATACAGTCATCAATCTATAAGAGTGTGCCACGTGGCTCATAATTGGTCCGTCATCAACGTTCTACTTGTCGGTGAGTGTCCGCGATCAAAGACGTTAGAGGAAAACCGGACTTTAAAAGACAAGTGTGATTTAGGAGTACATGCACATGTATCTTCCACCGATGTACATAACAAAGAGTGTGTCACGGAGGATGTTGCCGTTGAGTCCACTTTTGCTCACGGACGCCATGTGGCATACTTTTAGACACAATTGACCGTATGGATGTTTGGTCCCGTAGGTCCATCTAGGGATGGGCCAAACATCCATATGGTCAGTGGTCTCTAATAGTGTGCCACGTGGCTCATAAGCCTTCCGTGGGTAAAATAGCTCGTACAGCTGTCCGTGAGCAAAAGTTGACTCATTGCAGTTTGCGCTCTATTTTCTACATATGGCCCACTAAGAAATAAACACTGGAAAAAGATGTAACAAGGTATGCCTGAAACTGTTCATTTGCGGAAGCGGCAAATTTTGGTAGTCGCCGCTGCCATCTAGGCCGACTGACCGGTTGGATGTTTATCTCACCCCTTGGTGGATATACATAGCAAATATCACCTTGATTGGTAATCTATAACCATTAGATTTTAACACTTTTTTGCAGAATTTAAGGCATTCTTATAGCCGTTGAATACAACCATCTTTTGAGTACTAAAACCAACGGCTAAAAATCATTAAGCAAGCTGATTTTTTGTATCAATGTCTATTAAAGGGTGGGCTAAACATCCATGCGGTCGGTGGGCCCAGATGGCAGTGGCGACTACCAAAAATGCCACTTCCGCAAATGAAAAGATCTCAGGTATACCTTGTTACATCACGACTATCCAACTGACATAACGATCAATTGGAGAATGATGGGTTGAGCTGGACCATAAGATTGGTGATCGGTATTCCTTACCCATAGAGTAGTACAGATCAGGTGGGGCACGTTTACCTCTTTGCAGTGGTAGGGTGCATCAACCTCAACGTACCAAAGGTAATTAAATCTTATGAGGAGAAACGTATGGTAGCCCGGTGTCATCACACAATTGTAGAGAAAAATTTAATGGAATGTTCTTCCATCAAAGTCGATGGAGTATCCCAAACATAACCTACCAAATCGGATACAAGTTAGGAACAATTTTGTCTTCTTCTACACGTGGCAATGTTTGATTGATTTTGTTATTCTATAGGAAAAAGATGTAACAAGGTATACCTGACGTGAGGAAGCGCCATTTTTGTTACTCACTCATTGGGCCCACTAGAACCACTAAGGGCGTGTTTGATTGCACAGAAAATCTTCCCGCGAAAAAACATTTAGAAAATCCCTTAAATGGATGAGTGATTGCAAAGACGTATCTTAGGTAGAAATGAATTCATCTGGATGGGAAATGAATTCTGGGCTTAGTAAGGAAAATTGTAGTTTAAAAAACAGCCGTTATAATGAAAATAACGGCCGTTATAACGGATTCGGACCTCCCCCATTATGTTATAAACCGTTAAAACGCTTTAAAAATAATGGCCGTTATTTCTGTTATTTTTTGTGTTTTTAAAATTTGAATTTCAACGCCATTTTTTGATTATTTTCTGTTATTTTTTGTAATTTCCCGTGCGTTATAGTTCGTTATAACGGAAAAAGCGGTAACGCCCCCAGTCCATTATACCGTTATAACGGCCCCTTTTAAACCTTGGGGAAAATTGTCCAGATTTAAATGGATTGGTAGGGAAAATTATACAAATTGGACAGTTGTGTTTCTCCAATGAAAATGCAATTTTCTCACTTGACAAACAAACGCACCCTAACAAAAATTGCGCTTCCTCACGCAAAAACAAAAAAAAAAAAAACAGGTATACCTTGTTACATCACGACCCTATTCTATAACAAGTATAATTTCCAAAGTAAACCTTAAAGGCTTGTGAAAAAACAAAAAAACAAAAAAACCCTAAAGGTTTGTTTCTCGCTTTTTTTATACCAAGATTTTGAAATCTGACCTAGATCGAGAAGCCGACAAGGATGAGACGCGTACTTGGGAATTTGTGGAAGATCTCCGAGAAAAACATTCGCTGGCCCCTGGCCACGGGGAGCTGTTCTTTGATACCGGCTTCGGTATCAAAATTTTGATGCCGAAGTCCCTTAATCAGCCACGAAGTAGACTCTTTCGGGCCCACTGACTCCATGAATATTTGGCGCACATCTTGGTGGACTCACACACCAAAAATCAGCTGATTGGTGATTTCTAGCCATAGGATTTGAGCACTTTTCATCATGGGCTTTATGAACATGCCGATAAAGAGGCTCCAAGCCCATGATGAAAAAGTGCTCAAATTCAATGGCTAGAAATCACTAATCACGCTGATTTTTGGTGTGTGGGTCCACCAAGATGTGGGCCAAATATTCATGGAGTCAGTGGGCCCGAAAGAGTCTACTACGTGGCAAATTGAGGGACTTCGGCATCAAAATTTTAATACGGGAGTCGGTATCATAGATTTTTCCGCCCCGGGAGACTTCAATGTAGTAGCTATGTGACGTGCCATCTCCAAGATGAGTAAAACTTTTGCCACAATCGGATTGCAAATCACACAAACACAGCCAATGAGTTCTCGGCACGTATACCTACAAGCAAAAGCTCCGTTGCAAAGCACTTGTGTACGTGCCGAGAACTCATTGGCTTGTGATTGTGTGATTTACAATTTCGTGTGATAGAAGTTTTACTCTTCCAAGATACAACAACCGAGCAACGAGTAAAGCTTATGTCACAAGATGTTGTGACGGAAGCCGGACACAGCATTCAATACGAGCTACGTGGCATACTATTAAAGGACGATGACCGTATGGATGTTTGGCCAGTCCCTCGATGGACCGGTACACAAAAAATCAGCTTGATTAGTGATTTCTAACCGATTCGATTGAAGTTATTTTCATGGGTTGATTTTAACGGTAGAAATTTGAGCATTATTGAGCGTTATTTGGGTGCAAAAAGCCAAAGGTTGTAAATCACTAATCAGGCTGATTTTTGGTTTGTAGGTCCTTTGAGGGATAGGCCAAACATCCATACGATCAGTGCCCTCTGATCATATGCCACGTGGCTCGTATTGAGTGCTGTGACCGGCTTCTAGCACAACATCTTGTGACACAAGTTTTACTCCCGAGCAACTTACAATTGTAACAGCACTATGTATAATAATAGTGTCGGGCTCCAGTGACCGCCCTAACATGACAGGCTCCCGTTACAGGACACAATATGAGCCACGTGGCACATTTTTGAAGGACACTGACCGTATGGATGTTTGGCCAATCCCTAGGTGGCCCTACAAACCAAAAATCAGCCTGATTAGTGATTTCTAGGCGTTGGATCTTTGTACCTCAAATAGAATTTTCTTTTGTTGTACATAACCCTAGAAACAATCTTAAGTTTTAGAAGTGGGGAAGAGGTGTGTATAGACCAAGGTTTAAAAGGGACCGTTATAACGGTATAACGGTCTGGGGGCGTTACCATTTTTTCAGTTATAACGAAAAAACGCTCAGGGGCGAAAATGAAAAAAATAAAAAAAAAAAAACGAAAAATAACGGAAATAACAGAAAAATAGAAAAAAAAAAAAAAAGGCGCTGAAATTCAAATTTTGAAGTTCAAAATTTTAAAAATGGAAAATAAAGGAAAAAAAACAGAATGTAAAAAAAAAAATGGACGTTTTTTTCGTAATTTTTTCCAGAAAATTATTGTCGTTAATTTTGTTTTAATGAAAAATAACGGCCGTTATTTTCTGGGCGTTTTAACGGTACATAATCTAAAATTTGAGAACGGGCATTAAACTAAAATTTAAGGGTATTTTGAGATATAATTTAAAGAATTAAAATTTGATGGGGGGCAATAACTAAAATTTAAGAGTATTTTGAGAATATAAAAATTATGTCATTCATAAATTCACTCATGCTAGACCGACGTACAAAAATTCATCTTAATTAATTATTTCTATTCGTTGGATTAGAGACTTTATCTTGGTTTGTTTTTTAAGTGTGGATTTTGAGTATTATTTGGTCAGTGACAAAGCGGCACCACTATGCAACATGAGGATGGACCATATTATGAGCCATGTGGCACAATATTAGAGATCATTGCCTGTATGGATGTTCGACCTATCTCTTGGTGGACTTACGTACCAAAATTCATCCTGATTATTAATTTTTATCCGTCGTATTAGAGTCTTTTCCATGGTTTATTTGTCACTGGGGATTTCAAGCATTATGATCCAAAGGTTAGGAATCACTAACAGTGCCTATTTTTGTTATGTAACTCCATCTAGGAATGTGCCAAACATCCATATGATTAGTAGCCTCTAATAGTATTACGCATGGCTTACATTGTGGCTTATTGTATTTTTTACAGTTGTGTTGAAATGTGAAAATGTTGGATGAACAAAGAACCCCTATAAATTAAAAAAATTCAAAAACATAAAAAATCAATATTTATAAATCTAAAGAATTTGAGGGTCATATTAGGGATAAGGACTTTATACTTTTTTAATAATTAAGAAAGAGCAATATTGAATGAGCTACCGGGTGATGTGTGCTTGAATGTTCCCAAGGAGAAAGTTTTTTGTTGTTTTTTGCCAACTTGCAGGTGACATATGCACTAAAAGATAAAAGCACCTGTACTACATGAATATTCTAAAAAATACAAAGAAGAAAAGTAAGGAAGGGCATTAGTGATATATTCGAGATTTCATCCGCTTTTAAGGGCATTATTTGAGTTGTGTGGTCAGTACCCTTAAGATCAGAAAATTCACATTCTTTGGCGTCGTTTGTAAGAACAACGTAACCAATTGTTCTTACCTCCATCCTGCCCATGGTGAGTAGGAATACGAGCTAGCTTGCTCAGTTGGTAAAGTTTGTGGGTGATGATACCATAGACTTGGGTTTAAAACCCGCCTTCACCGAGTTACAGATCTCTTTAAAAACAGGCTTAATTACCTCGCAAAAAAAAAAAGTCACTAATTAGGCATAAAATGGAATTAAATGTAACGAAATCCACATAAGTGGCCTAATCAATCTTTGTTTTGATCGAATTGAAATGTGACACTTTGTGGAAACTTAGTACTTTCATCTTGACATCTCCACATCTTGGACCTAGGTTGTAGGTCGACTCACAGATCACGAGGTCGATCCACCAGTGGATAGTGGATCGGGTCATGGGTCACGTGTCTGGTTTTGTAAACTCAGGGATTGGGACGTGACAACACTAATGGCATGGTTAGTAATTAAGTAGCTATCACAGAGCTATATTGAAAACAATAACGATGGCGTGGAAAGTAATTATGTGACTAAACATGGCTTTTTTTTCCAATGACTAGTAAGCTTTTCGAAACCAAGTTATTTAATTTAGTAATAGGGTGAGTACAGTAACACGGGGCATTTAATAAACTTTTTTGTTTTTGTCAGAAAAGCATTTAATGAACAAACACGTTGTCTACTAAAAAACATGAACTAGCATGTGCCTAGGTGAACATTGTGTGAACATGTGACATAGTGAGTAATTAAGTAGTTATCAAGATGTTGTATTGAAAATAAGATCGATGGCATAGAAAGTAATCAAACATTTATTTATTTTTGAAAGCAGTAATCAAGTAATTATTGAGGGGACGTAATGAAAATATAATTAATGGCATTAGAATGGGTGAGTACGTTAAGAGGGCATTCAATGAACTGATGCATGAATTTTCCATTGTGAGTCATGCTACCCCACGGATAACCGAGCAAAAATATGTACGGTTGAGGCCATTGACCATTGGATTCAAGAGATCAACAGTTCAAGAGGCAACAACCATTTTACGCTTTGCAGCTGTTGCCACGTAGATCATGGATCTCTTGAATCTAGTGATCTTGTAGATCATGGATCTCTTGAATCTAGTGGTCAATGACCTCAATTGCACACTTTTTTTCTCTAATTATCCATGGGATAGCATGTTCCTTCCATTATTATTACCTTTTTGATAAGCAAGATTTAGAGAGTTATTATGACCTATTAGGAATATGTGAGAGAAATGGTACGAGAAGAAATTTAGTGGTTAAAAGGAGTGATTTTGAAGATATGGATAAAATGGCTTAGTAAGTAATTTAGCGGTTATGAAGGGGCTATATTAAAAATATATTTAATAGCATGAGAAGTAATTGAGTAATTGTAGAGGCGTCTTTGGAAGAAGCAGCAAAAAATGTGAGTTTCAACCTAGAAGGCAGTTTTGAAAGATTAGTTTGAATGAGAAAATATGTAAATTGTGGCATGAAAGAAATGACACAAAAAGTAATTATGTTGGTGCGGGAAACTGTTTTAGAAATATGTAAGAAATGCCATAGTAATCAAGGGGCCGGGTCCAAATCCGTTATAACGGCCGTTAAGGCATTGAAATATTTCCTGAAATCAATGATCACATGGGTTAGGCTCTATCAACGCGTCCATGGTGCCTGTTGTTAGCAACTTTTGATTAGTTGCCAACTCACCTAAGGCTCCCGAGTAGCTACTACAATAAATTCTAAAATAGAATAGTTTAACAATTTCAAACTATATTATATTATTTTAACTTACAAAGGTTAACTAACAAAAAAACCTTTCAAATTACATTATCATAATTGATTAAGTATTGGATGTGACAAAGATGCAAAGGTTGTAAATCACTAATCATGCTGATTTATTGTTTATAGGTCCATCGAGGGACTGACCAAACATCCATACGGTCAGCATCCAATAAGAGTGTGCCATGTGGATCATATTGTTTGTGATTGGCTTCTGTCACAACGTTTTGTGACAGAAGTGTTACTCCTGAACAAAGAATGCATCAAGCCCTTTGAAGGTCACCGAATCTTATCCAACTATGTGATAGACCCATTAAGGTCACATGCCCTCTTTTTCCAAGCAAACTTAATCAATCAAGATAGCATAAACAGATAAAATGAAGAATGGACATCACAAAATCGTTAGGAACCACTCATGTTTATTCGAAAGAACATATTGTTGTAGAAAACACCCATGAGAAAAATGAAGTTCAGGAAGATGAGAGAGGGAGGGCAGGTCATTGGGATTTCTCTGTTTTGGGTTTTTTGAGAGAGAGAGAGAAGAGAGGGAGGGCAGAGAGGTACACTATAAAATCCGGGCACGGGAACGTCGTGGAGGCCAGCTCCAATGTAGGAATAGAACCTTAAAAAGGTGCAGAAAAAGAAAAAAGATGAAGCCGATAGAGATGAAAGAAGTAGAAGATGAAGGAGTTTTTTAATAAGTTAACCTTGTGAGTTAAAATAATATAATATAATTTTAAAATGTTAAACTATTCTATTTCAGAATTTATTGCAGTAGCTACTGCGAAACCTGAGGTGAGTTGGCAACTAATCAAAAGTTGCCAACAACAAGCACTGTGGACGGGTTGAGAGACCCCGACCCATGTGATCATAACTCCAATTTAATTCGGTTGTTTTCAAGGTTTAGAAGGGACCGTTATAACGGTATAACGGCCTGGGGGCGTTACCGTTTTTTCCGTTATAACGAAAAAAAAACGCTCAGGGGCAAAAACGAAAAATAACAGAAAAAAGCGGAAAAAGGGCGCTGAAATTTCAATAACGGAAAAAAGGAAAAATAATGGAAAATAACAGAAAAACGGCCATTTTTCACATTTTTTCCAGAAAATAACGGTCGTTATTTTTGTTATAACGGCCATTATTTTCTGGGCGTTTTAACGGTAAGTAACGTACGGGTAGGTCCGAATCCGTTACAACGGCCGTTATTTTCGTCATAACGGCCGATTTTTAAACCTTGGTTGTTTTAAGTTTTTAAGTTTTTACCTTTTACCGATAAACTTTTTCGAAAAGGTGAGTATGTGATTAGACATTTAATGAAGTATTTTTTTATGAAAAAATATGTAACAAGTATACCTTAGCTTTATCGGATTACAAGCACGATTTTGCTACTCACTGCTCCCACTTGGGCCCACTGACTGACTGCATGGATGTTTAGCCCATCCCTTGGTGACGGAGTAAGACTTTGATGACAGGCTCTGTCACCAAGGCCGATGACACATGGTGCAATAGGAGCCCACGTGGCATACTCTTAGAGGACTCTGACCGTACGGATGTTTTTCCAATCCTATATGGACCTACAAACAAAAATTCAGCTTGATTTGTGGTTTCAAACCTTTGGATCTTTGTACCTCAAATAATTGTCAATAATGCTCAAATTTCCCACGGTTAAAATCAACCCATGAAAACGATTCCAATCCAACGCCTAGAAATCACTAATTAGATTGATTTTTGGTTTGTAGGTCCACCTAATGATTGGCCAAACATCCATACGGTCAGAGTCCTCTAAGAATGTTCCACGTGGCTCAGATTGTGCCCTGTCATCGGCATTGATGATAGGGCCTGTCATCAAAGTTTTATTCTTGGTGATACACCAAAAATCATCCTGATTGGCAATCTTTAACCATTAGATTTTAGTACCTTGTAAGGCGTAATTATAGTCGTTGGATTTAAACATATTTTTAGTACCAAACCAACGGCCAAAATCGTCAAACAAGTTGATTTTGGGTATGAAGGTCTACAATACGAGTCACGTGGCACATTTTTAGAGGATAGTGACCGTATGGATATTTTGGCCAATCCCTAAGTGGACTTCAAACAAAAACTCATGCTTCATTAATGATTTCTAAGCGTTGGATCGGAGTCAATTGCATGGGTTGATTTCGACCGTGGGAATTTGGGCACTATTGACATTATTTGGGGTACAGGACCCAAAGGTTTGAAATCACTAATCATGCTGATTTTTGGTTGTAGGTCTACCTAGGGATTGGCGAAAGTCCATACGGTCAGCATCCTCTAAGAGTGTGCGACGGGGTTCATATTGTGGGCGGTCAGCGATGTTTTACTGAGTAATAGGTGACAGGTGATATCTACCCGCGCTTATCTTGGCATTCCTTCCTTCCTTCCTTCCCCAAGTTGAGTTTGTGGTTTCTCCTCTTCTGCAGATCATCCCCAACCGGCCTCAATCCTTCCTCATAGTAATCCCACATAACATCTAGGGTTTCTGTTCCCAATCATCTGTTTATAAGCAATGGGAGGAGGCAACGGGCAGAAGGCCAAGATGGCTCGAGAGAAGAACCTGGAGAAGCAGAAAGCCGCTAAGGGTAACCCACTCCCTCTATTTTTTTTTTTTTCCATTTTTTCCTTTTGGGGTTTTCTCTTTCTCGGGAATTCACTTCTCATCCTCTTAGACCCCTCAATTTTGTCGTTCGATCTACGCAGGAAGCCAGCTAGATTCGAATAAGAAAGCGATGTCGATCCAGGTAGCTTTGTTCCTTTCATCTCGTTGATCTGGTTCTTTAAGTTTTTGTATTTGGTTCTGCAACTCTTTTTCAGTGTTTATGAGTGTTTGAAATTTTTTTGGGCGAATGTTACATTGTTACCATACTGAAATGAAACTAGAAAGAGAAGCCACCTTCGTGCTAATTTTGACCATATCTGTTATATAGAGTTGTCTAGCGATAACATTCTTGTCAGAATTAACTGGTTTCTATCCTGATTTTTAATGCTCAACTCCCAAAATTGTTAAGGAGTCTAGATTCTGGAAGTCAAGCTGTTTGAAACTGTTATGTCATCTCATCTATCATTCACATAGGGATGTACGTTGCTTGACGCCTTAAGTTATTTTCTACTTTGTAGCATTGATGCTCATAATGTTTCTTTCATACTCCGTAAGACCCTCTTAACGCATTGAAAAATGGTCTTGAACTTAGGATGTGTTTGATTTAACAGAAAATTTTCCTGAGAAAATACATATTGGAAATGACTTAAATGGCTGTTTGATTGCAACTGAGAACGCATATTTCAATCATGCGAGAAAATAAAGGCGTATTTTCAGGTGGAAATGAATTCTCACCTATATGGGTGGGAAATGAATTCCGGGCTTAGTAGGGAAAATTATACAGATTTAAAATGGCTATCTAACAATGGACAGTTGTGTTTTCCCAAGGAAAATACAATTTTCCCACTTGGCAATCAAACACGCCCTTATTGAGAATTGGGATTCTTCCTTTTTCTACCCTCAATGACTTCAGGGACTTATCATCCGCAACATCAGATGTCTAATTATTCTTAGTATGGTATGCCTATTCTCTTCTTTCCACCTACCTTGTACAATTTTTGTTATATTTGTATTTAGTTTGGAGCAATTTGATAATGCAACTTCTCCTATGGTTCGAAGTATTGTTCTGTCTTGGAATGTCTCAGCTGAGACCTCACGGTCTCGTAGGTTTCCAGAAAGATACCTGGGGGTTTGTATCAATTGTCTCAGCCAAGATGTCTTGTTTTTTCAACTGACCGACTAATAGCTCGAGACCAAGACTTTAAACCACGGCTCATCCACCCCAGCAATAGGGATTTCCACCCTGTGAGCACGAAGAGTGTCATTGTAAAGTTTGAGCTGTGGAGACCTAAAGCCTTCTTTCTCATGCTTGCATGTCAACCACCTTTATCTCTATTTAGTTCTTCTCAAAGACCCTAAAGAAGATATGTTGCAGCTTTCCAATCATTCAGAAAAACCTTCTAAATTTCAATATCTACCTTGCACGCACATGCATATATTACAACATTGGTAGATGTATCATTAACAAGAGTTTCTCTAGGTAGAGAGGAAACAAACTTTGTTTTGGAGGTTTGGAGCTTCACATTGATTCTTTAGTACTGAGACCCGTTGAAATCCTAGTTTTGCATGGTGATCACAACCCTGTTGACTATTTCAAGCAATTAAAATGAGGAGTGAACCGCCTTTTCTTTTTTTAAACTATGAGGTTTTAGAGTAAGGTAAATTGTTCTTTTTTGTTACAAATATCATTAGGAACGATTGAGAGTACAATTGGTGACCTAGAAAATTGAGATTACATTGTTTAGAGTTGAGTCGGAGACAGGGTAATTGATTAGAATCTACTCCCAAAGTGAATTGCTGAACATATTAGAAGCTTTATAGGCATTAAACCAAATTTGGCCCTTTGTATTCAGTCTGAAAATGAAATGACAACCTTTTTGAAGTACACGTCTACATTGGAACCTTTTTATGTATGTATTGTGTGTATGCATATTCCTCGCCACTTTTATAGGGCAAAGGTAAACAACTAGATTGAAATCAAGGATGCTGAAGAAGGGTAATTGACGAAGTAGTAAGAAGCTCGAGGAAGAGAATGGTGAATGGCAAGAGAGACATTATGGAATGAAGGGGATTGTGAAATGAAAAAGAGAGAGAAAAGAAGGAGAAGACCAGAGAGCTTCTAAACCATTTCAACTAATTTGAGGGATAGCAATGAACTGGTGAGACAAGATCCAGCATTTGAAGAGTAGCAAGCAAGGTGAAATCTACACAAGGAAAAGAAGCCTTGGATTAAGCCAAGTTTTTTGTGATGTTGATCATGGTTTTGCTACAATGGAAGGGAGTTCGTGCACTTTGCCTTTTTTTGTTTGTATCCTTCCCATTTTTTATTGGTAATTTTTTGCTGCAAGTATTTTATTAGCTATTGCAGTAATTCGTTTCTGCTTTCCTTTTTGTTGTTATTATCATATAAGTAGGCAAAGAATCTGAAAAGTTACAGAGGAAGGTGCATCCCTTTGCGTTTCTACTTCTCCTTTTCTCGAGTGCTTCTTTTGTTATTATTGTAATTCAATCTGTTATTTTCTTTTTGATTAGTTTCTTATAAATTTTATTAAACAAAATAAAATCAAGTGGGGAATTTGATCAACTTAGAAAGATTAAACTGCTGATGCTAGTATGTGAGTTCACATGTTTAACATCGGATTGAGCTGTAGCCCAGAAGTCAATCAAGTTCTCATTTATAGTGTGTCATCCATGTTTGGAAGATAAAATAATGTTGACCAATGAGTTCTATTTTTTTCTCTCGTAAAAACATATGTTTGTAATTCCTCATCTTGCCTCTTTTTAATTTAAAAAGAAAGGGAAGGTCAGAAGAAACATAGAGAAGAGAGGAACCATATCAGTCCTATCCAGTTACAAAAGAGGTACAGAGCTTGGGGTTAACAGTCCATGCCCTGCTTTTCGAAGTTTTAGGAGATAATTTCTGATATATAGGCAGGGGTTGAAGAGAGGGTTGGGAGAGAAATTATATTTGTGGGGCTTGATTTTAAAAGATTATGAAGGAAACTATAGGAAATTATTGCAAAAATAAGAAATGTGCATTGTTATTTAAAAAAATGATAAAACAAGCATAAAAACAGACCCATAACTCATTTTTCTTCAAAAGTAAAAACACACTTATAACTCATTATATCACAACAAACTACTATTTTGAGTTATAAATGCAATATCTATAGCGTTTAGTACATACTGATGCAGCCATGTAGGTGTTAGAAATCTTGGGACTTTAAGAAACAAAATTACACAATCGTGTCATCTAATGCATAAAAGTCAATAAGATCTTACCAATGACGTAACAGGGCATAACCTCATGGATTTTAACCTTGGGCTCTTCATCTGGATGCCTGGGACTGTATATGTCCACAAAAGTGCGAAAGCAATATATCCATCACGAAGTGAAAAACTATGGGTGCCAAAATATGTATGTGGTTTTTTGCTTTTATATACGTTACATGTTTTTGGGCAATTATTGTGCAATTTTGGCTCACAAAGTTTAAATATTTCAGATACATGCGTTAGTAAGTATTGAATACTATTTATTTTGTATTTGTTACCGCAAGTGGTTGTTTACAGTGGTATTATTGTGTTATAAGTGTATTTTCATGCTTTTTTGTCATTTCTAGTAATATCAATGTGTTCATACGTTTTTGCAATAATTCTCTAGATTTTCATAATTGTTGAATTTTTCGCAAAATTTTCCTAAACTTGTCCGCATTACTTCCGATTTTTACTGACTGAAGTTTACAACAAAGCCAAAGTTTAGCAAATGGTTTTCTAGAGCAACATTACAGACATCTTTACACATGGAGGGCTGATGCAGCCAATCTAAACCATTATTAGCCATGTGCATAGTGCCCTTGTCCACATCATGCCTATACCCTACCATGTTTTGTACCTTTTTAACTAAAAAATTGTAGCCTTGAATTTTAGAAGTATTTTATATAAACCGAAAGCAAAGGAAACTTTCCCTTTTTAGCTATCTGGCATGGTATTATTGGGTTGAAACTTGCAATGCAAGGAGATGTTGAGGTGACAAAACGTGCGGGCCCCTTCGGACCCACCACCTCAGCTACCACGTGTTTTGTCACCTCAACTTCTCTCTACACAGTAAGTTTCAACCCAATAGCACTTGGCCACATGGCAAAAAGTGGCATGTTTCTTTTGTCTTTTGTCTATTTAAAAAAAAAATCGAAATTCAATGGCTGCAATTCGTACTTTGTTGGGGAAAAATACAATACATGGTAGGGTATTGGCATAACATCTACAAGCAGACTACCCACTTTAATGGTGCAACTTGAGCTGAGCCGAGGTCAGTTAACCCAACTTACACATTCCTCTGCCCAAGCCTGATATCAGCCCGAGTCGTAGGATTCAAACCCAGCCCACATAAAAATTTCAAACTTGGGCTTAGCTCGCTTTAGCCATTGAGCGAAAATTTCAAACTTGGGCTTATCTAGCTTTTAGCCATTGAGCTATACTATATCATAGCATATGTATGTTATATTATGTAGAAGGGTTGTTGGGCTGGGCCAGGTTCTTGGGCTCAAAAAGGGCTGACCCGATCCTAAAACATTTGTGCATAAAGTGCGTTGGGTCATTCAAGCCTAGAAATTGTAGCCCCAATCAATGTGGCCAATTCAAAGGGGTAGCTATCAAATGGATGGCCTGGATTGCCCACATCAGCCCCCCCACATGTAAAGTTGATTCTACAATGAATTTCTATACTGTACCTCTAGAAAGCCTTTTCACATGTACACAACTTTTGAAGGAACAAGTTCAATGTAGGCGGAGTTCAACTCATTGCTAAGGTTTTCTTAGGGCGAAAATCCCTAAAAAAGCTCTTACACGATGCTAGTCCAAGCAAATCCCAAAATTTCACAAAAGAATTAAATAAGCCTAAAGGCAAATTTCATTCAATGATCAAAATTCTTCTTAAAATGATCTCTTAACAATTATTTATAAGAAAATAAAGCTTAAAAGATAACTTAAGGACTAAGAAATTAATCTGAACCATTGATCTAAATAACTTAAATCTAATTTTAAAATGACTAAAATACCCCTAAATCACGTCACTGTCATTACATTCAAATTTGTAACATAGTTTCGAAACTAAAGCGTCAAAATCTTGACAAAAGTCGTGACATAGCTGTTGAAGATATCGAAAATAGCTCTGCATCATCTAATAACTCCTCAATTGGATGTATGAATAAAAGTTAAGCCTCCTAAAAGTTGATTGCATCATAAAACTCGCCTCGAGTTTGCTTCGTTGTATGGTCATTCTCTCTTTGGCGTCCTCTTTGGTGGTCATTGATAATGCAAATCCACGACCAACCAGGGTCTATTTTCCTTGGATCTTCGTTTCACCATAATCTGCTCAATGTCATATAGTTGAATTGTCTCCTTTAGATGTATGAATGATAATGAATAAGAAGATCTCCATACAAGAAGATCCTCATATGCATTTTTGTGAATTAGATAATTGAACACATTATCTTCACATGAATTATCTTTATCATCGTGTATGGATCCACCATTGATATTAGTCATTTCAACTTTTTTTGAACATTTGGAAGGCATCAAATTAAAAACACCCTCTTTGTCATCAAACCCCAAACTTCTTCACCTTTACAGTCCTTTTACCTTCATCAAAATTAGGAAGCTCTTTGATCTCACTTTCATTATAGATGACATCATTATCAAAGATGCGTTTAAAATTGCCTTCGCTAACAATCTCCCCACCATAGATAGGCTATCCATTAATACAATCATCACAATGGACTGGAGGGGTTCCGGGTGGAAAGTCCACGTTGGATGAGTCATCTACACCATTGCTTGATGGATTTCGAGTATCTGTTGATCCTTTGGATGTCGGGAACTACTCCAAAAGCTGCAGAAGCCGTGGCAATATCCTGTAACTCGTTCCAACGATCCGTTGATTTTCTCCATTCTTTCTTCTACTCGTCATTCAATTAATTAGATTGTGTTTGTTTCCTCTTCTTGATAGCATGATTTATATTGATTAAATCCTCAGTCCCAAGAACTTGCCATGATACTGATGACATAGGCAGAATTCAATGCAACGCACTGCCAATGGCTTCTTAGAGCAAAGATTCCAAAAAAGCTTTTGCAAGGTGCTAGTCCAAGCAATCCCAAAAGTTCACAAAGGAACCAAATAAAGCTTAGGGTCTGTTTGGTAACCTGGAATTGAGCCGGATTTGGATTTGTGATTCTTGGAATCATAAATCTCTGTGTTTGGGAGGACCGGATTCCAGGAATTATATTTCCAATTCCGTGATTTTCCCAGAATTAGAAGTTTTAGGGGGGAGAAGAAACTTCTAATTCCTGGAATTCTATTTCCCGGCGGAGAGATTCGAGAGAATTTTTATAGGCTCCAACTCTCACACTCATCCCTAGGTGGACCTATAAATAAAAAATTAGTTATTTGCAACCGTTGGATTGGTGTATTTTTTAGTTGATTTTTAACCATGTGATATCTATCATTATTTAGGGTACTCAGATCCAAAGGTTAGAAATTTTTAATCAGCCCGATTTTTAGCATGTTGGTCCACCTAGGGAGAGACTAACATCCAAATGGTCCGTGGTCTCTACTAATGTGCCACGTGGCTCATACCGTGGTCTATCATCAACGGATTACAAATTTGTAATTGTTTGATTGTTGTCTTTTATGGGTTGATTTTTAACCGTGGGATATATATCATTAGTTGGGGTACGAAGATCCAAAAGCTTATAAATAATCAATTAGCCTTATTTTTAGTATGTAGGCCCACCTAGGGATGGGACAAATATCCATACGGTTAGTGATATGTAACCATTGGATTCGTGTCATTTTATGGGTTGATTTTTAACTATGGGATATCTAGCATTATTTGGGGTACTCAAATCTAAAGGTTAAAAATAATTAATCAACCTGGTTTTTAGTATGTAGGTCCACCTAAGGATGGGAAAAACATCAATACAGTCTATTGTCTAATGATGTGCCACATGGCGCGCCCATAATGTGGTCCATCATTAGTGTTGATGATGAACATCCGTATTTATTGCATCATGTGCCACTTCGGCTTTAGCCATTGAGATGTTGGCACGGGTTAATCATATATAGTCAAAAACTTATCAAAATAATTTTATTTATTATTTTTAAATTTTTCTTTAAATTAACATCGATAATAGTAAATTGACGGATGACAAAAAATAATAGTTATTATAACATAAAGTTCATGAGATGATATTTCTCTTATGTGGATAGATAGAAAATTCAATTATGTTAGATATCCAAACAGCTAAAATTAGAATTCATTGAGAATTCCAAGTAATTTCCACTGTGCAACCAAACACAAGAAATTTCAATTATTTCAATTGAAATTCTTAGAATTCACAAATCTTGGAATTCTATTTTCAATTCCAAATCCGTGTCCGGTTGCCAAACAGACCCTTAAGGGCAAATTTCAATAATTAAAAGTCTTCTTACATTGCTCTTAACAATTATTTATGAGAGGATAAACCCTTAAAGCTAACTTAAGGACTAAGAAACTAATCTGAAGCATTGTTCTAAAATTACCTAGATCTAACTATTAAAATGTCTAAGATACTCCTAAATCACATCCCTATCATTACATTCAAATTTTTAACACGGTTTTGAAGCCCAAAATGTCACTCTCAACAAAATTTGTGAGATAGCCGTTTACGATATCAAAAGGAGCTTTCCAGCGCATTTAATGGCTCCTCAATCAGATGTATGAATAAAAAGTTAAGCTTCATGGAAGGCTGGAAGCTGACTGCATCGATGTTAGAGAATAACTAGTTGGAAGAACCAAGAAGAGATTAAGGACCAAATATAAGAAATACAGTTAAACCTAAAATGCAAAATTATAATATTGTCAATTCAACCATCTCAAGTGGATCTAACTTTTTCCCTGAATCCAACATTATCAAATCACCAATCTCCTACTTAACATTTTATTAACATAAATAAATTATGAGTTATAGCAAGAAACTCAGATAACTCAGCAATGTGGAAAATTATTACAGAAGATTGATAGTCACGATGTTTCAAATGATTGTGTTAGCAAAATCTTCTGCTGACTTCACAATTTTCCCTAGGACAACATAAGAAACATAGCCTCCATTCTACACATCAAATGACAGAAAAACAGAGAAAGAAAACATAGGACTTCATGTTCCCACTGATCTTTGGCTCACTGATCTCTTATTTAGGCAGTGAAAAGAAAAGAAAAGGCCTGTCATAAGAGTCTTCCAAAAATCTAGGTGCAATATTGGCTTATGACAGATCACTTTAGGTTTACACAAATATTATAAATTTGGAATGAATCAACTTTCTTTTTTTGGACAATTGAATCAATCAACTTTTGATTTTAAGTTTTTTTTTTTAATCTAAAATAACTTTAAAAAGAAAGGTCTCTTGGAAGTAGGAAACTGCCCCTGCATTAAGGTACTTTTGAATATGCAAATATGGTTTCTTGAAAGTGGGACATGCATTTTCTGCATTTATACAGTAATTTCCTTACTTCAATGTGATACACATTCAATGTATGAGGAATTATTTCTTAGATATGTCTGCAAAGATGGTAAAAACGTGTCCCAATTATCTTTCGAGGTTTTTTTTTGTTATGGTTGGTTACTTGGGAATTCAAAAGAATTGTCTTAAAAGTCGAAATGTCAATAACCCATCTTTTTTTGCTTTATATTTTTTGATCTTTAGTTGGTGGATATGCTGTTTTTTATCGACAAATAAGGCATTTATCAACTTGATATGAATCAAGTCTTTAAGCTTTGGGGTTTTAGTTTGATGTCTGCCAAAAGCGTGTGTTTGCTGCTGGTTCCTTACATGATGTTCGGGTGGGTGATGGATGCAGTGCAAGGTGTGCATGCAGACATTCATCTGCACCACGTCAGAGGTGAAATGCAGGGAGCATGCAGAAGCAAAGCACCCAAAATCCGATGTTCATACATGCTTCCCCCATCTCAACAAATGAAAAGAGTTTGTAAAAACTGGGAGAACGAACTTGTAGAGATTGGTTGGGATTATCTCCAATCTCGTTACACTCTTGGATTTAAATCCCTTTGCTGTCAGGTTACCCACTTGAGACTGGTTGTGGAATATATGGATGTAGGATCTGCCGTCCCCATGCCTTTATTAGCGTTTTAAATAGGTACGATGCCCGTCTTTCTTTGAGTCCATGCTGGGAGTAAAACCCGTCTTTAGTAATCACTGGATGTTATAATTTTTTTCGCACGCAAGGTCATTCCATCAACAACAGTGATAAGAGGCTGGGAACAGCAAATGACGTGTAATCTTCTGTAGGAAAAAAATGGTGCTAATCATGGAAATGACTGAGCGTCCAAACGCACCGTACTGTGGAGCCTGAACCGGATGAATACTCGTCTATTATGTCTTGTTTTCACGTTTGCGATGGATAACTTAATATAACATGTGTTTATGTGTGCATTTTATAATGAGGAATGCTAGCAAGCAACCCATTAATGGAGTTGCATAAATGCAACCCTCAAAGACAAGAAAGGAATATATATTTTAATTCAAAGGTGTTTTTTTATGCAGTTTTTCTTGTCTTTTTGGGGGTTGCATCTGCGCAACTCCATTAAAGGGTTGCTTGTTAGCCTTCCTCTTTAAAATTCGTTATTTAACTAGGACCAAGGAAAATGTTGGTAGTCAGAGTAAAAATTTGCTGAGCGTCGATGGTCACTGTAGCCACTGACTGCCCACATTATGAGTCACGTGGCACATTTTTAGAGGACACTCGTCTTGTGGATGTTAGGCCAATCCCTAGGTGGACCTACAAACCAAAAATCAACCTGATTAGTGATATCTGTGGAGAAAACTTTCGCTCACACACAAGTGTGAGCAAAGCCAACCACACATCACAATATGAGCCACGGGGAACACTCTTAGAGGACGATGACCGTATGGATGTTTGTCTAGGCCCTCGGTGGACTTATAAACAAATATTAGCTTGATTAGTGATTTCCAAGCATTAGATTGGAGTCATTTGTATGGGTTGCTTTTAACCGTAGAATTTAGAGCATTATTGACCATTATTTGGGGTACTAGAGCCAAAGGTCTGACATAACTAATCTGGCTGATTTTTGGTTTTCAGGTCCAACGAGGGACTGGCCAAACATCCATACGGTCATCGTCCTCTAAGAGTATGCCACGTGGCTCGTATTGTGGTGTGTGATGGGCTTTGTTTACACAGGTGTGAGCGAAGGTTTACTCATATCTGTGCTGTGTGTGGATCACCCAAATCTTCCATGTGGCATACTCATAGGTCCACTGAAAACCCAATGATCGTAATCCTTGGGTACAGATCGTCGATGGTGATTAACATCGACCCATCCAATGGCCCGGACCTAGGGGCGTTGGCAGTGGCAGAGCCAGGATTATGTTCACGGGTGGACAGGGCAGCAACCGACGGTCAAAATGTCAATAATAATTGCACATGGCACGCTCTTAGATCTTAGAGAACACTGACTGTATGGATGTTTGGCCCATTCCTAGGTGGACATTAGACCAAAAATCAGCCTGATTAGTGATTTCTATTTGTTAGATTGGGCTCTTTTTCATGTGAACATTTTTTAACTGTGGATTCAAGAATTATTTGGGGTACTTAGATCCAAAGGTTAGAAATCACTAATGAGGCTGATTTTTTGTATGTAGGTCCACCTTGCGATGAGCCAAACATCCAAAGTTTAGGGTGGTTAGTTGACCCCTCCTGGCTCCGCCACTGGGCATCGGCGTTTTCCATGGGCAAAACTAAAGCAGTACAATCATACCAATTACTCAAGCTAAGCTCAATTCTTGGCAACACCTACGTTTTTTTCCTTTTTTTTTTGGAAGAATTACCATAAAAGCCGTAGTTATGAGCACGTTGGTCGTATCTGGCCGTAGAAAAAAATTTCGCCCGATTTAGTTGTGCTTTATGGCTTGGTGGACCAATAAGTCTTCTTTGGTTACTTTTACTATTAAATATATTTTAAATCAGAATGAAAAGACGACAATGCCCTTATCCTTATCCTTGACTGACATTGGTACAATTTCTCATTTACGACGCTTGAAGAATTAATTCCTTTGAAAAACTTTTGACATCCGTTTCACCATTGTTACTGGTTCAACTAATTCACTGAAACTAAAATGGTGTTGGTTCAATCAGTTTGAGCTCAATACTCAAACTTAAAATAAAATACCGACTTAACAAAATGGTTAGAAAAATAGATAAGGTATTAAGAGTGAAACGGAGTTTTAAACGTGTCTTATAAAATAAAAACAGTCAGGGAGATGAAGCTTTGCTTGTAGATTTTAAGGTTTAGTATTCAAACTGAAAACAAAATCGTGAAAATGGTACTGGTTCGATCAAGTTGAACGATTCTTTTGACAGAATTTTGTCTGATTTACTATTATTACAGGGGTTCCTCTTTGTTGTGTATTTTCCAATATTCTCTTAATTATCATCTAATTTTGTTAGTGATTCAACTAAGTTATGCTCAATACTCAAATTGAAAACGAATATAGGTTTCATGAAAATGGTACTGGTTCTACCAATTTAGAAAAAAAATTTGTTTGGTTTCCAACATTGTTACATGGGTTCTTCTTCGTTAAGATGCATTTTCTCATCATCTTTTAATTATAATCTAACTGTGTTAGTATTTCAACTAAGTTGAGCTCAATACTCAAATTGTAAACAGATACATACATCATGAAAATGGTACTGGTTCAACCAATTTTGTAAAAATGGTACTGATTCAACCAGTTTTGGGAAAATGGTCCTGGTTCAACCAGTTTCGTGAATATCATTACTAAAACTTGAGAGACGATTCTTGCTTGACGAAAATGAAAGTGATAATCATCTTCTTCAACTTCTTCCTTGAAGATTCTTGCTTAACGAAAATTAAAGTAGTAACCATCTTCTTCAGCTTCTTCCTTGTTCTATCTTCACCTTCTTCTTTCTTAACTAGCACTTGAAACCAGCGTCGCCTTTTTTATTTACCTTCAATGACACATAGGCAAGTTGCAAAGAACTATAGAGGATAACCGAGATGTTATAAAATAGATGACTGCAAGGAAATCTTTAAACTTGCACCACTTTCATCTTTCTTCACATTGAATAGAGTATAAATGAGTTGCAAAGAGTTATAAAGGAAGAAAATGGAGGAAAAGAGTTGTGAAGCAAGAAAATAGAGGAAAAAAAGTTGTGGAAGAAGAAAATGGAGGGAAAAAAGCTCAAAAGCAAGAAAATGAAGGAAGGAGCTGAACAAAACCGACGTACCTGTGTCGTCAGTCAAACTTCAAATCAAATGATACTATCAATTCAAACTGATTTTAGCTGGATGGTAGTATGGGCATTTAAAGTTGTGGAAGAAGATAAGATCAGCCCATAATATCTAACAGGACTTGAAGTCATCTCCGGGCACAGTCAATTGGCTCTATAAATGCAGCCCAACCCCGATAGAATTAGGGTAGGGCCAAAAACCTATATGACGAACCCGGCCCACTAACACCAAATCATCAATCAAGCTGATTTTGGGTGTGTATGTCCAGCAAGGGGTGAGCCAAACATTCAAGGGTCACTGAACCCAAAAAATAGGATACACGTGGCATTTTAAAGGGTCCGTCTTATCACATGGAATATTCTAACTTTTAGAATATTCGCCGAAAATCACGTGTGTCCCACTTGAAATGGCTCCACAGCTCCACATACAAAAAAGGGTCTACTCGAAATACCAAACTTCGTACAGGACGCGGTCTTAGGAGTCTGAGTTTGATGTTCCACAGGAACTTCAAAGTTTGAAGTCCCCCTCCCAAATTTCTACGCGGTGCATTCATTTGGGCCCACTGACCTTATGTATGTTTGGTCCACCTCTTTATGGATCCGTAATTTTTAACCGTTGGATTTGAGTAATATTTTGGATGCTAAAATATAACTGTTATAAATAGTCAATCAAGCTGATTTTTAGTATATAGGTCCGACAAGAGGTTGAGCAAAGTTAGCAAACATCCATAAAGTCAGTTCGCCCAAACTAATGTTCCACGTGGCATTTTGCGAGGGGGATACTTCAAATTGTGAAGTTGTAAAAGACAGCGAATATTTTCTCGGTCTTTGAGAAGCCGGATTCTTCAAGTTTCATGTGCGGCCCACTCGACCAAGTCTCGTTTAAGATTGGATTGACTGACTGACTCCATTGTCCACTGGTCCACTCTCTTGATTGTTGACCGTTTACACCGCGTCCTATTTCTCCATGTCCCTCTCTCATTCTTCCCATTCCCCAACCAGAAGCAGAAGCAAAAGCAGTTGATCTTCTTCCTCTTCTTCTTCTTCTCCTTCTTCCATGGCTCTCTTATTCCTTCTTTCCTTACTTACCTTTATCCTCGCAATTTCTCCAACCATCTCAACCAATTCCGAAGGTAAACAAACTACAATCTCTCACACTTTTTCTTCTTTAAAACTCTCTCTTTGTTCTTTGCTGTCGTGTTTGGTTTCATCATCTGGTTTCTCTTCTATTTCATTGATTTCAGGAAACGTTCTCCATGCCTTGAGAAGCAAACTCTCTGATCCCACCAATATTCTGCAGAGCTGGGACCCTTCACTCGTCAACCCCTGCACCTGGTTCCATGTCACCTGCGACTCTAACAACCATGTCATCCGACTGTAAGATTAGAATTACTCACCCTCTTCTCTTCTCTGTTCTAATTGATTCTCACCCATTATTTTCTCTTCGTTTTTACGTTCAGGGATTTGGGTAATTCTAATATTGCCGGTACTTTGGTGCCGGAGCTCGGAGAACTCGAGCATCTCCAGTACTTGTAATTCCCCTCTCTCTTCCTTTGACTGATTTTCATAATTGATTCAATTTTCTTGAATTTATTTATGTTTTTGTGTTTTAATTATACAAATTTTGTTTCTAATATTATTTGGCTAATCGCTTGCAGAGAGCTTTATGGGAATAAAATCGAAGGGAAAATCCCTAAGGAGTTGGGTAATTTGAAAAACCTCCTTAGCATGGATCTCTATGGTAACAAATTCGAAGGAAAAATTCCGAAGTCTTTTGCTAAGTTGAAGTTGCTTAAGTTTCTGTAAGTCTCTTTCCTTTGTTTTGTTGGGTATTGTTCTTTGCAAGTAAATTTCTTGATCTTGAGGATTTATGTTAATTTCAAATAGTAAACTTCTTCTTTCTTTCTTTTTTTTTGCCCCTTTTGAACTTGATTGTATAGACGTCTGAACAACAACAAGCTTACTGGATCCATTCCAAGAGAGCTCAGCACTCTTTCAAACCTCAAAGTCTTGTAAGGAAAAAAAAAGAGGAATTATCCATTTTTCTTTACATTCAGTTCTTAACGTATTTGCTTATAAGTGCGTCTCCACTCTTGAATCGATATTGCAGTGATGTCTCTAATAACAATCTCTGTGGAACAATTCCAATTGATGGCCCATTCGCAAGTTTCCCTATCGAGAGGTATTGTTGCTTCCTTTCCTCTCCCTTTTGAGGTATTTCTAATTGTAGATATATTCAAGGTTCGAACCTCGTCTTATTCAGCTTCTTGGTAAGATGACGGAACGAGATGTCTCGACCAAGACAGAAAGAGACATTGGGAAAAAGAAAAAAAGATACCTTTGGATGTATAAAGATATACTTACGTTAAAATGATTTTTAATGATTAATTAAGCTAAAAATATGTTGTTTATCTTGCATGTGTTATAAATAAAAGGTTTAAATTACTTAATTTTGAGTTTCAGTATAAGATGATAGATACCCCAATATATTGTCTCTGTAACCTTAACAGAAGGAGAGGTCTCAGCCCAGACAAAACGAGACAACCCATAGACTAACTTGGTATCAATGAGGAATTATCCCTATCATTACTCTTTTGCTTTGCAATAATACAACACAAGTGCATCCAAGCTGCATATCCTATTTCCTATTACTGTTCCCATACTAGAACTGGGCTTATGGGAACGAATCCCATTATGGGTATGTGTTTTTTTGCCATAGAAATTAAGCATACAGTAAAACTGAAGAATTTGTCATCACTGTTACACATATAACGACCCGTTTTTGGATTGTTCACAGATTGCCTTTAGTCTTGAACTGAACTGTGGGGCTGCTTCATGTGAATTGCAGATATTAGGAACTAGGAAGATGCATCCAATTGTTTTAAAACTGACTTCCTATAGGATAGTAACCAATGAAGCTTAAAGCAGTTATTCTCTTTATGATCGCCCACTCACCAGACGCCAGTAAACACTCTTAATCTTCCTATGGATGTCAACGCCATCCATAACAATCGCCTTCTCATTACCGATCAAAAAAAAAAAAAAACATTCGCCTTCTCATTTAGGAGGGAACGTGAAATCCCATTTTCTGTAAGAGAAGGCACACCAGGTCGAGTTCTCATGATCTAAGATGCCAGATTGGTTACAGTTATGGATACTGGTATGAGAAACAAGGACACAATTATTCATTTCCCCAACTTTAAGACACGTGACTTCGGGCATCATATCCAATATGTTGATACCTTGCTTTATTTTAGTATTTTTGAGCTAAGTATCATTTTTTAGTATTTACTTCATTTCAAAATTCAAATATAATGATACTTCTAATTTGCAAAGTTTGTTACAGCTTGATTTGTTAAAATGTACTATTTATATTTTTTATTTACAAAACACACAAGGAAATAGGAATTATAAGCAGTAGTACAAACAAAATGAGTAAATTGTAATTAGAAGTAGCCATGCAGTATCAGTATTAATTTCGAATCGTGTCGATGCGGGTATCTAGGTATAATAGCCGGTGATGAAATCTGAGCTATTTGTGGGATTAAATAGATTTCTTCTGAAAGAAAATTTGGCAATGGTTCACCAACCAACATGATGGACTCTTAACAACACTTTCCTTAGTTTAAGTTGTCTTGGGTAAGTTTACAGAACCTAGCTAGGTTATCGGCATGACACTGATGTGTACTTGCAAATCAAGGTGGTGGGTGGTTCGTGGAGGCTTGATACTGTTGAAAGAAGGTTCTGATTCTCCCCTTCATGAACCGGGCTGATTGCACTTGGGCACTGAGGGTGCTGGTGAGGCTCCCACAGTGATAAACTTCCTCTTCTGTGGGAACCTTCGGTGACCTTTGGAGTTCAGATGCTATCTTTCCTAGCTCCAAACTGAAATTTGTGTTTTTTTGGGTTGTTACAGTCCATTCCAATATCATCTTCTAAGAACATCTTCCTGGGTTTACTCTTTTTAATCCTTTCCATTTCAGTTCTATAGATTTAGGCATTGTGCAATTCAAATTGTTCCTTTAGAATCTCTTTCTTTCTGTGATGTGAAATCTAATGTGGTAAATTTTACTGATGCATTCCTTACCATAGTTACTTGATTACATCTACACTTTTGTTTCCCCCTTTAACACACTGGACTGCCATTTATATATCCACCTCAGAATTGGATCTTTCGTCATTCTTAATTTCCAATACAATGCATAAAGCACAAAAGCATAGTACAATAAATGGAGAGATGAGGAAGATATACTCAAATCAGTGAATTTTTTCAAAGATATTGGGTCTCACATACTGCTAGCAACATACCCAAATGTCTGAATCTTTTGCCAGATTAACTCTGGACAACAAATATCTCTCCCAAAGGTCAAAACTTTCTGGGAAGAGAACGTTAAAATGGTGCTTTTCCACAATGGCAGATGATTTTTGCTAAAGTCCAAGCGAAACATTTGCAAATCGCATCTATCTCTGGGAGTTCAAGGGACAAGTTGACTCTACCAAGTTTTGTTTGGACTCGTTGAGTTCTAATCGTGGTGCACAGGTTAGCCATGCATGAATGGTCAAAAGACACAACGTGCAAAAATTTGTCATTTTGAATTCTGTGGTTTGTGCTTCTTTAGTTCCATATGGACATTCTCTTCAAAGTAAGCTGCGGTACGAAGACTCGGTGAATTTGTTTTTAGTTTTTAGGAAGCCTGCCCTTTATAATGAACCTAGTTTTTTCTCCTAACAACACTAAAAGTAGACATCGTTTTTAAACGCATTTTGAACTTCTACCATCTGGCACTCGTGCATTTATTCTAAAATATCGTGTCTGCTATAATTGTATGTGATCACACTTTGTGTCACGACTGTGACATTGCTAGCTCAATCCTCTTTTTAGCTAATAAGCACCATATGCAGTTGAGAGTGACAATCAACTGGTATAGTTGTCACTTAACTTTATTGTCTATTTCTTATAAGCCAGGTTACTACAGTCTAGAGCACTTAAAATCTTAACTGGTATAGTTGTCACCATATGAAGTTCAATCTCAACTTTACTACAGTATACAATCACAGTTTTTTGCATTCTGCTCGTGTTGATCTCACAGGAATGCATCAGTCAAGTGCTCACTAGTATATGCAAAGTACTTGCACAGTTATGTGCATGCATGCACAAATTGAAATATGTGATGTTATATAATTGCAAATTTCTTATAAGCATAAAAACTGTGGTTAGTTTATAGGCATACATATTTACATATGTTTGTGCAGGAAAGCATGCATCACACATGTATGTGTGAAAAAAAATGTAGTTTTATATCTGTCAATCAAATAAAAAAAAAGACACTGTTTTGTATCATTTCAATGGCATAGATACATGCAATTATGATGTACCTACACCCATATATGAGTAGGAAATTTCAGACTTGGAACATAATTCCATTTTGTATGTGGGTATAATGATTTACTAGAGAGAAGTAAAATTCTTATGGGCAGATCCCACGATATCTGACCCCAACAATGAAGAGAGTCACTCTTTTCTGTTTTGTGTCAGTTTAGTTTGCTCCTATTGGGTTGAAACTGGTGAATACACAGGTGGAAATTGTAGCATGTCGACGAAAATCTTAAAAAATCTTATTACATTGTTTACCGTGTCTAAATAAATCTGTGTTGCAGTCCTTACTCTCCAGATCAATCCCAACTTATCTTCATTCCGATTCTGAACTAATCTGTTTTTCTTCTTGTTCCGTTTCAGTTTCGAAAACAACAGCAGACTCAATGGACCCGAGTTGCAAGGCCTGGTACCTTATGACTTTGGATGCTGAAGAAGGCTGTTATTCCATGATCCTTCCTGCCTGGTCATGGCATGCAGTATGGTTTATTATGCTAAAGGTTATTGAATTGAGAAAATACAGGCCTTGTGCTTTATTAGATATATCTGAAACAAATATATTTATGCTCAGACACATGGAGAAACCTTGAACGAGCAAATAAGATATTAGTGAGCTGATTTGAAATGGAAACTGTGTCCATAAACATACTACTTGCAACAACAGGTTGCACAAATTAGATGGAAGCTTTCTGGCCAGAAACATTTGGTCTTTTGAAAGTTGGGTCCCTCGTAGACTTGGACAGGGCCAGTTTGATAACAACATTGGTTCTACCTTTTTGACATTTCAGGAATATTTTTGTCATTATGTGAAGAACCAGATGGCTATTTGAAGTTTTCCGAATTGATTCAAGGGGAATGACATGCAATTGTATTATTCTGTTCGACCATCTGATCGTATGCAATCTTTCAGATTGAGTTGTGTTCTCGGCTGTGGATTCCAAGAATCCAATGGTGGTTGATAGCGTTGGGCTGGCTTTCACTTTTTTTTACTTTTTGCAAAAGCTCAACCACCAATGGATTCCTGAAATCCACGGCTAAGAACACGACTCCTTGAGAGGGGTCAGAAAAAGGACAGTATAAAGGACTGGGGCATTACCGTTTTTTCCGTTATAATGAATTGTAACGCTCGGGGGGAAAATGGAAAATAACGGAAAAAATGGCGCTGAATTCAAATTTCCAAAAACGGAAAATAATGGCCATTTTTTCCAGAAAATAACTGTAAGGGGAAAATAATGGCTGTTATTTTGTGAGCATTTTAACGGTACATAACGTGGGGGGGTCTGAATCTGTTATAACGGTCATTATTTTTGTTATAACTTCCATTTTTTAAACCATGATATAAGTATCCATGCAATATCTGGTACTAGTGGTGGCATACATGGTATTGTATGGATATGGGCATGTTGAAGTATCCGAGTATCATATAGTAGTGAACCTTCAGCATTATACTTTGTACACCTCGTCTGGTTGTGCATTCCTAGAGATGGTGCTTATATGTTAGGGAAATGGGAAACCTACAAAAAATAAAACATAGTATCCATGGCCAAGTCCTTGTCTAGCTCTGTGAGTCCACAGATTTTTCCCGAGTTGCCCTTAGTTTTGTGGAAAAAAAAATATAATCTCAGAAGAAAAAAAAATGATTTGGTCCAAAGTTTTCGACATCTATATTTTTCCACCCATCTATTTTTGTATGTTTGGTTGTCAAAAAACGAAGAAAAAATCTGCAACTTCCATTGTCTTCAACCCACATGGCATTCAATTTACTGAAAAACAGTTTAATGAAGAAATTGAAGTTGACTGAAACTTACAAATGGAGGGGAAAAAGAAGACCACAAGTCTCTAAAACTAGAAAGTTCCTTCGTTAAACAAAGTAGTTGTAGCTTGTAGGAGTCCTTTAAATCTCATAAGATCTTTAATCAGAAAGCAACTAAAACTATAAGAACAACAAATCACGCACCTAATCAAATCCACATAATAACCTCAACTAAAATCTACCAAAAACCTAGAAAACCCATTAAGAGAAAACAAAAATTTGAGCTTAGATTATTCATCCTTGTCACAAGAATTTCGTACTCATTCAAACATGCAGGCCACTCTCTCTCTCTCTCTCTCTCAAGAACTAACTCAGAGAGGGAAAGGGGCTTCGGGCACAAAATCAAACTCGTCAAGCTCGATCTCAGTGTGTGTGTGTGTGTGAGAGAGAGAGCTTAAAGTCGGTACGTTAGTTTTTTCACTTTTTTTTTTCTTCAAAAGTCCTATTTTTTTTTTTTTTTTTCATCTTTTACACCGGACACAATGCAAAAAATCTCGATAAAAAAGGTGCGTCATGTACTACTTTTTTCCGCAGGTCAAACACAGCCTAAACTAACACCAGAAAAATTGCTGTGGGATTCCATCATTCCTCTTGATAATGGCACTTTTACACTACTTGATGAATGCGTTTTAACTTTTCTTGTAAGAGCTAAATGTCTTGTGGTCAAAAGGACATTCAGCTATTTATATACTCGGAATTCTTGGATTAGCTAATTCTGTTTAATTCATATAATTATGTACTCTCAAGCATGCTTTAAAACCTCATTTCGAAGGAATGTCTCGGTCAAGTGAAAACCGAGAATCTCGGAATCGAAACATTCTTGAGTATTTAAAAAATGACAAAATAGGCAAAACATTGTTAAACACTCCCAAAATCATGAAATTATATTTTCTCTTTTCTCTGTTTTTTTTCTCTGATTGCATCGTAACGTCTCGGTTTGTCTTGACAAAACAACAATGTTTTGTTTCGGTTCTCGGTTCTCTTAAATTCCGAAATGACGAAACATTACAAAATTTTAAACCATGCTCTCAAGTAACTTCCGGAGAAAAAAAAAAGTATATGGGTGAACGAGGCTTTGTAAGATAAATAGTAAAGATCACTAGATTGCAGAGCCAACACCATCACAAGCACTGTTGTAGGTGGGCTCCATCACCATCATTAGCACTCAAATTTGATTATGCATCAGCACATCTGTATCAAATCCAAGCAGTTGGCAGATGTGCATGGTCTTGCATACAGAAATAATCAAACACAAGTAATGAGAAACATTCCAAGGCATAAAATGATGTTTCTCACGATTAGCATGGTGGGCAGTAATGGTGAGTAGTATTAAAAATCATATAATTTAGAAGCGTAAAATTACGACTGAAAATCATCATCATACAATAAATTTCTCGTGAACCCAACTTAAACTGCCTACAATTGAAACAAAGCAGCCACCCATTATGTAGAATATGTAATTTAATGGTAAACAAGCTACATCCCATATGAACAGCACCACTGAGCATAGTTTTATGTAGAACAAGGAATCTACCAGTAGCCCGGGTGCCATTGTTACTGCGTCCGCATCCTGCTATTCTCTGCAGCCCTCACTTGAAAGAAGTATGGATGGGCCTGTAGCAAAAATCAAGAACATATCAGATTGTGTATCCAAAGATTCTAAAATGGTTCTCCAGAAAAAAAAGTTTGTATTAGCAGTTTGGTTGCAAAAAAACTGGCATACAGAAACAGGGCACTCTTAGAGGACTCTGACCGTATGGATGTTTGGCCAATCCCTAGGTGGACCTACAAACCAAAAATCAGCCTGACTAGTGATTTCTAGGCGTTGGATCTTTGTACCTCAAATACTGCTCAAATTCCCACAGTTGATATCAACCCATGAAAATAAGTCCAATCCAACTCCTAGAAATCACTAGTCAGACTGATGTTTGGTTTGTAGGTCCACCTACGGATTGGCCTGACATCCATACGGTCAGAGTCCTCTAAGAGTGTGTCACGTGGCTCGTATCGTGTCCTGTAACAGGAGCCTGTCATTTTAGGGCTGTCACTGCAGCCTGACCCAAAGAAGAAAAGCTTTTGCCACCACAAAGAGATAAATATCAAAATTTTAAGCAATCCAACAATTGATGATCATACAAAATAACACTGAAGAGCTAGAGAATACACTGAAGAGCAAAGATGTTTCAAATTGAGTAGCAAAAATTCTGCAATTGCTTTTCTGGTCTCCAGGATAAAAATTCCAATTCCTAACAATGGAACTCAATAGTAGGTGAATTAGTCTTCTTCACTGACATGGGTCTGTATAGTGATCAACAAAAAGTTTTACAGAAAAAGGATTTGTATGTTGGAAAGTGTTGATACAGAAAAAGTTTTATGGCATTTATAAGCAAAAAATCATTTCTAGAAAACTTATTCAGGGCAACCATACAGAGCCTTAAGAGTTGAATTTTGTACACATGGTTACATTTTGGAAAATGAAAATTTATGTGCTTCAAAAGATTTAGTATACCATTTCACAATTTTTTTAGTATGCAGCTTTTTTTTGGGACATTCTAAGTGAAGCTTTTCAGTACATAAGAAGTATAATTTGACATCGTGGAAAATATTATATAACCAAAAAAGTTGCCCGTGTAATGTGTACGATGTGTATTCGTAGCCATTTTACGACATACATCAAGGCATGAAACAGAATCGCACATGCTAGACATACGGGTCACAACAAATGTGTATTTAGATCAGATCAAAATGATGCCATGAATATACATAGATTCATAAGCAAAGAAGGATACACTGCAGAGAAGAGAAAACTCTGGTTGTCACTGGTGATCACAAAGCAATTATTGGTAGCGAGAAATACATAAAGGGAAAGGACCGAAAATAATAGTCCATTAGCCCATATAAGATTACCATGGCTTCTCTTGCTGTAAACCTATCCTGATGATCATAGCGAAGAAGTTTATCAAGAAAATCAATGGCCTGCATGTCACACAAAAACCCTTGAAGAATTAATAATAGTAATACACATCTGAAGAATAATGCATTTGGCAGTGTTCAAAAGAAGAAAAAAAATGAAAATAATGCACTTGGCCCAAAATCAAACCATCAAAATGTTTTCTCAAAACACACAAAAGGACTGACCTCGGGGGAAACTAGATGCTGATTATCCGCATTAACAAATTTGGACCAGGGCTTCCTGCTGTGCCTGTAGAAAAATGAACACGTCAATGAATGACATAAAGATGAGCATTTCTGTTCCTTTTTATCAACAGCATTAAATGGAGAAACCCAACCACATATGTGAGCTGCAGTTCTTGGGCTACTATTGCAATCCTACATGTTCTGACAAAAGGCCGTCATTTGACTAGATCACAGCTTCTGTCCAACACTAAAAGACTAGCTCATGCTAGAGGAGAAAAAACGAAGGAATCGGGGGCTTAGAGGAATTACCCCACTCTATTTCCCATTTTTGTTGTGTGTTTGAACTTTGAACTAAGGAATACCTATGCTCGACCTTTGAATTACCGTAATTCAAAAGATAAGAGAGAAATACCAAATTCAAACTACTAGAATTTAAGTCAAAAAGTATACTTGAATTTCAGTTACTACTACATTAACACCTATAACCAGTTGTTCTGGGCCAGACATCCGGAGGCCACCGCTTAAGCCTAACAAATGACAAATCTGCCCCCCCCTTATTGTAAGGGCCATAAATTATCGCTTATTAATTAGTAAGATAAGACCTATTCCATCTCCAAAATCTACCATGAAAGAGTAGGGTGGATTGAATCTCCCCAGGGAGAAAGAAGAATAAGAAGAGATTTCGAAGGAGGTTGGGTCTTAATTCTACCAGGCTACCCACCCGACGACGACTTTACAGTTTAGGCTTCAAATTCGCCACTTGACTGCCCATCTATATGCAAAGATCACAAATTCAAGTCAAACATACCTCCCAACAAGAGCATCAAGTTGAGGATCAAGCTCCAAATGATATTTGTTTAAATAAGCATTTAACTCGTCTGTCCCAAGTACCTGAGGAAAAGTTACATCTGATATCAAACTACTAGTTATGTAAGCCTCACACAGAAATTTCATTTGTTTATAGTTTTTCTGGCAGAAAATCAAGAAGACTGAGAATGTTTTATATAGGAGACACCACTTCTTTTGCTAAAAGGGTGAATCTCCCACCAAATGGCCAGAGAACAATGACTATTAATTGAAGAGATGAAACCTACAATAGGGTCGTTTGGTGTTGTGTGGCAGCTGTGAACTTGTGGGTTCATTGCCAACTTACCACCCACCCACTCCACATGCACCACAACCACCATCACCAAAACCAAAAAAAAAAAGAAATGAAATAAAATTGAAGGGAGAAATAAACCCTAACTTAAAATAAATGCATCCCAACCAAATAGATTATAGCTTGTAGTTCACCAGTTTTACCGAGTATCCTCAATTGAGGAAGTTATTAGTCATATTATATTGAACTTATTCTAGGAGAGTGTTAGAATACATGTAATTAGTGAATGCCATAACCTTTAAATCGACCTTTTTTTTGTACATACAAGGGTAATGGTTGGTGAAAAAGGAGAGAATACGGAGTACATCTAGGCAGCCTTTCCTGAGATTCTTACCTTCTATCTCCCAATTCTTACGAAATAACTAAACTACCCCTGTATGTAAGCATTTTTTTCTTAATTGTTGGGTCGAAAAAATTCTGGTGGAGGTTGAGTTCAATAACAGCATGAATTCTAACAAACGAAATGGCCCTGCATGAACGTGGACACTATCACGTACAAGTAAATATATCAATAACTTCTAATCATCCAAATAAAACATTGTAAGCAAGAATATATTGCATGCTAAGATGCAGTTCCTGAAATAGATTTTATTTCACTGAAGTTGTGGAAGTTCAAAACAAGTGATTGCGTAATTAACTTCATATAATTATAAAACCACTTGGTCACACACAGAACTGATATTACCTTTGCAATTTTGACAAGCTGATCATGATTGTCATGACCATAAAAGAATGGCTCCTTGCGAAATATCTGCAAAAGAAAACTTAAGTATACCCACCATGTTGAGCAATGCGAACATGCTAAATAAGCAAAACAAAACAATGTAAATGGCACTTCAAGAACTAAAACATCCTTAGTAGACTAGATAGCGTTTCTCCAGTTGAAGAAATTCTCACCATTCCTGCAAACATGCAGCCAAGGCTCCACATGTCCAAAGAATAGTCATAGTCTTGCAAATCCACAAGGAGTTCAGGCCCCTTAAAGTATCTGAAACAAGGGTGCAATTGTTAACTTTTGTTTTTTGATTAGTATAAGTGTAATTGTTAACTTTAAGCAAATATAAATAATGCATGTGCCTGATATACATGAACTAAAGATACTACTGTGAAGTTCCAATATACTTTGGAAACTTCGTCACCTAGTCCACAGAACATCATTAAAGATCTCCTATGAGCATTTAGAGTAACATCAGCTGATCTACCACATGAATTTGCATTTAATTCAATCTCTAAACAAACATCAAGCTCATTAGAGTTTCGTTTCCAACAGATAGTCGAGGCAAATAAGGAGAAGCTTAGTAGATCATCCACTAATTGGAACCGTGCATTTGGACATTACTTCAAACATCATAGCATGTCAAAGCATCTCCTGAACGAAATCCAATATCATTAGTTTTTTCGACTTTCCTTTCACAACCACCAGTGCAATAGGAATTTGGTAATTGATATAGTTACTCTCTCAAGAATATGTTGCCTTTTCCTTCTGCCATATCCAAAGTAGATATTACATTCTCTAGAATATAGTTCATCTTCAAATATCATATCATGTCAAAGTATATCAGGAATGAAATCCAATATCATTGGATATTTGGAATTTCCTTCAGCACCACCAGTTCAGTAGGCAATTTGGTGATTGATATGGTCTCTTTAGAATATGTTTCATTTTTCTTTGTTGTGTCATACATCATGTGAAGCTTGGTTCGTCTTATTAATAGCAGACAGTACATCTAATACTCAAGAGACCTTGCTGTGTACAGTTTCTGTCTTACAGTCTTAGAGGCATCCCCAGTTTATTTAACATTGATCTGGATACTGGATAGTAATTGCTTATGATTGCTTCAAAAAAGTTATACCTAACAGAGTAAATGGCATTAAGTGCAGCTTGTTAAGCAATAGCTCCCTACATATTCTAGCATTTTAAAACTAAAAATAAGAACATTGTACTTTTCAAGGTGTTAATAGGAGAAAGTTACCCAGGAACCCCAAAGTACACTTTTGTTGTTTGATGGATAATTACAGATTTATTTACTCCTCGTTCATGCCAAATTTATAAGAAAATATAGCCGGGATCGAAATTCATACCAAATATACTCTTTTTAGTAATTTCATCATTTAACAAAACAAAAGTAATAAAAAGTACTTTCTAATACCACAGTATATTATTTGTATAATTTCTAATCCTACAGAATCATATATTAATTGAAAGAAAAGGAAAGCAAGCAAGAGCTTCCTATGTCATACATTGCCCACGCGCACATGTGGCCCATTAGAGATGACCCCACACCGGGAGGATGTGCACATGGGAGATGTTGCTACATTCGGGAGAGATTGAGAGTGCACATGGCGCGTACGATGAGGCATATTGTGCCTGGGCCCATCTACTTGGGTCCGTGCCCAGTCTTTAGGGAGGATTAGGTTTTGATTATTTGGTACTTTGTTTTAAAATATTCCAAGTAATGTAAATCTCCACCCTTGCTTTAATCCAAGGGCCGAGATTAGATTAGGTCTTTTTTTTACCTCTTTGTTTAAATACTTTGCTAAAACCTCATTAGGGTTGGTGAATCATAATGAATGTTCACTTATAAAAAAAAAATCATAATGAATGTTTGGAATAAATGAAGAAAAGGGGGTACACATGTGCTTCTTTGGATTTTCCCTTGACGGGTTTGATGCGAAGCCAATAGATCGGATCTACACACATTCCAGGTATTTTTCTTGAAATTTCTCTCAGATTTTCGTATTGATCCCTCTCTTGACGTCACAATACCGTCTAGATGTGTTGAACTCGACTCAAAGAATCACTTGGGGTTGGCCTCAATGTGCTGTTGCTCGGCACTCCAACCATCAACCCAACCACCAACCTGCTGGCCTGCAATACATCAGTATGTTTCTCTACCCACCCACGATTCATTAACCGGCTGCCAAAACCCCAAGCTCCCACCTGTCACCACTTGTCCAAGCCATTGACGCTGTTATCGTCAGCCCCAAAACCCCATATCTATTGACGTCAAGTCCCAAGGCCCCTCACCTACTAACATCACCCCCTTTACCCTACATTGCCTACCACTAACACTTAACCCCCCCTCCCTCCTACATCCGTCACCACTCCCAAACCTATAAGACATGTTGCCGCACCTACTCAGCCCCCTAACCTATCAACTGACCCACTCAAGGTCCAGAACTCCCTAAGACCTTCAGCCTTTTAACCTTTATCCCTTGGACCCCTCTATTTGTCAACGCCAACCATCCTCACTTGCTGCTGCCAACACCAACCTTTAACACTACTGCCATCGCCCTATTCCTCTCATAACTCCAGTCCTAACCCTCTATCAATAGCCATACACCTCTCTCCTCTATAATCAAAACCCCTATCGCCCTTCCTCATTGTGGATCCAGCCCGTTGAGGGTGTTCATTCACCTCACAATCACACCCTATATACTAGCCGATTGTCCCTAGGCCCACCAAAACCCAGCCCCGTTGCCAATAATCACTAACGGCAAACCCACTACACGAGTGGCCCGCCATAGGCCTGATTTGTGATGATAATTGTTGGGTTTCGATTTTGTTGACATTTGATTCAGTAATGCCTCACCATGGCCCGGATTACATTGTTGTTATATTGCTTGTCGAGTTGAGCCTTGGACTGTTGTTTCAAACCCTCGATTAGGTTCAAGAGACTACACGTTGACTGCGTGGATTGAAAGTCTATGGAGGTCTAACACTTCCATTGATCCTCACAAATAACTATTTGAGGGTCCACATTGTGGAGTTGTGATTCAACCCAAAACCCTCATCTAGTTACCTACGTGTTATTCCTTGAAGACCGTGTTTGGTAACTGTTTAATATATTTTCGTTGCTCTTGGTAATTAAATTTCAATTTCAGCGTCGCATGTTAAACCACATTCATAGGTCCTGCATCATTCTTTGTTGAAAAATAAACCCTATTAAGAGCAACCATAAAAAATTAAGCTCAACTACACCTTCTCTGGGAGGATGCCAAGTTGCGTTATAGACATGGGTGATGGGGAAGGACAAAACCAAGAGCTTCCATTCTCTCAAAATATTATCCCACTTAATTCCTCTAAACTGCTTAGAAATAAAAAAAAACAAAGAGACACCTCGGCCTTAATTTTTCCTATATTGGCAAACGAAGGGACTTCTAGATATTGCGACCCTGCTTTCCAAATGGACCTCCTTACCATTAAGTAATCAAGTTCAAAATGTCAAAGAGAGAAACTCCACGTCTTAAGAAGCAACACCAAAATCTCCTTAGGCACATTACAAATCCTAAGGAATGATATTAGTATCCATGTGTGTGTGAGTTGTCAAGATATTCTAACACGTATTTTTTTGACACAGCTATGTGGGCCCACGAGGGGATGAGTCAAGGCCTTTTTAATGAGGATGGTCTCCTCACCATAGAGATTATCCAAAAAATAAAAAATTTCTGAAATTTCTAACCTTATCAAATAAGGATTTAAAGTTAACAGCGATACAAATGGTCCAGAAATATCTAGCTTGAAATCCACTTTTCATAAGGCTAGAAATGTCAAAATTGGCTGATTTTTGGTAAGGATATTTCCACAGAGAAAAGATCATCCTTACAAAAAGTCATTAGAATGAAAATCCAGGAACTGCAAACTTAGATAAAATAATAGTGCCCATGACAAGTCATTAGTATGAAATGTATGGGAAGGTAAACAACCACATGAATTGCTATAATGATTCAGCATGTCTATGAATGCTTACCTTGAGGCTACACGGACATTGTATTCCTTCCCAGGATGGTAGAATTCAGCAAGACCCCAGTCTATCAAGCGAAGTTTTCGCAGCTCGTGGTCTATCATAACATTGTGAGGTTTGACATCTCTATGCATAATTCCTTGTGAATGGCAGTAATCTAATGCCTGCAAATTATAAAAGAGCGTAGATTAGTTAAGCCATCCAATTCACATTTAAGACATGGTTCTCTACGATGTGAAAACTATCAAATGTCGCCAATTCAAGAAATTAAACAAAATCAAGAGATCAAGATAAAACCAAAGTATAAGCAATATCAATGTAACAATGACACGGAAATGTTTACCCGTGTCCGACACAAATATGAGGTGTGTAACACACCACCTTTAAGAAGTCCAAAATGCAAACACATCCGTACACATGTATTATAATGCAATATCTTAGTTATAGAATTATATTTAAGTTAGAAGTTTTCTTAAATAAAAATAAGGAATACACAAAAATTAAAAGAGAACACATCCATACGCTATAGAGCTATCCAATAACATAATAAATATTCGTAGATTATAAGAAGGAAGACTATCAAACAACTATAGTTGTGTTAACAACTTAACAAAGTATCGTATGAAGGATTTTTTTTTTGATAAGTAAAGGAGTTGTTTCTATTAAGAGGGGGAAACCCCCAAAATATTACAAAAAAGGGGGAGACAGAGCTGAACAAAAGAGCCTAAACCCCAAAAACAAAAACCCACAAAGAGAGTCCCATAAAGGTGACACGGTCATACATGTTTGGATGTGTCAACACGTATCCATGTCAACATGTGTCCAACGCAGCAAAATACCCTTAAAGTGTCGTGTCCTTGTCAAGGCACCTCCTAAAACTATTCATAGCTATTTTCATATTTGGCTAACAATCGGCCACTTTTACCAATGAGAGCTTTAACAAAAAGGTATTATCTCCAATTGGTTCTTCAAAATAGCTAAGAGATCTAAAAACATTACCAAAATATCTCAAAACTTTTAGTAAAATTCAAGAGAGCATATATCTCGCCTTCTTCTCCCCCTCATCTATCCAGAGTACACTCATCTCATTCTCTCGCCATGTCAAGTAGTGAGACCCACTAATCCTTTACCACATCATATGCCAATGCAGATTTCAATGCATTCTTCTCCTAATCATGTCCACCCACAACAAATACTATCCATCAGAATCAAATGCGCAAGCAAAAATGATAGTGATGCACTAGGCATATCGACACCACTCTGCCACGTTGAAGATACAAAATCATAAAAAAATACTCCGCATTCAATACCTCCCAAGTCGTGGATTCTATCCGCCAATCACCACCAAATGTTGGCCAACTCTGGCACATTGGCAGAACAATGGTACCCCGTCAGAATAACTGGGAACCGACGACAGCTTCCCCCATATTTGATGGCAAAGAACTCGAAGATGTTTATTGGATTCGAGATCTCTACTCTGCGAAAACTAAATGAGGCAGTACAAAGCCACACTAATGGCGAAGAACTCGAAGATGCTTGCTAGGGTTCTGAGAAATTTAATCCATAAAAGATCAAATTTCACAGCAAGTAGGGCTGCAACTTGGACGGGCTCAACCCGAGCCCAACAGGCTCAACTCGACAACCTGACGTTGGGCTCCGGTTGGGCTTACCTCTTCGGTACTCGGGCTCGGGCTAGGTTATTTCCAACCCGATCAAAATCGGGTTGGGCTCGGGCTAAGGTCTTGTGCAACCCGAGCCCGACAATACATAAAAATAGTTATATAATACATATATTATTAGTTAGTAGCCCCAAATCCCAATCTTCTCTCCTCCTTTCTCTTTAACAACCTCCTCTTAGTGATAGGGTTTTACCCTCTCCCTCACTCCATCGCTCAAGTTGGTAGTGACTCATGTTCGGTGTACAAACAGTCGATGCTCCCCCTATGCACTACCTATGTTTGCTTGTTGTGGCACAACAGGAGACACTGTAGGGCACAGCGGATGGTGGCGGAATGCCTTGCACGGGCTAAGCCACCATTCGTGCCAGTAGTGGTGTGCTACATGCTTGATGCAGACTCCTATATGTATTATGTGGAGTTTGAAAGAGCAAGGCCGATTGGTTCAGGACCATGGCAATGCTTGGTTGGGTCGGTGGATTGGGGAGATGGTTGGATGATATTCGACGGTGGAGGAACTCTGTCACAATGGTGCTTGCGCAAGGCTGATGTGTCCATACTTCAATAATCTTGCAGTTTGCCAAAATCTTACAGGTATTTCGGAAAAAAAAAAAAACCTAAAGTTTGCCAAAAATCTAACTTTGAAAAAGGGTGTGAAAAAACCCTAAAGTTTTGACGAGGAAGATGTAAGGAAATAAATCAACCCAATCGGGTTGGGCTCGGGCTCGGGCTCGGGCTCATAGTCTTGAAGGTCGGGTTGGGCTAGGGTTGACCGCCAACCCGACACAACCCACCTGAGTTGCGGCCCTAACAGCAAGTGTGTTTTGCTACAACGGACTTAGTACTTATAGTGAAGAACAACAACCTAGGTAGTAATGGAGGAGGAGGAAGAGGGGGAGTTGTTCTCTACTCTTCCGCTTCTTCTCCGAAAACCTCGAAGATGCAGAGATCGGAGGTTCACGACCTTTTGGCCTCGAGTTCTTGGGAGTGAAGGATTACGAGGAGTACGAGATGTCTTTGTACGGTGAGATCACCCAAAAAGTTTTCCTCGTCGATGTTGTTGGAACTCTCGTCGTTCCCTCTCAACCCATGGCTCAAGTTAGCAGACATACCCAACTCCTGACCCATCTTGTTCTTCTTCTTCTTTGCAACTTCTTGAACCATGGTTATTTCTTAAGAAAAAACCTCTGTTGGAGGACTAATAGAAAGCACACGCACCAAAAGGGTAAAATGGTAAGGTTCTATATGGCGAGAGGATTTGACGAACGACAAGCTTCGCTAACATTGGTGAGGTGGAGTGTTCTTTTAGCTAACCCCTCAAAATAGCAAGTGGGTTAACGAGGCTTCTGGAGGACAATATTTGGTGGTTATTCTCCAAATATTTGCTTGGCGAACAGCAATGACGACCTACTGGAGATGTTCTTACATAGAGAAATATAGATTTAATCCGTAAATCCTTTGGAAGATGATATATTAGAGGAAAATACTGCATTTAGCATGATATTTACAAATTATTCCTTCAAGTTAGAAGCAGGTCAAACTGTACTAGACAGCCAGTCCAATGAAAATATTAATAAGTAGCCACAAATCCTTTTTTGTAGACTCATCGGGGACTGTTGTCTTGATAACTATTTGTTAATTTTGTATGGCTACTTTTGTACAATTACACTATTCGTAGTACAATCTCACTTTATTGATTGATTATCATTGCTGAGTTGATCCCTCCTACTGCAAGTGCAAGATTACTTTCTCAAGCCTGCTCATGTGACAGTGTTTTAGTTTTGAATCAGTCTAGCTTACCTATCTTGGTTCTGAGTTGACACCCAAAATTACGGATTCTAAAAAGAACAAAATCTTTAAAAGACACTCCTTTGAGGATGACCACCCAATGGCCGATTGTGGCTATAATGCTTTTGAAAATGGCTTCATGGGATTTACACTTGTCCTCAAAGATCTGCCTATTTCGCTCCTTTTAAATGATCCATCCAATTATGATACGAATAAGCCTCCAAACCACTTCCTTTTTTGCCCAAGCCATCTGGGGACCAGCATCTAAGGCATGGTTTAAGGTCTTGGACTCTTGGTCTCGGGAACTAGATCATTCGGGTCCGAAACCGATTTGAACGATCCAGTCCCGAGTCATGGCGAAACAGTGTTGTGACAAAAGGAAATAAAAACTTCAAAAATCATTAAAATGGTCTAGATAAGCACTATAATTGACAAACGTTGCCACTTAAAATGCGCCCACACTCTTGATTTGAAAGTAAAAAACCAAATCTGGTTTACGGGAGTAGTTTTGGTACGGTTTCTAAGAGAAAAAACCTTGATATCTACTCTTGAACATCAAACTTGATGTCCCACACCCAAAATTACCATGTCGTGCACTCTTCGCGTTCACTTTCCATGTTCTTTTGTCTTCTTCATTTGTAAGGATGGGGTTTCTTCAAGCCGATCCATTAAGTACCAGTCCACTTCCCAATCATTCGAATTCCTTTCAAGCCGAATGTTCCATGAGTCTCTTCCTCCTATTATCTCCATATAGTCCGAAACATGACACCTTCATGACCTACCCTCTCGCATAAGTAAGGAAAGGATGAGCATACAATAGTATCTCCAAACCATAAATCCTCCAAAAATCTGATTCTATTACCCAAAACAACTGTGTACTTGATGACCTACCCTCTCGCATGAGTAAGGAAAGGATGAGCATACAATAGTATCTCCAGACCATAAATCCTCAAAAAATTTGATTCTATTACCCAAAACAATTGTGTACTTGATATCATTGTTGAAGTCCTTGATACTCTAAAAATCCATTTCGAAACACTAATTCCATAGCTCATGTGTAAATCATAGTAACCCAACCACAATTCTTGTGCCATATTTGCCCTCTATCCCTCTCCAAAGATTGTCCATTTCCTCCCAAAATCTCCATAACTGTTTACCCAACAATGCTCTATTCATAATTCTTAGAAGATGAATTCCCAAGCCCCTAGCCTCCTTTGGTGAACACACCTTTTTCCATTCAACTCAATGATACTTTTTCCATCTTCAAACCCGTCCCAAAGAAAGTCCCTCTCCAGTTTCTCAAATCTAGAAGCAATAGATGTAGGTATTAAAAAAAAAAAAGAATAAGAAATAGGTGGGAAGATTAGATAGGGTGTTGCAAATCAGGGTAATTTTACTTCCTTTAGATAGCTATCATTTCTTCCACAAAGCCAATCTCCTCTCGAATCACTCCATCACCTGATCCCACAAGCTTGGAGATCGGTAGTTAGCTCCTAAGGTAGTCCAAGATAAGTTGAAGGAAAGCAACCAATCATGCAATTCAAAGCTGATGCCAGCTCCCCAATATTCACCAAATCACCGTGCATTTTTTTATAAGGAACTGCATAAACTTCATCTCTTCAAGAAATTGATCTTCAACCACTTCAAAGCATGGAAGAATGCATATGAGATATCGGAGGCAAAAACAACTGATTTAGTTTGGCCTCACTAACCTTTAACAAATTACAAAATCATAAAATTCATTATATACTATATAATAAGAACACTCAATTTTCTAAGAATTTGCCATGTTCACTTGTCGTATTCACATGTCGGACACATGCCAACACGCCTTTTCAAACAAATCTCAATTTATTCAAATATTTTGTTTTCAACTATTATTTATATATGGTTCTCGTGATTTTAATATATATATCAGCTTAATCTAAATATATTTTTTTTCTATATTGTATACTTAACATGGACTAAAGTATTTAAAAGATACATCTTTCAGCATAGGGAATAAACTGTACGGGCATGTTGATGTAACAGGTTTGTGGGGTCCAACATGTCTGACACTCCTTTTAGTGTCGATCACCGACACACGTGTCCTTGTTACATAGACTATAGAGTATAGAAGATGAATATCTAGGCATGCCTTCGGATGTACAAGAAACTACACCTCGTCTGAATGCTCAAAGAAAGGAAGTCCAAGCTCTCTCTCCAATGTGGTTCATGGTGATCCCTAATATCACAGTAGCACATAATAAAATAGCTTGTGACATCTTGGCTTTACATAAGCAGGATAAACACGGCTTCCATGTTTAATACCTAATGACTTTATTTTTTAATTTGGGTTTTGATTTATCCAAATACACTAGCAATGCACACTTACACCAGTCTCCATATCCAAACTCGAAACACAAACCTTTTTTACTTTGAAAACAAAAAAAGAAATTATATGGACTTTAGGGTAAACAATTCGCTATATACAAGTATTACCCATTAATAGTTTTATTCGTTATTTTAGGAACAAATAATGAAGTCTTGTTTACAATACAAGCTTAATATAAGATTTACAAACACTAAAAAATACAAGCAATAAGGTGAGGTGTCCATGGTTGATATTACTCTTTAAGTTTGGTTATGAAATGTGAATACAAGTCATTCAACCAAAGCAGGCTTCAAATTTGCAGCTTCAGATCAAACATATTTAATTATCGTAATATCAAAACGTGGATTCCACTACTAGGGATTGTGTCAAGCTAAATTTTGGTGTCACAGTGATAATCCCGTATAGCAGATCTGGGGAACCCAATTTCCTATGCAGAAGAGATACTATGTATTGAATATAGACCACTAGACTCCATCTCGGATGAAACTATTGCTCCTCCCTGGAAAGCATTTACAAGGAATTGCCCGTCACCTTGTAACTTCTGTGCTGAAGTTCTGCAAATCCAGCACACTGGTTCAACAATAGGGATTTAAATGGACTAAACCTTTCAAACTTCCCAAACATTTGAACCGGTGCTAAACCCTGGAAGTCCTAAAGCCTTCCCTCCTGCAGCAAGAAGCAACCAATATCCTAGCACTAAATAAGCAATTATGTTTAGATCTGCCTTCTTCAAGAAGAAGAATATCTTTCCTATTTCCTCTTCTTTTGGTAAGAATGTCTCCTGTATTTCCTCTTTAATCAAATCCTCTTGTTTCTTTGTTGTCATACTTACATTTATGATTTTGCAATATTTTTTCTCATTTAATATATAATCATTGTACTTTAGGTAAATAAGTATTCATTCCACAACCTTACATATTGCTGCAAAAATGAGCATAATTTTGTAATTATACAAGTGGGAGAAAAAAATGGAAAATGAATGCCAATAAGATGTAATTTGCAATAAATAAAATCAAGAGAAAACCTTGAGAAGCTCATATATGTAGTAGCGTATGTCATAATCCGTCAGTGTGGGGTATAAAATTTTGAAATCTGTACTGTTCACATATTCAAATATCAAGCTAGGAGTTTTTGAGTGTTGATCTCTGACAATATCAAGCAGCTTCACAATATTTGGGCCTCCACAGAGGTTTTGAAGTATTTTTATCTCCCTCTTTATCTGCACAAGAGGACAATAATGACGTTAACATTTTTAAGTGTTAAGTTGTTCATATAAATTGATGAGAGAGAGATTTAAATAGAAGCTTACGAAGATTTGACAGCACAACAAAACATTTCATGCTTGCAGAAGTGAAAAGAAGAATATTTTAATAGGAAGTAAAATATTTTAACAGGAAATACCATTAGCAAAGCAAAAGAAGCATCACTTTTCATTCATGTCAATTTCAGTTTTGACCAACATCTAAAAGCTAGCAGAAGCAAGATCTTCTCTACAACACAAAAAATTAGGATTAACTTTTGTTATCAGAGTTATTGCCATAACTTCAAAGAAACCGAAAGCCACTAGTTGGTGTACCATTGGGAAATTTTGAAGCAACCCAAATTAGTAGGCCTTGTAAATTAAGTGGCCAAAGGTCAAAGACTACAGGTACAGGTATCACAGTCTAACACCAGTACAAAGTGTAAGATTCAGCAAACCTTAAAAATTAGGAGTTGTGGAATCGGCAGCATATTTTAAATACTGTAAAAACAACGTAATTGTATTGTGTAAAATATGGGATGATCATTTAGAGTTTGAAAATTCATTCTCTAGAGTTTCCCCTTCACAAAAACTAATGCATATCATCATCGTCGTCATCTGTGCCTTATCCAAATGTTTGGAGTCGGCAACATGAATCCTATTTTGCCATTCGAATCTAATTTCACAAAAACTAAAGCAAATTTTGGAAAATGAGAAACACATTCTTGAAAACATGAAAAGCTCTTCATATAGTGGGGATTGTTCTCGTTGTTAAGAATTTGTACCCAAATGTTTCCCATTTTTTAACCTACTTCAATTAGGCATTAACTTGATTTGAAATGACGCTACAAAGTATTGGCCAACACATAAATTGGTAACAACCAGGACATGACTTGACTCTACTAGTGTATAAAACTTGGTTATTGCTTAAGAACATGACCCAGTGGGGATCAGCGGTTCACATCCAAGGAAGAACCAATTTTCCACCCTGAACCGTGTTCCGACAACGCATGGGCCCACTTTTTGGGCAACATTTTGCCCATTTTTCAGTTTAGTACCCTTTATTTGGTTCCCTTTTCCCTTCTAGAAAACAAGTTTCAACATTTGCCCAGCTCTGTTTTTGGTGAGAAAAAAGAACTAGGCAGGAGAAAGAACTCTATCCAGATTCCAAACACACACACACACACACACCCAAGGTTTCATTATGACCAAAGCTGTCGGTTGTCAGCCAATTCATTCCAAAAAAAATGCATGGTTATATAATCAAGAATTTATACACCAAGGAAATGATAAACACAGGGAAAAAAATAAGAAATATAGTAAATATAATTGATTTAATGTGTGGTAGCATATTTTAAAAGCCAGGTATTCTGGAGCTGATCTGCTGGTTTCCAGAATCAAGTCAGGCTTATATGATCCAACCACTGTTTATAAATTTACTTTAGCATGCATGCATGCTAGCTGTCGGGTGAACTGCTCAAGTCATGCTCCAAAGTATGATCTTCAAAAACCTAAGATGTCTTTATACAGAAACGGATACGGACACTGGAAGGGAAAACAGGGATACGATTCTTCATTTCCCAAAATCCAGGACACGGATACGGACATGCGTATCCCATCCAATATGTCCACACCATGCTTAGGCTTTATTTTTTTAAGCAAGTATCCATTCTTTAGTATATACATTGTGCAAAGTGTAATGAAACTTCTAATATTGTGAAGATTTTTATAGTAAGAATTGTTACAATATACAACTTAAATATATGTTTTAACAAAACAAATGAAGAAATTGTCACAAACTCAGAAAAAAAAATTGATAAGTATAAAGTTTTCTAAAGGGCCAGCAAAAATAGGAAATAAGAAAAATGTAAGGTAGAAGCATCCATCCAGTATCCAATACCAGTGTCGATATTGTATCACGTGGATACAGGTACGTTGAGCATATTTTAGCATCAGGGTATCAAAGCCAGAACCAATTTTCAATTTTTGAGGCAACATAAAGCAATACTGGAGTTGTTGACAGAAAGGGACAAATGCTACTCAGGAGAGATGAGAATGCAATGGTTAGGTTGTTCACTTGTGTCAATGGGGATCCCATTTGAAGGGTGCCACATGCCAAGTAAAGCCAGGCACCCAAATGGAGCTCACTTCATAATATACAACTTTGTGCAGAAGATCATACAGTTACCAGCAAGAAGATTACAATATAATTTACAAATTAAGTATTACATCGAGAGAAATGGAGATAGCGCAAGTGTGTGTTTCCTAATTTCTTCTAGAAGAAGATCCAAAAGATATCAGAAGAATGCTAACCATAGTTCAAGACTTTTATGTTAAAGAAACATTACCCTAAGATGCACTGAAAGATGTTATTGTTTAGCTTACCAGATGAACTCTTTTAACTCTATTCGTACCATGACATTTGTTTTAAATGATTCTGCAACTCTATCAAATCAAAGCTACAAAACACTACCATATATTGGGAGCATATCAAAGCTCCTAAATGGGCAGGCTTAAGACATAAACACTATGTATAAAGATCACCTTCTTTTTCTTGACAGGCTTGAGAATCTTGATTACACACCGCTCATTGCTAGTGGCATTTATACCTTCAAAGACCTCACTGTATTTACCCCTTCCGACTTTCCGAACAACCTCATAGTCATCCTGATCGCTGAATAGAAGAGAGAGAGAGAGTTAGAAATATGTAACTTGACTACTTTTACTCTAATGTTTCTTTACTTATGAAAAACAAATACATTAATTTGCTGGCAACCCTTCATGAAAAGAATTTTCACTAAGTATATTGTTAATATTACTTCAAAGCCTACTACATGGGGTTGCTGACTTTTCCTGTCCATCCAGAAATTTACTAATAGGGAGCTGAAAATAAAAAAACAAAAAACTAAATCCCAACTCCCAAAAGTTGGGAGCCACCATCACACCCCCATGTCAGCTAAATCATCAACAAAAAAGTATCCCTGCAATGCTGAATATCTATCCACAATGCCCTAATATCAGATCTGATTAAAAATGCTTGTGAATCCTAAAAGTGTGATGCCCTTTTCCTAAGCCAATTAATGTCATTTCACGTTTTTCAATAGAAAACTGACATTGATTAGATCTGGGAAGCTATGCTGCAAATATTACTATTAGACCTGCTTACCCATATGGGTGCATCTAGCTCACAGTATAGGTGTGGAACCCATGGATGTTCTCCGCATCTGCATATCACCATATTGCACAGGTTTTTAAAGGTTTCTCCAAGTCTAAGATAGTGATAACTTACAACAGGCTCAATGGAATTAAGGTTAGTGGCAGTGGTCCAATCACTTCCCAGTTCCAGCATGTTCATCATAAAGGATTATCTTTGCATAATCTTACTTGGGCTAATCTGGAAAACTTCAACTTTTGTTCTCCCCGGCAAAGGTTAATACTGTTAGTATATAAAACAATGTATGAAGAACTAATAAGGAACAATTTACCTAAAAAATTTGTGAATCACAAATTTCATCAGCTATAAGAGGGCCACATTGTCTCTCAAGTATCTTGGCTTTCCTCTAAGATTTGGGACGCAAGATTCATACTTGTGATAGATCAAACCAAGGTCTGCTTGGATGAGTAGAGTGGGAAAGGATGGGTTATCTCCTATTCTTGCTAGCCGTGCGGATAAGTCTAATTCTATTTTTTGTTTAGTCAAGGCGCGCGCCTCAGGCTCCAGGCATATCTAAAGCGCCTTAGAAGGGTCAAGGCGAGGCGCGTTTAGTAAGACGCGCACCTTATGCTCAAGGCGCGCGCCTCAAACCAGGCCCCAGGCGCGCGCCTCACTAAAATACATATTTTTTTGTAAAATTTTTGTTCTTTGGCCTATTATATTAAACATCGGTATGATAGGAGAGATACAATTGAACCTATCTTATTGAAAGACATTGATGAAAGCAATGAATGACTATTTGGGGAGATGGAAATAGAAGGTGGAGTAGCGGAAAATGAATTGGTGTTTGAGGATAATAGTTTGACATGGAGTGTTGTTGCGAGAGTTTGTGAATCAACATCCAATACTAGATCACGATCAAGGTCAAGAGTAAGAGCAAGGGCTTTAATAAGGGAGCCGGAAGAGGAAGAGGCCAATTCGGAGGAGACAGAAGAAAAATATATTGAGGATGCTAACACATTTGATGATGATGGGATGAAGCTAATGATTATATTTTAAATGATGGTGATGTTAACTAGATCTAATTGTGGGCTATTTGAAATTTTGAACATTTTTTATCTTATATGTTTTATGGTTTTTTGGTTACTTGTTTAGTATTAGATAATGACAATGTTAACTAGAACTGCTTTTGGGTTACTTGAGATTTTTGATATTTGCTATCTTTTATATTTTATGGCCTAATGATTACTTATTTTGTTATTTTATGATGTTAGTTTTCTTTATTTTTTTATATTTCTTATAACTTTTAATATTGTGCCTCGCTTCAATCAGGCGCGTGCCTCGCCTTGCGCCTTGCGCTAGAGGTCCTAGCGCCTTAAGTGCGCCTTGCGCCTTTAACTACTTGATCAATGACTTTAGAGGGATGCCAAGTAACTTCCTAGAAGCATAAGAAAGCAAGAGAACTTAAGAAAATCGTGTGTACCTAAGTGAAAGGGAGGGTTGGATATCTAAGACTTGCGAGACTTTAATCTAGCTCCCACGTAGAAAGTTAGTTTAAGATTGTGAATGAAAATTCAAGTATTTTCTTCACAATTCTTCAAGGTAATACAAGACATGGTACAGCTTCTTGACATAGGGAGATAAGGGTAGGAAATTGTTGGGTCTTGGATATGTGCAATAGCTACGAGCTTGTTTTTTATCCTTTGAGATACAACTTGACATATAGGGTTGGACTTGGCTGCTAAATTACCTCTAACTAGATGCATTAAGTGGAGACGTGCCCGAAACTTATAATCTTTTGTCAGTTTTCTTAAAGCCAGTGAACCTGGGACATGGAAAGGTAAGAACTAAGGGTTCTCTACAGATCAAGTTTTTGGACACATCATACATCATCAGCAGCAGCCTTGTCCCAACTGAATGGGGTCACATGTTCAGGATTCATGATAGGATATCACAAATTTTACACCGACTGCAAACCTCATCTGGACTTCGGACCGCACGGTTGAAGATTTTCCTACTAGGAGCTACTCGAAGCTAATTTTTGATATTAGCAGTAAGCCAAATTCAAGACAACTTTCCAAATAAGAAAACATCATGGTTTTCTCTATTGCCAGACCTACTAAGAACCAAATGCAATCAAGGAAGAGCTTCTAGATTAGAGAGCTGTACGCCGAATGGCTCTGAGACATGTTGTTGATTGAAGCCGGACTTCTTGATTCTACTAGATACCCATCTAAATCTCATTTCAAGAGAGGAGAACGAGCGCGGTAGCTCATTTGAGATCCTAGAGATTACAGAATTGAATCAGGATCATTTCATGAGACTAATTCTCCAGTATCGATCCCTTCGTACTAACTAATAATAAAAAATACATCGAAGAAGAGCAAAATTCGAAACGAAAACCCTAGATCTCAGTTAAAACATCCAGAGAAAGAGGGCAGAAAACAAATCAGTTAAGAGAGGGAACTCAGCAATCAAAACAGAAGATTAGGGCTTTTACCCCCACTGAACGGTGAGAGATTCGTAATCCCAATAGTCTTTAGGGCGAAGAACGTTGACGTCCGTGTAGACTCGAGCCTTAGACATGGCGACAACGGTGCAATCGACGATCTCGATGAAGTAGATCCCGTTGTTATAGTTGTCGTTGTTGATGGTACTCTCGTTTGTTGTTGGAACTTGGAAGCGCAAGAGGAGGAGGGGTGTAGCTTAGGAGACTACGCTACGGGTGCCCACTAGCAAGAACCGGAGAAGTGACACAGGGTTCATGGACGGGTCGTGATATAACAAGGTATACCTGACGCTTGTTTTTTGGGTGAGGAAGCATGATTTTTGTTACTCACCGCTGCCATCGGGGCCCACTGACCGCATGGATGTTTAGCGGCTTTAGCCCACCCCTTTGTAGAAATTTATACCAAAAATCGGCCTCTTTGTTGATTATTAGCCATTATTTTACTATTCAAAAATGGTTAAATCCAACGGCTAGAATCACGCCTTAAAACTGCTAAAATCAATGGCTAGAGATTACCAATCACTATATCCACAAAAGGGTGGGCTGAACATCCATGCGGTCAGTAGTCCCAGATGGCAGTGGTGAGTAACAAATATCGTGCTTCTTCACACCAAAAAACAAAAAATTCGTGGACCACCATCACTTCCTCGAAAAATTTACTCCTAAAACGCCTCCCTCCAAAAATGTAAAAAAAATAGGAATTGATAGCATCGTCGTCCGTCCATTCAAACCAAGGTTTAAAAAACGGCCCCTATAACAAAAATAACCGCCGTTAAAACAGATGCGGACCTCCCCCATTACATTGTGGACCGTTAAAATGCCCAAAAAATAACGGTCATTATAACAAAAATAACAGCCATTATTTTCTGTTATAACGAAAATAACGACCGTTATTTTCTAGAAGATTTTGTGAAAAAAAAAAACTGTCATTTTTTTTCTTTTTATTCCATATTTTCCGTTTTTGAAATTTTTTCAGCTGCACTTTTTCCTTATTTTCCATTATTTTCTATAAAAAAAATCATTTTTATCCCCGAGCGATTTTTCGTTATAACGGCCATTATAATGGAAAAAAGCGATAACACCCCAGTCCGTTATAACGTCCCCCTTTAAACCTTGATTCAAACAACGAGTAAAACTTCGCTGACCGTGCGAAGCTGCTGCCTGCCCACAATATGAGCCACGTGGCAAGGTCTTAGAGGACGTTAACCGTATGGGTGTTTGGCAAATCGTGGACCAACAAACCAAAACTCAGCCTGATTAGTGATTTCAAACCTTTAGATCCTTGTACCCCCAAAAATGGTTAAATTTATACAGTTAAAATCAACCCATGAAAATGACTCTAATCCCATGCTTAGAAATCACTAATTGGGTTGATTTTTTTTGTTGTAGGTCCACCTAGGGATTGGCCAAAAATCCATATGCTCAGTTTCTCTAAAAAATATGCCACGCGGCTAATATTGTGAGTGATCATGGCGTCATTGACGGTCAGCGGTCAACGAAGTTTTATTCTCAAACAACTAATGTTCTTCAAATTTTGTGTGGATGGTCTTTGACATCAATGTTTGAACGTAGATATCGACGCATTCTAACACTGCTAAAAAAAACGGAGTGTTTGGCATTGGGTCACTCTACAGCACCCACGTACTTATTCTCAGCACCCACTCTCTCCTTTTTTTGACCAAATAAAACCCCTAGAAGGGCACCTCTCTAAAAATAAAAAATCAAGCGCCGACATGGATTGGTGGTGTCAACATACCCTGCCGAGATGGACTGAGGGAGGTTTGCAGGTCCACGCTATGGTGTCAACGGGTCGGTGTTTTGCGTACCAATGTACCCATTTTCTGAAAAATATTATTTTATGTCAGTTACGGCTCCTGTACCAAAACAAGTGGACAAAATAAAAATATCTGGTTTTCCAACGAACTATCGGGTACCCATATGTTGTGTAAAAAAATGTGAAAGAAAATAATAAAATGATTTTCATTCTAAATTTTAGAGGGAAAAAAAAAAGAAAAAGATGTACCAAGGTATGCCTGAAACTGTTTCATTTGCGGAAGCCGCATTTTTGGTAGTCACCGATGCCATCTGGGCCCACTGACTGCATTGATGTTTATCCCACCCCTTGGTGGATATACAGACAAAAAAATCACCTTGATTGGTAATCTATAAGACTATAACCATTATATTTTAATACTTTTTAGCACTTTTTAAGGTGTTCTTATAGCCGTTGAATGCAACCATTTTTTTAGTACTAAAACCAACGGCTAAAAATCATTAAACAAGCTAATTTTTTGTATGAATGTCTATTAAGGGGTGGGCTAAACATCCATGCGGTCAGGGACCCAAATGGCAGTGGTGACTACCAAAAATGCCGTTTCCGCAAATGAAAAAATCTCAGGTATACCTTTACATCACAACCTAAAAAAAAATGACATCTTTAACACTATTAGATACGTCGATTCCAGGTCCTATCAGTTTCAGCTTGGTCCAGGTATTAATTTACCAAGAACAGAAACCTATTATAGCCCCAGAATACCGGTTTACACCCCATACCCCAGACCATTTGATGTTCTTTGATATTCATGGTGGTCTTCAAGATTCATGTGATGGTCTTTGGGTTTCATATGGTGGGAATCTCGACAACCATCAGTGCCATGGATCGCCATGGATCTTGGGGCGATGACGATAGGACGATGCTAACCATGCCCCACAAAAATGCCCCAATTATCTTCTTGTCCAATTCCAATTGATGTGCACGGCTTAATGTGAACTATGGACTAGGTAACAAATTTTTGGCCCAAATAACCGAAGTTTATCATTATTTCCTTTAAGGGTATGTTTGGTAACCAGGATTTAGATGTGTAATCGTTGGAATTACAAAATCTTTGTGTTTGAAGGACCCATTTTCAAGAATTGCATGTTTAAATCATTAGTTTCTACGAAATTACACGTTTTAAGGGAGTAAGAGAAACTTCTAAATCCTGAACTCGATCTTGTTTTCAAATGAGACATTTTATACACTCGTGGTTCAAGGCATCCCGATTCAGATTGGTCGATAAGACTTGAAACCGTATGATATGGAATGAAACGTTCCCAACCAATTAAAAACTACTATAGCATTTATTAGATTCCTACATATTCTACAAAAGTTGCTATAAATCGATAAAAATTAAAAAAGTATAAAATAAAAATAAAAAAATCATAAAATACTTTGAGATTGATAAAAAAATTTATAAAAATTTGAAAACACATTATATGTTCTTTAAAGGGTCGGGCACCAGTTACCGCCCTAAAATGTCAGGCTCCGGTTACAAGACACAATATGAGCCATGTGGCACACTATGGATGTTTGACCAATCCCTATGTAGACCTAGAAACCAAAAATCAGCCTGATTAGTGATTTCTAGACATTGGATCTTTGTACCTCAAATACTGCCCAGACTCCCACAGTTGATGTCAACGACCCATGAAAATAAGTCCAATCCAAAGCCTATAAATCACTAATCAGGCTGCTTTTTGGTTTGTAGGTCCACTTGGGGATTGACCAAACATCCATACAGTCAGAGTCCTCTAAGAGTGTGCCACGTGGCTCATGTTGTGTCCTGTAACAGGAGCTTGTCATTTTAGGGAGATAACTGGAGCATGAGCCTTCTTTAAAAGTTCGTTAAAATGTATTAAAAGATAAAAATCACTAGAACTCAAATATACTGAAAATGTTTAAATTACAAAAACTTCATATTATATTTAAATTGAACATGTGTATATAACCAATCAACAACACCAATAACAAAATGAGGGGTATGTATGAGTAGCCTTAATGGCTGCGTTTGGTTCACTGAAAGTCGTTTTTCAGGAATTGAGTTTTCCAAGAAGTGTTGTTTCCTAGAAAACCCACTTCCAGGAATCTATTTTCCAGTTGTTTGGTTGAATAGTGTAAAATAACATAAAACATTTTTTTTGTTTGTTTTTTATGTTTCGTTTATATAAAAATCAGAGGTCTCAATATCATTTTTGTGAATTTTTTCAGTTAACATTCAACATGATCGACCCCCCCACCCACACAAAAAACAAAAGAAATTTTTTTTAATTTGGCCCCTAACTCTTCAAGCCGGTGTTATTCATGGACCGCATCATTGAGCAAGACTGAGTTTCTAAATCGAAAGTTAAAAAATCTTCCTAGGTTGGACTCAATGCGAAGTATGGTGGACCACATCTTGGATGTGCGGCATGTTGTCGTGATATTGTGCCAAATCATGACCGTCAATAATATTCAAAATGTTAATTCTTCCAAGGATTCAAACCAAAAAATGTAATCGTTCGTGAATTCAAACCAAAAAGCACCCTTATTGCTAATCTCTAGCCATTAGATTTTAATACTATTAAGGGCTTGATTTTAGCCGTTGAATTCAACCATTATTATTTAGTACTAAAACCAATGGCAAAAAGTCATCAAACAAGTAGATTTTTGGTATGAATGTCTACCAAGGGGTGCGCTACACATCCATGCAATCAGCGGGCCCAAATGGAATTTGCGAGTAACAAAAATGGTGTTTTCAGGCCATAGAGTTTCAGGTGAGTAAAACTTCTGTCACAAGATGTTGTGACCGAAGCCGATTACAATCCACAATAGGAACCACATGGCACACTATTAGAAGGCGCCCGACCGTGTGGATGTTTGGCCAGTCCCTCAGTGGATCTGCAAACTAAAAATCAGCCCGATTAGTGATTTCTATGCATTGGATTGAAGTTATTTCATGGGTTGATTTTAACCGTAGGAATTTGAGCATTATTGAGCGTTATTTGGGTGCAGAGATCCAAAGGTTGTAAATAATTAATCAGGCTGATTTTTGTTTGCTGGTCCACTGAGGGATTGGCCAAACATCCATATAGTCAACGCCCTCTAATAATGTGCCACGTGGCTCATATTGTGGGTTGTCCACGGCTTCGGTCACAACATCTTGTAAATGAATTTTTACTCCGTTTCAGGTATACCTTGTTACACAACGACCCATCAACAAACACATGATGTGCAGCCCTGTGCTTGATTCAAGTAGCCCTTCTTTTAGGCCATTACCGCCAAAATCGAGCTCATAAAGTACCTAAACCATTGCTACCGATCACAGTGCCATTCATATTTATCAAATCTCTAAAACCCTTCTCTCAAACTCTCCAAATCTCAAAACTCTTCTGGTTTCTCTCCAATAATAACCATGGTGTTCTTGTCTAAACCAACATTAAACCAGTTTATTTGATCAAAACTTGCAAACCCACAAGTTTTTTCACTGGTATGGTATTCCTTTAATAAATCACTCAAAACCAGATTCAAAGTCCCTTCTAGGGATCAAGCCTAACAGGAATACCATCATTGATTCGACCAAGTCTAACAAGAAAACCATCCATGAACAGGCTTTATCTCATTCAAGAGATTATATATGTTGTATACCTTCTCTCCAAATCAGTTAATTATCCAACAAGAACAGGCTTGCAAATCTATCTCCGAGATGGGAGTTGGGAGCACTTCACCATCCATTACTTCGATTTGGGCAAGAAAACCGGCGATGGAGAGCTCCTGCGAGTGACGAAAATAAGATTGTAGAATAGAGAGAGGAGAGAGAGAAGTACCTGTGAAGGAGAAGCTTGGGAGAGACGTGGGTAGCTAGCGGGAAATTCGACTTCCGCTTGAGAATAGCGGAAGTGGTTTTCCATTAAAAAGGGGGACTATGAAATGGTTTTCTCGTGGGGCCCACTTTTCACCCTCAACCAAACACACAAATATAAACACTTTTCCGGGATTTTGTTTTCATTTCCCGGAAAAGTGCTGAACCAAACGCAGCCAATAAGTGACAAAACAAGAGAAGGTCGATTGAGATGGTTTAGCCATATACGTTGAAGACCAATAACAACAGCAGGATGAGATATGTGCTAAGTCAAATGCCTAAAAGGGTGACGAAAAGGCTAAAACAAACGTGAAGTGAGGTTTTGAGAGAAGATTTCAAGAAACTTGCCTTAACAGAAGAAATGTCTTTAGGTATAATTGAATGGATGAACACGATTCATGTAGCTGACCCCACACTGTGGGAAAAAACGCTTTATGATGATGATGATGATATAACCAAAAGACAATAGGTTACACACATACATAAAATATTCATATTATGTAAATATTTATATTTATACCATATTTTTATTTTTAGAAAAAATACCAACAAATAGTAAGAACAATATCACGAATGGCACACAAATATTCTATAGTTTCGGCAGCGTGTATTTTTTAAATAATATTTATATTATATTTTTATTTTACAAAAACTAAAAATAATTAAAAATAAATATCAAGAAAGAACAAAAAATTGTGACCACGACACTAAAAAAATCAATAGTATGAATGACATGCAGATCTACACATTTGCACAAATATATATGAATATCTATATATATATATATATATAACAAAACAGGGAAGTTGTCTCCCCACTTATACCCCCTCTTATCTATTTAGACAAAGAAGGGCTGAGATCTTATCCCCCAAATAGATGGTGGATCTCAACCATTCACACCCAATTTTGACAAGCGCTTTTGTTGGAGAGTGCGGTGGCCACTGGCCACCCACTATCTATAGAACAAGTGACAGTGGTTGTCTTATACCCCTCTTATCTTATATGGCTTCAATAATGAGTGGCTGAGATCCACTATGCTTCATATTGATGGCTGAGATCAACTCCCACCCGATTTTGACAAACACTTTGTCGGAAAGTGCCGCGGGCACGGACCACCCACGCATATATCAAGACACCTCAGTTGTATTATCTTATGTTATCCATCCATCTAATGAGGACGGTTAGATAAAGAGTGGTTGAGATCAAATCCATCAATCTAATGTGGACGGTTAGATTTCAACCACTCAATCCGCCTCATTTGAACTCAATTTATTCAAAATTTAAATTTCAACACCGTTATTTTTTGTTATTTATATTATTTTTTCATTTCTCCCTCTGTGCGTTACAATCCGTTAATGGAAAAAACGGTAATGCCCCAGTCCGTTATACCGTTTGAGTGCAGAAGGCACCCAATTTTTGCAAACATATTTGTCGGATATTCTATATAACATTGGTTGTCTCCCTACTCATACCTCTTATAAGCATCAACAGAGAAGGGCCGAGATCTAATCCTCCTCCAAATGGATGGTGGATCTCCGCCACTCACTTGATTTTGACAAATTCTTTGTCGAGGAGTGCCGATGGCACCGGGCACCCACTAGTATATAACAAAACAGGGAAGTTGTCTCCCCACTTATACCCCCTCTTATCTATTTAGACAAAGAAGGGCTGAGATCTTATCCCCCAAATAGATGGTGAATCTCAGCCATTCACACCCAATTTGACAAACACTTTGTTGGAGAGTGCCGTGGGCACGGGCCACCCACTATCTATATAACAAGTGACAGTGGTTGTCTTATACCCCTCTTATCTTGTATGGCTTCAATAATGAGTGGCTGAGATCCACTATGCTTCGTATCGATGGTTGAGATTAACTCCCACCCAATTTTGACAAACACTTTGTCGGAAAGTGCCGCGGGCAGGGACCACCCACGCATATAACAAGACAACTCAGTTGTATTCTCTTGTCTTATCCATCCATCTAATGTGGACCGTTAGATGGATAAGATAAAGAGTGGTTGAGATCAAATCCATCGATCTAATGTGGATGGTTGGATGGTTAGATTTCAGCCACTCAATCCACCTCATTGGACCTCAATTTATTCAAAATTTGAATTTCAACACCTATATTTTTTGTTATTTATGTTATTTTCCCATTTCTCCCTCTGTGCGTTACAATCCGTTATAACAGTTGTTATAATGGAAAAAACAGTAACGCCCCAGTCCGTTATACCGTTTGAGTGCTGAAGGCACTCAATTTTTGTAAATGCTTTTGTCAGAGAGTGCCGTGGGCACGGGCCATTTACTAGTATATAACAAAACAGGGAAGTTGTCTCCCCACTTATACCCCCTCTTATCTATTTTGACAAAAGACGTCCAAGATCTTTTCCTCCAAGTGACGGTGGATCTCAGCCACTCACACCTGATTTTGGCAAATGCTTTGACGGAGTGCTGAGGGCACGGGCCACCCACAATAAATATAACAAGTGATGACTGTGATTTTCTTATACCCCCTCTTATCTTATATGGCTTCAATAATGAGTGGCTGAGATCCACTATGCTTTCATATCGATGGCTGAGATTAAGTTCCACCCGATTTTGACAAACACTTTGTCGGAAAGTGACGCGGGCACAGGACACCCACACATATATCAAGACAACTCAGTTGTATTCTCTTATCTTATCCATCCATTTAATGTGGACGGTTAGATGGTTGAGATCAAATCCATCGATCTAATATGGGCGGTTAGATTTTAGCCACTTAATTCGCCCCATTTATCCCTATGTGCGTTACAATCCATTATAACAGCTGTTAAAATGGAAAAAATGGTGACGCCCCAGTTGTTATACCGTTTGAGTGCCGAAGGCATCCAATATTTGCAAACGCTTTTGTCTGAGAGTGCCATGGGCACGGACCATTTACTAGTATATAACAAAACAGGGAAGTTGTCTTCCCACTTATACCCCCTCTTATCTGTTTCAACAGAGAAGGGCTGAGATCTTATCCCCCAAATAGATGGTGGATCTCAGTCACTCACACCCGATTTTGACAAACGCTTTGTTGGAGAGTGCCGTGGGCATAGGCCACCCACTATCTATATAACAAGTGACAGAGGTTGTCTTATATCCCCTCTTATCTTATATGGCTTCAATAATGAGTGGCTGAGATCCACTATGCTTCATATCAATGTCTGAGATTAACTCCCACCCGATTTTGACAAACATTTTGTCGTAGAGTATTGCGAGCACGGGCCACCCACACATCTATATAACAAAACTGGGAAGTTGTCTCCCCACTTATACCCCCTCTTATCTGTTTCAACAAAGAAGGGCCTAAATCTTATCCCCCAAATGGACGGTGGATCTCAGCCACTGACACCTGATTTTGGCAAATGCTTTGATGGGGAGTGCCAGGGGCACGGGCCACCCACTATCAATATACATAACAAGTGATTGTGGTTTTAGCTTATATGGCTTCAATAATGAGTGGCTGACATCCACTATGCTTCATCGATGGCTGAGATTAACTCCCACCCGATTTTGACAAACACTTTGTCAGAAAGTGCCGCGGGCACGGACTCACGAATATAACAAGACAACTCAGTTGTATTCTTTTATCTCATCCATCCATCTAATGTGGACGGTTAGATAAAGAGTGGTTGAGATCAAATCCATTGATTTAATGTGGACGGTTAGATTTCAGCCACTCAATCCGCCTCATTTGACATCAATTTATTCAAAATTTGAATTTCGACACCGTTATTTTTTTGTCATTTATGTTATTTTCTCATTTCCCCCCTCTATGCGTTACAATTTGTTATAACAGCCATTATAATGGAAAAAACGGTAACACCCCAGTCCATTATACAGTTTGATGCCGAAGGCACCCAATTTTTGCAAACGCTTTTGTCGGAGAGTGCCATGGGCACGGGACATTTACTAGTATATATATGAGAAATTTTTACAAACACCCATGTTGTCTTTGAAATTTTACATACCTTAATATTTGAAAAAGTTGACTTACCCCCGTAACCTGGTTTTTTAATAGACAAAAGTACCCTCTCTTTAACCTTAGATCACAAGAACATGTATGTTTAGGTGAAAACTCTGATCCCAAATCAAACAGCTATGTTACCCATCCAACCCCCACCTTGGCCACAAGCCTTATGTAAGTTGATCGCTGGTGATGGGTGCGCAACCTATTAGTCTCATGGTCGGCTGACCACCACTTAAGCGAACAATTTAAAAACCCATTGTTTCTAAAAAAAACATAAAAGATAAAGAGTGGAAATTAAAATTGCTTCCCCGAGTGGTGGTTAGCCAAGCACGAGACTATAGTAGGTTGGTCACTATGATGGGCATTCAACTTATATATCACACCCGACCCTGTTACCCGTGACTTGACCCACTATCCATGGGTCACCCAAACCCAAGATCAAGGCATGAGGGTAAAATGATAAAGGGTGGAGATGGGGGACAACCATTTGGCTGACCCACATAGAAGATGACAACCATTCAGTGTGCAATGTTGTCACCAACCACATTATGAGACACGTGGCACACTATTAGAGATTCTGACCAAATGGATGTTTGTCACTGGTCCTAGTGCCGCACAACCCTAGATGGACATACAGACAAAAAATTAGTCTGATTAATGATTTCTAAGAGTCGGATCGGAGTCGTTTTGATGGGTTGATTTTTAACCGCCAAATTTGACATTATTGACCATTATTTGGGGTACAATGATTTAAAAAGGTTTTAAATCACTAATCAGGCTGATTTTTGGTCTTTAGGTCTACCGTAGGAATTGGCCAAATAACCATACCGTCAACGTCCTCTAATAGTGTGCTACGTGTCTCAAATTGCGATCGGTCAGCAACGTTGTTGAACGGCGCCCTAGTCGTCTATCTGGGGTTGGACCAAAATCCATACCGTCGGTGGTCTCTAAGCTTATGGCACGTGGCTCATACTGTGGTCCGTCATCAAAGTTCTACTTCCTTCCCCCATTTTATTTTCCTTAAACGAAAGGAAACCCACCACGCGTCAACAGTATTGACATGTCGAGAAACCGATGGTACACCTAGACTCGTGGAAAACTCTACTTCTGCATGTCAGAAAGGAAGAAAAGCATAAAAGGTTCACGTTTTAAAGATCCAAAAAATCTCTCACCAAACTCCCCCCGTCCCCTTATAAACGTCCAGCATAACACAGTTCACGTCTCATTTGACGAAAATCCCCCCAAAAAAAGGGAAGAAAGAAGAAAGGAACAAAATCAGAGACATGAGCGGAAGCTTTCTCAGGAACGGCAGCAAACGCTGCCTCCACAGACTGCTCGAGAGACGTTCGATTCTCCTCGACTCCTGCCGTTCGAACGAAGCTCCGGCTCTCACATTCACAAAGCAACAAGCGAGAGCTTACGCTCGATCTCCTCTTCGCTTCGGGAAGTACAAGGAGCCGGGACTCTCTCCCTCTATCTATTCCTCGTCTCTGTTTTCGTCTTCTTCTTCCTCTGCTGCAACTGCAAGGAATGGATTCGTGGGCTGGTATTTGGGCATGATCGAGTCCCGCCCCGTTCTTACAAAGAGCGTAACTTCTGCGATTATTTATACGGCTGCCGACTTGTCCTCCCAGGTAAACCTAAAACCCTAGCTTTCTTAATTTTTATTTCTTTTGAATGAGTTTCATTTACGTTTCTAAGGAACATTATCTGTGGATCAGACTCAATCGGTCGTTATTTTTGTGTTATTTATGTTTAAATTAGTTTGGTACTCTGCTTAGCTACTTAATTCCATGTTTTGTTGGTCATGTAAAAGTAATGGCAACCATTGAGAGAAAAATGTGTTTCGCGTAGTATGGGAAGTGGACGTAAACCCTTTAGAAAATTGAGAAAAATAGACGGGGGATCATAAAAAGGAAGACTACAAACATGCAATCAGGCTAGTAGTATAAAACATTTCAAATATATGCAATTTTATTCCCAAAATCATTCCTCTTCTTTTGAGTGCATACACGGTGAAGTGATTTTTTAACCAAATCAAGTGCTTTGCTTCTACTCATTGACTATGGACATGTACATTGTCTAATGATCTATAGATGTAATGGGGGTGGGGAGGAGAGAGAAGAGACTAAGAAAGGTAAATCTAGAAATGAGTGCATCCGAGGGAGTCTATGAGTAGCCCAAACGAAAGTCGACTGAGGTGGTTTGGCCATCTGCGACAAAGAACATTGATTGCAATGGTAAGAAGATGTGCTTGGGAGAAGTTTGAAGGCTCTAAGAGGACAAGGAGGAGGTCGAAAATGACATGGATTGAGGCAATGGTGAAATAATTTGAATAAGCATGCGTATTGCTTGGTGTGTTAATTAACTTGTGCTTAATTGTTTTAGCTTTTTAATTACGTTGGATTAAGTCACATGTGCGAGGGGTTGAAGTGAGGTGAAGCATGTGAGCATATTATAGACAGACGTTTATATGTATGTATGTGTGTGTTTTGCATGTACTTCTTAGGTCTATTAACTATAAGTTAAAAGAAGCAAGCCTCTATAGGATGTTTTATGCAGGTTTGAGTTCCACTGGATAAATAACTAATATATTAGGAAGTGGATGAATTCTAGATTTCAGCATTTCAATGTCTTAAGAATTGTTATTTTAAGAGACTATTTGGTTGTGGGCATAGCTCTCTCCCAAATAAACTTTATCTTGGATTAGATCAACCCCTATTTGGTTTGCATGGATAATGGAGTTGGAATACACCTATCTTCAAAAGTTATTTTTTGTGCATTTTCCACCTTCAGAGTGTATGAGCTTGTTTCATGTTTGTTTAGAACATGAAACACACCCTTGGTGCGAGTGTGACATAATTATTCCAAAACTTATCACATAGTGATGTATGTGGGTGAATTTGTGGTTCCCATGATCCTTGATAGCTCGACTAGGACGAGAAAAGGGGCCACCTTACTTCTTTTGTTGGTTGGACGCTTGGTGGTACCTGCAAAAACACTTCGACGCTCAAGTGAGAGGAGGGAGACAAACTTATGGGTGAACTGATTGGAGTTGTGATGATCATACCTTTGCTCATGGCCTTTATCTATAGAACCAGAGAAGAGTTTGATTTTGGGAATGATTGGGCTCTTATTGGAGACTTACCATTATTTGAGCCGACTCGTTGAGGGAAAGTCTTTAATAGTGTTCTGCCAGGTCAGAGGAGTCTAATTCTGAAAGGAATTGGACTCATTCTACTGGTGTTGATCCAATATTAGGAATTCTTCTAATCTGTGTCTAGTTATTGTTTAGAGAGCCTATTCTTTACATGTACATAGGTTTTCTTGTTGTAATGGGTTCAGTGTGAATCTTAGTAAATTGGTGAGATACCTGTAACTGGCATGGAATCTTACCAAAATATTAGTAACAAAAATAATTAAAGTACCATATTAATTGGTCCCACAAGATTGGTCTAGCAGTTCGGTGGGCCCACAAGTCATGTGCTTGGTTGTCCATCATCATCATAAGTCTTTTCTCGACAGTTTGGGGTCGGTTGCACGAATCTTGTTTCTCTATTCAATCCTGTCTAAAGCCATCCATTCCGTTATGGCAAGTTTCTTAAAATCTCTCATCAGAAACTCACTCCATGTCTGCTTTGGCCCTCCCCTTGCCCTTTTAGGTCCTTCGACTTGCACATTCCTCCTCACCGACGCTGTCATTGGTCATCTTTATACATGACCAAACCATCTTTATTGACTTTCCCTCATTTTGCCCCTTATTGGGGGCTACTCTTATATTTTCATGAATACGTTCATTTCTAATTTTGCCTTTCAACACACCCATCTCAACATCCTCATCTCGGCTACAGTCATTTTATAAGCATGTTATTTTTTTTATTGCCCAACATTCTACTCCATAAAGCATTGCCGGTCTTATTGCTGTGTTATAGAATTTTCCTTGTATTCTGATTGGCACACGTTGATCACATAACACTCTGGAAGCACATTTCCACTTTAGCCACATCGCCCTAATTCTATGGGCAACATCCTCCTCAATACTTCATTCCTTATGAATAATAGAACCAAGGTACGGAATTGGTCATTTTGTATTTCTTGGTTGTCAATTTTAATCGGTAATCATCTCTATGTGCATTCTTACTAAAATTGCATTCCATATACTCTGTATTGGTTCAACTTATTTTAAAACCTCCAGATTCTGAAGCATTCTTCCCGAGTTCTAGTTTTGCATTTACCTTATCCCTAGTCTCGTCAAACTAGTACTATGTGATCTGCAAACAGGGCTAGCTCTACCTTAAGGCCATTAAGTGCCTAAGGCCCCTTGGTGAGAGAAGGCCCCCAGCCCAGGTCCCACTAACCACATGGATTTTTAGCCCACCCCGGATTGGATATACAAACCAAAAATCAACTTGATTGATTATCTCTAGCCATAGATTTTAGTACTTTTTAGGATATGATTCTAGCTTTTGGATTCAAGCATGTTTTCTGGGTAGTAAATCCAATGACTAGAAATCACCAGTCAAGCTGATTTTTAGTGTGTTTATCCACCAATAGGTGGGCTGAACATCCACGCAGATTGGACCCAAAAAAATGATCTATGTAGGGGCCACGAGAGTCCTCTGCATCGACCGCACTGGGGTCCCTAGCATCTAAATTTTTTCCTTAGTTTTTGATTATAAAGAATATTTTTGATAAATATTTCCAATAATATAGTTTAATTTTTTTAATTAATATCATATATATTAATATATTAAATATAAAGAAGGCCTTGTATAGAGTTTTCACCTTAGGCCTCAACTTGTATCGAGACGGGCTTATATGCAAATAACACATACCACGAGACCTCATCTTGGATTTGAGCAGTTACTTCATCTATAACTAAAGCAAACAAGTATAAACTTAGAGTTGATCCTTGGTGTAATTCCACTATGATTGGAAACTCACTTATCTCACCACCAATTGTTCATTGTCTGACTCTTGTCTCCTTTGTGGACCCTGACGGAACGGAATGAAATATCCATCGCGGGGAAGTCCTATTCGGAGAAGGCTGTATCGGATGTCCCATAAAGAGGGTTGCTTGAGTGAGGAGCAATTTCTTCGAGTTCTGCTAAATTCATTGCGGCTCTTTTGGCCATTCCTCTTGTGATTGGTCTAGTCCTTGGTATGGAGTTTTCAACTGATATGTCGATATAGAAAGATCTCCTTATTTCTTCACTGCGGGTTCTCGCGTCATTTTCTTGAAAAGATATTAGATCACCGTGGGACACTTTCAAATGAGTAATGCTTACCCTATTTTTGAGCCTTCCCTCCTCCTTTTGAGTCATCTTGGATGAGAAGACGGAGACCGACTTCATCGACTTCCAATGTCCGTGTGGAATGCGTACTAGTTATTGCTCCCTCATACATACCTTTAATGATGTCAATATCCATTTGGGTCTCCCTTCTTTCCCAAAGCCCACCAAATTAATTCTCTAGGGACTCATCATATGCTTTTTCTAAGTCATTAAAGACCATGTGGAGATTCTTTCTCTTTTCTCTAAACTTTTCCATCAGTTGTCACAGTAAGAAGATTGTCTTGGTCAACCTTCTTAGCATAAATCCAAATTGATTTTCAGATATCCTTGTCTTTTGCCTTAATCTTTGCTCTATCAATCTTTCCTATAGTATCATAGTGTAGCTTATAAGTTTGATGCCGCGGTAGTTTGTGCAGCTCTGTATATCTCATTTATTTTTGTATATTGGCACTACAATATTTCTTTTCCATTCATTTGACATTTTTCTTATATGACCAGGATGTGAGGACATATGTACGACTAAGATTAGCTTGGTTAGATATGGTATACACAGGGTATACCAACTATATGGTTTGTTATGTTCAAGAAATTGGTCATTAGTGCTATTAGGTTTCTTTCAACTAAACCGAACTTATCTTTGCTTTTCTTAACTCATAAGGCTTTAGAGTATTTCCCGAATGTCATGTACTCATAGGTGCTGGCATGGTTTAAACTCTCTGTTAGTTGGAAAAATGAGATGGTATGAGACAAATTGAGACAATGGTGAGAAAGGATGAGGTAATCCAAGATAAACTCCCAATGTATTGTTTTGGTTATCCTTGAGACCATGTGGTCTTGAACGAGACATTTTGAGGCGAGACGATACTTTTAACCGTGGGTGGTGGCTGATGTTAAGCATATAAAATACAACGTCCTTATGTAATTGACTCAAGGAACAAAAAATCTTCTAATGGAGTTTTTGTTCTAAAGTACTTTCTAACATAATACTTTATAGTCATTTAGTGTTGCATATTAACACTTTCTTAGCTGGAAAGGATTTCCATTTTAAATAGTATTGCAGCGGAATCTAGTCATGTAGGCCCCCCAATCCCCTTCCCTTTTTTTCTTCTAAATATTGTAAAATTTGTCTATTTCTGTTTATCCAATTAGTTGTTTAGCTATTAGGGTATGTTTATCTTCTAGGCTTCTAGCTTTATTCAATAAATAATTCTCATTTATCATTTAAGATCATTGACTACCAATTCCAAAGCATATTCAAAGTATAGCAGCATGCCTTTTCTACTATTGTCAAAACTTTTATTACTTGTGTTCAAACCTAGTTTCTTTGAAGAATCACTGTATCTTCATTGTACGTCATTGTTGGCTAAATTCTACTAAAAAATTTGATCAGACGATTACACGGATATCTTCAGAATCTTTTGACTCTATAAGGACGTTGCGCATGGCTGGATATGGGATGCTAATTTTAGGACCATCACTGCATTTCTGGTTCAATTTCATCTCAAAAGTCCTACCAAAGCGGGATATGCTCACTACCTTGAAGAAAATTTTAATGGGGCAAACTGTCTATGGACCTATTATGACTGTGGTTTTCTTCTCTGTGAATGCAGCTCTACAAGGTAGAAATATTTATACATCCATTCCTGTCATATTGCTTTGGTTGCTTTATGATGATTTCTATGTGCTTTACCTCATCTTTATCTTACCTTGTTGATGTAAATAAATGCAAAGTGCAGGCACTTGTCCAAAAATATTGATACCGTTGTAAATATTTGATTTGTTACTATTATTAACTCTACTATGCATCGTGCTTTAACTTTGAAAGACAATAAAGGAAGAAATAAGAAATTAGATTAGAAGGAAAATGATTGCAAAGAAAAGGTTCTTTTAAATGGGGAGATACAAAATCCTCGTGGTAGAGTCCTCATTATGTTTTGGTATACTTATGTTACGTCCCTTATTTCATATGTTCCACTTCATCCTATAACTTGATTTATTCAAGTCACACGGACTTTCAAATAACTCATATAGGTGTTTCTTAATTTTGCTTTCCTTGATTCAATTTATGATTGTTTGATCTATCAGTGATTGTATGTTTTGACCTGTAAGCATATACAAACTAAAATGATGTCCGTTTGAATTACTGAACAGCTTCTCTGTATCACAACAATTTTGAGTTTTCTTTGTTTCATAATCTTTAACTATGAGTAGTTAGGAAGATTGTCTAGCCAGTCAAATGTGGTCGTTTGTTGGGATTTTGAGTGAAAGCTTTCTCACATTTCTTGGAAAGAGTCACCGAGTTCCAATGCAATGATGGGATTTTAGAGTATTCTGATAATTCTAGTTACAAAATACTTGCCTGATTTGTATAAACTATAAATCATTCTTCCAAAATCCAGTTTTCTGGAGTTCTTCCATGGAGGAAATTCTCTGGATATTTTGTTATTATTTTTTCTAAGTTTTTATTGGGAAATCTCATCCTTTTTGTTAGAAATTAGTCTTTTTTTTGTTCCCCTGATGTTCAATTCTAGCAAGAACTTAATTACTTTTATCGATATATGAGAACGTCAGAAAATCTCACGAGATTTTTATATATGTGAACGTCAGGTTCACACGTGTGTTGCATGTGGACAATTAGAGTTGGACTGGAATCGTGGATAATTGTTTAAATGAAAACATGAATCAGAATATGAACTAAAGATGATTGCATGAATCAGAAAAGTACTGGAGTGAGGCTTGAGTAGGAATCGAAGAGCAGAGAAGTTCTGGCCTCGTAGAAAACAGCGTACGCAAGCAGAGAGCAAGCGTAACATGGTGAATTAGAACATAGAGAGGGATTGCATAGAACCCTAACCTATCCATTAAAAGAAATTTATAGAGAAGAAAAATTAATTCTAGAGGGAGAAGGAAAGTCTGGTTTCTATTTTTTTGAACTATAGTGGGAGAAGGAAAATTTCGTGGTAGTAGAAAAGGGTATAACAGTCATAAAAGGGAAAAGGGGATATTTAAGTCAATCAAAAGTTTTTCTCATATCGGTGCTTTTATTAGTATAGATTGTAGATATTTGTGATAGAGATATAGATCTGTTTTCATTGTGACCTATTTATTGTTCCATACTCGATGGCATAGTTGTAAACAATTCATGATTAAGAACTTGCAATATGCGCTATCTCACACGCTACAGGCCTACAGCTCAGGCTCCCACTTGATTGGGGGCTGCCAACAATCCAACATCTGATGGTGGAGATTTTTGCCTTGTGGGCGCAGACTCTGGAGCTTTTTGCTTTTCGCGATTTGGTGGGGTATTTGGAAGGAGAGAAATAGGAGTGCTTTTGAGGGGAAGGAGGCTCATATCTTCAATATTTCTTTATCCATCAAAGCGCTTATGTATCTTTGGTCCAAGCTTTTTGAGGAGTGCAAAGGAATATCTTTTGAGAACTTAGTGTTCAGATGGGATTCCATTATGTATAGGGGTTGATAGGAGTCTTTTTCCTTTTCTTTGTTTCTGTGGAGGTTTTCTCTACCTCCTCTGTCTCCTTTTGTAGTATTCCCTTTCTTTCTCTTAGTAGAATCTACTTTATCAAAAAAAAAAAATCTGATGGTGTTTTGGTATGGGAGTGTGAGCTATAGGGCGTGAGAGAGAGCGTGATTCTAGCACTCATCTTGTAGAAATATAGTTATATGCATTGGTTCCCTGACCAGTTCTTCCAAAATTATTAACTTTTGATACCATGGTGAAGATTAATGATATTTTAGAAGTAAATAAGCTAAGGTATTGGGAATTTTGAAGTATTTTTCCTATTTAAAAAAAATTGATCAACATTAGTTAGCCAATTTGCACTTAGTATCTTATTTATCTTCCCCAGATAAATTCCTATTTTCCCATTCTTGTTTTCCAAACTTTTGATGTTGAGATGCAACCATGTAATGTACCAGTTGAGGACCACAACTACCCTTTGACTACTGATGAATCAAAATTTTGTCCAGCTACATTTGTATTGGATTCCCAAGATGCAAGAACTAAGAGGACAAGGTAGCCTGGTGCAAACATTATGAATTTCTGATAGTGATACCCTTCAGTGACCTGCCCTTGTACCAAACTACGACGATACACGAAGTGGTCAAAATATCTACTGCAAACATTTATCAGCAGTGCTAGTAGTAAATTGAAGATGAGCTGGAGCTTAGTTAGTAAAAAAATAAGCTGTGAAAAAGTTCAAGAATAATTTGGGTTTGGTATTTGAAAATTCGTTAAATATTTGGTAAAAAGTAAAATAAAATAAAAACTCATTGTTTTTTTTGTACTAAACAAGTATTTTTTAATAAGTTGGAATAATTCTTGTATAATACGATACTTATAAAGTACGTGAATTTTACTGAACATTGAAAAGTTTGGCCGCAACACTTTTTTTTCAAAAATTTCGTAAAATTATACGCGTGTAGTATGTGAACTTACTAACAATGAGCTGGAGTTACCACAAGGACTGTAGAAGATCAAGGGGCAAACCCTGTATCATCACTAGCTGCAGACATGCGTCCCTTTCCTTGACCTAGTGGCTAGAGAGCTGTTGTTGCTAAAGGTGTGAGCCTCTGCAGTGGCAGCAATAGACAATCCACAACTATTGTGCTGAAATTGTAGGTCTACATTTTCTGAGTCAGAGGGCACAACTCCATGTGTTATCAATTTTCCTGCAGAAGTAAATTTCAGTGTTGTTTGTTTGTCAGCTAATGCTGAAATTGATATCATTTGGTATACGACTTGCTGCTGCATATGTATGATGTTCACTATGATTAGGTCAAGTTGCTCCAAGTGAGAGGATTCACTTGGAGAAGATGGGAAAGATTGAGATGATTCGACAGGTTACCCCAGTTCAAAAGTTCTAAACCCTGTTTGAGAGTATTCATTTTTTATATGGATGTGCTTGTTGCAGGGTTAATCACATGGGCCTGTTGTAAACTAGATTGTCACCAGAAGTGTAAGATTGAGAGATTAGAAAGAGAAGAGTAGGGTTTAGAGAGAGAGAGAGTGATTGAACTTATTGTTCAATCTCCTCTCAAGTGATATATATGTTGGGGAAGACCCCTTGTACAAGTACAATAGAAATAATGGTGGGTTAGGCGGGGGACCCACACAACCCACGGACTAAGAAAAGAGTTCGTGAGTAAAGTGGGTGGGACCCACAAACACCAAGGACATATCCTCCCCACATGAGGCAATGGGACGTAGCCCGCTAAGTGCAACCCCACGTGGGGCCCACAATCCAACACCCCCTCAAGCTCGTGCGAAGGTATCCATCATGCCTAGCTTGCCTATCAATGTATTAACGATGGATTTATTGACTCCCTTAGTAAGTATATTTGCAACCTGCTCCCGAGTCCTTACATAAGGTGTACAAATCAATCATCGCCGAAGCTTCTCCTTGATGAAGTGTCGATCAACCTCAATATGCTTCCTGTCATGCTGTATTGGGTTGTGAGCTATGCTAATGGCCGCTTTATTGTCACAATAAAGGCTCATTGGTGTAAACATATAAATGAGATCTAGAACTCGGAAAAGATAATCAATTCTCTTTATTGATGATAATCACTTCAGAACACAAAGCAACATAGTTAAAAGCAACATTAAAGAGGAATCTATGGCATATGAGTCCAAAGTTCTGCGGACAGAACGGTTGTAGAGACCACCAAGAATGAAGATGAAGAGGAGAGGCTAAGAGGAAAAGAACAAGGTAAAGAGATTAGGGTAACACATTGGCTATCTCATTCTTCCCCTTTTCCTTCACCCCTCTTTTATTTATAGTGGAGGGTTGAAGGATAAGATGGCACGATTGTAATAAATTTGACAATTCTCATTATGCGTCCGTATTGTGCCACGTGGATCAGAGGTGACGCCGTCGTATTTGATTACGACCCTTTGATCGAATATGTGTCAAGTTACGGTGCCTTCATGCTGAGCAAACGGTAGTTGATCAAGCAAGTATCCCGTTCCCACGTGTTTAAGTGGTTTTGCGAACAAGATTGCCTCTGACGACTTCTACCCTTGCTCCGCCAATCCTTCGATTTATCTTTGACCCCCATGCTAGTGCGCGACACTAGCTAGCGTGGCAAAAAATGAAATAACTATTAGCGGGCACATGACCCTTGAGCGAGCAAGACTATTGTCTTAGCTGTAGATGCAAGTACCAAATGAGAACTGTGGGTCGAAGACACTTGTATACAACACCGTTTGACGTGCGGCTGCTGTCTAGTAAATAAGTTGCACGGGTCACCGTCTGATGTGCGGATGTTGTTTGATAGATAAGTTGCATGGGTCATCGTCTAACGTACGGGTGCCGTCTAATAAATAAGTTGCATGGGCCATCGTTTGATGTGCGAGCGATGTCTAATAGATAAGTTGCACGAGTCATTGTTTGACGTGCAGGTGTCGTATGATAGGTAAGTTGCACGGGTCACCGTCTGGTGTGCGGGTGTCATCTGATAGATAAGTCGCACGGATCATCGTTTGAGACATCTACAATTGGTTATGTTACCTTGATTCATAGTTCTTTGAGCATGATCTTCAACCAGAGGAATTCACACATGCCATGTGCCATGGAACGAAACTTAGCCTCTGCATTGGATCGGGCTGCAACAGGTTGTTTCTTGTTGTGCCAAGTAACGAACTTACTTCCAATAAAGGTGCAGTAACTTGATGTGGACCATCTATCAGTAACTGCCCTACCCAATCTGCATCACTGTATACTTCCACCCTGAAATATCCATGGCGTTCGAACAATATGCCCCAACACGGAGATCCCTTGAGATATCGCAGTACTCTATGAGCTGCCTCAAGGTGTAGTGATTGTGATGAGTGCATAAACCTGACTAATGACATTCACTGCATAGGCAATATCAGGCCTTGTGCGAGCTAGGTAGATCAATCTGCCAACCAATCATTAAAACATGGCTGCATCCTCAAAGAGGAGTTCAATTGATGGTTCTGATCTATAGGAGTCTCTGCTGGTCGTGCTCCCAAATACCCAGTTTCAGTCAGCAAATTTAAGACATACTTCTTCTGAGATATAAAGATCCTTTTCTGTGACCTAACAACCTCAATCCCTAGAAAGTATTTTAATGGTCCTAGATCATTTGTTTCAAATTCAGAAGACAAGAAAGTCTTTAGCTACTTGATTTCTGTTGGATCACTACCCGTGATGACAATGTGATGCGGGAGCATTCTATTTCGATGGTCCACCGCTACATCAAATCCGTGCCCGGTCAAGCAAGTGGACCCCATGAAGATTTGCTTTATTTATTTTCTAGTTTAATTAGGATTTTCCAATTAAAGTTAGATTTGTTTTCAATTAGGATTTTATTATTGATTGTTGTAGGTGGTGTGTATTAGGAATTTCTTATTTTAAGTTTGATTTGAATTAGGAAAATTAGGTTAGATGGTTCTATAAATAGGGTTGTACCATTTGATTTTAGGGATGACTTGATTAATAAATTTTCATATTGATTTTCTCTTTGAGGAACTCTCTCGTGGTGCGAAATCACTCTATCTTGGTGCGAAGCCGAAGGTCCTTTCTCAAATCGTAGGGCGGTTCTCCTGTCCTGCGTCACAATGTCATCCACATAGACAATCAACGCTGTGGTAAGGGTCTACTGGTGCTTCTCAAACAGTGTGTACAAGCTATTATTTTGCTTTCCTAAAGCCGATTGTACTTCTTGAAGGGTTTTGTGTTGGAGATAAAAAGTTCACCTCGTGATTACTTCTGTCAGTTGTGAAAATAAATAATTTATTGGTCGATCAAGAAAAGAAAAATGTTTTGGTTCTCTTTGCATGTTTGTCCAAAAAATTCCTTCTTTGAGATTTTGGGATAAATAGAGAAGGGAGTTGGTCTACAAGTACAATACCTGCCCTTTTGGAGCTGAAAATATTATTTTGAGCCCCCAAACTCAAGTACCTTGTGAAATGGGTCGGATCTAGATAGATCATGGTTCAAAGTACATGGTATCGTTTCGGTATTGTTCACGGGCGATACCGAAATGTATCGGAAGTATTGTTTTCAAATCCGAATTGAACAAGGTGATTTGAATCTGAATCGAACCCGGATCTATATCCCTTGATCTGTATCCGAACCAAGATCTGTATAAGATGATCCATATCTGACCCACAAAGATATATGGCTCGGGTCAGATCCACCCCATTTCATGCCCTTCAACTGCCAGCGAAGAGGAAATGGATCCTGTAAGACTCAAGTCTGACATGGCTAGCTGAAGAAGCATAAAATTGGTGTTTCTTGCTGGTGGTACTGATGAAAATGTGGGTAAATTGAGGAGCCTTGGAAGATGTGATCATAAGAATGGTTTTGTGTTAATAATGTCATCGATTTAGATGGTTGCAGTGCTGTCTGTAGTTGATCTGCAATATACTTCTTTTCGGGTTGTCGGGGCGGGACTATATGTACTTGACCTGTTGTGTAAAGGTGACTCTTCAACTGGTCAATAGGTATGTGGCTTAGAATGCCAATTCCCTTTTGGTTCACTGAATTAAGAATGGCATTTAGAGGTGTTAGAGAGAATTTTAAAACTCAGTAAGTTCTTCACCAAAGTTGGAAAAGCAGGCCCTAGGAGCTTAATCGAGGCCTTAGATTGCATCCATTCGACGGGAACAATGAACCCCTTTTGGGATGAACTTGATGTGGCCAGTGAACGAATTTACACTTCCACTTTGATTGCCATGTTGCATCAAGATGATCTAGTTACTGCATAGGAAGCTTCTCGGAAAGAAACATCTTGTAGTGGTGTTGATAACTACAGCCAAAGTTTCTTTGAAATTAACTTGATACTCTTGACAATGGACTATCTCTATCAGTTTAGGCTCCAAGCCTTTGACTGTTGAATGGTCCAATCTGTTGACACAGCAGCTTTGAGCTTCATTTATAGCCAGCTTTCTAGTAGGGACATGGGCTCCTAGTGGAGTAGTCAGCAAGGTTTACTGCAGGTTTAAAGAGGAATAATGCTTTTTATATGCCAAGGAAGAACCATAGGAAAGTGATTCTCTGAACAAGCAATATATCAGACAGTTCCCTATTTGGTTTACTTGACAAGTATCAGGACCAGAAATGTAATGCAGGAACAAGGTATGAGGGTTTAGACATCTTAAACTTCCTTTTTGTTCTGCCTTCTGTGGTTCCTTTCTTTGCTCTGTTTATACTTGTATAATTGTTTATAAGTGTGGTTTCTTGTATGCACTTTTGGCATGGCTTCATAATATGGTTGCTGACACTTATAGGCATTAAATAAAAATGTACTAAGTTATCAACCAGAAACGGAGTTGTAGTTGGATATTATTCTTTCTTTTGTTCTGCCTTCTGTGCTTCCTTTCTTTTTCCACATTGAACCCAGTTTCTGCTTTGTTTTATACTAATGTAATTGTTTATGAGCTTGGTTTCCTGTCTGTACTTTTGGCATGGCTTTGTAATATGGTTGCCCATACTTAGAAGCATTAACTAAAAATGTAGTAAGCTATCAAATTAGAAACGGAGGTGTGGTTTTTGTTCTTCAATTTAGTTTCACTGTATCTCTTGTTTCCAGTTTCTGGGGTATGCTGTTTTAGAGACCTATGTCCATGTTGGGAACTGGAATCTGATTTCCAGGCAAACATGGTTCGAGTTGCATGAAGTTCTCCATTTGCAAATAGAGATACTCTATACGTAGGAAACTCTCTTCATAGTTTGTATTTTTCCTTCAATTAATTTTGCAATACTTACATTCGACTTCCACAAATGAATTTGAGGGCTAGAATTCTTGCTTGCAGATGTATGAATCAGCTAGCATGTTAATAAAATAATTGGTCATATTTTTTTTTTACTGTTTCTAAGTTATTACCATGGCTGCCAAGCTCAGGTGAAAATGGTTTGGAGATTGTTGCCAGACTGAAGCGAGACTTGCTTCCCACACTGAAAAATGGTCTTCTATACTGGCCCATGTGCGATTTTGTCACATTCAAATTCATTCCTGTCCGTCTACAGGTACCTTCAAGATTTTGTCATCTGTATCTGACGAAAGGATTAGTTAATTGGAATGGATGGATGGTACATCCCTGTCTGGTCAACCTGTTCCATACATGTAGTATGCATGCGAGGGAATGTGCCACAATTTGATGGTTCCCTCCTATTAAATTTCTTGGCCAAAAGTCAACTTGACTGGTTAATCTCGACCATTGGATCTATGGACTTCATTCTATATCATTTGCTACATGTTTCCTGACCATGAAAAGTGAGAGATTGGTTGATCCAGATAGGTGGAACTCGTTGATCATTGGATTCTTATCTGACCCATGCACATGTGCCATCTGTGTGGTGGATAGTGGTTGACCATCTACCCATCCCGGTCCAAGTCTTCCTCATGAAACAGTAAAGCTAGTTATTTATGCATTTTGATTTTGGTGTTTATGTTTTTGACAGCCATTGATAAGCAATTCCTTTTCGTACCTGTGGACCATTTACGTTACATACATGGCAAGCTTAAAGAAAGCAGGCTCGAGTGACATCTCAGCTGATTGATTCTGCCTTCCTGATTGCTGGTGTTAGTTGCATCTTCCGTCTGCTCTGGATCACGCCACCCCAGTCGGCAGCCAATTTGGCTGCACGTCTGGTAAAGAGTACTGAGAACTCTTCAGATCCGCAGGAATGACGATACACTACTATAACAATGGCAGAAGCATAGTAACGGGAGTTTGAAAAAGCATACTCAGTTGTTCGTTTTGATCGAGCAATGAGCATCAGGTTCAGTTTTATGTTGCAGTGAAAATGTTAATACATTTTTGCAGGGTCGGACGTTTGGAACAACTTTTTTAAGGTTTTAAGGAGTGGAGCGAAATTAATGAATCCTTTGGGAGATTCTTTGTACTAATTCCCTCACACAGGCTGAGGGGCAAGACTTTCTTGCAATGAAATTTGAAATCTAACCTTATGTCTCCAGGTTAAGCTACAATGATTTAGCTAATGACTGAAGCTCTCAAGTAGGGATTTGAGACCAAGTGAAAAAGAGGGCTCTGGCCTCTGAGGTGACAAGTCTCCAGGTAAGCAAGCATCACTAGGGACCATATGGAAAAGTCCTGATTATTTCTAGATCCAACTTGAGAGGCTATGTCCTTCCTACCATTTCGTGACAAATTATTCAAATTGTGGACCACCTATTGCATGTCGTATCTAATATATTAGATGGTTGGGTGCTATATGTCTAGGCTATAGCTGGCCTTTTTTCAACAATCCGTAGTAGGTTAAATCCCATACCTGAATTGGCCGGCATTATGTACTGCAGGTCAGGGTTTGATTCCCACATACCTACAAAAAAAAAAATGATTCCTTGTAGTAAAATCATTTGAGTAGTATGCAAGCTAAAGGCGGTATGGTAAATTCTTTCATCAGGGTGGATGCCAGGAAAGAAATCATCTGTCAGGGCAAGTTCCAGTCATTTGCCGCTCCTAAATGCTCAGGAGTGACGATTCAGAGAGTCCCACTTAGGCTTATCAACATGTTGGAAGTATTTCTTTCTGGGTCGGGTTCAGGGGACCCCTTTTTTCTGACCCCTCTTGGTGTTCGTGTGCTCGGTGGTGGATTTCAAGAATCCAACGGTGGTTGTCAGCGCTGAGCTGGCATCACTTTGGGCGGTGCTGACAACCACCATTGGATTTGTGAAATCCACGGCCGAGCGCGTGAACACCGGGAGGGGTCAGAAGAAGGGGGTACTCGGAGCCTAAGCCTTTCTTTTGAGGGACCTTGTAAACTAAAATTGATATTCAAGTTTCTCAAATCTATGCAGAATTGCAGATGCTATGACAACGACTACCAGTACTGATCTTAGATCGAGCAGTTCTCAATATTGATCACTGTACTTGCTTTAATCGTGCTGCAAATAGATTGAAAAAGCAAATTATATGATGGGTACATGATGACATGGCATGGGAAATGCCATATCCATACCATGCAACAAATTTAATCGGTTAACCGGGCGACAATGCCACCCAACCAACTAGTAAAACTTTGATGACAGTGCCCTATCATCAAAGGAGATGACAGGGTTGCAGATCTCGGCACGTGGATTTTGTACGGAAGACCACTTAGGTCTCACTGCACACGTACCCAGGTAAGTGTTTGGAAAAAAAGCACTCTAGAGTACACCCTAGGTACGTGTGCAGTGAGGCCGAAGTGGTCAGCCCTTACAAAATCCACGTGTGCCGAGATCTGCAACCCTGTCATCTCCTTTGATGACAGGGCATGTCATCACAGTTTTACTCCCCAACCAACAAATCTCTCTGGCTATGATCAGTCAACATTGTGAGGGAGACCCAACTGTTTGATGTGAAAAGACATCCCCGAGCTGTTGTCTTCATAAATATTTGCAGCGCCATTCATTGAAGAGAAGACCCATCGTTCACTACAATGGTGAATTAGCCAACCCCACCTCTGTATATAGATTAAAACAGAAAGAGATGGATGGTGGGGACTCACATTTCCTTCCCATTATTTCATCCATCTTTTGTTCCACTTCCAAAAACAAGGATCGGATAAACTCCGTCCTATCAGCAACTCAACCCAACTTTCTCTCTCTAGGCTTCTCACTGTCCTGCACCTGCACCTACCCTTTTGACAAAAAGGGTGTGTCGGCTGTAAAATGTCCTCCGAGAAATTTTAGAGAAAGATCAGCACTGGAAGCTTTTCTTATTCGAATGATTAATATTGATAATTGACGCTAACATTCCCAAAAGCACCATATAACTAAAATGACAAACTTAGGTTAACTCGATATAATATATTTTTCTTGTCTTCTTTATTACTTGGCGACTTTTGGGAGCGTTAGCATCAATTTTTGCTGCTAACCGTTAGCAGCAAAAATTTTGTCATTAAACAAGTTACTTATGCCATGAGTTTGTGGGGTTGTAAAAAATTGTGGCATTGGGTGGTGTACTCGTACACGTGGAATAAATACATTTCAATGACACCTACAAATTGATTGGTCCAACCTTCGACATCTCATAATCCAGAAAGCAACATCGACGACATGATCAGATGGGTATGTTGACATTTTCTTTGGACTGTTCATATATATATATATATATATATATATATTCTGATTATCCAGAGAAATGTCACATATGAGATTATGATCATATTTCAGTATACAAGGCAATGTTGTTTATAGGTGATAATTACTGTCTACAGACCTTGATTTTTTCTCTAAGGGGGTGTTTGGTTGCACCCGAAAAAATATACAATTTTTATGTGAGAAAATAAGGGTGATAATTACTGTCTACAGACCTTGATTTTTTCTCTAAGGGTGTTTGGTTGCACCCGAAAAAATATACAATTTTTATGTGAGAAAATAAGGGTGTATTTTTGTGGAAACCAATTCTCACCTATGTGGAAAGGAAATAAATTACAGGCTTGGATGGAAAATCTAGTATTCTCGGGAAAATTCTTCCATTTTTAAATTGCTCTCAAACAAGGGAAAATTGGCAAACAAACACGCCCTGATTGGATATGAGAGATTGTGGCTAGGAACATTTCCCACGTGAACAGTCACAGTTTGCTACGACTTTTAACGGACAATCGAATCCCATGATTCCCATCCCTGCAACCTAAGTCGCCCCCCCGTTCATCTCGCGACACAAATATGAAATACATTTCAGGATTACCAATTTACCCTTGTTCTTACCTCAAATAACAATTCTGCCACTACTGTCTTCATCAAAATTATGAAAATGACTTTTTGTACCCTCTGAAATCCTCCGTTTTGTCAAAGATGAGGGGCAGCTTGCTTTAGCTCATGAAGTGATTGGTGACAATTTTTTGTGGGGACGAAGATGATAATGATACTCTCTCTCTCTATTTTATTTCTTCAGAGTTTTGAGTGGGCCTGTTGATTACCACTTAAGCTGTTAGAGGGAGGCTTAACAATGTATATGAAAGGATCCCGGCGCATAAACGGACTGTGCGAGTCCAGCACACACGCGCAACAACAAAAAATCAACTTGATTATTAGAAGGAGGCTTAAGAATGTATATCGAAGGATCCCACGAGTCCAGAGCACGCGCGCAACAACAAATCCATACAAAAAAATCAACTTGACTGGTTATCTCTAGGCATTCAATTTGAGTATTCAAAAAGAAATTTTCAAATCCAACAGCTATAAAATAACCCGTAAAAATTTTGAGTCCAAGGAGTAGAGATCACCTATCAGGCTGATGGTTGGTGTGTAGGTCCATCAAGTGGTGGGCCAATCATTCATAGTGGGCCCTGAAAGAGTATGCCAGATGGCGTTATTTTTTATGCACTCAACTGCTCCACAGAGAAAAATGTTCTAGTTAATTAGATAATTATATAGTTTCTTAGTTGGGGAAAAAGAAGAAAAGAAAGAGAAGAAAGGATTTGTTCTTTGATGTTGTATCACCACAACCTTCCAGTGAAATTGCATCTCAATCTCTCTAATTCTGCTTCATCTTCCATTAGCTGATGGAGACATGATCAAGAGATAAGATTGTTGAATGACAGCAGTGATGGAGGTTGATCAGGAGGAAACTGCACCAACATCTGTTTCCATGTCTTTCAAAAAGAAACAGCTCCTCTCCACTGTCATGGAAAGAACTAGTAAATGGTTAGCTTTTCTTCTCTTTAGTTTTCTCAGTTTCTTTACTGGGTTTTCTCTTCAGAGTTCAAAAAATAGAAAGCTGACATGTTCTTGTCAGATGGGTAGTTGTTGTTCAAAAAGATTTCTTTACTGGGCTTTCTCTTCAGAGTTCAAAACATAAAAAAGCTGACATGTTCTTGTAAGATGAGTAGTTGTTGTTTAAAAAGATTTCTTTACTGGGTTTTCTCTTCAGAGTTCAAAAAATGAAGAGCTGGCATGTTCTTGTAAGATGGATAGTTTTTGTTTAAAAAGTTAAGCAATGAAAAATTATGAAGGTGGCATTGAATTTCAACAGGATTTTCTCCCAGGAGATACCGAGCAATGTCACGGTTCACGTTGGAGGAGCCTCCTTCTCATTGCACAAGGTAAGCATTCTTGATTGTTGCTCCTTTTTTGATTTCAATTGTCAATAACCATAGCAAAACCATAGAATTTGAAAAGGCAGAGAAGAATAAAGAAACTCAGTAGCTGGAAGTTCATCTAGTACATCTGTGATCAACAATTGGAACTAGCTAGCTAGCCTTGGTTAATCTGAATCTGCCTTGTATCCATGTTTTGAACTAAGATTAAGTTTACAGAGAGAAGTAACTGGAGTCTCTGTCATCAAATTGTGAAATAAATCAAGGGGTAGACTGGGATTTGATTCTTTTCTTACTTCAATTGCAGTTTCCATTGGTCTCCAAGTGTGGATACATAAGAAAATTGGTCTCAAAAGCCAGTGACGCTGATCTCTCGGTCATTGAAATTCCTAATGTTCCGGGTGGAGCAGAGGCATTTGAACTGGCAGCAAAATTCTGTTATGGGGTAAACTTTGAGATAAGTATAGATAACATAGCCATGCTCCGTTGCTCGGCAGATTATCTCGAGATGACGGAGGCCTATGCGGTTGGGAACCTAGTGGCCAGAACGGAGGCCTATTTGAATGAAGTAGCATTGAAGAGCCTTTCGGGGGCAGTGTCTGTGTTGCATCTATCAGAGAACCTCCTTCCGACAGCAGAGAAGGTGAAAGTGGTGAGCCGATGCATAGATGCTGTTGCATATATAGCCTGTAAGGAGAGCCAATTCCATTTGCCAAGTAGGACCCATGATATCTATGAGAATGTCGATTCTTCCTCGGGGTCTCACCCTAAACCCATGGTAGATTGGTGGGCTGAGGACTTAACTGTTCTCAGGATTGATATCTTCCAACGGGTTATCATCGCAATGATAGCGAGAGGCTTTAAAGATCATGCACTCGGTCCAATTCTTATGCTCTATGTTCAGAATTCTCTCCGAGGTCTGGTGAGAAACTACCTGAAAACCCAAATTGTTTGTTTTTGCACTTGGTCATGCATCTAATTTGAAAGCTTGGTGCAGGAAATATTTGGAAAGGGCAGGAAGAAAATTGAACCAAAACAAGAACATGAAAAGAGGGTTCTGTTAGAGACAATTGTGAGTCTTCTGCCTAGGAAGAAGAATACAATGTCAGTTAGCTTTCTTTCTATGCTTCTACGATCAGCAATATATCTTGAGACTACGGTTGCTTGCCGGCTTGATCTGGAGAAGAGGATGAGCCTGCAACTTGAACAGGCAGTGTTGGATGATCTCTTGATTCCTTCGTATTCCTTCACGGGTGACACATTGTTTGATGTGGACACTGTAAAACGGATCATGATGAACTACCTTGAATATGAAATAGATGGGGTCCGCCTTTCCTACAATGTGGACGCCGACTACGTGTCTCCTTCACTCAGTGACATGGAGCGGGTTGGGAGGCTCATGGAGAGTTATCTTGCTGAAATAGCCTCTGACCGTAACTTAACTATTTCAAGGTTCATCAACCTTGCTGAGTTGATCCCGGAACAATTAAGGACAACAGAGGATGGCATGTATAGAGCCATAGATATTTACTTGAAGGTGCAATCTGTTGTTTGGATTTCTCTTCACTTATGGTATCAGTCTCATATCATCATCATCATGATCATCAACTATGCCTTATCACAACTATTTGGTGTCAGCTACATGAATCCAGCTTATTAGAAATTAGAAATTAATAAGCAAGTTTATTTTAATAATTATATGAAGTAGAGAAACAGGTTTTCATCCATTTAGATAATGTAATACAGATGCTCCCTATCCCCTTCCACTTCCGGAGAACTATTTCTGTTTCTTACAACAGATTCTCTGGGCATTACCCAGTAGTTTTGAAACAGTTTTGGCTTGTCTTAGTCTATATATTGTTCCACTGTCACTCTTCTCAGTAGTATCCATCATCTGAGATGGGTTTCATTCATTGACATTGTCCTTATGATCAGCCTTGCTGTTATCATTCACAGGCTCATCCTACTTTGAGCGACATGGAGAGGACGAAGGTTTGCAGCTTGATGGACTTCCAGAAGCTATCCCGGGAGGCCTGTGCTCATGTGGCTCAGAATGATCGCCTCCCTATGCAAACGGTGGTTCAGGTGCTTTACTATGAGCAGCAACGCCTTCGAGATGTCATGGATGGAAGCCTCATGGTTGCGGAATCTCCTGCTCTACCCCAGAAAGTGAATTTGTACTCTACGGATTACCACCCAGCCGCTGACGACATTTCTAGCTTACGAAGAGAAAATGAGGACCTGAAAATGGAGTTAGTTAGGCTGCGGATGCAATTAAAAGAACTCGAGAGACCGGCAGGAAACACTCCACCAAGAAGCACTCTACCTTCTCCTAATAAGCCGCCTCGAAAGTCACTTATCAACTCCATGTCAAAAAAACTTGGGTGGCTGTACCCCTTCACGCATGGCGATGGAGTTAAACCTTCTGAAACCAAAGGTCAGGTGAAGCTTAGCAGAGATCGACGGCATTCCATCTCCTGAGTCATCTATGTATATATTTGCACTATATATTGTTTCATTAAGAGTATCCTGCCTTTGTTGCTTTTTCTTTTTAAGGCTAGAAAGGAGGAACAGTCTGTTTTTCTCTTTCTCTGCTTCGTTGAAGTAAATATCGGCGTAAATTATCTCATAATTGTGTTTCAGAAAACTCTCAATGAATTCAAAATTGGTGGAGAGAAATAAAACAAAGAAATCATGTTATTTCTTTTTATGGATTGTTTGCTCTATATTTCAAATTGAAGCTTGTTGGGTTCGTGGTTTTATATAATTGCAATGGAAATTTATGAGTTTTTTTTTTTAAAGTATGATCAATCAATTCCAAAACACTAAACCGGCTATCTGCCACTGGAAAAATGCTTGATAGAAAATAAAATATATGGAAAACATGGAAAGATAGGCTCCAACACTCAGATGACTTGCCCCCACTATTTGTATTCCTCGAAAGGTTTATCGATACTGTCGATTATCCTCACTAGTTTCCCTTGCTGCATGGGTATTACAGCTGATCAGAGTTTGAATTGATAAGCAAAAGGACAATGTTTACCTATTTTCTTAATTTTTTTCTCTTTTATAGAGCTTCTTCAAATTATAAGGTTTGCATTGATAATAGGTGTGTATATTTCTCAGTCTCAGATTTAGCTCTTACATAGAACTTTATCTTGAGATTTAAAAAAAAAAAATCATAGAAGCCTAAAATGCAGGTTCTGTCTTTGAATTATTAAATCTTTGAAAAAGCACTTTTTGGATAAGTAAGAATTGCATAATGGGACTAGCAAGTGGTAGTGGGTGTTGATGTCTGTGGCCACATCATAGAATCTAAAACAGCATGTCCACTGAAATCCGGTCATCTAGTCTGGGATAAGAGAGACATCTACAAAGAGACAGGTCTGATACATAGATAAAGATTTAGACATAGATGTGTTTAGTAAATATATAATTTCAGACCACAGAAAAGATGCTTTGAAAAGAATAAGTGTTCAATCTTATTTACAGGGCAGGAGAGGTCTTATTCTTTGAAAGGCGGAATCTGATGCATCTGGTGACTGACAGACCCAAGAATAAGCTTCTCTAGTTGCTGTTACTTGGTGGCAAATCTAAAAGTGGTGGGTAGAAAACAAAGAGTTAAAAAAGACAGTAGGAGGCACTGATACTGTTGTCTTTATGGCAGTTAATAACTTCAGTAAAAAACGTTTGCATCTTACATTCCCGTCTCCTCGACACAAGAAGCCAGATCATTGCTACTCTTCTAGTAGGTTATGGGATTCTGTCTTCATGATACAACGAACTCCGGATGCGTCCTTCAGAAATTCTAAAAGCAAATGAAGAGACTACTTGGTGCAGACTTAAGTAAATCAAGAGACCAAGTAAAAAAATTCAAGGAGTTGATGAATCTTGTTTCTTTCCAATATGATTAAAATGGAATTTGGAAAACATTACTTTGAAATACGTACCAACCCATTTGTTAGTTATAACATCTTCGGATAGAAGTATGGATCGAAGAGTGAAGCAGGGAGGCTTAATAACCATGGTAGCGATGTACCTGAGTTAAAAATTTCACAAATTTGGTCGGAGCATTTTATAATTTAGCTCGTGTTATAATGGGCTTCAAGAGCCAAGGAAACTGCTGGTCTTGTTTAAGACTCAATCTAAACTGAAAACTGAAACGAGAATTTTCACACAAACAGCAATCATGAATTAGTCAATCAGGAGCAGTTCTAAACCTTGGGATACCGGCTGAGACGATTTAAGTCATGTTCAGACTTAAAACTTGGAATAGCCAAGGAGGCTGTTTTAGTCTATCTTGTCTCAATTGTTCGTCAACATCAAAAGCATTCTTTCCATTTTGAAAACTTGGGTGCAAGTTGGACACCTGTATGAGTCCCCACTCATGGCCTGTTAAATCTTCATCTGTATCTGTCCTCTTATGGGGGTTAGTCCTTGTCCTCTGCATATAGCTGGATTCAGTGGAAGAAGAAGAAAAGCTTGGTCCAGTATCTGAAGTTAGTGGCGTTTCGTCTTTCTTCCTTCGTCTGAAACTTGTGGGGCCCAATGTCAACTGGACATCACTTTCATCTTCAATCTCTAGCACCCCATCTCCACCTTCATTCATAATGTACTCTTTTGCAGGGCGTTCCAGGTCAAGTTTCCTTTCTGGCTTCTGCTGTTCTTTGTAAGTACAATTAACCCCACTTGAACTAGTCCCATTCTCTAAGAGCCATTTATCCTGACTGAATCTATGGAGCCTGCTGCTGTTCATGTTTTTCATTAACATCTTCTGAATTCGATATAGACGGTGAAGTTCGTATACCTGCATTTTCATCCTCATGCTTAGAGCCATTTTGGCTACATAATGAACTCTTGAAACAAAAAGCAGAAGGAAAGGGCTGCACTACCTGCTCTTTGAATGTTTCTTCATGCTGTAGCATGGCCATCTTCATGGATTCCTTATCATATGGATTCAAAAGCCTCTCCATTCACTTTGTTTCGTAGATTGAAATTGATCCTTGTCTTCTGTTTGGTGGTGCTTTCCTGGGAAAAACCCGAATTAAGGACTTTGACTTTTGTCTGAGTCTCAGCCTTCTTCAGGTGCACATCTTGAATCTTAATCAGATATATCTATATATCTGCTTTCTTCCCTTATACCTGCCAATATGGAAATTTTGCAAATATTTAAATTCAAATTTCAGAATCTAGTTGATCAAACTGAGCGATCTTGGGGTGGTGAATCATAACAGTTGCCAATTCACACTGATACCCAACTTAATAACAACATAATTGTGAGCAAGTATTTCCTAGTAATGGCAGCATTGGGAATGAGTTGACTTGTAACTTTGAGCTAAACCAATGTTTGATCAGAACCCTGTTCACCAAGGGCTCATGCAATGACATTTTATATCGTAGAAAATACTAGTAATTTCCATTTTCAGGGAATATTTATGATCAACTGTAAATTTAGATTGCGTGCCGATTTTATTGTGAAATTAAAGGATTATATTTCTTACTCCTCAAGAAAGTTGTTTATTAGTAAAAGCCAATGTCTTGAGCTTTATTCATTACCAGTTTATAACCTTTTTCTTCCATTTCTTCAAGTAAGTTATTGAGCTAAAATATTAAGGATTTTCTATTTCCTGTATTTATCACTCTGTTCCCTTAAATTGAATTCCTGTACATATTCATATATACACACATGATGGACTACTTGGTAATTAAGGTTAACAGCAACCTATAAAAGTTTGGAAAGCTTTTAACATTTTTTTTTTATGCTATGAAGATGAAGAAAATTTCAAAATTAAAGAAATGGGAGCTTTAAGTTGCAAGTTCAAACAGGAAACTCCATTATCCTGAAGTCTTCTATCGATATAGTGAAAACAGGAAAAAAGGGGTTCCTGCTAGAATCAATACCCAACTGGTAACAAATAGGAATCTCTATAATCTGTTGATATCACCATGTCAAACCCCCATACATAATCAGGACTCCATAAAAACAAATTGGGTATCCAAAACATGTTACTACAGATCTCTAGAATTTCATTTACAGTAAGATCTTTTAACAATCCAAAAAAATAAAAAAAGAAGAAGTGGGGAAGAAAGAGAAGATTGTCACTCCTCACCTGTAGAAACCCATGAGCTGAGGAGAAGATCAAGTTGTAATTTTAAGGAAGGAGAAGAAAACACTTTCAATCTCTTTCAAAGGAAAGCTATGTAACAAGCAACTTGTGTGCTTACACCAACTTGAGCCACAAAGCTTCCTTTGATAAAAACAAACACCTCTGCTTCACATTCCCAATAAGTATATACTGCAAAAAAAAAAAAAAAAAAGAGAGAGAGAGAAGAAGAAGAAGAATTTAAGATTCTCTCCTTCACATAGAGAGAGAAAAAAAATATAATTGAATATGAGGGGTGTGAGGCATGCCAAACAAATCCCAGTGCCAAAGCCAATGTAATTGAAGGTAAGTGTAAGAGATGCTTGAGACAGGTCCAGCAAAGAAGAAATATAATATTAAAAATTTATATATAAGTACCTGCTCTTATGTTATATTATTCATGATCACAGATAGCCTTACACTGCCCCAGACAAATCATCAAATGGACAGCTTAGCCTGCTTAGATGAATGAATCACATGCCCCCTCCCCAATATTTCTAAATAACCATTCACAGTTGTCTTCTCTGTATCTTATACATATTTTTTTCAGATTGTAGAGAGAGAGAGAGAGAGAGAGAGAGAGAGAGAGAGAGAGAGAGATGAGTGTATGGTGCTCCTACACCTCATACCGTACAATTGGCCCGCGGACTCATTGATCTTGATCATACAATTGTTGGGTAGCTCTCTCTGATTGAGAATAATCCAAAAATCAGACTGACTGGGAGAATCTTAAATATCCAATGAAGCAAAAACTTACATGTTTTTATTAAGACAAGAATAAAAAGGTTTAAGGATCATCAAACATGGTGGCAAGTAATATAGCGTCTGGACTACCCGTCCAGAATAGAAGTCTGGATGACTGTTCAGAGTCTTCAGACCAATAGGCTTAGGCCATGTGGCAAAACGAGCCTGCTTCGTATACAATTTTTTCTATTGAGAAAAAAATAATCTAAGGGTTGTTATTTATTTGGGGAAAAGTGTAATATAGGGAAGGATATAGGTGGGCCATAGAGGAAGTAGGTTTTGTTGGGTCATCCTGAAAAGTTTCCCGTTCATAAGGTGTGGTGTGATGCAAGCATGGTTTAAAATCTCGGAATGTTTCGTACAAAACATTTCAAATTTTAAGAGAACCAAAACGAAACATGCATATATTCAGTTGTTTCGGATTATTCTGTAATGTTCTGGTTGTTTTGCCGAGACAAATTGAGACATTACGATACAGTCCGGTACAATTAAAAAAAGGCTCAAGTTCCGAAAACCCCCCTTTTCTGACTCCTCTCAGTGTTCGTGCGCTTGGCCGTCGATTTCACGAATCCAACGGTGGTTGTCAGAGCCCCAAAAAGTGATGCCAGCTCGCCCAGACAACCATGGTTGGATTTTTGGAATCCAACGGCTGAGCACACGAACACGAGAGGGGTCAGAAAAAAGGGGGTCCCGAGAAATAGATAAAGTAAAGAACTGAAAAAGGATAGATGTTCTGTAATGTTTCGTTTCGGAGTTTTTTTTTCGATTTTTCACTTGACTGAGACATTCCTCCGAAACGAGATCTTAAACCATGTATGCAAGTTAGATTTTTAAGATAGCTACACACAAGTGGTGCCCTAAGTTGAACAGTCAAAATAGATGACACATGGGGCGAGATAACGATGTGGAGAGCATCATAATTAATGTTCCTTATCAGCATCGTATACTTTCTTAGCAAATATCTAAAAGGAGAATAAATTCACTCTCTTTATCTAATAAAATCTAGACCATCCAATAATGAAATACGTCTGTTGGATGTTCCATTTCAAAAGCGACGTTTCAATCGTAAGAGATCATTTTTATGAGATTACTATATATGATGCGGAAATCAATTTGATCTCTAAGACTAAGGCATAAGGTGTATGGAGTGATAGATGCGACTGAGACTACATGTTAACATAAAGACCATAAATTCTCCATTTGTTTTGGAGAGGAGGAGGAGGGGGTTGTTGAGTTTGTCGTTGCGTGGTTGCACCGACAGATTGTAAGAAGATCCAACCATCCAAACAAAGGCCATGATGAGATGAAGAGAAGATTTGATTTTTTTTTTAAAATAAATGAGAGAAACAGAAGGAAAACGAAAACCAAATCCATGTCTGCTCGTAGTTATCAAGAAGGATCACATGCATGTCTGCTTCATGTGGATAACGCTCTCTCATCACTTCTTGTTTCAGAGAGAGAGAGGGGGCCGACAAGAAAGCACGCGTTGCCGGTGCAAGAAGGTGCACCCGTATGGGGTGGTGGGTCAGATGGGTTTGCCAAAAAGCCTGAGCCACGGACTCACTGTGTTCTTGGGGCCCACTTCATAAAATACGACACACTTTCTCATCTTCTGTTTAGGATAAATATATCATATAGACTTCTGTATCAAAATTTTGATGCAGAAGTCCTCAATTTGCCATGTAGTAGTACTCTTTCGGGCCCACTACCCCTTGAATGTTTGACCCACATCTTGGTGGACCCACACACTAAAAATCAGTGTGATTAGTGATTCCTAGCCATTGGATTTGAGCATTTTTTCATCATGGGCTTGGAACCAACTCATAGGCCTGTTCATAAGCCCATGATGAAAAAGTTCTCAAATCCTATGGCTAGAAATCATCAATCACGCTGATTTTTGGTGTGTTGGTTAATCATAGTGTGGGCCAAACATTTTGGGGGCTAGTGGGCCCGAATGAGTCTACTGCATTGCAATTTGTGGGACTTCTGCATCAAATTTTTGGTACAGAAGCCTGCATCAAAATTTTGATACAGAAGTCTGCATCAAAGAACAGCGTCCGTTTATGTAAAACTTTGCCAACTTTAACTACTTAACTGATAAGAATGATTTAAGTACCTTAGAATCTCTATGTCCATTGAGTAAACCTTCGCTGACACTGCAGTCAGCGACGCCGCTGACTGCAGCCAATATAAGCCACATGGCACATTCTTAAGAGGACACTAACCGTATGGATGTTTGGCCAATCACTAGGTGGACCTACAAACCAAAACTAAACCTGATCGGTGATTTCTAAGCATTGGATTGAGTTATTTTCATGGGTTGATTTTACCCGTAGGAATTTGAGCATTATTGAGTATTATTTGGGTACAAAGATCCAAAGGTTTGAAATCACTAATAAAAGGCTGATTTTTGGTTTGTAGGTCCACCTAGTGATTGGCCAAACATCTATACGGTCAGTGTCCTCTTATGAATGTGCCACGTGGCTCATATTGGATGTAGTCAGCGGCATCGCTGACTTCAGTTGTCATCGAAGGTTTACGCAAGCCCATTAAGCTTGATTCTTTATAATTATTAAAATAATTTGTTGATTAGACCAAGGTTTAAATGACCCGTTACAATGTTATGATGAACTCATATAACATTACCGTTTTGACCGTTATAACGGGGTCACATCAGTTTTTGAGTAAAAATGGCTCAGAAATTAAAAAATTCAAAAAAAATCCATCTTGCCAGACCCATTTTCATGTGGGTCCCACCATCGGGATGTAAGAATTGGATGCAAAAAATGGGTGTAACTCTAGACGGACTAAAAAAATAGTATTTTGTTTTCAAAATAACGTCGGTTAGAACTTATAATTATGAATATTAATTCCATTTTTAAGATTCTGAGTGTTAAACGGGGTATTACCATTATAACGGCCGTTAGTTTCGCTTAAGCAACAAATCTGTGTCAAAAAATTAAAAAATTTTGGGATTCACATTTTCACATCCACATGATCTTTAAAAAGTCTTTTAAAAACCATTAAGAAATGATCTAGTGGGTCGCATAATCTCTTTTTGTTTAGTATTGGATCGGGTGCCAAGCTGTTAAGTTACCATGATTTATGAATGTGGAGACGTCATGACTTTTATTTTCTTTTTCAATAATCAAGAAAATCAGGACCGTTGGTTTGTTAAGAGTTGTTAGTGTGTGGTGATCACGGGAAATAAATAATTAATATTCTGATAAGGAGTTCCTTGATTAATTAATGCTAATTATTTATGGTCGGTGGAATCTTCAACCTTGAAGAATCTTGAATTTAGTTAGTGGGGGAACACATGGTCTCCTCCCCATCCCTCCCCTCCTATTTGTTTAGCAAACTAACGGACCTTAGGTTGACACGTAGTTGGATCATAAAATTTTCGAGATGTGTGTCATTTCAAAATGGAAATGATCATAGACTTCGGATGTAAGATCCAACGGTGTGAAACTAAGGATCACGCTCTCTTGTGGATCTCAGGTTTATTCCAAGTTTCCGACACAGTTCATTTATTTCATTCATGGCTAATCATCTAATCTTTTATGAACACACATGGTACAGGACCCACCAATCAATCTGATCTATTTATTCTCTAGTCACCTGGTGAATAGCTATAAAGTCTAGAAATGGGGCCTACCATCTTTCATCATCAACCTAACAAAAAAAAAATAAAAAAAGAAGATCATGAGGTCTCTACAATATCCTAGATCACAACCAATCACTCCTTTGTACACAAGCACTAGCCAATCAGGACATTTCTCTTACTTTTCAATTAAATATTTATTGGGCCTCCCCTCTATACTTTTCAATACAAATAAGATATTTATTGGGTCCTTGTCTTGACTCTCTCTCTCTACCATTATGAGACACCAATTATCTAGAATAAAACTTGGGTCACAGTCATAGTCAGCGAAGCCGCTGACAGCCCACACTATGAGCCACGTGCTGCATTCTTAGAGGATGATGTCTGTATGGATGTTTGGCCAATCCCTAGGTAGACCTACAAACTAAAAATCAACATTATTAGTGATTTCTAGGTGTTGGATTAGAGTTATTTTCATGGGTTGATTTTAACTGTGAGAATTTGAGCATTTTATTGAGCATTATTTGGGTACCAAAATCACTAATCAGGCTGATTTTTGGTTTGTAGGTCCACCTAGGGATTGGCAAAACATCTATATGGTCAGAGTCCTCTAAAAGTGTGACACGTGGCACATATTGTGGGCTGTCAGCAATTTGCTGACCGTTAACTGTTGGCAAAGTTTTACTCAATTATCTATATTTGCTCCTCTAGCATGTTGAGATTAGCCACACATTTGGGTGGTGAGCCATCTCTATCATATTGAGATAGCATCATCCCTAGGACGATACCGTACCATCGTCGTCCTAAAGTCAGTGAAATTCCTACCACATGAATCCCAAAAAATACTATACAAATCGCGAAGACCATCGTGCGAATCTCGAAGAACATCCAATGGTTGGGGTGACCAGGACGGACGACCAAGTAGGACGATATACAAACATTTCCCTATATAATGAGAATTAGTTGGAGGGGTTATCACCTTTTAAAATAAACAACATATACATAGTTAGGGTTGACACATAATAAATAAATAAATATAATAGGTGGAGATTCGCAGATGCAAGGATGCTCTCAGCCGTGGATTTTGAGTCCAACGGTGGTTGTTTGATTCTCAAAATCCACGGCCGAGAGCACGAGTGAAAAGACGAATGCAAAAAGGTGAATCCTTCGATCCCTTTAGAATGTTACCCTCCATTGATTTTTAGGGGCATTTGGGATGAAAAATAAATTTGGTACAGGATCACAACTTGAGACAAAACCCTAAAGTGAGAAACAAAACCCTAAAGTGAGAAACCCATGTGAGTTGAGATAGTTGAGAGAACTGTGTGTGATATGTTTAGTATCTAGATGTTGTAGGTAGATACTTGTACAGTGGCAGGTTTTGTTTTGGTGGGTACCAAAGCCAAAAAATAAAAGGTTCAGTTCTCGACAAATCAAACTTCTTTTCAACATTTGTGATTTCTCTCCTCTAGAGAAAGCAGGATTCTATGCTCCATTCAGGTCTGAAGATGTCAAGTTGCTTAGATTTAATGAAGGAGATGGGAAATATTGTCTTGTTGTTAGCAGAGGCTGTATTGAGTAGACTTTGAAACCATGCAAGTGTTGTAGGGCCTACCATGTTGTGACTTGTGAGTCTCAAAATTGCTGAGTTTAGGGAAGGCATACAAGGTAATTGACATGTTTTAGAATTTCTGTAATTTTTAGTAGGAGATAACCAGCCTTATTTACCAGCACCGGTGCTAAAATCATTTGATGGTTGGTAACCAAATACCTATTTATCTAAACTTGTAGAAGTTTGTGACCTAAATCCTAATCAAATCAAATCTAATCATAATTGATTGATATTCTATCTGGACAGTAGCAGATTGTGTGATGGGATACACAAATAATGATGTGGTGCATCTTACACAACTTATTACAATATATTATCTAATACCTTCTTGCAATTGTATGGTTACAAGAAATATGAGCCTTTGATCTTAATGAAGTGAATATGATGAATGATCGAAACGTTTGTTCGTGTGTGATGGTGGTCATCACCTGTCTGCATGGTTTAAAATTTCGGAATGTTTCCAAATGTTTCAAAATGTTTCGTAATGTTTCACTGAGACAAACCGAGACAATCCGATACAATCCAAAAAAAATAAAAATAAATAAATAATATAATTTAATGATTTTGAATAATATTTCGTAATGTTTCATAATGTTTCAAAAATTTCGTTTTTTTAATGTTTCGTTATTGTTTTGTTTCGGAGTTTGCCTCGATTTTTTACTTGACCGAGACATTCATTCGAAACGAAATTTTAAACCTTGCCTGTCTATGAAGTTTATTATTGTCATATCTTGCTGATCTTGGAGTTCGTCGGAGTTGGTGGCACACTAAATCATGTTAGCCACAACTTCTTCCCAGAAGCTATTAGAGATGGAGTGTGCGGCTAAAATCTCACTGGAGATGTCTTGAGTAAATAAACTATGATGAGATTGAAGAGCTTTTGATAAGAAGCTAGAGAGACATGTGGGTAAGATGTGGTGATGGTGTCTGGCAGTTGATGGTGGGCAACAATTACCGGGTGGACTGTGGTAATGCTACCTGCTAGAATAGGGTGTTGAATCGAGAGTTTGTCCTCAGAAGAACTATGGCGTTGACACCATGTAAAAGTTTGAGTTTATTGATAAAACTTCGGTGATTGAATTGTGTCAAGGTCCATCCATTGGGACTGATTTATAATTTGATTGTGTTCGGGTACCATCAGATAAATATTTTTCGTTTGTTAGAAATAAAAATGCAGCAGTAATCAGAATAATCTAATAAATAACAAACTTATGATTAACAATCAATGGGTGACGCCATGGTTGGTGAGAGGGCTTCTTAGCTCTTGGTATATCTTTGCTTTTTTCTCCTCTGGTAGGTGCTTGTGGAGTATTCTTCTATTTGTTGTGTTATAGGGTTTATCGAGGGAGAAGAATTATAGGATTTTTAAGTACCTCCAAATAATGCGGGTGAAAAAGACTAAAATTTAATAGTTATACACCACCAATTTGGATGATTTTTGGTTTGTAGGTCCATTTAGGGATGGCAAGAGGGGCCAAAAATCCATGCAGTCATTGGTCTCTAAGAGTATGCCACGTAGCGTTTTTAAGTAATGCTTGGATGCTTGATGCTTGGATAAACAAATGCCAGGATAAAAAATTTTCTTTGGCAGGCGTCCAAGACCTTATGAGGGAAGGTTGCAGGCGAGATTCGAGAGAGGGTGGTCATTCTCCCTTTAGCTATAGATTAAAAGGGTTATTTTGAAAGGGTTGTAATGTAACAAGGTAGACTTGACAACAATGGCGTCAGGTATAGTGATTTTTGTTATCCATCGTTGCCATATGGGCCCACTAACCACATGGATGTTTAGCCCACCCTTTGGTAGACATTCATACAAAAAATCAACTTGTTTGATGATTTTTAGACGTTGAATTTAGTACCCAAAAAATTTGTCAAATATAACAGCTAGAATCATGTCTTAAAAAGTACTAAAATCTAATGGCTAAAGATTACCTATCAGGGTGACTTTTGGTGTGTATATCAACGAAGGGGTGGGCTAAACATCCATGTGGTCAATGGGCCCAAAGGGCAGTGGTGATTAACAAAAATTGCTTACCTCTAGGTTCTACTGCCCTTGCCTCCGCCACTGGAGAGGAGGATCATCATTGATCATGTGGGTGATCATTGGGCGCATGATCGCTGCTTCAAAAATCCCGCCGCTTCAAAAAAATTCTCCAAGAGATTATTCAAGTCCTCATTGCAATAGTCATGTCAGGTGAACTCGACAGTGTAACGGCGTTGGAAGAGATTTTTGAAACTAAATAGGGGTGTTAATGACTGGGCTTGAGCCCAGCCTATGCATGTTCAGGACCAGCTCGGGTCACAAATTGTAGCATAGACCCGAGCCTCGCCTAAGCCCGTGATGGGCTTAGTAGGCTCTATCCAAGACCAGCCCAAGAAAATATCTACAAGCTCAAGCCAAGCCCACCAACTAATTATAGATACTAATTATTGGCACTAATTATTGGATATCATATTCGGATTCGAATATTTTTTTTCAAAATATTTGAATAGTTTTTGGATACGAATCCGGATATTCATAATCTGATGCGATAAATCTAATTATAAACACTAGTTAAAAATAGTATACGGAAGGATGTTTCAAAAGTTTGATACATACTTTCTCGAAAATACCACGCGGCACACCCTGATCAGGCCCACTAACCCCATGAATGTTTGGCTCCTCCTCGAGCTAGACCTACACACCAAAATCAGCATGATTAGTGATTCACAGCCATTAGATTTTGAGCATTTTTCATTACGGCCTTTTAAAACATCCATATGCCTTGTTTATAAAGCCAATGATGAAAATATGTTTAAAATCCATCAAGGGGTGGGCCAAACATTCTAGGGGTTAGTGGGCCTGAATTAAGAGTGTACCAAATGTCGTTTAGAGCGAATTTTTCAACGGACGCCTGTATGGCTGTATCATATTAGATATCTATACTATTATAAAGGGAGAACTGGTGTTGACATTAAATTCTTTGTTTTAAAGCCAAAACCTGGGTTGGGGTACACAGATAAGATCACCGCCCACTCCGTGTCATTTAAACGCCTAGGCAAGCCGTGCGGGGAGAGGATTCGAACTCAGGACCTGCGCTTCCAGAGGCATAGTCCTGGCCATCTGCGCCCAACCCTTGGGGTTAACAAGGTCTTTTCATTTGAACATGTACCCCTGACAATAATTACCATTTTGAACGTAATGGGATCTCAGTACTTAGTAGGGTTATAAGTAGGGGTTTAAGGGGCGGCTGGGCTTGGGTTGCTTTATAGACCCAGGTCCAGGCTTGGGCTTGTTTTAGAGCCGGTATCTAGTTACTTGTTAGGGCTCGGACTCGACAGGCCAGGCCCACTAAAAGGGTCCTTCTATAGTTAGCCTCACTTAGACTCTTCTGAGATCTCTTGTTTTTTTAAGCACTACATGTAGCAGCACCTTACACATGGAAAACGCCTAGATATTGCTCACTGTAACGATGTTTGCTCTGTCTCTAGGTGAAGCTACAAATGAAAATTTATCCTGATTACTAATTTCTATCTGTTGGATTATAGTCTTTTTCATGGTTTGTTTTTAATTATGGATTTTGAGCATTATTTGGCCAATGTGTCCATGGCCCTTGGACCATGTGATCATTACTCTTAAAATAATGGAGTATGTACGGTACATTTCATTAACTTTTTCTTTTTCTTTTTAGGTGTCTATGTTGATGATGGACCATATTATAAGCCACATGGCACGCTATTAGAGACTACTGACTGTATGGATATTTGACCCATCCCTAGATAGACATATATACTAAAATTCATCCGGATTAGTAATTTATATTAGTTTTATTAGAGTATTTTTGTGGTCTATTTTTAAGCGTCGATTTTTAGCATTCTTTGGTGTAATCAGATCTAAAAGTTAGAAGTCATTAATCATGCCGATTTTTATCACGTATGTCTACCTAGGGATGTACGAAACATCCATACGGTTAGTAGCCTATAATAGAGTGCCACATGGCACACATTGTGGTCCGTCATCAAATTTGATGATGGATTTCTATCACTAAAGTTAGGAAAAGAATTTACAATGACAAAGGGGAGAGGAGCAGTTGACAAACTGTTAGGAGAAGAAAAAGAAAAAGTCTTTATAGTCTAAAGACTCTAAACTAAAAGGTCTTGAAAAAGTAAAAAATTAATTATTATAATAGGGGGCATTTTCGAAAGAGGAAGTTTTTAATTTTTCTTTAACTTTTTTCTCTTTCCTTATCACATGTGGCGTTTATAGGTGAACCACTTGTGAAGCTCGTGACCGCCGTCCAACCCAAGTTTTGGCTATAGTCTAGATATTCTAATAAATCATTGATAAGGACTATAAACCACTATCAAATATGTTCAATTTTTTTTGGTCCTTATTAGGATATGGCCAGATTTCGAATTTAAGTCCTGGTATGCAACACTTAGAAACCCTACCATTGTTGATGGTTGTTTGTGGCATTGCGGGTCTCTTGAAAATGGGCCGTGTGGTACAGTCTTTGAGACCACTGACCGTATGGAAGTTTGGCCCACTCTTTGGTGGATGGTGGATCTACACACCAAAAATCAGCCCGATTGATGATTTTCAGCAACTAGATTTGAGAACCACAGATAATACTCGATTGAATCCCATGGCTAAAAATCAACCCATGAAAAATGTTCGAATCAAAGGGTCAAAAATCACCATGCAGGTTGAATTTTTGTGTAGGTCCATCAAGGGGTGGGCCAAACATTCATGGAGTCATTGGACCGGTAGAATGTGCCCATAAAGCCACAATGAAAGCACCACCTCTAGCAAAGACATTTATTGCTCTCAATATGGAATCATGGTTCCACTAAGCATGCATCTTGATCACGCCTTGGTGGACCTATACACCAAAAATCAGCTTGATTGGTGATTTCTAGGAGTTGGAATAATACAGTTTTTGTGGGAAGACTTTTAGCCTTTGAATTGAAATATTTTTTGGGTACTCAAATCCAACGCCTTAAAATCACCAATCAGGTTGATTTTTATTGTGCAGGTCCACAACTGAGTGGTCAAATATTCAAGTGTGCCATGTGGTGTGTTTTTATGCAATCCACAATACCACAACAGAGAGCAATCCTCAAAACACACACACACACAATATTGACAATACAACAATTTTGGAGTACCCACATGGAAGATGAAACAATAGCTGATTTCTCTTCACCATATAGATCAGCCCGATTATCTCCTAAATGGACGGTGGATCTCAGCCGCTCACACCCGATTTTGGAAAATGCACCATGTGTTTGCCATATGAGCATGGCAAGTGAGCTCACATGACTTAACAGGAGGGTATTCTAAACTTTCCATATGCAATGGACCTAGCAGTGTGATGTCCACGTTCGAGCAACTTTTTCAATCATCTCTACCATGTACAACTGGCAGCCCCCGATTGGGTCTGAACCTCGAAAATTGCCAGTGTGATGTCCTAATGTGTAATTGTTGATGTAATCCAGCTTGGTTTGGCATACTATGCTTTTGGAGCTTTTTTTTACTTTTGATAAGAGTTTCATCTTCAGAGGATGATTTTATATCTAAAAAAAAGGTGCAAGGTTAGGATTGAGTTGGGCAATCTGATGGTCAGGATTATACTAAGGTCATGGGGTCCATTCTATATACCCCTTGGCCCTTGTAAAGGAGGAGAGGAAGTTTTTGGATATATTTGTTGAGAGAAATTTGTAAAGAGTTGAGCTGAAAAGAGTGCCATCCTTGATTATAGACTTGGGTTGATTTTATAACGGTTGTGGAGGAGTTCTATAAGTATGTCAAAAATTCCCTTAAAATTTTGAAAATTTGGTTTTCCAAGTGGAGCTAGGGGTCATTTTGAAAAGGGTCGGGTTCGGCGTATCCACATAGAAGATGATTCAATGGCTGATTTTTGGTGGGGATGATCTCCTCGCCATATAGATCACCCCAACAAAAAAAAAAAAATCAGCCCATTCTGAAATTTCTAACCCCATCAAATGTGGTTTTCAAGTTACACTGTGAAAAACAACAGTCCATAGTTCTTCAGCTTCTAAACCAGTCTATAAATATCAGAACGATTTGAGCGAATGATCTCCTCACCACCAAAAATCAGCCATTGATTCATCTTCTATGTGGGTACGCCAAAATGGGGGTCCCCCGAGCCCGATCATTTTGAAAAATGGGATAACTCCAAGGATATTTATGAAAAATTTGTAATAATTATACAAGTCTATAGCTCGAAAAAACCTTCAATTCTACTCAAACTTTTATTAAATGCGGTGGGGACATTTTTTTGAAAAATAGAGACAATATCTCTTGACACCTCTAAGGGTCTTGTGCAATTTTTTTTCTTTTTGTAAGCCACACAATTATATTAAGAAAGCAAACCACCCTCCTGGACAAAAAGAGGAATAATCCAAGGGAAGTCCAAACAACAACCGAAGATCAAAAGATAGCCTTAGAGGCTATGGAGTCAGCTAAGCTATTACATTCACGGTAACAAAATACAAATAAACCTCTGGAATCTGCAAAGCCAATGAAAGGATGTCGACTCCAATGGCAGAAGTGCTCCATCCCAGATCTGATTTCTGAAGAGCCAACTGATTAATCAAAAAAAGATCGTCTGATTCCACAATAACCTTCTGCAAACCAATAGCATTCGCCCTTTCTAACCCCCATTTAATGGCTAGAGCTTCTGCTTCTTCCAGAGACCTAGCGCGGCCATGATAAAAAAGAGTTGGTGAAATCCCTCATAATAATTCCAAGACCGGCAAAGGAGTTTTTCTCATCCCATGCACCGTCCGTATTAACTTTAGTCTACTAACTTTAGTTTTTCTCTAAGGGTCCTGTGCATTTATAATAGTAGATATGAATTTGACAGGTTATTTGTTTTGCCTATAGAAAGAGAAATCATAGGATAAGTTTTTTCTATACTTAAAATTGCCACAATTTTCAGAAACGCCGATCGAAACTATTTTTCGAAAGGCTCAGATTCCGAGGACCCCTTTTTCTGACCCCTCTTAGTGTTTGCGTGCTCGGCCGTGGATTTTAAGAATCCAACGGTGGTTGTCAGTGCTGCAAAAAGTGAAAAAGTGATGGATCTGCTATCATAAATTTTCACCGAAAATCTGGTTCCGAAATGGTTCAAGGATGGACGTGCATAGTTTTGGAACCGTTGGGAATATTTAATACGTGCGGTGTCTTGCAAGGTACCAAATCGGCGCTTCGAAATTATTAGTCACAAGGGAATTAATTTTTCTTCAAAAAACTATAGGACAGTCTAAGCATGGTTTATAAAAAAATGTTATAACGGACATTTTAATGATAACACTCCAAGACCATTATGTAATTTTTATTAGAAAAAATTATAATGGAGTTACTATATATCCGTTATAACATTATAATGGTCCAATTTAAACTTGGAGTCCCAAGGGGAGAGGCTTCTATGCGTTAGGGCCGTACTGACCAAACAAAATGGCTCCGCTCAATGTTCTCTACGTCAGCGAAAAAGTAAAATGAAAAAAAAAATAAAAATTTCAAAACAGACAAACTTGGGTTGTCAAAACAGACAAACTTGGGTTGCAGTTGCGTTGGTAGTTTTGCTTTTTCACTGACGTGGGGAACATTGAGCAGGCCGTATTGTTTGGTCTGTGTGGCCCTGATGCGTAGAAACTTCTCCCAACTTCTCCCAGTCCCGAGTACAGTCATACCCATGGTAGTAATTAGGGTTTATAGACTCTATACAAGTAGGATACCCCTTGTCAATACAAGCGGTCCATGAAATGTAACCGTGTGGGGCGTTACCATTTTTTTCCATTATAACGAATTGTAACACTCAAGGGCATAAAAGGAAAATAATGGAAATAACAGGATTGTTATTTTTCAAATAACCTCATTAATGGTAAAAAAAATGATTTTTCTTCAAAAATTAAATCCGTTATTTCTGTTATGCTTATAAAGCTAAGCCCTTTTTTATATTTTGTATTTTTTATATTTTATTATTTTTTTTCTGGTATGGGCATTATTTTCGAAAATAACATAACGGAATTGAGACGTTACCGTTATAAAAAGTAATTATTCATTCATCAAATGGTTAACAGTTGTTTCAATGAGTAGGATATTTTAATTTTTGACCAATTTAAGAACTAGTTCATCACATGGGTATGGATGGATCATGATGACTGGGATGGATAGACACGTGGCATAGAGTAGACAAAAGAAGATCCAAACACAAAAAAATTGATTTATAGTTCTACTAGTGGGTGACGTGTGTTTGCACATGATTCGCCTAAATTTCTAAAAGAGTACCATAGCGTATGTGATGTGCTCAAAGTTTGACGAATATTTTCTTGCGACAACAACTCATGCACGTATTATTTGCAACTCGCAAGCAACATCAATATTAATTTTGGATAAGTTTTGTGAGGTCATGTTTTCACTTTAAATAGTAAATATAAATTCGAGAAAAAAAAATACCGATGCTATCCATGTGACCCGTGTTGCGTTACCGTATAGTGAAGATTCGCTGTAAGGGCGAGCCGGGTCACTAGTTCAATCGGTTGACCGAAAGAACGACTTGGCGGACTTTTCCCTAAAAATAACTAAATTGTTTTGGGATTGGTTCATCGGGTCACCGGTTCAACTAGCTGGGGTGGTCGGGAAAGGCTTCCATGCGCCATGGCCGCACAGACCAAACAGAACGGCCCTGCTCAAGTTGTGACACGTTGGCGAAAAAGTCGAAATTAACCGCTCTTCTGCCCTAACTGACTGACCTGAGTTGCTGTTGTGTTGGTAATTGTAGGAGTTTTTGGCTTTCTTCTCTAAGTTGCACAACTCGATAGGGGCGTTTTGTTTGGTTTATACAGCCCTGGCGCACGGAAGCCACGTCCGCTGGGTCTGACAATACTGCCTCAAATTTATGAACTTAAATAAAAATTAAGGGTGGTTATTTTTCAAAAAAATATTTTATTTAAAAAAGGACTTCTGAAAATATATTTTTGAAAATAGGTTTTCTTGTTAAAAGGTCGTGGATCATCATTAATACAAAATGTCTTTATCTTCTTTTGGTCGACGCAACCACTATAATTGATGAGAATGATAGATGGGGAGCGGTGGGAGTCGAGTTTCTTTGTTTATTATGTTCCTTGAGCTAGCAAACTTTAAAAAAAATTCTTTTTTTTACATGAAAAACGGATTTCAGTTATTTTTTTTTTATAAAAAAGACTGTTTGTCTTAAAAAAATATTATATTCAATAAATACTTTTTTTTTTTTAAAATGGTCATCCAAACCATGGTTTAAAAAAATGGCCGTTGTAACGAAAAATAACAGCCGTTATAATGTATTCGGACCTCCTCCGTTACGTTATGAACCGTTAAAATGCTGAAAAAATTACGGCCTTAATTTTCTGGAAATTTTTGTGAATAAATGGCGTTATTTTTTTATTTCCTTTTATTTTCCCATTATTTTCTGTTTTTGCCCATGAGCGTTACAATTCGTTACAACGGCCGTTATGCAAAAAAAAAATGGTAACACCCCCAGTCCGTTATATCGTTTTAACGGCCCCTTTTAAACCTTGATCCAAACAATATATTATTTTGAATTTTCAGATCTAAAAATGACGATCCAAAACAGGCAGCTTGACCCACGTAAGCATTGGACAGGAACATGAGACCTACCTACCTCGGGATTTACCCATCTCGATATCATGTTCAAATCTGTAAACTAAGGTTTTAAAATAGATTATGGGTCGTGATGTAACAAGATATACCTGACGTTTTTTGGCATTTCTGTAACTCACCGCTGCCATCTGGTCCTACTGACGGATTAGATGTTTACCCCAAGGTTTAAAAACGGCCGTTATAACGAAAATGACCCGTTGTAACGGATTCGGACCTACCCCATTACCTTATGGACCGTTAAAACGCCCAAAAAATGACGGCTGTTATAAAGAAAATAACAACCGTTATTTTCTGAAAAATTTTGTGGAAAAAACGGCAATTATTTTTGTTTTTTCTGTTATTTTCCATTTTTGAAATTTCAGCGCCATTTTTTCTGTTTTCCAGTAATTTTCCGTTATTTCTGTTATTTTTCCGTTTTTCCCCTGAGCGTTTTTTTCATTATAATGGAAAAAACAGTAACGCCCCCAGTCCATTATACCGTTATAACGGTCCCCTTTAAACCTTGGTTTACCCCACCCTTTGTAAACATTCATACCAAAAATCAGCTTATTTGATGATTTTTAACCATTTGTTTTGTATTAAAAAAGAAACGATTGAATCCAACGGCTAGAATCATGTCTTAAAAAGTACTAAAATCAAATGGCTAGAGACTACCAATCAATGAGAGTGATTGTTTGGTGTATAAAACATCCACGCCGTCGTCAGTGGGGTCAAAGGGCAGCAGTGAGTAACAAAAATGGCGTTCTTCCTGACGCCAAAAAGCATCAGGTATACCTTTTACATCTTTTTCCATGAGATTATTTACCTGAGGGAAGATCCTAATAAGATCCCTTATTGAAGAATTATAATAGTCTCGGGGACCAATGATACAGGCAACTACTGTCCTCTTCACATTGATTAAGAAACTTTCGTTTGCTTCGAACATTTTTAAATACTCCTCGTTTGTTTTCTAACTACTCAGAGCATCCCATACCACGTCTAAGTCAAACTTCAGAACCCCACCAATTCAATTGGACAAACTTTGATGACAGCGCCTAATATGGGCCACGTGGTACACTCTTAGAGGATAAACCATAAATCAGCTTGATTAATGATTTCAAACCTTTGGGTCTTTGTACTTCAAATAATGGTTAATAATGCTCAAATTCCCATGATTAAAATTAGCCTATGAAACTAATTCCAATCCAACACCTAAAAATCATTAATCAGACTGATTTTTGGTTTGTAAGTTCATCTAGAGATTGGCCAAATATCCATATGCCACAAGGCCGGCTCATATTGCGAGTTGTCATCAAAGTGTATTGGGAGAGTTAATATAGACTGAGTCACTTATTACCTTACTCTTTCTTGGTGGTGACCCCAATAGTCATCGTCGACCCCTTAATCAAATGGTTCAGATTGATTGACATGTTTAACTTTAATGGGGTTGAGATGGTTTATATAAAAATTGAATTTATATGCTACTTACAGTTACGCTTATATCCGCTCTTCCTTATTACTTTACTAGTGGGTGGCCCGTGCCCACAGCACTCCTCGACAAAGCATTTGCCAAAATCAAGTGTAAGTGGCTGAGATCCACCATACAGTTGGGGGATAAGATCTCGGCTCTTCTTTATATGAAGCCTATAAGAGGGGAGACAATTGAACTCCCTTGTTGTATAGATTTGCATGTAATTTACGCTTTTGTACTCTTGATTGGGAAGCCTACAGGAAGCAGCCGTGTCGTGAATGTCACGTTCCAACATGGTCCATTTAACCAGCTGCTACCACATCTTGACAAGGAGACTCTCTCTCTCTCTCTCTAAAGATCAGATTAGAATCATTAGATCACGTTTTGTGATTGAAAATCTATGGATTTAGATATGAAAACTTGGCTACGAGGGGAGCAGTATTGGAGAGGAGAGGCGGCCATGGACAAAGGTTTCGTCAATATATGTCCTTTTCAAACATGAAACCTTTATTAAAATCTACCCTCATGGCTGTCAAAGATTCTAGGACAACTGGCTCAGACCAACCCTCTTTTATATATTCTTTTCTCCACCATTCTAAATTGCCCATATTCCTATCCATCTCTTTCTTTTGCTTTGCTAGTCATGCAAATGGGAGGATTCAACGTTCGAGCCGTCGCGTGGCTTCTCGCCCTCAATGCCTGCCTCTTTCCTCATTTGTGTTCAGCCCAACCTAGACAAAATTACTACGCTAAGACCTGCCCCAATGTCGAAAAGATCGTTCGAGGTGTCGTTAATACAAAGTTCAAGCAGACTTTCGTTACTGTCCCTGCAACCCTTCGTCTCTTCTTCCATGATTGTTTCGTTGAGGTGAGACGGTCGATGTGTGAAAATAAGCATACCCTTTTGTGACCCTGTTTGCACTCATCTTCTCAGGCGTGGATTCCAAGAATCCAACAGTGGTTGTTGGGTTCTCGGAATTTACGCCTGAGAATTTTGGCTTAGATTTCGGAATCCAACAGCCAAGAGCACAAGTTAAAATACGAGTGCAAAAAGGTAAGCCCTGCTGATCCCGACTAATTCAAGTCAGTATTTGGAGCAGCTTTTATTGGAGATTAAAGCCTTGATTGATTTCTAGGTCAAGTTATATTGGGAAGAGAAATGTATCTCTTTTGAAGATATCGTTTTTAATTGGGTCTAGTTGGTAACTAGAGCGAGGAGATTTGCGTGGTGGTTATTTTTTTTTTCTTAATTTGGCAAATTGTAGGGCTGTGATGCGTCGGTGATAATCGCATCGACGGGGAACAATAAAGCAGAGAAGGACCACCCCGACAATCTGTCGTTAGCTGGAGATGGATTCGATACGGTGATCAAGGCTAAAGCGGCAGTCGATGCTGTCCAAAGTTGCAAGAACAAAGTTTCTTGTGCTGATATTCTTACCATGGCAACACGAGATGTTATTGCTCTGGTTAGTTTAATTACTACTAACTTGTGTCATTACTTATAGCTTCCTTGTTAGTAGACAAAGCGGATTTACTAATGGTTGAATTGGTTTTTTTCTCCAACACAGTCGGGCGGACCGAGTTACGCGGTCGAGTTAGGGAGACTGGATGGGCTGAGCTCAACCTCTTCAAGTGTTAATGGGAAATTGCCTCACCCTGATTTCAATCTGAACAAGCTCAATTCCATTTTTGCTGCTAATGGCCTTTCTCAAACAGACATGATCGCTCTCTCAGGTATACAATTACTTAATTATGAACATAAATACGATTAGGGTATTTTAGTAACACCCCCTCTGAAATTTGGAAGTAATTACTAATCCCCCTTTCAAACTTTACGAATACCCCCTTGACCTAATGTAACAGTGGTACTTGACTTAAGTGCATTAACAGGCACATGATGCATGTCACGTTTTAACGTTAAATGATGGTTAAACCAAGGTTTAAAGGAGGCCGTTTTAACGGTATAGCGGACTGGGGGCGTCACCGTTAAAATCGTTAAAACGGATTGAAACGGCCAGGGCAAAAATGAAAAAAAAATGGAATTTAACGGGTTTTTTTTTTACGAAAAAAATGGAAAAATGGCGCTGCTTCAAAATTAAAAAAACCAAAAATGGAATTTAACTGCAGTTTTTTTTCCACAAAAAATTTCAGAATTTAACAGCTTTAAAAATGATTTTAACGGCCATTAAAACGAAAAAAAATGGTTGTTTTTTTCAAAGCATCAAAATGCATTTTAACGGTTTTAACAAAACGGGCTTGGGACGTTAGCGTTTAAACGGCCGTTTTTAAAACCATGGTAAACTAGGTCAATCGGTAATCTTAAAGTTTGAAAGTATAAAGGGGTATTACTAATTACTTTTAAATTTGGGGGGTGTTACTAAAATAGCGATAAGATTATGAGTGTGATATTGTGGTGCAACGAACTACCATATTGCGTGCTTTTGCTCCATCCCTACCCACAATCAGACAATCGGTCATCTATGATCTGGATATAAGCGTTGGATATTCGATGGTTAGGATCATCTAATCAGTGAAATTTTGGGAGATTGCCTATCATATTGAGTGTTGACCTATTATGGGGAGAGGAATAGTTGACTTTAGGAGGGAGGATGACATAATCATCCCTATCATCAACGTGTTAGCGACCCACCATCGGAATATTGGGAGCATCTAGGTGATCTCCTAAATCAAAAGTCAACCTGACTGGTGATCTTAACCATCTATTTTATAGTATTTTCGACGACGTTTTACCTAATTCAGCTGTTAGAGGATAAGGACCATTTGATTGGTTTATTCTTTGACCCATCCGACACAATTTTATATGATGGGGGTGTGCACCATATTATCGTTCCTACAAAAGTAAACCTGATAAAGGTCTCTTACATATGACACGTGCACGTACACCTTTTACAACACAGTGACCAGTCAATTCTTACTTACATTATTGAGTTGTGTTGGATAATTGTAGTGTACGATGTTGGACATAAAAAGCCTCCAACACCAATAATATTTTGGAGCGTGGATTGAGAATCAAAGCCTGCCCAGGAAATCTGCTTCCTTTTTGGAAAACAAAAAGAAAAAGAACAAAAATTTAGATGCAGAGGACTTTTGATGCAGTTGTGGCCCCACATAGCTCATTTGTTGGGCCCACCGTCGATGTTTAGCCCATCGTTGGTGGATATACAATCATACATACTGAAATCAGTCTGATCGGTTTTCTCTAGCCATAGATTTTAGCACTTTTTTAGGATTGATAGTAGCAGTTGGATTCAAGCATGTTTTTGCATATTTTTGGGTACTTAATCCAACGGTTAGAAATTATATCAATCAAGCATATTTTAGGTATGAACCATGTAGTGCATCGACTGCATCCAAAGTCCATATAAAAACATCCTTACCGTACGTTACATCATAGAATAACCAATAAAATTGTTTTGTTGCAGCGGCACACTCACTGGGATTTTCTCATTGCGACAAGTTCTCAAACCGTATATACAGCTTCAGCTCTTCAAATCCGGTGGACCCCACGCTCAACAAGACCTATGCGACCCAGCTGCAATCGATGTGCCCCAAGAATGTGGACCCCAGGATAGCCATCAATATGGACCCTAACACCCCAAGAAAATTCGACAACATCTATTACAAGAATCTCCAGCAAGGCATGGGCCTCTTCACCTCCGACCAGGTCCTCTTTACGGACTCTAGGTCCAAGCCCATAGTTAATAACTGGGCTTCCAACTCTGCTGCCTTTCAACAAGCTTTCATCACCGCCATGACCAAGCTCGGCCGCGTCGGGGTCAAGACTGGTTCAAATGGAAACATCCGTCGCGATTGTGGAGCCTTTAATTAAGAAAAAATTTCCACGTATTAACCTAAATTTGGGTATCAAGCCTTTATATGACCACATGCAAGAAAAAATGTGCAACAAATTTTATCTTTTATTTTTTAATTCAAATAATGTAGATGGGGTCGTAGTAGCACTAATGCACTGGATTCCATCAGAAATAATGTGGCCGTCTTGTTTGTTTATGATGTCCCATAAATAATTTTGAAGGTTATGTCTTTTTTGTTCTCTTTCTTGTTGTCTTTGTTGGAGAAATGGAATCCAAATTGATGAGGGAGTTTATCTAATGCGGTGCGGGAAATGTTCGGGTACAATTCGAGTTTGTCATTTAAAAATGTGATAAAAAATTCAACAGAAATAATTTTAAAAATAAAATAAAACAAGAAAAAGAAAAAGATTGATTTTTTTTTTTTGTCTTACAAAATGATTTTTTTTTTTTGTTCAAAAATAAATAACGCGGGTATAATTTGATAAAAACATAATAATTTGACTAGGTAAAAAAAAATAGCGGATTTTTCCAAACCTTTGAATAGGATGTTATTTGATTCGTATTTATGGATAATTTGTACGGTTCATGTATAATTCGCGAATAAGTCGAGAATTTACTAATTATGCTTTAGACAGAGACAAGATTATTTTTTTGAATCGTTAGAAGAAAAGAATTTGCTTAATTAGTGGTCTAATCATTAAAATTGACTGGTGGTACACATGATTTTAAAACATGACCCACTTGTGTCCACTTGATAGGATTTCGAGTAGACTCGGATTCCATATTTGATCTGTGTCTACTTGATGAGTCAATTCAAAATTCGCCCATGTTGACTTGGAATTTTTTCTGAGTCAAGTCAATTCACGAGTTATAAAAGGGTCGATTTTTGTCATTTTCTAAGGACAAATTCATTCAAAAATGAGATTTTTATTTACCTTTTCATAAAGTTTTTTTTCTTAATATTGTGGTGCTAATAATTACTTTACGATTCGTTTTGAATCAAATCACAGGACTCGGCCTATTGGTTTTCTGTTTTTTTATAAGTCATATATATATATAAAAGATCTCAATAAAGCAAACGAAAGGGTGATATCGCTAGTACTTAATACAACTAACTCTCTATACTGTATCAAACTGAACACCATATCATTGAAGAAGGTGCTACTTCAACTGAAAATGAGAGCCTTAGGGTTTAGAAAAATAGGTCTTATGAATGTCGTGTTGTTCGGCAAGTGGATTTGGAGATTTGAAAATGAGAGGAGAAGCCTTTGGAGTAGAGTGACTGGAGGCAAGTATGGGGAGGAACTAGGAGGTTGGGTTACAAAGAAATCTAGGGTTTTCTTTGGTTGCGGGGTGTGGAAGGGCAAACTTAAGGTGAAAGAGCGTCTAATGGCTGTCACTAGAGTTACTAGGGAATGGAACTAAGATTAGGTTCTGGGAAGATACTTGGTTGTATTCTTTTTCACAGTGAAAAGGGTAACCCATTAGCTCTTTTGTTGAAATCTTCGGAATTGTTCTTTGAGGAAATCTCACTGGGACTTATATCTCAAGAAACGCATGTTCAGTTGGGAAGGTGACAAATTCTGATAAATTAGCTGAAAAATTACTCTGTTTGCAGGACTGAGAAGGATTCTTTGTCCTAGGTTCATTCCAAATCGGGGAGTTTCATGATTAGTTCTTTCTACGATGAATTAACTTACTTTACTTCAGTGTGTTGCTACCTTTGTCCGTCTATCTTGAAATCAAAAATACATTTGAAATTTCACTTTTTTGTTTGAGTTGCATCCTTGAAACAAACTACTTACTATTGATAACTTGATTGCGAGAAAGTAGATTATAGTGAATTATTGTGTTGTATAAGGTTGATGGAGAAAATTAATATATATAGACCATCTTTTCTTGCATTGTGATTATTTCACGCTTCCATACACATGGGGGGTTATCATGGGCCACGCCAGAATTCATTGGAGGACGTTTGGGAGGATGGCCATAGTGGATTTATCCCCTAGGGGTAAAATACTGTGAAAAATGGTACCGTTTATTGTCATATGGGGAAATTGGCTAGAAAGAATAAAAGAATTTTTTTAGGGAAAGGAACATGGAACACTCATTAGCATCAAGGCATTCCTCTTTAGTTGGAGCAGTATATCCATTAAGCTTTTAGCGACCACAAGCGTTATGTATGTTTGGCCCATCCCTAGGTGGACTTACAAACCAAAAATAAGTCGGATTAGTGATTTCTAACCGTTGATTAGAATCTTTTTCATGGGTTTAGTTTTTAACTATGGGATTCAAGCATTATTTGGGATATTCAACTCCAAATGTTAGAAATCACTAATGAGGCTATTTTTGGTCTATAGGTCCACCTCGGGATGGGCCAAACATCCATGATGTTAGTGGTCTCTAAAAGTGTTCCACGTGGCTCATATCGTGGTCCGTTAATTTTCATCAACCTCAAAGATTTATTCTCAAAAAACTATAAATAATTCACGTGCAACAAGCGTACTACCCACCTATTATAATTATAAAGATAAATTTACACTTTTAAATGTATTTTTATGTCATTATTATACAATACTTCAGTTTTGAGTGCATAAAATATATAATTAAAATAAAAAATAAAAAATTCCTATTTCATTTAGTAGATTGGATCAGATCGAATCGGTCCAGAACTCTACTCTTTCTATCAGATTGATTATGGGTCACGATTATGTGATTTCATATCTCATCGGATTGGATCTAGATTGACATATTTTTCTTATCAGTTCAGGTCTAGATCAACACTAATTCGACTCGAATGCAATCCATTAACTCAAATTTGGATCAGCATATTTACTTCGTAGTAGTGGTGGGATAAGAGGTAGAGGTCGTGGAACTAGTAGTGATTTAGGTGGAGGCCATAGTATTCGAAAATGAACTTCTTGTGGTCATGATGGTCACACTACAAAAACATGTTAGAATCTTCGTCAGAAATATGCATTAGACAATCGTACATCCTTTGTAATCGATGATGATGATTCTCAGGACTCTACAACCCCTACTATGATACCTCATCTACTGTTTTTCTCTTCTGACACCGTTTTTGTTTCTCAGGAAAAATAAACAAAGCTTCTAAACACATTGAGATTGATTACCACTTCATCAGAAAGAGGGTTCAAAAGGGTGACATATGTCAGTGGTCAGTGTGCCATATGGTGCATTTTTATGTGACCCGCAATACCACTAAAATAAAATAAAATACAACTTGAACAACCTTTGTAAAATATAATAAAATAAAATAAAATCCGGCAAGCGACCTATGACTTAGTTCATGTCTTGCTATCTTAGTGACGTTTAAGCGTCCAACTACAAGTGACCTTATAAAAAACTTATTAAAAAGAAAAAAAAAAACACCGGCCAACTAGAATGTTTATAAAAAGCTACACGACATCATTATTCTATAAAATATTATGATTGAGGTTGTATTTTATTAACTTACCAATAGGGCTATGACATTGTTGTATTAAAATTATGACGCTCGCTTACATAAAATTTTGAAAGTGAGCGTCGTGCAACCTAAGTTTTGGCTTTAAAGTAGTAATATATATTTTTTATAAGTCGGAGTCAGGGGATTCGGTATCCTCGTGTTTGTCTTTCATTGGACAAAGGTGTATCTTAGGTACAATTTGGTCCAATGGGAGAAAGACACAAGCACACCTTATAAAAAATTTACGTCAGGGACGCCTGATGGGATTGCCACTCTTGTGGGTGGATCGCAGGATGTAGGAGAAGTTTGCTGCTGATGTCACAAACACTGGATTGCGGGTTCCACCGTTTTAGAGCTAGCATGTCCTCTCGTTCTCTCTAGATTACATGTCTCTCTATATTACATGTTGGAAACACCCAAACGTGCAATCCACGACCACGAGTGGCCATTGTGTTTTTTTTCTTTTCTTTCAGTTCGGCTTGCTTCACCCATTTGGTTGAGGAGATGCCTCAACCCCCTATTAAGCTGTTACATGGGGTGGCGGTGGTCAAGGGCTACCTAAAGAGTAGGTGCTTGAATCAAAACTAATTCTCCTAGTTACCCTTGACCTCCGCTCCACGTGTCACAACGCACATTGGGGTTGAGGCATCTCCTCAACCAAATGGGTGAGGAAAGGTTATTCGTTTATTTTTTTTAAAGATTTTGGCTACTCGGGTTTTGCGCATCCAAGAGTATTTATGTTTTTGTAAGCACGTATTTAGTTGTCTTTAGAGCAAAAGGGTATCCATACAAATCCTATAGTGGGGCCCACATGGGGATAATGTTGGACAATCCAATCATAAATTGAATTGTCCTCGACATGGATGATCATTTTCACCAAAATTAGTCCATTTCGACATTGCTAACGATATATAACAAAAAAAAATTGGTCTTCAAGTAATGGTTTGATTGGATTTTTCAAATTCAATTCAATATTTCACAAGGTTAGAAATGTCAGAATAGAAATGTTTATAGGTAGGGTCGTCTCCATACAAGTTGAGGCCTACGACGGAAACTCTATATAAGGCATTTTTGTTATATTTAATTTATATATATATATTTTGATGCAGAGGACTCCTGGTGCAGTCGATGCAGAAGACTCTTGGCCCTACATATATCATTTTTTGGGCACAATGAGTGCGGCGCGGATGTTCAGCCCACCTATTGGTGGATAAACACACTAAAAATCAACTTGATTGATGATTTCTAGCCATTGGATTTACTACCTAACAAATATGATTGAATCCAACAGCTCGAATAATGTCCTTAAAAGTATTAAAATCTATGGCTAGAGATAATCGATTAGGTTGATTTTTGGATTGTATATCCAAAAAGGGTTGGGCTAAAAATCCATGTGGTTAGTGAGACTTGGGCTGGGGGCCTGAGTAAACTGCCTTAAGGTAGAGCCGGCCCTGTCTATAGGTAATCACATATACGCAATCGGTGTAGCATAGCACCGATTGTGTGGGCGCAATTGAGAGTTAGTGCAAGGCTACACGTGTGCGCTTGAGGCATAAACTGGTGAAGTGCTCCTCAACTCAAATGATGAAATGGAGAGAGAGCTGGAAATAGAGGAAGTTGAAGCTCGATAATTGGACCCATTCCCCAGGACTGCCCCTCTTAGAGGGCACTGACGGTATGGATGTTTAGATAGTCCCTCGGTGGACCTGCAAACCAAAAATCAGCCTGGTCAGTGATTTCTAAGCGTTAGAAGTTATTTTCATGGGTTGATTTTAACCGTATGAATTTGAGCACTATTGGGCTTTATTTGAGTCCAAATATCCAAAAGTTTGTAAGTCACTAATCAGGCTGATTTTTGGTTTGCAGGTCCACTAGGGACTGGCCAAACTTCCATACAGTCAGCGCCCTCAAATAGTGTGCCACGTGGCTCGTACTATGGGCTTCGGTCGCATGGATGTTTGGCCAATTATTAGGTGGACCCAAGGTTTAAAAGGGACCGTGGGCGTTACCATTTTTCCGTTATAACGAGAAAAAAATGCTCAGGGGCAAAAATGGAAAATAACAGAAATAATGGAAAAAAAGGTGCTGAAATTTCAAAATTTAAAGAACGGAAAATAACAATAAAAAAATAGAATATAACTGAAAAAACGGCCATTTTTTCCAAAAATTAATGGTCATTATTTTCGTTATAACGGATGTTATTTTCTGGGTGTTTTAATGGTACGCAACGTAACAGGATAGGTCCGAATCCTTTATAACGGCCGTTATTTTCGTTATAACGGTGATTTTTAAACCTTGAGTGGACCTACAAACCAAAAATAAACCTGATCAGTGATTTCTAAGCGTTGGATTCTTCAACCCAAATAACGGTTAATAATGCTCAAATTCCCACGGTTAAAATTAACCCATAAAAAAAGACCCCAATCCAAGTCTATAAACTACTAATCAGGTTGATTTTTGATTTGTAGTTCCACATGAGCGGCCATCGGAGGCGGTCAGCGAAGTTTTACTCAGCATATTCCAGGTCGTGATGTAACAAGGTATACCTGAGATCTTTTCATTTGCGGAAGCGGCATTTTCGGTAGTCACCACTGCCATCTGGGCCCACTGACCGCATGGATGTTTAGCCCACCCCATTATTAGAATTTCATACAAAAAATCAGCTTGTTTAATGATTTTTAGCCGTTGGTTTTAGTACTCAAACAAATGGTTGCATTCAACGGCTATAAGAACGCCGTAAAAAATGCTAAAAAGTGTTAAAATCTAATGGTTATAGATTACCAATCAAGGTGATTTTTGGTATGTATATCCACCAGGGGGTGGGATAAACATCCATGCGGTCAGTGGGCCCAGATGGCAGCGGTGACTACAAAAAAATGTGGCTTCTTCCACCAGAGAGAGATCATGCCGTGCAGGTGGTAACAGTACTTCTAACCACGTGTCCGGAGGAAAAGACTTAACACGTCCAATATTCAACGCGACTGTATTGGATCCGGACAAGTTTCCAACAGCTAGAGAACCGTCACGTGGCGATTTCTCACAAGGTGATCGAGTCAGCCGGCGTCGTAAGCGAGCATTAATTAGAGGTGACCTTAAAGGCGCAGGAGGCTTGATTTGAAGAGAGAGGGACAGAGAGAGAGAGGGCGAGCTTCTCACTAAGGTTTGAAGAGAGAGAGAGAGAGAGAGCGCAAGCTTCTCACCTGAGTCAGGTCTACGATTTCCCAGTTACTTCGCCTGCCTCTCTCCTCTACCCGGCGCAGAAGAAGAAGTTTATATGCGGAGTTTTGAGTGGTGGGATAAAGTGATGTCGCCCATGCGAAGAGTATGGATCGGCGTCGCTAAGCGTCTCGGGATTCGTAAAAACGGTACGTACCATTTGATTTGATGATCAGATATCTTCACCGGAAAACATGTTTAATAGGACACGGACAATCTAGTCCAACTAATAATCCCAACCGTCCGATATTTTTCATTTCGTTTGGGTGGGGTTGAAGTGTTGAACCATCTACACACTTCCTTATAAGACGCTTAAGATCATCAGTTTTTTTTGAGGGCTGCAGGTATTTTTGGGCCTGAACAATCTCCAAATGGGCCTTCAATCAAACGGAACTATTTTTTGCTTAGTCAGTGATTGTGCAAAAACGATCATTCGCTACAAAATGCGACACGTGCATCTCTTTCGGACTCTGAATGCTTGGCCCACCCTGCCCCTTCGCGGACCTACACACCAAATGTTTGATTGGTGATTTCCACCCACTGGATTTGAACTCTTTTGCTATCATGGGCTTTATGAACAGGCCCATGTGGTGGGTTCCAAACCCATGATAAAAAAAATGCTAAGGCTTAAAAATACCAATCAGGTTGATTCTTGATGTGTATGTCCACCAAGGGTGGGCCAAATATTCAAGGGGTCCGTGTGCCAGAGCCACGGCATTTTCCTAGCCCGATTAATCGTATGTGTGTGAAGGCAAAAGAAACAGAAATGGGAGTGGAACTGACTGATTTGGTCTTTGTAAACAAACAGGACTATTGAAGCTACGCCACGAGGTGAGGACATGCGAGTATGAGGACGTGCAGGTGATGTGGGAGATGCTGAGGATGACAGAACCGGAGCTTGGTAGACCCCCCACCAAGAAGCAAAAGAGAACCCTTCGGAAGATCTTCATGTGGGCCAGACATTCTCCCTATCTTTGTCATAGCTTCTGATTTGATGATCATCATCTATGGTTTCTGTTAGTTATACATCTCTGTAGCAGATCAGGTGGATCAATATCAATACAAAAATCGGAAAGAGAGAGGGAATAGTTGTGAGATATACCTTCCTATCGTGTTGTCGTTGTCGTCTGTATATATCAACCCCCACAACACATGGTCCATGGATATGTGTCTCCTATCAAATAATACAGTGTAGTCTCGACTTGTCGGGTTTTTTCGAGTCTGTTTCTGCTCTGCTCTTCTTATATGCATATTTACCGACTTAATGGCGTTCCAATCATCTCATATGTCAGAACTTCTTCTGATCTTTTTCACATCCATCCATCTCGAATTTTGGATTCAATAGAAGTACAGATGATGAAAACATTTAGCAAGAAGATTGATCAGAAAACAGGTCAGAAAAATGAGTCAGAGATCCAAACTCTTCGAAACTCATGGATATAATGGCATTCAGAACTATAACATCAATTCTCAACGTAGTATCAGCAGATTACAGATATAATAACAACTTCTGTTCAATAAGGGAAACTAAACTAACCAGCTGAACTTAAAAAAATTAACCAATGGTCTGGCAAGCAGAGCATACATAGCACTGAACACATGGCGTTACCAACCTATTGATCCAGATTGAACGATGGGGCACCTTCGGATGGGCCAAAGCACGAATTGGTACCAATCATGGATCTTACCTCTTTATCATAAAGCAAATACCTTGGGACATGAAAGAAGGAAGATATTTAACAATCTGCAAGAGACGGAGAGCATGTATTTTGGATTTTGGGTGTCATTTTTCCCCCTTTTCTCATTTAGCCAATGACATGCCCCAACAATCAAATGATTTGGTTATGTCGACAATTACACATAAGGACGTAAAAATTTGTTCGTGTTCGTCAACAAAACAAAAATACTTTTGCACTTTTATCTTTATTTGAAAATGACAGTACTTCAACTCTCGTCCAACATTACCTTCAATTGTCCTGTGATCCAGGTCACTGGCTGCATAAACCAAAGCTCGCCACCAATATGCTGAAAAAGGTATGTCATCACTTTCGGTATCTGAATCAATCATCAAATGGGTCTTTAAACTCTGAAAGGTACAAAAAGAAGCAAGAAACAAGCCATCGCATTCATGCAATCTCCAAAATGTCAGCTCATTGAAAGGGATCTATCTGGGGGATGAACTATGGTCTGAGTATTATGTAAGGAAACTGACTGTTTATAAGCACAATGTCAGGACACGTGATACACATACAACCAGTAAGGACCCACCATTTGATGGGTCCCACCTAGGAGATCTCCACGTCAAAAATCGCAGTAAGATGACTGCAACCATCTAATTTGGAGACCTTTTTTTTCTGGTCTGTTCAATAAATTTTTCTCAGGCACCCAAAATAGTAAAATAAAATAGTATGGTTGAGATAGTCTAAATACATCGAAATTTGAACTAAGAGAACTCTTATATGGGAATCGATCCATCAAATAGTGGGTCTCAATCATCTACACGTCTTATTGTACTTACACGGTTAGATCCCATCTAAAAAGTGACAAAGCATGGAAATCATTAGAGAGTGCAGTTCAGCCTGTAGTTCAATTGGACAGTGCTTTGTATTTCAAATGTTAAGGTCCAACGTTCAATCTCCCTACGACAAGAGAAGAGGAGAAGAAGACAGAACGAAAGTATATACAGTACAACAGACTGCAACGAGAATTCTCCAATATAATATGTCGTGCTACCTTCGGTATGGAAGAATTTCCTTCCTTCATTCTAAGACATCTCATTTAGGTGATGGACCATGGACCAACTTCATTGCTGCGAGTGAGCTCATTACAGGAGTGTTGAATTTTAGCCATAAGCATTGATGGTTCAATCCACTTTGCCTGTCTGAGAATATCTCTAAGAATGAAGAACAGGCAAGGTCAATTGTGAAGCTAGAAATGGAATTTATTGAATGTGTCAGTCTAAGAAAGATTGGTATCTAAGGTGATGTTGCATTCTTACTAAAAACATGCTGAATGATAAAGCGGCAGGCAACTTGACCAAGAAGTGTGACAGAGAACACAATTCACTAACTACTACCATCAGTAAGTGACTCCATCAATAAAGGAGCAAGGGTACAAGTCCAGGATCAATATGATGCCTTCAAGAGACTTCTGAATCCAATCATCAATTAGTTCTGATAATATCAAAAGCGAGTGAACAGTAAAGCCAAAATATTATATTGGCGTTTGTTTCTATGCTTGTTTTGCTGTGTTAAGTGGATTTCATGGCCAGAAAATATACCATATATTAAAAAATTAAAGATTCAAATATCCTTTTAAGAGACCACATCTCATTGCTTGAAAGCCCAAATATGTATCTCGTACGCTAAAAAGAAAGTGCATTATGTTACTGAACATCCACCAATGGGTTTCAGATAGTGGTCTGGGCAGTGAAATCAGTTGTCCTCTATCCTGCTGCAACATTGAGACCTGACAGCGACCCAGCTTGGTAGATAAGCCTGGTGGGTGGAACCTGCAAATCAACTGGATGGTGGCCTGAGTTGCAACCTTAATGGTTCACCCTTACCCGCTACCCTCCCAAAAGAAAGCAGTTTCAGGCCCAGGCATGTGTCTCAATTTATAATGGGTGCGGTGCAAGGAGCCCATTTGGTGATCCTTGGACAAAACTTAGAACAACAAAAGAACAAAATTCATTCAACTCACAACTGACACGCAATAAACAATCAAACTGGAATAAATTAGAGAGGATGAACATAATTGCATGGAATAATGTCAACAAGGATAGTTAGTACAATAGAATCCATTCAAGTCACAACGGACATGGAGTAGGCTATTAAATACAATTAATAGAGAGAGGAAGAAAATAATTCCAGAATGCCAACAAGAACAATTTAATCAAGATCATATTCATAAAATTGCTAAAGAACTAAACAATACTAGTCGCAGACATTTTTTTTTGTTTTTCTGATAAGTGGTTGCAGACACTTTGTAGCTAAATAAAGCTTTATTTACAGGCACAAGTAAATACAATGAACAAATAACAGATATCAGTAGAAGGCGGCAATTGAACTTTTGAAACTGCGTGATTCTTAGTAGTATAACTTGAGTCGGGATGGCTACATTTTACCGTATTAACATATCCCATCACCAGTAACCATCAATGCTGATACTAATATGCAAAGTAGTTGCTGTTATTCGAACCTCCCATAGCATTCTTAACTTATTTCCTTCTGCAATTGTTGTAGAAATTGCATAACAGATGAGGGTCAAGATCCATGTTAAAGTAATCTTCTGCACCGTTACTTTGTGATTAATTCAAACTCATTCAATACTGTCTTATTTGCTGATTAGGATTTTCCTGTTCATTCCTCTGACGTGCGCAAGCAAACCCTCTCAAGCTGTACAGGCCAATCTTCTCCAAGTAGCCGAGGATTTAACTCCATTGCAACTCTAAAATCCAACAAGGATGCAGAAATGGGCCGGGTTGATGTTTGCACATATCTCTGGGAGTACACCCCATTCAAACCAGGTATGGTCTGACCATTTAATTGCTTTATGTGTTCGTGTCCACACCTTGATCCAGCTAGTTCCATACACGGCTTGATCAACCTCTTCAGAAATGCATCCAACCCATTGTTCAACAGATTAACACAGTCCACTGAGATTCCAAGACCCTCTGTCTCTAACTTTTGTTCCAACCGCTTCCTTAAAGTCCTGGTATCAGGTAGACTGTAGCTGTTACCACAGGTCTCGGGATGAAAAGCAGATAGGGAACTGCTACGAAGAGCTTTACGTGCTCCACCCATGTTCATGGGGATACCCAGTGGAGCCCTGACAGGGCTTCTACTTTGAATGCTTGGGCTGCCCGTCACTTGTTCAACCTCTTCCCCGTCTTCCACTGAGACAACTTCACCAAAAGGTTTGCTGCCGAGAGAAACCAGCTCAGTGGCACTTTGCTGCTCCTGTGTCCTAGGGACTGATTCATCATACACAGTACTGTGGATCTTTGCGTGGGGCCCAAGAGGACTCGGACGGTCTTTAAACTTGCGATCACGTAAATTCGAAGACCTCCCCTTGCGAGGGGATGGCGGAAACGCATCTCCACAGAGCGATTGAAGACTACTTCTATGATACCCATTTGCAATTTTAACATTTAAGGAACCTTCTACTTTGCTCCTTTTGATGGGGGAGTCTTAGCATGGCAGGCGTTTTTTATAATTGATCCAATAAGCCGGTTGTGAAGATTTACATTTTCCCTCCCAATCAGACTGATGCAGAGCCTATCGAACTCAGACTTGCTAACCTTGAGGCTGAATAATCTATTGAGGTGATGGAAGTATTTCTCCGCTTTCTCATGCCCGAGTTTCCTGATAATCTGATTTTTTAGCTCTAAAGTGTCGATTCTGGAGGAATGCCGAGAGGACGGCATTTCGACTTCTGAATCCCTCACAATCATTAAAATAAGCTCATCATCAAATCCCAGCAGAACCCCAGATAAATAAAACCACGCTTTTCGATCCGAATCCTGAAACCCTAGTTTTCAGAACCTGTTTCTATCGGGGATGTTTGCGGCAAATTAAGGTGAGGTCAGCAAGCAGTTCTTCCTGATTTTAGCAGGATTCTTGAATTCTGAAGAAAAGAAACAAAACCCAGATCGGAATTGAGCTCAAAACATGGTCTGAGTAGTTTGATGGACTGATTAAATCCAACAATTCCTTCAATTAAGAAACAAAATTCCAACAGAACATTCTTTCTTCTACTTCGATTTGATCAAATGAAGTGAGAAACCAAGAGCAAGAATTAAATTGCAGATATTTTAAAGCAGTAGTTTGGATTCTACACGAAACCCTCTTAAGATTTTGCGAGAAAGTAAAAACCCAATAAACAATCGAGCATTCAAAGGAGAGAGACGAATAACTACAATGAAGAAAGAAATGAAGGACAAAAATAAAAAAGACCGACCTAGTTTGATTGTTCTTCAGCTTCATTGCTTCCTCTGTGTCTTGACTCTTGATCGCTTTTGCTTTCGTGTTAGCGTAGAGAGAGAGAGAGAGAGAGATGAGGTTTAGGCTTTCCGAACCTTCTTAGTCTCGGGTCAAACACACGTGTGTTTTTATACGAATTTTCAAGGTTTTTCGTTCTTGTCTTTTTGAGTTAGACTTGGAGTTGGAGTGGAGTTGGAGACTGGAGACTTTTGTTTTGGTAAGGGGAGAGTGATCGGAGGCTGGATCGGTGGGCTCCCATCCCGATCCGGATCCGGATCCGGATCGGGATGGATCGGACCAGGATTGGCCCATCTCGCTCGAGACAAAGTGAGATTCCTTTGTAAAAAAGTGATCTCAGGGCGTGACAGCTCCTGGTTTGGATCGGATTCATGTGCTCCAATCCTGATCCAGATAGCCTGATCCAGGCCAGGATCGACTGAGACTTCGAACCATGGGAGAGAGTGAGCACTCTCTTCATAGTTCTTGCCACCCAAATTTAGACTTCAGTTGAGAATCAAATTAAAATGAAAAAAAATCCTTTGAAATTATTTATCATCTTTTGTACCCATGCAAGATACATTGTCATTTTTCTTTTTCTTTTTTCTTTTTTCTTTTTGCCCATCTCTAGGTGGGCCTATATGCAAAAAATCAGCATGATTACTGATTTTTAAGGATTTGATTGGAGTTGTTTTCATGGATTGATTTTTAACCATAGATTTCAAGCATTATTTTGGGTACTCAAATCCAAAGGTTTGAAATCACTAATCAGACTGATATTTGGTATATAGGTCCACTTAGGAATGGAACAAACATTCATAAGGTCATGAGTGGTCTCTAAGAGTGTGCCATTTGGCTTATACTATTGTCCCTGGAGGGCGTGCCAGCCAACCTGAACTGTGAAGGGACATTTAATGAGGGAAGGTTTTACCTTGGAAAGTAGAGAAGCCCGTCATGAGCGGCATCCCCAGTTGTTGCTTTATAATAGTATAAATTTTTATTTTTTGAACTGAAATACTGGGCCTATTGGCTATTTTGTCTGAGCTCGTGATATCATGCCAAATTGAGGGTGGGTATGTATGGTTCACCAAGATAAATAAATGTTTTGGGAAAATGAGTATTTTCAGAAGTCTGCATTTGCTCAATCTCAACAACAACTTGAGCACAAAATGCTCAACAACGCATGTATGAGCCACACGGCACACTCTTCGATACCACTAACCATATGGATGTTTGGCCCATCTTTAAGTGGACCTACAGAACAAAAATAGCTTGATTGTTAATTTCTAGTAATTGGATTTGCGTCTTTTTCATAGATCGATTTTTAGTCGTGGGGTTCAAGCATTATTTGGCGTACTCAGATCCAAAAGTTAAAAATCACCAATCAAGCTATTTTTGATCTCTAGGCTCACTTAAGGATGGTGATGTAGAACGAGAACTAAGACGTACATCTTGAAGCATGCTTGGTGTGTAGAACCAAACATCGATCTTGACCTTTAAAGTTAAGCACCTTGAATATGTAGACTTTCTAGTCGCACGTCTTCAGTTGAAGACACGCTACCAAACACAACAATGTTTTGGGAAAATGAGTATAAAATTTTGGAAGTCTGCATTTGTTCAATCTCGACAACATATTGAGCACAAAATGCTCAATGACGCCTGTACGAGCCACACGACACTCTCTTCGATACCACTAACCATATGGACCTACAGACAAACATTGAACATACTTTTTTTTCTCAAGCTTTCTAGTTATAGTAAAAATCACCCCAATAGTCCTAGTAGGTTTTTGAGTATCGGATTGTTTTAAAAGGTTGCTATTTGTAATTTTAAGGTCAATAGACAAGTTTTGGTCAAATTAAAATCTCTACTATTTTGGATAATTTTTTACTATTTCGAATAATTTAGGGTTTTGGGTCTATAAATATTGGACTGTAATAGTTTGCGAAGATTATATTCTTATTATTGAAGTCTTTCGAGTTTTTTCTCTCTCCTTGTGGATTCAAGGTAGCCTTTTAGATGGGCCAAACATCCATGTAGTAGTGTGAGAGTTTTATTTTTATTTTTATTTAAAATATAATTTCAGTTTACCATTGTTTTCCTACAAAATGGACATCATGACCTTAGAGCATGTCCTCTGATATATAATATACAAAGTAGATTTTTTTCCCTTATAACGAAAATAACGGCCGTTATTTTCTGAAAAATCTTGTTAAAAAAAGTCCATTATTTCTGTTATTTTTTATTTTTTCTGTTATAAAGTTTATTCAAATTTTGAAATTTGAATTTTGGCACCATTATTTTCCATTTTTCCCGTTATTTTTTGTTTTTGCCTCTGTGCGTTACAATCCATTATAATGGAAAAACAACAACGCCCCTAGTCCGTTATAACGGCCTGTTTTAAACCTTGACTGTAACCTCTTTTCAAAAGCCAATTTTGGTCACTTTTTACGGACAAAATCTAAAAAAAGCATGGTCCAAAATAACTGGACTAGGATCGACCTTGGCTATCTATATTTTTTGGGTTCCAAACACAGGCCAATATTTTTTTCCTAGATCCGAATGTACATGGATCCAACTATTTAATGCCATAGTGGGGAGTTCAAGATTGAAGGTACCAAAGTATTCTAGTTTGTCTGATTCACACACCAAACAACAAAAGATCCATCACAAAAAAATATTTTTTATGATTTTCTAGGGTGTGTTTCAAGTGAACCATACAAAATCTAATAAGAGAGATCAATGACGTCATAGACCAGTAGAACTTCGGAGGATGTTAGGGAAGCCACAGATACAACGCGCAAATGATGTTATTTAGTCTTCTAATTCACGAAAGGGTCTGTCTACGAGCGCCCATCCCTTTCAGTTGGGCACCCACAATGGACCAAAATACCCCCCTTCAGTTTGGGCACCATACACCCCTTCTCCTTCGTCTCTCTCTCTCTCTCTCTCTCTCTCTCTCTCTCTCTCTCTCTCTCTCTCTCTCTCTCTCTCTCTCTCTCTCTCTCTCTCAACAGTTGGCTACATAGTCCCCGCTGCAATTCAGCGCCGTGGGGGCTAAAAGCCCACGGTCAAGAGAGAGAGAGAGAAAATGAATGAGAAGGTGTTGGGTGGTGTGGGTGCCCAAACTGAAGGGGGTATTTTGATCACACATGGGTGCCCAGCCAAAAGACGTGGGCGCTCGTCACCTTTGAAAGATACTAAGGTAGTGTTTGGGAACACTTTTTGGGAAGTGTTTCTCCAGCTTTTGACATTGGAAAGTGCTTCTGAACATAAATCTCTGTTTGGTTTGCAAATGCTTTGGCATCCACCGTCTAAAAGAAGCTAGAAGTGCTTTTCTAGGGTGTTTCTTAAAAAAAGCGCTTTTGCAGGAAGCATATCACCATCAAAACAAGTCTCACATTTTGACCTTTTTATCTTGACTCTTTTTTTTCCATATTACAAAATCTTTTAAAACCCTTCTAACTTTTAGGGTATTCTTAACATTTTGACAAAATTCAGAAACTCATAGTGGGTTTTGCCAAATAACAATACCAGCTTTTACACACAAAACAACACTTCTTCAGCATGGTTTGCCAAAAGCACATCTCAACAACTGTTTCTAGGGCTTCTGTAGAAGTGTTTTTCTACAGTGCTTCTGTAGAAGCATTCCCAAACAGGCCTGGCCTAATCGGGCTCGACAGACCAATAATTTTGCCAACTATCAAACCTATATGCATATATTTAAGCTTATAATTTTGGCTCGACTGGCTGGGCCTAGCTTGGGCCCAGGCCAATCCAAATTCAAGGGCCTGGCCCAAGGCCCTTAGGGAGCGGGTCTCAAGTTGGGCCTAGTCGGGCTGAGCCTCAACTTGGGTCAAGCCCGGTCAATTTTAAAAAAATAAAAAAGGAAAATAAAGTATAATAGTTGGGCCCTTTTCGAGTCGGACTTCAAGGGGGGCAGGCAAGGACCTAACGGGCTAGGCTCTACTCGAGCCATGGGCTGAACCTGCTCGGGTGGGGGCCCAAAATTACAAGTTGACATATATTCAAGGTATTAAATTCATTGAGTATAAAAGATCACATTTATACTCAATGAATTGTCCAATATATTTATATTATCTAAGATTCTGCCAAGGCATCACTAGATAACATAATTTTATTAAATTCATCAAGAAACACTCGGCAGAATATGGGAATAAATGAATCCATGCCCGGAACTTAGCATATACAAAAAATATCACAGAAAAGTTGGGACCTAACCATTCAATACGCCCAAAAAAAAGATGGATAAAAATGTTTCGGTAAAATCCTCCAAAGGCTTATAATTATGAGTGTTTAATCAATTTTTCTAAGGAGATCACTTTGGTAGTACCCACCTAAAGGCTTATAATTATTAGGAGTACTAAGGCTCAATTGGGATCCATGACTATGAATATCCAAAGGGTAATTCTATTTGCACTTCACAAATTCCATAAGCACCCCATTTGGGTGCTTTTTGGCCACAAATACCCTTAACACCAAAAAAAACCCAGCACCCCTCTTCGTCCCTCCCTCTCTCACCTGAAAAAAAAAGAAGAAGAAGAAGAAGGAGGAGGAGGATGACATCGCCGTCGCCCCACTTCCACCACAAGTACATCTCTCTCTCTCTCTCTCTCTATGGTGTCCCACGGCCCAGCCCAGCTGTAGGGCCAATGAGAGAGAGAGAGAGAGAGAGAGAGAGAGAGAGAGAGAGAGAGAGAGAGAGAGAGAGAGAGAGAGAGAGAGAGAGAGAGAGAGAGAGAGAGAGAGAGAGAGAGAGAGAGAGAGACGTACTTGTGGAGGAAGTGGCGGCGACGGCATCCTCCTCCTCCTTCTTCTTCTTCTTTTTTTCTGTTTTGATTTTTTTTTTTTAATAGGGTGAGAGGGAGGGACGAAGATTGGTGTTGGGGTTTTTATTTTTTTTTTGTCCCAAGGGCATTTTTGGCCAAAAAGGACCCAAATGGGGTGCTTATGGAATTTGTGGGGTGCAAATAGAATTTTCCATATCCAAAACTGATGTCTTCGTGGTATACGGGTTGGATCCGCTTAAAAAAGATAACAATTTATATAGTTGAACTCTTCTCTGCAGTGGATGAACTCTTCAAAGGTCTTTTTGTAGGTTATCTTCGTAAATCTTATTGAATGTATATATTCATATTCATGCTCAACAATTTATGATCCTCTTCCTGATCATACTTTTTCTATTCGTTGATCAAATCTTTATTTTTTCCTTGAGTCTTGAGCGAAATGTGGAAGAGGATGGATTTTCTCTAAAAATCTCACAAGATAAGAGAATAAGAGAATAAAGGTCTTCTCTTCTCTATGATTTTTACGATTTTTTTCTCCAAATTCTAGATGCAAAATCAGAGAAGGAAAAAGAAAAAGAAGAAGCGGAGAAAGAAAGTACTCACATCTTCAGCGACAAAGAAACCCCCAACGGCGCGTGGCGGTGCTTTGATGGGGTACACTTGATGAAGAGAGAAAGGGAGAGTGAAGTCCAAGAGAAAGATGGAGGGGCGTCAGAGATGCTTTCAGAGGAGAAGACGTGCCAAAGGAGATGACGTGTGGTCACCTACACGTGGATTCATCTTTAATGCATTTAGAGACTCATTTTTTTTTTTTTTTTTTCAAACAACAATTTATCGGCTTGGCTTATCATTTGCTGAAAAGTGAATATCAGTAATAGTCGTCCAATTTTGAGTAAATCGACTGTTCAGTCGTTTGGGTGAATAATTAGGTCGTAAGTTCTATCCCCCGATTCTAACCCACAACAAAATTACATAATCCATGACGAGACCATCCATTCCATGAACGAGGGGGACACCACATGCGATGCACGTGCACCTTACACATGACAATACCTTACACGTGGCACACTCTTTGAGACCATTGACCGTATAGATGTTTGGCCCATCCCCAGTTGGACCTACACACAAGAATTCATCCTACTTAGTAATTTTTATCCGTTGGATTAGAGTCTTTTTCATGGTTTATTTTTAACCATGGATTTCTAGCAGTATTTGGGGGTATAACCCTCAAATATCTTAAATTGACAAACATTACTTTTTTTATTTTTTTTATTTTCTATGGTTCTTTGATCATACAACATTTTCACATTCAACTCAATCTGTGAGAGCATTTATTGCATGCCCACCTAGCCCTTGAACCTTTCCCCCATAAATTTTTTGATGACAGTATCCATCATCAAGGTTTATGATGGACCCCAGTGCGAACCACGTGGCACACTATTAGACTCTCACAGATTGAGTTGAATGTGAAAATGTTGTATGATCAAAGAACCATAGAAAATAAAAAAAGTAATGTTTGTCAATTTAAGATATTTGAGGGTTATATTAGGAATAAGAATTTTTTTTAATAAAATAAGAGCATTGAATGAGTTGCAAGGTGATGTGTGCTTATAGGGGTGACGTGTGCTTTGACACCAAAAAGACGGAAGGGCCCTTTTATGTGAATAGTTTAAAGAATACAAAAGAAACAAAACAGGGGTATATTTGAGATATTGGGGATTTGCATGAGGCACGCAAGAAGGGCCTTCATCCATTAATAAATCGAGTAGATAAATTTTTATGATGGCGTCAGTCATCATCGATCATTGATGATGGACCACAATATCAGTGATAAAATGAACGTATGGATGTTTGGCCCATATCTAGGTGGGCCTAGACACCAAAAATTAGCATGATTAGTGATTTCTAACGGTTGGATTCGAGTCATTTTCGTGGGTTGATTTCAACGGAGGGATTCAAGCATTATTTGGGGTACTCTTAAGTCCAAAAGTGAAATCACTAATCAGGCTGCTTGGTATGTAGGTCTACTTAGAGATGGTCCGTCATTAAAAGGTCTTCTCTCGTTCCATCAGGTCTCTTTTTTATGGAAAAATATTCACTTCGGGGCCTTTTAAGTTTGAAGTCTCCACTCCCAAAGTGCCACGTGGACTACTTTTCATAGGCATGTGGCCTTATGGATGTTTAGTCCACCTCTTGTTGGACATATCTAAGGGCTTATTGCATGCGTCACACTAAACCCCAATATCCCACAAATGCCCTTATTTTTTTCTTATTTTTTTCTTTTCATTTTAATTACTTGAAAAGGGCTATTCGGTCTTTTTAGTGCCAAAGAACTTGTCACCTAACCAGCACACGTCACCCTGCAGCTCATTCAGTGTTAAAAAAGTAAAATAAATTCTTATTCTTAATATGCCCTCAAGTTCTTTTATTTTGATAAAAATTATTTATTTTGGATTTTGAAATTTTTTTAATTTACAAAAATGTTTTGGTCATTCAATACTTTCACATTTCAACAAGTAATTATTGCATCCTGATATACTTAAAGTCTATGGCTAGAAACATTTAGATGATGAAGTCCATCTTCAAAGTTGATGATGGACTCACAATGTGAGACAGGTGTCACCTTACTAGAGGCTACTGACTGTATGGATGTTTGGACCATCCCTAGATGGACTTATGTAACAAAAATAAACTTGATTAGTGATTTCTAAGCTTTAGATCATAATTATCACAATCAACGGTTAAAAATAAATTAATAAAAAGACTCAGTTATAAATTACTGATCATGATGAATTTTGACATGTAAGTCCAACTATGGATGGGCAAAACATCCATACGGTCAGTGATCTCTAAGATTGTGCCACGTGGCTCATAATATGGCCCATCATTAATTGTGTCAAAACTCATTGCTAATCAGGATGAATTTTGTAGGGCGGTCCACCTAGAGATGGGCAAAACATCTATACAGGTCAGTCGCTGTTGCATGGTAGTGTCATTGGCTAAAAATGCACCTCAAACTACGTGCTAAATAGTAATGCGAAAAATCTATAGTGGAAAACAAATTACGAAAAAGACTCTAATCCAATGGATAGAAATTGCTAATCAAGATAAATTTTCATAGTTAGGTCCACCTAGAGATGGGAAAAACATCTATACGGTCAGTGGTCTCTAAATGTGTGACACGCGTAAGGTGCACGTGCATTTCATGTGGCGTTTCCCTAGTACATTATAACTCATTTGAGGAAAAATTTTAGATGCAAAGGACTTTGGATGCAGTCAATGCAGAGGGGTCTCGTGGACCTACATGGCTCATTTTTTTGGGCCCACTAACCGCATGGATGTGTACCCCACCCCTTGGTGGATATGTATACGAAATATTAGTCACATTGATTTTATCTAGCCATAGATTTTAGCACTTTTATAGGATTGATTCTAACCGTTGGATTCAAGCATGTTTTTTGCGTATCTTTTGGACACTTAATCCAACGGCTAGAAAATATCAACCAAGTTGATTTTTAGTATGCATATCCACCAAGGTGTGGCGTACACATCCATGCAGTTAGTGGGCCCCAAAAAATGAGCCATGTAGGGTCACAATACCCTCTGCATCGACTGCATCCAGAGTCCTCTGCATCTAATTTTTTCCCTCATTTGATTGGTGATCTCTAGCTAGCTAGAAGTTATGTTGTAGCACCCCAATTAAGGATCAAAATTCAACCGCCATAAATCATCCCATTAAAATGCTCCAACTGCTAGAACTCATCCCATTAAACTGATTCGGCTTTTAGCTTTTACCCAAAAAAATACCATATTGGCTAGAAGTAGAACAACTATGTTTCCAAAACAATGGCCATTTCATGCTTTTTCAACTGTTTCTAGACCATTTTGTCCTTGACAACTTCCAAGTGGGACCCATCATTCAGAGAAAAGGTTTAATAATAGATCAGATGATTGTTATTAGAGTGGTGATCACATGGTCCGGGTTTCATGTGGTACCCAACAGCAAGCAGATTTTGATTGGATTTGAGTGTGTTCACATGGTCCGGATTAAATGTTCCGTTGGATTCAGCATTTTAAAATCGTGATATCTAGCCGTTGGATTTAAAAAAATTTATGCTTAAGCATAACTGTTAAAAGTCATCGATCAAGATTATTTTTGGTATGTAGATCCATCAAGGAGGAACAAACACTGGTCAGTAGGGCCTAAAGGGTCTCCACGTGGCATTTTTGGAAGGGAAGAAGTCAATACACTACAGCAAATATTTTCTCGTTCACCGACGAGTATACATCACGTGCGTCTTTATTGCGAATAGAGGAACTAGGGTTTCCACGGGACCTATAAAACGCTAAGACGCCCATTCCTTTGGAATTAGGGTTTTTAGTCTCCGTCTCTCTCTCTCTCTGCAGCTGCAGCCGTTAGGATTTGGGTAAGGAGCGAAACATGGGGCACTCAAATGTGTGGAACTCACACCCGAAGAACTACGGGCCTGGATCTCGTGCTTGGTAATCCTTTTTCTCTTTCAAATTTCAATACCCCTTTGCAACTTTTCTCATCTAATGTAAAATCTAACCCCCCCAAATTAGAAGATTTAAGCTTTAATTTTCCATCAATTATAAAGTTTATATTGTGTGGTAGTCTTTTTTTTTCTTCTGAAATTTTCAAGTGTGTTCATGTGTTTAATTTTTTTAAAATTTGTTACGGAGTGCAAAAAAAAAAAAAAATCTAGTTCCTGTGAATTGGTTTAATTTTTGTAAAATTTGTTATGGATTGAAAAACAAGTATGTTAGTGCCTGTGAATGGGTCCTTTTAAATGCTTATATGAAAATCATAGAGCAGTAAACTGAAAAAATTAATCTAGAAGAGGAAAGGAAAACAGGAAATGTTCAAACCTTTTTGTAATTAGTCATCAATTCTTCAATTTCCTGCGGAGCTGTAGCCTGCCCTTCAATTTAATCTCTTTTGGAGCTTCACTTGTGATTTTGTCAATTACATCTATTGTATTAAGTTTCCTGCGTGAATAGTTTATTGGGTCGCAAAAGTGAACTCATGAGATCACTCATGTTCTCGGACGTGGATTCCGAGAATCCAACGGTGGTTTTGCTTTTGCAAAAGTGAATGCCAGCTCAGCACTATCAACCACCGTTGGATTCTCGAAATTCTTGCCCGAGAACATGAGTGAACTTATATGAGTTCACTTTTGCGAGTCCACGGAATCTGTTCCTAGTTTATTTGCCGAGTCTCAATTGAACCATTGAATTGTTTGAATCAGACTATTTTTTGTATGGTGGTCTTTTTTTTTATTTGCAGCTAAAGGTTTTCTGTCCTTGTTTTTATTCTTAATGATACTTTTGTTCTGCATTTCTTCGTTAAAGTTTTGTAAAGGCCCTAAATACAGTACGTTATATGGTTCTTAACATCAATGGCAGTTTGATTTGTGAAATTGCTTAGTGACAGTAGTTAACCAACCTGCAGTACTGGAACTGCCTACTACGGACTATGTAGGCAGGGGTTTCTATGATGGGCTATGTTTGCAGGAGCGCTAGAATCATACGCTACAGCTAATGCTAACATATGATTGGTTGGCTGTCGACATCTGAGGGTGTTTTGGAAATTCATAACCACCTCCATCGCCCATGTAAAAACATCCTTAGATGTTTGTCGGCCACCCAATCACATGTGAATGTGAACCGTAGTGCGTGAGATAGTGCATGATGCAAGCATTTCTCTGGTTTGCAGCAGCATTGTCGGCTTGGTTTTACGATTTTTTATGGTTGCAATTTGAATTTATTCGTGGGGGAGTGACAGGGCCAATAAGTTTACTTTGTAATTGTGGATGATGCTGAATGTCTTCAATGGGACCTTAATTTATCGTACTAGGTTGATTTTTTCCCTGGCATGTTCATTTTGTGGATTCATTCCTTCTTATGATTCTTATTGAATGATTAGAAGGATGAGATGTGGTTGTTCTGTATATTATTCTTAAATGACTCCATATATAAATGTATTGTGTTCAGTAAATGATATGAGGAAATATAAAATGTTTAAATTTATTTAAGATTTTTGTAAGTTTCAGTTGATTGATTTTTTAAAAAAATCTCCAAAATTCCCCGATTTTTTGAATTCACGATTAATCGGTAAAATCTGTGATTAATCAAAATAATCGGCGATTAATTAATGAATTTTGCCGATTAATCGGTTGAGACCCATTTTTTTCCCTTTTGATTTCAATTTTGCCGATTTTGGAATTATGAATGATATATCATACTTATGAGTTGACTTATTACTATGGAAGTATAGATGTGCTTTTCATCATATAAATGTGTTTTGTTAAAAACAACACTTCGAACTTGAAAAATGCCATGATATATTTTTATTTTTGCCAATTTTTACTGAATTTATCCTAATTTTCCAAACATGACCCCTTGACGATTTGTTGCCAAATCCCGACTTTGTGACTATGGATCTGATATGTTACCATTTTGTGCAGCCGAGTTTGTGGCAACCCCCATGGGTTGATCAGAAAGTACGGGCTCATGTGTTGCAGACAGTGCTTCCGCAGCAATGCCAAGGAAATTGGCTTCATCAAGGTAAGAAGTTATTTTCTCATGATTTTTTTTTTCTCAAGTCTCTAGTTTGGTTTTTATCTGATGAGATGAGAATGCATTGCTAACTGACTCCTGTCTTCTTCAGTACCGCTAAAGGATGGAGATCATCTGTTTTGCGTAGGGAGAGGTTTTACGGGCGCGTGATGTTGAAGACAGTGGTAATATTAGTTCGATTACTGATTTAGTAAACACGAAGTGATTATTGAACCAAGAATTTTGTGGTTGCATTAGTTGTTTTGAAGAACAGGTTATCATGATTTTGTTGATTTTCTTGGCTTATTTGAACTGTTGCGGATGGTCCCACTAAAGAGTTTATGTGGGTCGGATATACTTGATCGAGCAATCTCAATCGTTCAACGATGACCTGATCTTCTAAGAATATGATAAATTGGTAGGCCACTTTGATTGAGTTTGACTTTTGATCCTGGTCGTATGGTAAGATGCAATAGAATAGTGGATGGTACATGCAACAAACATTTGTAATACCATTGTTAACAGAACAATGTATTAGTTACTTAGGCTTATGTAACATCCTAATACCCCCCTTCCCTCAAATCACATGGTGTGTAGGTGCGTGTGGTGGGCCAACAATTCATGGGTCAAGGGGCCGAAATAGTTGAAAGATCTCTCCCAAATGAAATCCATTTTGAATCGTGGATACAGCTCCTTCATGCAGTAGCCCATGGATTTTGAGTACTTCTCGAGAGGTGATTCTAGCCTTTGGATTCGATCATTTTTGCCTACTCAATTTTGAATCGTGGATACAGCTCCTTCATGTAGTAGCCCATGGATTTTGAGTACTTCTCGAGAGGTAATTCTAGCCTTTGGATTCGATCATTTTTGCCTACTCAAGTTCCATCGGCTAGAAATTACAAATCAGGCTGAATTTTGGTGTGGATATACACCAAGATGCTTCCAAGCGTCCTTGTGGTCTGTAGTGAGCCACATGGCATTTATTTGTGTAATCAACTACGCTTTCAAAACCCAAAAAACACCCCTTGCAAAATTTCCTTAAACCATGGAGAGTGGTTTTAGTAGAAGAGAAGTTTTTAGTCTTCTTGGTTAATAGTATGAGCAGCCCCGTTGGCCGATTGGGGAATATCTATACAAAAGGACAGGAAATGAAACGTTCAGATAATAAGATGGGAAAAAAAAAAGTAACTTTCAACTTTTATACAACATTTATTTTTAATGTGAATAAGGGGGTGCTTGGCAACACAAAATAAGTTACTTGTTGACTTTTGTAAGTCAAAAAGTTAGTTTGGATGTGTTTCATTTTAACTTTGAAAAGTTAAAAACTAACTTAAAACTGAAGCTAAATTTTTTTGCTTTCAACTTGTAAGAGAAGTTACTTCTCAAAATTTAAAAGGCCTCATCACGCTTTTAATTTCTATACTTTTTAGAGGTAAAAAATCAAATAGTAACTTCTATTATACAAGTAGAAGTGCTTTTACTTCAATCTGAGTACAAAAAATATAATGCTCAAAATGCACGGTAAAAATTAAACCATGAAAAAGACTAATCCAACGGGGGGGTGCTTTCATTGATATAGAAGATTCATCAGGAGTGTTACAAAACATCCCAATAAAAATCCAGTCCAAATTTTTATTAGTACATCCATCAGAGAATTTGGGCCTCGAGAGCCTATTTAAAATTTATCAAAAGGCAGGCCAATGGGTGGCCCATTTCCACCCCTAGTGCATATCCATGTGTAGGGTGTACCTTTGGGTAGCTCGACCATCCTAGGCCCAGTTTTTGGGTTTTCTCGGGTTTCGGGCCACCATAAGCTTGACCCAAATTTAGTCGGGTCGGGCCAAAGCTTGAGGAACCGTACCTGGGCCCTACCCAAAACCCAAAAAAATGGGCAAGTCTCGGGCAGGTTTTGAGCTTGGGTGGGGTTGGTAATGGGAACATAGGGGGTCTTTGGCCCCTGAATGGTGGTTCAGCAGAAGGATTATGGGGTTTTTGGGTTTTTTCTCTCGAGAGCTCGGGTATGGACTAAAACCGACTCCCAGCTGCGCATACATTGGATTCTGAGGTAGTCCCTCCTCTTTGGGAAGTCTTAGATTTCATCGAGGAAATCTCACACCTCCTGCAACTCATGCCGACAAAGGCGGATCGCACACCATTATAAAGATGGAAATTTTGTAGCTGATAACTTGGCTAACTTTGCAGCTGATGTATTGCAGCATACCTGCACTAATATGCAACCTTTTGTAGGAAATTACTCCCCCGTTTGTATGGTCTCACACCCCTCTTCATTCATCTCTAGGCTGTTAGAAGATGATTGCAGGGGACATTTATCTATGTCCGACTCAATTAATATGGTCGGCATTCGGATTATTGCAGTTATTGTTGACTACCATTTACTCTAAAAGCTTAAACTATTAAACTATTAGTAAGAGGCTTAAAGAGGCTTAACATCGAAGGATCCACTGGTCTAACAAAGGTGCGGAGTGCAGGCCACTCAACCAAACAACACCTCCTTCAGCACTTTGCCGGGAACTCGAACCGGACACCTACTGGTATTCGTGCTTTAATACCATGTTGATTACCATTTACCCTAAAAGCTTAAACTGTTAAAGGATCCACACGTCTAATGAAGGGGGCGTGCTGGACACACAGCACTCTTGAGCACTTACTGTGATGTTTAATCCCATCATCACTGGCACCCCAAGGCCAAACACATCTTAAGATGATCACACTTCGATGATAAAAAAAAGGCAAATATTCAAGGTTAGGTAGGTTTTAAATCGTAGGATTGAGGAGAAGCATGGCGTCATGCTTCCTGATCAGTGGTTTAGAGACTTTATAGTAGTTTAACTAAAGTATACCAGGATCTACAGCATCAGCAAACTTGCGAAGGAACTCAAATCCAAGATGTCTAATAACTGCAAGAGGAGACGTGCCCAACGGCCAATATCTCCTCAGACGGCTCGTTTTCCACCACGCCCAGCATTCAATACTCTTCACGCCCCTCTTTCAGCGGCATAGCACAACACACCTTACTCCATTAAAGAAGGAGATAAAGAGGAGAGAGAGACCCAACACAACCAACCTGGTTTTATTATTAAACTCCGACATGGGTTTGTAGCACTCTGCTTATCTCCACGGATTTTCTGGTGCACTTTGGAGTTCACAGCGACGCAGGAAAAAGACTGTATCCTTTGGTTTCTTCCTGAAGAAGTTTTGATGGGTTGAGTTAAAGGGGTGGGGAAGAACCCTCAGTGTGTGAGAAAGAGCAAAGTTGCTTGAAAAGTCTCCTTTTGAGTGTCTGGTTCTGAGGACAGGTGTGCTTTGACATTGACATGATGAGGGTTTTTGGGTTATGGGTTTTGTTCATGGTGGTGGGTACAGCTTTCATGGTACTTGCCTTCAGCAGTTGCAGCAGCAGCAGCAGCAGCAGCTCCTCCTTTCCTGGTAACTCTGTTCTTTCTGTTCTTTTCTCTGTAAATAAATGTTTTTATGCTAGTTAATTAAAAACTATAAAGGTTTCATGTTGTTTTATATGTCTGATAAGACTCTGTATTTTAGTTGTTTGGGTTGGTATTGCTTTGCTCTTTGTTCTTTTTTTTTTTCTCGTTTGATTTGTTTAATATGTTGTTGGTTCATTGGTTTTTAGGAGTATTTTGAATTTAGGTCTTGAGGAGAATAATGGGTGATGGGAGTTTTTAGGATGTGTTTCGAGGCCCAATTTGTGGTTGCCAAGATGTTTAGATCTTTGAGAATTGTCTAGGGGTCATATTCTTCAGAGAAGATAATCTGACCCATTGTAATTTGAAGTTTCTTTCTGGGGTTTCCTCTGTTTCATTTTGATTGACACAGCACACATTTTTTTTCCGGTAGAGAGGATACCCCTCATTTGTAGAGGAAGATCGATCTTATGTTTCCAACATCTAGTCAAGAATGGGGTTTTGGTTTTCAACTAGCATTTTTTAGAGCTAGAAAAGGTATCATCCAAGAATGAGCTAGTCACTAAAAATGATCCAGTTACCGATGGCAATTCTGTAGCTAATCCATTTCTTAGTTCACTCCACTTCGGAATTTGGTACACTGATGAGCTGCTCTTCTCTTGTATGTCTTCCATTTGCCTGCAGACTTACTAGCTTGAATGATTTGTGGTTATGGTTTGAGAGCTGGATTTAATTTTCGTTAAAATCTTGGGAATTTGTAACCTTTGTATATAAGTATTTGAGTCGCTTGGAATCTCTCTCTGTAAATGATATCCTATAAATGATGATGGATGCTCAGTATAACCTTCATGGAGAACTTTATGCCTCGATGAAGAGTTTATGCTTCTCATTGACAACCTGTTGTAATTCTTTTGCAGGTTGAGTTTTTTTGGCCATTTCTTCTAACACCAACCACACATTAGTGACTGCCTATCAAAAAATAAAATGAAACATTCATTGGTGCCACCCCTCCCCGTTCTAGAAAATTGGACAATACTGCTCTTATCGTTTCTTCTATTTCTCGAAAAAAAAATTAGATAGCCTTCAAGAACTACATATACATGGAGAGGTGACTTTTTGGAGTATTGTCCTGCCAAATCATGGGCGCCCACCTCCCCTTGTATATGTGACAACTCTTGAAGGCTACGACATCCACTTTGGATTTAGCATTCAGACATCTAAAATTTTCTCTCCCTTTCCCCACCCATATCCTCTCAAATTTCCTCTATCTTCTCTTCCCCCTGCTGAATCATCATCTCCTCCTCTCCCCATCCCCTCCCCACACCACCACCACCACCACCACCACCCACACACACACACACACACACACAAACACGTACAAGTCCATCTCACTGCCACAAGAAACACAAATATCCCATTTTTAGGTCCCATGTTTGAAAGGGCTGTGGTCAAGCCCATAGCTCAATTCACTGCCTCGAGGTCATCTAATCTATCCCAGCCAGTCTGTGAAAAAAGAGTAAAGGGTCAATTCATTCAATTTGAATGAATCTCTTCCAAAACCCATGGGCTCAATTAAGAAGCTAGCTTGGAAAAAAAGAAGGGCAATTTGAAAAAGCTGACATACCCCCCTATGACTCGGTCCACTGTCATTTGACTAGTGTTGACCCGAGTTGACTACCAATTTTTTTATTAAAGGACGAAAGTGTTCTTGTCTTCAACTTTAGAACAAGGGTTTGGGTTTAGGCCAAAACCCAAACCCCAAATCAAACATGAAAAGAGGAGATTGAAAATAAAAATTAAAACCCATGTTGGTAAACTTCAGATTTTTATTTTTTTTTGATTTTTTGATGAATTAAGAAAATATTGAGAAGAAAAAACCCCCCAAAAATAGATAAAACTGATGAAGGAATATTTTAAAATTGAGATAACCCATCTTTCTAAAATCAACATCTCAAAAGCTTAAAATATAAATTGCTTTGTCTTGTTTTTCATTTATGTTAATGAAAATTTTAAAACTAAATTTTATGCTGTTTTTTTTTTTTTTTTTTTATACCTTGGGTTTTAAATTATTGCCGGAGTGGTGGCCGGCTGGCCATGAGACTCCGGTTGGTTGGTTGCCGGTGATGGGCGGCCAACCCATTGGAATCTCTTGGCTGGCCGTCCATCACAGCCGTCTGATTTGGGGTTTGGGTTTTTGCCCAAACCCTTGTTTCAAGGTTGAAGGCAAGGGCATTTTTGCCATTTAATAAAAAAATTGGTAGTCAACTCGGGTCAACACTGGTCAAATGACAGTCGACCGAGTCATAGGGGGGTATGTCAGCTTTTTCAAATTGTGGGGGGGGGTATATCAAATTTTAGAGATAACATGGGGGGGTATGTCAAAAATTCCTAAAAAAGAAAATAAAAGAAAACTCAGAACAGGTTCATATACCCAACCAAAAACACCTATCTAGAAGCTTTCGTTTCCACCATGCCAAATTTGCCTTTTAATCTACCAATTCTCCATTCTCAAAGCCTTAATTTGTGGTTTGTGGTTCTGTCTTGATCTAACTATAAATATGACAATGCAAAATCTTCCTGTAGCTTTAAATAATTGCTTTAGCAAACTGAAATGTTTTTCTATCTGGGCCCAAAACAATGAATTAGCTAATAACAACTAAAGAATCTCCCAGTTCTCTTCAAATCAGCTGAATTAAACAAATTAATATGCTACAGAATCACCAGGACGGGTCAGTAGGAAACTGGGAAAGAAGATATGGAACTAGGATAAAACTTTAGACTGGGAAATAAAAAAGCATATCTAAGTTCAAATTTTCATCAGAGCATTGGGGAGTTGAAGCCTGGTTGTTTGGACTTGGCAACCAGCTCAGAATCACATTGGCTTGATCAAGCTAATGTAGTGTTGAGGTTTTGCTCAACTTGGTTTCTTAGATTAATCATCATAATAAGTCTTTTTCCCAACGGTATAGGGTCGGCTGTAAGATACATGTTCCTCCATTCAATCCTGTATAAAGTCATCTCTTCCGTTAAGGCAAGTTTCTAAAAATCTCCTCCAAAAATCTCATTCCACGTCCGTTTTAGCCTTCCCTCGCCCTTTTAGGCCCTTCAACTTGCACATTCCTCCTCACTGGTGCTGTCATTGGTCTTTGTTGTACATGACCAAACCATCTCAATCAACTTTCCCTCATTTTGTTACTTATTGGGGCTACTCCTATATTTTCACGAATGCATTCATTTTAATTTTGTTTAGGAAAGTGTTGTTTTGTTAAGAAGTTTTAGTGTCTTTAGAAGGTTGTTCGTATGTTAGTAGGATTTAGATAAGGTGAATGGAAGGGGTGTGAAGTTAGAATGGTTTTTTCCCAAATCCGAATCTTGATAGACTATGTTTAGGGTTTTGTATTTATGTTCTATATATGAGTGTGCAGGAAATTGGTTAAAAGTATTTTTGGTTTCGTGGACAGTGGCGGAGCCAAGAAGGGGTCGGGGGGTGGGGGGCAGTTGTCCCCCCTCAAGAAAAGTCTTACAAAACAATTTTTTGCGATTTTGCCCCCGTTGAACAAACTCCTGGCTCCTCCACTGTTCGTGGAGAGTGTATGCAAGAAGAGGGTGGATCATACGAAGTGATTAGATTTGAACTTTATTTTAGTGGAATTATTTGTTTTATTCTTGTTTCTTCTCATCATTTTTTATGCTTTGATTACTCCGTATGATCTTGAGCTCATACGTTAGACTTCGATTGGAGAATCAGTGTGTTGTCGGGTCCAGTATTTGGTAGATGCTTGATTTCTCGTCAGTTCTAGTGGTACATTATTTTTAGACCAATCCGCTTGATAATTGGAACTCAGTCGAGCACTTTGGGATTCCATATACCCTGAGCTTTAGCACAATTCATGAATTATGAGCAATTGATAAACATACATGTCATACCATCTCTATATTTTAGCTAATAAACGCACTAAAAAACTGAGTGTACTTTGCAATTAATGCAGATATGGTATTCCCCAGCCGTGGTTACAGTGTGACAGTGATGGCACGTAACAGGAAAATGAAGGTATATGGTTCAATCTAAAGTCGGGCAATTGCTCCATATGTTTGTTTTCCTTTAAATAAAATACTGCTCAGAATATTTGGCTGGTTTCGATGCAATTCTTTCTTTGTTTTTTCTTCTTCACAGGAGAAGAGCTATAATCCCAGCACTGACAAGAAGAGGGACACTGACAATATGAATGTGGAGGACTACCACCCCATTGATCCAGTTCCAAGTTCGAAGGCATCCATAAAATCTGGACCAATTGAGCATGGCACTCCTCTTATGCCTTATATTCCAAAGCCGGCACCCCCAAATCACCCCAAGCGTGATTGATCTTCATCTAATCTAGACTAGACGAGTCTGTTTCGCCGTGCAGCGGTGTTAATACTGAATAATGTAATAACTTTGTTTGTCGAGGATGTTCAACTCCTTTTTCTCTTGTATCAAGTTTATACTGCTAGCCTAAGTATCTAAGTTGGAGTTCATCTACAAATGCAGTATCTTTTGTTTTCACTAATGTGGTTTTTCTAAGGAATGTCTTCTGTTATTGTTATACATAATTGGCAGAGATGTTCATATGCTGATTATCTTCTCTTATGCCTACCATCAAAAGCTCTAATCTGAAAGATAAAAATCTTAATTTTCAAATTTTGAGGTGCCATTCTCTTTTGTTATGGGAGGAAACATCTTACATCCATGGTAATGGAGATGCAGGACATGTCTGAATGGACTGGCTCTACCACTTTGTCAAAGGTCCATAACTGCTGGATGTGAGCTCTGTACAGCAGTATTGGCATGATATGTAGTAGAAATTCTTGAGAGCAAGCATTTCAGCAACTATGTAGAGGGGTTAATAGTCATTATTCACGACAGCACCACCCTAAGCGAGACAATTTGCTAAAATACTAAAGCTACTGTTGATAAAGATCGTCGCAACAAACGGGCAAATCTTATCAAAAGTCGGATTATCCGTACCAACCAAGGATCCAAACTTCGAGAAGAACTACACTCCTACATCTATAAAAAGAGGGGTTTGCAGCTGTACACGGTATGCAATCTTCCCTAAAACCTCCTCATCTACTACTACTACTAACTTGAGTGTCAGAGTGGTTTCACTGCAAGTGGAGGAGTGCGAGTTGAAGTGTGCGGTGGAGATTTGTCACATAATATTTTTGCCCACATCGCCCCTGCTAAAAGTTATTACCCCATCAAAAGTGCACTTAAAGTTAACATTGAAATGGGCTCGGATTAGCTCAAATCACTGAAGACCAGACCTGAGCTTTTAAAACAACTTTTGAAACGTTGTTACCTACATAAATCACTGTTTGGGCACAATGCCTGCGTGGATGTTCAAGCCCACTGATTGGTGGATAAACACACTAAAAATTAACTTGATTAATTGATGATTTCTAGCCATTGGATTTGCTACCCAAAAAACATGCTTGAATCCAACGGCTAGAATCGTGTCCTAAAAATACTAAAATCCATGGCTAGGGCTAATCAATCAGGTTGGTTATTGGTTTGCATATCCAATAAGGGGTGGGCTAAAAATCCATGTTGTTAGTGGGACATGGGCTGGGGGCCTTCTCTCACACAGGGTGCTTACATGACCGCCTTAATGACCTTAAGGTAGAGCTGGTCATAACATGGAGTATAGGTCGCCCTTATCAATAGAACGACACTACAATTCATCTCCCATCTTATCTATTAGAACTAGGAGATCCAGGCAAAGATTCTAAATATTGTAAACTGGTTAGGAAAACTCCAAAAACACTTGGTCCTGAGGATTCTAAACTGTTGAGAATCAACCTTCCACGAACCAACAAAAATAGCGAGAACAGAAAAGATCAATTACACAGTACAACAGATTTACATGGTTCGACGGTGTGCAACCCCCATTTTAAGGCATTGTTATCTCTTTTTTTATTTTCTTTGATCAAAATAGGTAAGTTTAATCAAGTTCATCCATTAAAAAGATGTTTGTTTCAACTTTCTTGACATATTCAAGGGCCCAAAATTGTATTTGGATGAAAAATGACCTATTAGGTTCATGTTTTAGAAAGTTTGAAATCACTAAAATATTCATGTTCAGATGATCATTCTGATACCAATCTTGGCTTATTTGGCCTTGATTTCAGGCCGAAAAAGAGACTTAGCCATCTCGAAGATGAAAGGAGGAGGTCCCACCGATTGTGCCAACAATTTATTCACCTCAAATTTTGAAGTGGGGTATGGATTACTAATTTGTTAGATTGATCTCATCCGTTAAAATTTAATTTGTATGTGAGGGATATTACCTTCGATATGATTAAAATCAGATAATTACATTTCTTCTTAACAAAGAGATCATATTTGATTAAGAGAATGACTAAAATATGTATAAGAAATACATTTGTATTGATTTCTTTACAAAGTATAAGATTTATGCCTCTAATGAGAGAGCTTGATTTACTTGTCTTTTTGCGATTTATGTACATAATATCCCTTTTTAGGGCGGTCGTCAAGAGTACATGTGACTTTTTGGTAATTGATATGTAAAAAAATGGTTCCAGTACTCGGGGCACAGTGCACAAGTATTTTCATGAAGTTTTGGTGCATTATTGCTACATTTTTCGAAGGAGACAATTGTCTTTCCATCCTTCGATGAAAATATGGATGCAAAACAGACCCATAGTCAGCTCAGACATACATTTAAGGTATAATTTCAATAAAAAAGATTATAAATATCCAACCTTTTATTTTCTCATCCTACACATTAATGTTGGCCTTCATTTTTATTGCGAAGGGTGCCGTGATCTAAAAGCAAGATCTCTGGTCTCCACCATTATCTAATAATTCGTATATCTTTCCATCAGGATAAGTGAGAGACTCTATTAAATATCTTTGGTAAAAGAGAGAGAAAAAGTGGCAAATTTCGAACCTCAAACTGATCAAACGGGCTAACCAGGAAAGTCTCGAAGTGTGCCATATGAACTGATCATGTTCTTGGTGGTTTGGACCATGGTGAGCTTGGGCCAAACCTATGCCAGGTTTGGGCTTACCTCTGCCTGCCCCAAACTCTGCCCATGGACACCACTTCTTAAAATATACCCCAAGAAAAAGTTTTGTTTCCTTGTGAGCTCTCTGAAATTATTAGAGATGATGCTAGAGGTTGTAAATATGCTCCTTTGTAATTATTTCATTCATATATAGTATCTGGTAGGGATCCCACCTAACACCAACCTTGTCCACTAAATATAATTGGCTAAATCCTACTGGTTTTGGGTGCATGTCTTATGGCCAACACCCCTTTAGAAGAACTATCATGATCCTTGGAGGGGAAGAAATCTGATTTGAGAAATCTAGAGAATTCTTCAATCTTTTGCACATATGGAGAAAAAAAAAACTGATAAGATGGTTAATTTTCTTACTTCTAAGGCTATGTATGGTTGCCCTGAATAAGTTTTCTAAAAATGATTTTCGCATATAAATCTCATAAAACTTTTTCTCTATCAACACTTCTTGACATACAAATCCTTTTTTCTCTAAAACGTTTTGTTGATCACCATACAGAGCCCAAATGTAAATTTCTTAGAGAAACTGTTTGGTTTCCTTCCAAGTTTCCTACTTATCTCAACAATTTAAAAATAAACCCCTTTAGTCTCTGTCTATGCATCACACTTGTCAGCTAGTTGGTTGTCATAATAGCAACGTTTAACAACTGATAAATTGATGAGAGCTCAACTTGAATCTTCTAAAGTAGACCTTACCTACAAAAAAAAAAAAAAACAGAGTATTTCTTTCCCCTCAAGCTAATCTGATCATCATCCATTTTGATGTCTTTTCAACATCAACCAATCCTTTCTAAAACCCAAAAAGCACTTTGAAACCCCCCCATCAATACACACCTCACCAAGGGGATTTCTTTTTCATTATTCTCTCAACTCATATCCTAAAAAAAATGAAGTGGGACATGGCAAGAAATGTGGAGAGGTTTCAATCTTTGATCCTAATTGGTCACATTCTTCTTTTTATTATGGGATTGAAGTGGAAAGGAGAAGCAATGTTACAAACACAAGGGTCCAGAGTCCACACAAAAAAAAATCATTCTTTCTCCGAAGTTTCTAATCTTTTTTAAACAAAGGTGTGTTACTTTAAGATCAAATATAGTATGGAGTGTCTTTTAAGTCACAAGGCTTCCAAACTGATCCCAACCATCATTTGTTAATTAAAACTAAACAGCATCCTAATAAAGCTAGTTTTCATTGTCATTTACCTGTTAAGAACACTTGAATTCACTCCAAATTCACTGTTACATCGAAACCGGACTTCCCGTTCTGACGGCGTTATGGGTTGGTATATATCGAAATGTATGTGGGGTTCCTCCTATCGATTCATGTGGGGGGCGCCTATCGATTCTTCGAGTTCCGATTTAGACATGTTGATTCATATTAATATTTCTTTATAATTATTTGAGAAGTAGAAATTAAAGAAGTTTTATAGAGTAGATAGAACCTTACTCTATTTTTTCCTCGGGGGTCAGGAAGAGCTGTCCTTTGGTTGCTTTTTACAAGCGCCCCACTAGAAGAGGGGCCTCAAGATGGATATGAAAGGACTTGAAATGAGATTAAAAGTGGGGGTGGGGGTTGGGGGACTTGAAATGAAAATTATAATATCAGTGCACTTTTTCATAATATCCCTAAGGATGATTATAGTGTCCAACAGCATTTGACTGAAATGAACGATGTGGGGCCCACGTGGGTGAGCCCTAGGGCTGATGATTCCTCACTATTGAGATCATCCTCCAAAAAAAAAAAATCAGGCCAATCTGAGTTTTCTGACCCCACCAAAATGTGCTCTTCATTCTGAGAATTTCATTTTCTGAAGAGCAAATTTGGTCAGAATTGTCTTAAATATTTTTTTTTAGGATGATCCTAGTGACGAGGAGATCATCCTCACCCAAAATCAGCCGTAGGGGCTCTCCCATGTGGGCCCCACAGCGTTCATTTGAGTCACCGGTGACCTTGTAACCCTATCTGGGTACGTACCCCTAATTAGACAAATTGAAATAGTCTTATATAATAATCTTGTACGTATATTAGGGTTGTAAATGGGTCACACCCCTATTACTTTCTAGCAGTCTAGACTCTTGACTCTAGAGCTGATTATGGGTCGGACCGACTTGTAACCTGTTAGACCAAACCCAACTCAAAACCCGGTCTAGGTAGAGAATTTGGATCCAGTGGATAGGTACATGCCTGACCTAGATTACACTACAACCGGTGTATAATCCCATCTCTATTAATCCAAAATCCAAAATCCCATCTAAGACTCTCCACCATTGAAATGGACATGTAGAAGAGTGAATAAAACTATCTGTGGGACCCAAGAGCAAAACGCGATATAACTAGTGGAGGAGCAAAGTTCAATACTCCACATGCCGAATAATGCCACGTGGCACACTAGTTTAATCCTACTGACTCATGAATGTTTGGACTACCCGTTGGTGGACGTACAGACCAAAATCATCCATATTGGTGATTTCTGGGCAATGGATTCGGACATTTTGCATCATAAGCATGGAACCCACCCATGGGCCTGTTCAAGAAGCCCACGAAGAAAAAATATGCTCAAATACAATGGCTAGGATTTACCAATCAAGCTGATTTTTGGTGTGTAGATCCACCAAAGGAGTGGTCCAAAGTCCAAACATTTATGGGTCGGTGGCCTTGAAAGATTTTGCCACGTAGCATTTTTGGCTTGTGGAATATTGAACTTTGCTCGTCCAGTGGAGCAAACTTTTTCCCGGAGCAAAACCCGGTTGAAAGCAAGGGAGAGAGAGGGACAGAATACGACGGAGCATCCTAGAAAGGAAGGCTTAAGTAGTTAGCTTAGCTTGCAATCATATCCAGCAGAGAGTGTTGTGTCGCGTTGTGCTGGTATTCTTTACGTGGGGTTTGCAATTGAGAGCCCTTTCAAGAATATTTAGCTCACTCATTCCTTTGCTCAGCTAATTATTTCACCTTATTTGATGTATATTTGAAATAAGACAAAAGGTTTTCTGGGGTGTCACACCAGACTTCATTCCCTTTAAAGACTGGAACGAAGTTGACTTGGCAAATATTGATCTTCATCTGATGGAGAATCCTCCAAGTTGGCCACCCTAACTTTACCCATGAAATAAGGTACACCTCACTGCCATACCAAGAAGGGAATTTGTAAGTGGATGCTTTAAAAATTTGAGAATTTTTTTTTATTGAAGTTGCCTCTAGTTGTGGCATTGTGAGTCGAATAAAAACATGCCACGTGCACACCGAAAAAGGCAATATTAACTCAAGTCCTATGAGTTAAATCAAGTTAGGTTACTTTTGGTCTTTGATTGTTGAAAATCGACCTTCCACAAACTAGCAAAAATAGAGAGAATGGAAAAGATCATCGAACAAACATGACAATTTTGCTTGATTCCACAGTGTACATGGGTGAGAAGTGCTCTTTCACTATCTCTAAAGAATTAGGATAACAAATGTTTCATCTCTTTCTCTCTCTCTCTCTCTGTCTCTATGTTCAAGTGAAACCCTAATACCCTTTTAGAGAATATATAATACAATGAAATATTTATAAGTGCCCCCAATATAAGTTGTACCCCAAAACAAGTTGTATAGACTTGTACGTACGTACGAAAACTGCGCCCCATCCAGACCCCCAAGCAAGGGGTTTGCTATCCCCCCACAATCCCCTCAGCTAGCTCAATGCGGAGCTAGTTGACCCACGTAAAGCTGTAAATTAAATGAACAATAAAATCTCTATGGAACAGTACTCCCTGCAAAATACAAGACACATAACACAACAATAATGTGCATGAGGCATAGTTTTGTTGAACCCACAAGACCACAACGAAAGAAAATTTCCTCCAAAATCCTGATCTAGTAGTCTAAATTAGATTGTTTCTAGAGTGGCAATGGAAAACTATTTTACTATTGCTGTCAACCTGGGATCCCGTCCCTAGGTCCAGAACATTAGATGTTCCTCAAGATTCACAATACAAATCTCAAAGACCCTCCAATTTTCTGGACTTAGCTAGGAATGACGATCGACCTCGCAAACTGACAATGTCATTGTTTGTAGTATTATCATGGCACGCGCTATTGTTAAGTCGGCAAAGCTAATTGGTGATGATACCACAAATCTAGTTTCTAATACCATCTTCACCCACTCGCTCGCTTACTGGCTCAAAAACTGAAGGATTTATATTCACACATATATATATAAAAAAATAAAAAATAAAAAAAATAAAAAAAAAAAGAGAGATTAATATTTCAGAAATATCTATTACTACTTTAAAGCAAAAACTTGGGTTGGTCACTTGAAGTCCGCCTGTATATGCCACGTATTATATGATCAGAAAAGAAAAAAAGTTAACACAGAAAAGACAAAACTTGGGTTGGACCGCGCGAGCTTCACAATGTACCTTGACTTCACTAATACCCTTAGATGGTCTCCTAATTACTTTCCGTGTCACTCTTTATAAACCTTTAGACCCAAAATAATGCTCAAAATCTACAGTTAAAAATCAATTCATGTAAATGACTCCAATCGAGCGCTTAGAAATCACTAATGAGGCTGAGTTTTTGCATGTAGGTCTACGTAGGGATGGGGCAAACATCCATACGGTCAGTAATCTCTAAGAGTGTGCCACGTGTAAGATGCACATGCATTTCAAATGGAAGTCATAAAGTTTTGATTCAGAAATTTTTCAATGGACATTTACAGGCAGGAAACATTTCTAGAAAACTTTTGCAAAAGCAAACATACAGAGCCGTAGTTTAAAACTTTTCGAATTGCTCTCGCCGAAAGGAAAATGCTTTTTAGAAGTGGTCCTAAATAAAAATGGTGGAATTTGTGTGTGTTCGTGGTGCACATGCATGCATCAATGTCCATCTTGTGCTTTTGCTTTACAAGAGCATGATACCACAAAAAAAAATGATAATATAGTGGGGAGAACCACCAAATTATATGCGTTGTCTCTATCTTGACGCTGATTGATGCATCTGCCCAGTAGCCCATTGACGTGGAGTGTCCAAGAGAAGCCACCTCTTAGATGAGTTGCAACTTAAAATTGCACCGACCGGATGATCCGCGCGAGGCATCCTTAACCACACAATTTTGTGATTACTGTATGTGTTTTGGTTAACATCCGTCCAAGAAGTGCCCATTGGTTGGAAACGATTCAAATCACGTGGTTGATTGTGAGCAAAGATTGGTGAAATAAAAATCAGAAATGAGCATATTTGAAAGATTTTATGAAGAAAAAAAATGTAACAAGATAGACTTGACTAAAGTTTTAGGACTTTAACCAGGCCTCAAGCTGCCATTCCTCCCGAAAAGATATTTTGTCAGGAAGGGGCAAACGTTAGCCTTTTTACCATGAACGACATCGTACTCGCAGATCTATTCCATGTTTCGATTCCATGAGCCTTTGACTCTAATGGCAATCGATCTCTACCTCGCCCTTAAGGAGCGGCATTATTGACCCCCAACACAAAGGCGTCAGGTATAGTATTTTTGTTAGTCAGCCCTCTGGGCCGATTGATGTTTAGCCCATCCCTTGTTAGATATACACACCAAAAATCACCCTGATTGGTAATTTCTAGCCATTAGATTTTGGTACTTTTTAAGGCATGGTTCTAGCCATTGGATTCAATTATTTCTTTGGGTACTAAAATCAAAAGTTTAAAATCATCAAACAAGCTGATTTTTGGTACGGAAGTCTATCAAGGAGTGGGCTAAACATCCATGCGGTCAGTAGCGTCGGTTCTACCTTGTTACATCACGGCCCTTTTGGGAAGGAAGTCAATTGAATATTGAATACCAACAGAAAGAGTTCCTTGGTGAACACCTCACTAGACATGGCAGAACTCAGCCAGTCCGGAGGGTCCCGATTCCACAAGTCATGGCAGAACTCAGCCAGTCCAGAGGGTCCCGAATAACTAACCTGAGTCAACTCGGTCGGAAAGGACAGAGAGTTGACTTGCTTGAGACAACCAGTGTTGGAGCCACGGGATTTTAATCCTTTGACATCTAGCGCACCCACCGTATACTACAAGTAATGTGCCCCCTTAACATTTTCACAGTATCTCGACGCAGACCGATCCAATGGCCAAGACCAAGACTTTCAACCATGGTTATATGAGTATGATGTAGAGGTCATGACCAAGAGCCTAATCATCCAAATAGTGTTCGAACAGGTTGATAACGAAATTCTCATATAGAGATGCTACAAGCGACGAGTATGGGCCACGTTCACACACCTCGACGTCTAGCTGAGATGGTTAATGTGTACCGGTCATGGGTTCAATCCCACAAAGGCAGGTTTCCTCCTTGAGCAGCTGTGCCACGCCGTTGACCCGCCCTGGTATAGCTACCCTGGCTTCCATCCACGATGGGACTGGTCCAGTACTGGTCCAACTCCTTTACCCAACTGGTTTTGCTGTCCAAGCCTAACTCTTTTGCCTACCAAAAAAACGAAATAGCGTGTTCGGTGATTTGTAATACTTCCAACGTCTTAAATTAGGCACCGTGTGTTGACACACTTTGTTGATCTTCTCCTAATTCTAACCTTTCCACAGAGTTTAATATTGCTTGTGAAATTACAGAGCAAAAGGGGCTGTCTCGAGTGAGGCAACCCGATACGATATGTCCCGGTTCTTGCAGAGACCAAGTTGACTCGCGACTCGACCTTGATTAAGACTTTAAATCAATGTAAAGCATATGATTCCCACTTGATCTAATGGGTCTTCGGATCAATGGTCCATGTGAGCTCGCCTTCCCTATGGCACGACATGTGTCGACCCTAAAACCGCGCGCCTTAACCCAAGTGGTAGGCACCGAAACGAGCCTCCATAGGAAATTTTTTCCCGGTCCATGTTGGTGTGACACCGCTTCGTATATAATTGTGCTCAGCAAAAAGTGTACAATTTAAATTTTCTACCAATTCCACTTTTACTACAGTAATACTAACTAGTGAACATTAATCATATGTTAATTTAAAAGTTTATTATCGCTTACTAGGGGCTGGCACGTTTCACATAAGTGATTATAGGTGCCTCTTCGGCATTGATGATGGACAGCAGTATGAGCCCCGTGGCACACTCTTAGAGACCACTGACTGTATGGATGCTTGGCCTAACCCTAGGTGGACCTACAGACCAAAAATTAGCCCGATTAGTAATTTCTAAGCATTGGATTAGAGTTTTCCTGGGTTTTTTTTTTCCGTTGAATTTGAGCATTATTTGGGGTACAAAGATCCAGGGGTTTGATATCACTAATCAGGCTGATATTTGGTATATAAGTCCACCTATCGATGGGTCCATCATCCATGCCGTCAGTGGCCTCTAAGAGTGTGCCACAGCTCATATTGTGGTCTCTTATCATCATTGATGAGGGACATCAGCGTGCTGAACAACCTGTGAAGGTGAGTGAGGTGTGAGTGGCACGCCCAAACCCAGGTTTTGGCTTTAAAGTAATAATAGATATTGATGTGACCACGCCTAATCTATCTTGAGTTTGAGTTAAAAGAAGGCAATGAGTGTGACAAGTTAAGAGGAATGCTATCAAGCAACCCCCTTAATAGAGTTGCACAGATGCAACCCAGCAGAAAACCGCCTAAAAACCACACCTTTTAATTAAAAAAATATTTTTTTTTCTTGTCTTTTGTAGGGATGCTTCTGTGGAACTCCATTAAGGGTTTGCTTGCTAGGATTCCTTGTGTTTATAAATATTAAAAGGGGAAAGTTTATCTTTACTTTGACAAGGGGGGCTTGCTTTTGATTATTCTTGAAGCTAATGAGAGTTCAAAATGTAGATTCAAAACAAAAAATAAATTTTGATGTGTTAATGAGTTGTTTTGTTAATTAACTAAAAAGTTGATCAAGTAGACCTTTTATAATTGGAAGTTAGACTATTACCATTTTTTTATTAGGCTACTCCGAGGATCCCTCTTGGTGTTCACGTGCTCTGCCGTGGATTTCACAAATCCAACGGTGATTGTCAGCGCCCCCAACTGCTGGATTCTTGAAATCCACGGCCGAGCACACAAACACCAAGAGGGGTCAGAAAGATGGGGTCCCCTGAGCCCCGACCCTTTTTGTTAACCTCAACACACACATGTTCTTTATGCAAAAATTGATCAAGTGCTTTCTCCCGGCTTTATTTCTACTCTTGCTTATAATAAAGTTTATACTTATCAAAAAAAAAAATTTCTAGATTTTTCAATTAATTAATTTGTTCTTAGATCCGGTTTTCCTTTTTTTTTAAAGAAAAATGCTATCCCATGGATAACTGGACAAAAATACATGCGGTTTGAGGCCATTGACCATTGGATTCAAGAGATCCCCAGTTCACGAGATAACAACTGCGTGGATCTCTTGAATCAAACTGTCAAACCGCATATTTTTGTCTGGTTAACCGTGGGATCCCACGACTCTTTTTAAAAACAACTGCCATGCCAATTTGAATGGAATCGTGATATCATACATAAATTTATTAAAATTAAAAGAACTAGCTCACACATTTTAACTGTTGTAGGTCCAACTGTTTTCTGGTTTAAATGGCTACTTTTAATGATTGAGAGCAGGTAAATTCCAATTTTCCACATCGGTCCACCCGTTCAACTAACAGTCCAATTCAAGTTTCGGGACACTTAAGTGAAGAGAATTTTTTTGAAGTGGCGATCATGCGCTCAACGATCGCGCTACACATATACCTGGAGTTTAGGATTTGGTTTTAAAAAAAACTTTTTACACCAGGTATATGTAGCGCGCCATCACTGGCGCATAATCGCGCTTCAAAAATTTTCCCCACTTAATGGGCCAAACCATGGTGTTTTTGGATATTAACAGGTTAAAAAAAAATTACCTCATGCACTGCGTGACTTAAAGGGTGTCGCACAAATCAACGGCCATCGTTAATACTTGAGCATATAGACCCCACATGATTAACAGGAAAATATTTTGAAAAAGTGTCGCAGCCCCACTCCTCACGAAACCGATGATGGGCCGTTGATTTTGCTTGACACCGTTTGCGTCAAGCATTGTGTGGGGTAAGCAAGTGGTCGGACTGGATGCGTCAAGCAATTGAGTAACCCATCTCTGTGTGCACTTATATATAAATATGTACACTTTTTTTTTTAAGGTTCAGGCTTCGTGGGGGAAGGGACCCCCATTTTTAACACTCATTTTGGCGGACCCACATAGAAGATGAATCAATGGCTGATTTTTTGGTGGGGGTGATATAGATCACCCCAACAAAAAATCAGCCCATTCTGAAATTTCTAATCCAATCGAATGTGGTTTTCAAGTTACATAGTAAAAAACGACGGTCCTATAATTCTTCAGCTTCTAAACCAGTCTACGAATATCAGAATGATTTGAATTTTTTGAGGATGATCTCCTCCCCATAGAGATCATCCTCACCAAAAATCATCCATTGATTCATCTTCTATGTGGTCCGCCAAAATGGGTGTCAAAAAATAGGGGTAAAAAATGGGGTCCCCCAAGCCCGACCCTTTTTTTAAAATATAAATATTAAAAAATAGACCAAAATAACCAAACCCTTTTATGAAATGACTAAAATACCCACTTTTAAACACAAGGGCAGTGTTGTCCATAGTTCGAAGTCTCGGCCTATCCCGTTCTAGATTGGGCGATCTGGATCGAGATCAGTGGCCACCGAGATGATCTGAAATGGGGTTGTCTCGCCCGAGATGCACTGTTCTTCTTCAACCCTCACGTCACTGTGCGAGACTATCCGAGAGACAAGCGATCGACCCTCCGTCCGATCCGGATCGGCCCATCGAGATTTTCAACCATGGTGCTGTCCCATTAAGGATCGCAAAAAAAAGATATACAAAAAAAAAAAAAAAAATATTACCTAATATACCCCTGAAAATTTAAATTTAATTCATGAAAATATAGATTTATGTAACGTCTACCCAAAGAATCACAAAAACCTCACTCCTTCCCCTCAAATTAATTTCCTCTCCAAAGTCCAAACACCACCACGACATTTATGCTCCCAAATTTCGCCCAACTAACGCCTCATTTGCTCCTTTTCCGGCGTCTTTCTTCCCCCTCTCTCACTCCCATTTTCTTACTCTACTCTCTCTCCTCCGCTTCATAAAGCAGCAAAAACTATACACGGAAGAGCTGAAAAGGGTTCAGATTTCGGAGCAGTGTACCATTTTTCTTCTTCTACACTGTAAACGAGGAGGAGGAGGAGGAGGAGATGTGAGGAGAGAGATCCCAATCTCTCTGATGATGGTGGCTGCCATTTCTGCAACAGCTTCCAACCCCAAAACCTCCTCACAAGATCAGAACCTAACAAGGCCTCCTCTCTTACCTTCCGAGAGAGACAATGGGGTTGCTTCTAGAAGACCCAAATCCAGAGAAATCACTTCTAGGTATTTGTCATCTTCAACTTCTATTTCCTCTTCCTCTTCTTCTTCGTCTTCTAGAAGATGCCCATCTCCTCTCACTTCCACGCCCTTGCCGGTTCTCAAACGTTCGCAATCCGTGGAGCGGAGACGGCCTGTAACTCCTCGACCTACTACTCCGCTCCCTGATTCGAGACAAAGCAATGCTGCTCATACTTCTGCGGCTTCTAAGCTTTTATTCACTTCTACGAGGAGTTTATCGGTTTCGTTTCAAGGGGAATCGTTCTCGCTTCCGATTAGTAAGACTAAGGCGACTCCGCCTCCCAATTTGAGTAATGTGAGGAAGCCTACGCCGGAGCGAAGGAGGACTACTACGCCGTTGAGAGGAGGGAAGGTTGATGGGGTTGGGGGAGGAGATCAGACGGAGAATTCGAAGCCAATTGATCAGCATCGATGGCCGGGTAGAACTCGGCAAGTGAATCCTTTGACGAGAAGTATGGATTGTACTGGTGAGAAGAAGAAGCTCATCGGATCTGCGACGGTGGTTCGAGCATTGAAGCAATCGATGATTGATGAGGGTAGGAGGGCGTCGTTTGATGGTAGATTACACTTGAATTCTAGCATTGCTGAATTGGTAAAACCGATTCAGGTCACGCTTGATGCTGGTGCGGTTAATGGATCTGCTGTTCCTTCCGATCTGACTGCATCTGATACAGACAGTGTTTCTTCTGGTAGTAATTCGGGTGCACAGGAATTCATCGGGATTTCTCGACCGCGGGGTGTGCCTCGTGGCATCAGTGTTCCTGCGAGGTTTTGGCAAGAGACAAACAGCAGGATGCGTCGCTTGCAAGAGCCGGGTTCGCCATTGTCAACAACTGCTGGACCGAGGACAATGGCCCCACCGAAGCTTGTTCCGCCCAAGAAGTCGTTATTGGATACCCCTGTATCATCCCCACGACCTGTCCCAACGAGCAGAGTACTGTCATCACCTAACCGGGGGGCCAGTAGGCCTGCATCCCCAAGTAAGCTTATGGTGTCATCCACTTCATCTCCATCTAGGGGAATGTCCAGTCCATCACGGATGAGGAATGCAATGGCAGGGCCCATGAGTAGTCAATTGAGTAACACACCTTCTATTCTCAGTTTTGCTGCTGCTGACATTCGGCGAGGTAAGATGGGAGAGAACCGGATTGTGGATGCACACCTCTTGAGGCTTTTCTATAACCGACACTTGCAATGGCGGTTTGTAAATGCAAGAGCAGATGCTGCCTTGTTGGTGCAGAGACTCACCGCCGAGGTATGATTCTGTGTATTCAGATTTCATTGGTTTCAAGTTATCGAATTCTGGTATCTCTTCTGCTAGCTAATTCATGTGCTTTCGAGACATGGGTATTGTTTAGTTTGAAGTGCTGCATTGTGTTTTTTGATATGCAAGTGCTTCCTCCGTCAATTTTATTTATTCTAGTCTTCCCAAATGTTCATCTAAATATGGTTTGCTTGCATAAAATCTACCCCAGGAACTTCCGATATGCTTCCTAGACTTGAGGGATTCGTATTGGAAGCAATCTTCACTGTGCTACACTGTGTCTATTGAGTAGTGGAAAGGAAATCAATCATCCAGGTAGAGCACGTAAACTGCCATCTCACTGCACTTAGCACGGGACCTTTGGAAATTCCAGTTGATTCCTGCTCTATCAAGAAACAAAACAGCAGCATATGAAGTGGCAGAGGCTTGTGATACAGGTGATCACTAGGATAGCCCGTTTACTTTAGAGGGGTGGAACCTTCCAAGAGTATTTGCCTCTAGTATGTGTCGACTATCTGCTTAAGTTGGGCAACTTAACTAATTGATGTGTAGAGTAGCTTGCCAGAAAATTATCTTTAGGCTGTAAGCGAACTCCTTGTGCTGTGCAAACTTGGGAATTATTAGTTTATTGTTTGTGAGATGTGACTGTGAGATAAAATAATATCATGACTCATGAGCATACCATCTCTCAAGAAGATGCTCTAAGGAGAGGTGAAGCTAAAATGAATTCTCAAAGATGGCTCAATTGAAAGAGATCAGTTGGCAGCAAAAATCCGGGGTAAGGTGGTTGAGACTTGAGAGAAGGTGGTAAAAACACCAATGCTAGAAGATGAAGTAACAATATTTTGAGGCTTTCGGTGAATGGTAATCTCATCGAGGAGTAAGCTATCAGGTGGGAATTAGTGAATCTTTACTCCACCTTATATGATGAGCCTTTTCTTTTAGACCTCTCGACGATATGGAATTTGATAGTGTTGGTTTGGCCCATAAAAATTTCTTGGAAAGACCTTTCTTGAGGATGAGGTTCTCAAAGCTCTTGGGGAATTGAGTGGTGATTGGGCTCTAGTTCCCGATGGTTTCTGTCTTGGTTTCTTTAAAAGGTGTTGAGGTTTAATCAAAGATGATCTCACGAAGGTGATGGAGGAATATTATAAAGAGGAATACTTAGATCGAATTTTGAACTGCACTTTTGTTACTCTTATTCCTAAAAACGATGGTGCGGAATCCCTCAAAGATTACAGACCGATCAATTTGGTGGTAGTCTGTACAAGATTATTTCCAAGGTTCTGGCTTCTAGGTTGAAAGAAGTGTTGAATAGTGTAATTTTCCTAATTCAAGGAGTTGTTGCGAAAGGTAGACAAATTCTAGACAGAGTCCTCGTTGTCAATGAGTGCATTGATTTGAGGATCAAATTGGAAGAACCTAGTATTCTATACCTGTCACGCGATTCACGCCCCGATCCAAGGGTCCAGAACCCGACCCATGACCTGAACCGTTATCCATGGGTTAATCGACTTGTGATCCGTGGGCTAACTCGAAACCCAATGTCAAGGCATGAGGATAAAATCGAATAATAAAGTCACATATGTAAAAGTACTAAATTCCCAAATTTCTTCAACAGTGCATCAAATATGTCCTATTATATGGTCAAAGGCTCACATTGGTCAATTAGGTCAATTTATGATCAATAGGGTGCACAACTCCATTAGAAACCCCTTAACTAAAGGAAAATCAGAATTTTTAGAAAATTGAACCTGACCTAGTCAACTTATAAAGGTCGTAACTTGTTCGGTTTAAATCGGAATTTGGCGATTTCAAAAGGTAAAGAAATTAGATCCACAGTAGATTGCAGGAAAATAATTACCTAAAATCTCAACCTACATTTTAAGCAAGATTCTGGAAAAACAGAAATAGAAACTGTGAAAAACACAGTAATTTTTTTTTAGAAAATTCATTTTAAATACACAGAACCAAGTGTGGTTTGAAAGGTTTGAATTGCCTCCTATTTAACAAATTTTTATATTAAATTGATTAAAATGAACTAGTTAAGAAAACAGAAGATTAACAGAGGGATTTTCTGTTGTTTCTGGGTACTGATAACAGAAACCTATTTGGACAGTCGGTTAAGAAAATTCAAGAACTATTCGAATTTACATCGGAACGAGACAAGGTTAATTTTGTTGGAAAATAAGCAAAGATGCAAAAGTTTTATGTTTGCAAATCTATCAATTCTGTCGTTTAAGGGTCGCAATAAAAACCCCAAGTTTGAGAATACTGTCACATAGTTCACAGAACCTTGCAACAGTACCCTGAGACCAGGTTTGGGCAGTAGGGTTGGAAATCTCCCAAAGTACTGAAATTATTATGGAAAATAAGGCTCCGAGTTAACTAAAAAATGACACTAGAATTAAGTTGTTTCGACTTTTTGAGTCGAAAGATATGACAGTTCTAGTGAAACTAGTCAGAAAATCCAGAAACATTGCACACGCCACAAGATATACGAATTTCATCAAATCTAAATAAATTAAACCATTACCATTCCATAAAAGGAATACTAAAATCCATAAACAAGTAAACCATCCTAACGTGGTTCTTAATGAAATAAAATTGTACGATAACAAATTCAAAACATAAAGGTTTCTAAAAGAGCCAGCGATCTCCACATCTAGATCTGTGTTCTGGCTTATTCCATATCTGAAAAACAGGGTAAATTTATGAGCCGAAAGCCCGTAGGATTTACATTGCCATCTTCTTATGAGGAAGGTAATGTTATTAATGAAACATGCATAATATATAAAAAATTTCATATATTTAAAACATGCAAAACACGTCGAAATATTTCTGTAAATAAATCCATAAGCATGCATAACACCTTGGGGCTTCTGTAAATAAATCCATAAGCATACATAACACCTTGGGGCTCATTTTTGCAATAGCTAGTCAAACTCTCAATAACCACAGGGATCCAAACTTCTCTAAGTTAGCGAATTTTTACATAAATTTTCTAAATCCAATTGAACTTCCCCGAATTAATTCCGAATTTTACTTAACTGAAGTTTAAGGCAAAGTCAAAGTTAGAACCTTGTCTTCGAAGAAAAGGTGGTGAAGCTTCACGCTATTGTTTTGAAGGTTAAAGCTGCTTTGTTCTTTTGGTCTTCTACTCTTAAGGTACTCAGAGGACTAAGATTCGAAGACTTCGTATTTAGATGGAGTTATATACTTTTTTACCCGACTATCTTAGCTGGTTTTTTGTGGGTGAGACTCTCTCTAACCTTTGTCCTTGGATAATGGGATTCTTGCCTTGCTTTGATATACAAAATCTCAATTACTTATCAATAAAAAAAATGAGCATACTATCTCTGAAGCAAGTAATAGGCTTTGGGCAGTAAGCAATTTCAGGATTCTCCACTCTTGTGAGGCTTTGGGTGAAAAATACTAGGAAGCATTATCTCCATTGATAAGGATGTGATTCCCCCATACAAAAATGGCATAGATTGGTGTTATTGAATTCTTAAAAAAGGCATAAAGGTCTATGTTTGAGAATTATGAAGACAACATGTTAGAGAATGAAATGTTGGCGCACGGTTTGAAAACTTGAAACAATTGGAAACTCAGCCAACCCATTTTTGAGTTCAACTAAACCATTTTCTTAAAGAAGATCAAGGACTTAGCTTTTTTTTTTCTTTAATAAATAATGAGAAAAAATATATTAATGGAGTGAAAGGAGAAAATAATTTAACATTCCACATAGATTGCTTATTAACACCTTTAACCAACAAGGCGGCATCCTTGTTGACACTTCTAAGAGTATGTATATACACTATATTTAAACCTTCATTATTGTATCAAATTTGGTCAACAAGGTTTGCAAATCTCCATGGGTCCTCCAAAACACCTGATGCCCAAGCCATAACATTTTTAGACCCTCGACATAGTTTGTCTATTTTTCCTGTTCCTAATGGTTGTGTTTAAATACTTAATAGGCTTGAAAATCTTCAAAGGACTTTTTTTATAGAAAGGGGATAATAATGATGGTCAAAGTATCATCTTGTTAGTTGGGATTCCACGTATAAAACAAAGAGCAGCATTAAGAAGATTTAAAGATATCAAGTTGGCTCTTTTTGGGGAAATGTTGTTGAAGAGTTAGTTGCACAAAGGGAATAGGTGCGGGAGCAAGTAACCGAATGTTACAAATGAATTTTAGTTGTATTAGTGGGAGCAGCACCTAGGAATCTAGAATCGAAGGTTTTTACAACTAAGGTTGAGGATGTGGGGTTGAAAGTAATGTGTTATAAAGAAGCATCATTTGTACTAGGTATGGTTGTTATGACTTTGATCTATAAGATAATAATAGAGTCGCGATGAGCTATGGTATGGGACTATGGAGTGGTAGCTGTTTGTCTTTTGAAGATTCAAGTGAATAATATGGTATACATTGGGAGTTGGAAGTAAAGTGTGGCTTTGGAATGATATTTTGGGTGGGGGTGACACTTTTTGTGAATCTTTTCAAGACTTATTCACTCTTAGTTTGAACAAAGATGTTGTGGCTATGTGACCTTTTTTGCTTGGATAGTGACCCATACTGTTCACCGCTTATTTCTCCATTGATCTTTGGCAAAGGAATTGTTGAATAGCTTCCTTAACCTCTTTGGCACTTCTTGGATCATCCTTGCTAAGGTTTGCAGATCTCTTTGCAAAATGGTTGTGTACTGTGTAGTGATTTGATTCGGAGGGATAAAAACCTTTGGAGATTGCTTCCTAGTAGACATTCCATCATCAAGTGGGTTATGATCTAGAAGGAATTCTAAGGTATTAGCATGGATACCTTGGATCATGGGTGGGATGCTATTTTTCAAGGAAGTATCAAGAAGTTTATTACAAAAGCTGTGTGAATAAAAACCAGCTTAAAGTTGAACTTTGATTGCTACTCTTTCAGTAATCAGCCCAGCCTCAAGCAAAAGGCCCTTAGAGACTTAATGTGATGGTCTAACTTAGTTTCAGTAAGTGAACACTCTTTCTATAATTATAACCATTCTACCAGTGTACCCTAAATCAATGAAGAATTCCTTATTTCTTTTAAACAATATATAATAAGTGAAACTCTTTACCCAGTTAGAGCTCACAAATTCTTTGTTGGCAGCTATGTAACAATGACACGACAAGTGTGTCGGTATCCGACACAAATATGAGGTCTATGACACAGCACCTTTAAGAAGCCCCATACACAAACACATTTGTACACATGTATTATATCATAATATTTTAGTTATATTTAAACCAGACTTTTTTTTAAGTATGGAAATAATTTTTTTTTATAAGGGAATAAGGAAAGAAATATATTAAAAGTAAAAGAAAACATTTCTATAAATCATGTGATGTGTCGACACACGTTTCCATGTATCAACATGCCCGACACTGCAAAAACCTTAAAAGTGTTGTGTCCTTGTTACATAGGTTGGGAGTTATAAAATCTTGATCTGGTATGCATTTTGATATACTACATATAACTGATATATAGGCATGTTAATGCCAGCAATGCTAGGAAATAACTTTCCTTATAATTTTGTGCAAGAGAATCAATCCAAGGCAACAATTTTTTTATATGGTGAAAGATTTTACGAAGGGGAAAAGAGGGGAAAGACTAGGGAATAACACTCCAATTTACATTGATTGCCTGTGTACACCCTTGCAGGCCCATCATATATTTACCCAATATATATTTTGTATACGGTTGTGTATCCAGTGAAGTTTTGTCAGGTAAACTCAAAATTTTTATACCTACTGTCTAGTTCTCGTTGCTGGTATTTGTTATTCCTTGGCTTCCAAAAAATAAACATTCATGGTATTAAAACCTTAAAAACAACTTATTTGAAACAGAAAGGAAACCATGACATTCAGGGTCCTGTTTTCGATGAGTCTCTTTGCTAGTTCTAAGGTTGTAAAGTGGGAAATAGGACTTGTATTGTCCTTTTTGACCAACAATTTAGAAGGCTAAAGAACACTTCCATTGCTTTCTGGTGCAGAACTTATGTGATCCTCAGGAAAGTTGATGCTTAGATAATAACATATCACTATTAATCTGTCCAGCCTCTGTTTCACAATTTCCATTATGTTGCATGTTTTTGCACTATATACATATGATCAAGGTCGGCTCCATTTTGCGATCAAAGTTCAAGCTACTCAAGGTACACAGATATGTATGTGTGTGCTACTGCATGTAGTGACATTGTTTACATGTGTGGATATTGTCTTCAAAATTGCTTATAACTCTATTAACTTTTTTACATTAGCATCTCCTGCTGCTTATCATGTATTCAGATAATTTACTTGGTTACTTATTTGCTAGTATGGTCAGGATGAATTTAACCTAATGAAATCTTTAAGGTTTATTCATCTAACTATTTTTCTCTCATTCTCTGTACCAGAAAAATCTATATAATGCATGGATAACTACCTCAGAATTACGTGATTCTGTCACAGTTAAAAGGATCAAGCTACAATTGCTGAGGCAAAACTTTAAGCTAACTTCCATCCTTAAGGGGCAGGTAAGGTTCATGGCTTCATTGGGGTTATATTTCTATCTAGATCTATTGAAACTGCGAGATTTTTTGAACTCTTTTGGTTTAGGGATCACTTCTTGCTCAATGCTCATTGTTACTACAATGATACATTCTAATCATGATTTCAAGTGTCAGTTGATACCGATCCCAATACGTATCATTGTCAACAGGGACCGAGTCAAAATACCTATGTGAATCAGGATTCACATAGTATCTGCACAGCTATCTCCCGTCTCAATATATAGTGTTGTCTATGGGAAATGGTAAAAACAGTCACGTGAGGGAGCCAATGCTGAAAATGTACCGGTGTTTTGTTGTCTTAGGAATAACAACCTGCATATCAACCATACACTTGGGTCTGTATGACCTTAGACAATCCAGTGTATAGGCCTCACCTAATATATCTCCCCACCTTTCAGATTATCCCATGACTGATTATATTACATTGAAATGAAGTGTATATGAACGGGACTGAAAGCATGTATACAAACACAATATCAAACACGCATGGCATATATTCGGGGGATTCAAGACCCACCATATGATGGGTCCAACCTAGATCTTCTAAGTCAAAGATCAACACGATTGGATGATTTTGACCATCTGACTTATTTTATTCTTTTTAACAGTAAGAAAAAAAATGCTCAAATGAACTGTCCAGAAAATGAGAGATTTGGGGATTGGATGGTTGATCATCCAATTACTCTTGACTTTTAACTTAGGAGATATCCCAATGTGAGACATCAAAAAGAGGGGCGTCAGTGCATTATCCCCTGCCTTTGAGCCATTTGTTCTGCTACTATAGATAGCCATTTTCCATCTATCATACTCAGACTATGGGTCAGCGCATATGAGCAATAGTGCAAAACTGATTCCATTTTGCCAGTTTGTTAGAGAGTTTCATCTGGGCAAGTTTGGGCTAAGAAATTCCCTGGAAGGTGAACCCATCTACTGACTGGTCTTGATCAAGTGCAATTCATACACGCATGTGAGAGAAAAATACAAAGTACATTCATTATTGTAATTATTTGAGGAAATCTACAGCACTCATGGGATGCACTTTAGGGAGAGTGTAACATGCGCATACCGGCATTCAATATGACCTTTATGTGCATAACACATGTATGAAATCATTTTTCTATATATTTTTTATTCTTATAAATCTTTGTTCAAGTATCCATTTTATTTTTTCCGATTTTCCCATATTTTTGGGGAATTATTTCATCATTTTTGCATATCACACAGTACTGCCCAATACACATCAGTATCAGCAATACTTATCAGTATCACCACCAGCCGAGATGGTCACCAACAATGATATTTGAAAACATATTTTAATTTCCATTAAGCACTATCTGCTTCATTTTTTCTATTCCAAATCAATTCAACAAGTGAATGTAGAAATGGTCTTGAAATTCTTACGGCGCAGGTTTGCGCATGTATAATTACAACCATAAAAAGTAGCTAAATAATCAGTAATCCGAAACCGATATAAAGTTGTCAAAGACTCTTACAGACTCCAGTCTGGGATACTCAGACAGGGTTCCGAAGAGCAAATGGAGGACTAAGTTCGGTCTAACCAGAATCATCTAATCCCTTATCCTGACTTCGACTATACTGTGTATGAGTGGTGACTTCTGTCACATGAAAATTTCCCAACTGACATGGAATTTAAAGTTAATGTAAAAATCAACTTGAGCATAACATGAAGTAGAACATAACCTAGACAATTCCTAAACTCCATTTCACAGAGCAAGAGCTGCGGTACATAAAAAATTCCTCATTGATCTGGGACTTGAAATACTTATGGTTAATGCATAATGTGACAAATAACTTGAGCAAAAACTAGAATGGAACATATGTACATGTTGGTGGATCTTGAATGTGTATTCTCAAGAACCAAAACAGTTGCAGTCTACGTAAACAAACACATGGTCAATGTCTTCGTTCTTCCATGTCTTACACGCTCATAAAGATCTTCAAAAAATCTTTGGTGGAGAGTCTATTAAATCTTTGAAACAGAGACCTTCACTATAGGAATGTTAACTATTTTTTGGTTATCGCCTCTCATAAACAATTGATTCTAGTATTCCAAGGGAATAAAAAGGAAACTGGCACATTCATTGGGGCTTACTGATTGAGAGATCACAATTAATAAATGTCTTTAACATGTATGGGTAAGGGATAGGGCTAAACTCTTCTCATCTCAAAGTTTAGCCCCTTATTTTGGCAGGTCAGCTGAGGTCGCACGTACTACCTCACATTTTGCCACTCTCCCTTTGATTGTGATAGTCCATTAAAGAATTCATCTATCCATTCATCATCATCATAAGCCTTTTCCCAATAGTATTAGGTCAGCTGCATGAATCATGTTCCTCCATTCAATCATGTCTAAAGCCATCTCTTCCTTTAAGTCAAGTTTCTTGAAATCTCCTCTTAGAACCTTACTCCACGTCCGTTCTAGTCTTTCCCTTGCAATTTGAGGCCATTCGACTTGCACATTCCTTCTCACTGGGGCTGTCATTGGTCTTTGTAGTACATGACCAAACCATTTCAATCGATGTTCCCTCATTTTGTCACTTATTGGAGCTACTCCTATATTTTCTCGAATTTGTTCAATTTTATCTTTCATTTTCTTACCACACATTCATCTCAACATCTTCATCTCGGCTATATTATTTTATGAACATGTTGTTTCTTGATTGCCTAACATTCTACTTCATAAAGCATCATCGTTCTTATTACCATCTTATAGAATTTTCTTGTTCGTCTAATTGCACACACCGATCACATAGCACTCCGGAAGCACATCTCCACTTTAGCCACTCTCCTCAATCTCTCCTTCCTTATGAATAATAGAGCTAAGGTCACAAAATCGGTCACTTTGAGGTATTTGTGGTTGTCAATTTTAATTGTCGGACTATATGTGCATCCTTATTGAAATTGCATTCCATATACTCTGCCTTGGTTTGACTTATTTTAAAACCTTTAGTTCCAAAGCATTCCTCCAGAGATCTAGTTTTACATATACCTTATCCTTAGTCTCGTCAATTAATACTATGTCATCTGCAAACAACATATACTAGGGGGCCTCGTCTTGGATATAAGTAGTTACTTTATTTATAACTAAAGTAGATAGGTATGGACTGGGTTGATCTTGGTGTAATCCCATTGTGATTGGAAACTCACTTGTCTCACCACCAGTTATTCTAATACTAGTTTTTGCTTCCTCATACATATCTTTAATGATGTCAATATATCTATTTAGGGGCTCGCTTCTTTCCTAATGCCCACCAAATTAATTTTTTAGAGACTCTATCATATGCCTTTTCTAAGTCAATAAAGACCATATCGAGATTCTTCTTCGTTTCTCTGAACTTTTCCATCATTTTTCTAAGTAAGAAGACTACCTCAATGGTCAACCTTCCTGACATAAATCCAAATTGGTTTTTAGATATCCGTTTCTTTTGCCTTAATCTTTGATCCATCACTCTTTCCCATAGTTCCATAGTGGCTATAAGTTTGATTCCATGGTAGTTTGTGCAACTCTATACGTCTCCTTTGTTCTTCTATATAGGCACTACGATACTTCCTCTCCATTCATTGGCATTTTTCTTGTCTTCAAGATATTGTTAAATAATAAATAAAAATTGACGACAATAGAGCGAAGAGAGAAAGAGGATGCGAGAGATAACAAAAATTACAAAATATGTCACCATATAGGCTTATGACTGATAAAACAGACAAAAAGTGACGAACTGGGCTAACGTACCACAAGGGGAATTTTGGAAGGACAATGTTGCATTCAAAAAAATTAGGTTAGTATTTTAGTTGCATGTACAATAAAAATATAAAATGTGTTGGCAAAACTATAACACTAGGTCTAGGACAGAGTGGAGTTACTTATAACCCATGGTCCACAGATTCATAGAAGGCACTCATGGCACACATTTGATTTGCAAATAAAGAAAAAGGGGGGTTTTGTGGTTTTGTAAACAACGAAGGAATGTTAAGATTTTTCTGGAAAGAAAGATCTTTATCTGAAGCTATTATTTTTCTTTCAGCAAGAGATCAGACAATAGTTTTTGGCTTCTGAGGTGGCATTTACAAAAGAGTTTCAAATGCGTTCAATTGTATTCTAGAGAAAGATGCCACAAATCCCTGATATTTCACTTGTCCTTTGGCACCTTGAGATGGGACTTATGAGTAAACTCTATGGCTTATGGCTGCTTAACTTGCTCTTTCATCATCTTTCATATCTCATGCTTAACTTCTTTTCTCATCATCGTTCATATCTCAAGAGTGAAAATTCGTTCCCCTATCAGAATGACCACATGGTTCTTCCAATATATATCTTTATATGGGCACTAAAGCCACAACTTTTAATCCAATGCTGGGACAACATAAAAAAAAGTGTTGTTACACTTGCTAACCAAGGCACTTAAGAGTGGTCAAGATGTTAGATGTTGTGCCTAGGCCAAATTACTGAAGCGCTCTTCTTAAGTCCTTTGCAGAATGCTTAGGTTATCCTTGGCTGCTCACTCTGCCTTGGACCTTAGTGCCATATTGGCTGCCTACCCTACTTTATATGGGATTCAAGAAACTTTATGGTTTTATAAACTTAATTTCCCCTTAAATAGGGGAAAGAAGAGTCGAGTCTTAGCAAGAACACCCCCTACAGCCCATCCAAACACCAATACTCTTCACTTTGATGGATAGATCAGATTGAAAGCTTGTCAATTCTATACACAATTGTTAGTAATTAAAAAATAATTTGAATTTTAAATTTTTATAAACATTTATGAAAATTAGAGAAATTCTAATGCATCAAAATACACTACATTTCTATTTTTAATTCTATTTGCTTAATTAGTATTCCATTAAAATTTTATTATTTCCACATTGTTCAAAATATTTCCATTTCCAAGCTGGTCGAAATATATCCCAAATTAAATATTTAAGACCTAGGTGTCCGGTGATATTTAATGGTCAGTGGTCACTATTTTATACTAATTTCTCTTTATGAGTTTCTTCATTTCTCCTCGTCAATTGAGATTTGAGGTAATTTCTTTAATTAAAATTGTTATGATCTCATCTTCTACTTGATATAAGATATTTAGCTTACTTCATTATCAGTTTATCTCATGTCAAAATGTCACATTTTGTTGCTTCCTCACCTTATTACATTTTTGGTCATATAATCTCTAGATTATAATCATTATATCAAAATTGATCTGATAGTAACATGGGAGTTTATATGATTGTTGTGAGTGCACACCCAAGAGGCAGGTGCAGATTTGAGAGTGCAAAAGTGTCCCTTCTCAAATGTCAGGTAGCAAGAGCAGCTAGGAAGCATCTATAATATATTATATAAAGAATTTAAAGTATACAGGAATCCTGGTACGTTGTTTCAAGCTCATGCAATGTTAGACATAACCCTGGATAGAGTGGAATGGTGGAACATGATTCATGTAGCCGACCCCAAACAATTGGGATAATGCTTTGTTGATTGATCGATTGATACAATTTTTTAAAAATGATATCTATTTTATATCATATTAAAGTTTAACTATATGAAAACTGAAGTATTAAAACAAGAGTCCGTCTAGAGCTACACCCATATCTTACATCCAATTATTACACCCAGTGGTGGGGCTCACATAGAGATCATGTTGGGCAATCCATCCACATTGTTAGTTGTACATACTGTGGTGACCATGCTTATCAAAAATTAATCCATTTGGACATTCCTAACCTCATGAAAAATCGACTTTAATTTAAAAAATCCAGGCCATACATTTAACTGTTACTTTAGGTCAATTTTTTATATGGTCAGCAGCGTGTGGACTTGTATTTATTGATGATCATCATCATGGAAATGATAACTCAATATATGGTTGGATTGTCCAACATGATCTCTACGTGGGCCCCAACACTGGGTGTAAGAATTGGATATAAGAAATGGGTGTAGCAAACAGACTCTTAAAATAATAGAAGTTATGAATAATACAAAGTTTTTGGCTTTAAACGGGGGTAGGAGTGTCAACGGGTCGGTTCCGGTTTGGGTATCAAGGTACCCAGAGCCGGAACCTATTATGTTGGGTGTGGCAGTCGCGGTTCCTAAACAAGTGTGCTTTATAAAAATGTGAAAATCTATATAAGTAAAATAATTTTTGTATTAAATTTTCAAAGAAGCTTGACATCTTTAACACTACTATATATGTCAGTTTTGGGTCCTATAGGTTCGGTTCTGGTTCAGTATGAATACTAGTGTGCCAAAACCCGGAACCTATTACATAGCTTCGTTTTGGTGCTGTCGATTCTAGGTCTTTTTGGGTTTGGTTCTAAAATAGGTAGTCCAGGAACTGGAATAAACAAGACTGATTCCTATCAGGTATTGGTTAATCGGGTACAAATTGACACCCCTTGCTGAGGATGGAAGCTTTTGAGGTCTTGGAATGAGAGATGGGCCAAGTTTTCGAAGTGGGGGCACCACCTATGGTGGACAAACTGCAACTAAGCTATATTTGTATAAATCACAGTGCACATAGGAATATTATAATTTATAAGATGTACATGAATTCATATAATTTTCGAAGTAGACCAATAAATTGTCGTCTAAGCACATGGTGGAAAGTCTTTTGGGCAACCATGCATGAAATTAACATTTCTTTTCAATAAGAAGTGTGATCATCATATGTGTGAATCCGTGATTACTAATAGCATCAATTTTCTAAACTTCGACTTCATCCTAAGCTCTGTCGATTAAATTTCTGAATTAATTTGGAGTAGTTTAATTCGATTTAAAGAATTTCTGTAAAAATTTTCCAACTTGGGGAAGTTTGGAGAATATTTGCCAAAACGTAAGCAAGATTAATATCATTCCACACATATTGACACAAGTATCTAAAGTATTGAGAATCTTTTTTTTAATAATGCTCAAATATCCAATTAAGAAGCAGTCAGATGTTGGAAACCTCTTCTCAAGATCCACAATTATCTCACAGTTTTTCTCAAGATTTTGACGTTTTGGGCCTCAAAGAAATGTTTGAAGTATAGGGTTAATGTTATGATTTAGGAGTAGTTTAATTATTATAAAAATAGATGTTAGTTACATTCATGGATGGCTAAGATCAGTTTCTTGGCTCTTAAGTTAGCGTTTAGGGTTTTATTTTCTTTTAAGTAAATGTATGAAGGCATTGGAAGGAGACCTTGAACTATCGAATGAAGACTTGCTAGGTTTTTTAGTTCCCTTGAGAACTTCTGGATGGCTTGATTTAGCACCTTGTTGGAGGTTTTTACCCAGGTTTCCTTCTAAGAAACCTAGGGTCCAATGGTGATAAGAGTATTTTTCAATTAACCATTCTTCTATCTGCATAGCAGGGGTGAGTTCTTCTACATCAATTGAGCAAAACATGGTAATGAAAACTGTTCATAAGGATCACAAATGAGTCACTAACTCAAAGCCTCAGTATGCGTACTTGTGGCACTCAAAAATATGGAACCTCTTAACAATAAAACATTAAGGGAGATTATCTCTCTCTCTCTCTGAGATGGCATGTTTCCCTAGCCATACCCTTTTTCAGTTATTTCTTTACTTTGAAAAGATGCAAACTATGAAAACCAAATGCTCTGCACTAATGTGATTTTTTTATCCAACAGTAACTTCGAAAACCATTCAAGACTCGTGGCCCTTTCAGGAAAAACCATATCACCTCCCAATGACTGTCCTGTGCTGGACATTCTTAAAGTAATACTTTGCTTCTTGGCCTATAATGGCCCCACATGCCGGTGTTATCAACTAATAGCATGAGATGTTCAAGATATGATTTAAATTTTGTGACCAACACATTTATTTGGCAACAACGACATCATCAACTTACATTAGCATATAGGAGAGAGGGTACTACGTGCATTTGTTACATCAGCTACATTCTCTCCTGTGATTAGTGAAGAAACAGGTAGCTAGGTTCCTTGGTTGCATTCATAGCTCTCTCCACCTTTGGGACATAACTGCTTTAATTGCCCCGCATTCATTTCTTTTGTAAGGGATTTTCATCCTCTGGTTTTCCCCAGAAAAGTTTGTATTGAGCCTTCGATGTAAATAGTTAAAAAGGCTTCATCGCTAAGGGACAAACTATGGCATTGTATTACAACCCTTGTAAGGATATAATTCCCTTTGAAACTTATGTTACTTGTTTAAAAACCTTGCATGTACAAGTTTTCTATGACATTATTGTATTTATTATGTGAGATGATGGTGGAGATGCATGCTTGTTCATAACATGGATTTGTTGAATTTGACTCAATACTGGTTGAATTTTATTTAATACTGCGGTTTGTTCGTCTTTCAAGTATCTACATCTGAATCTTGAAGTACTTCGATGCAGATGACCTATTTGGAAGAGTGGGCTCTTCTTGAGAGAGACCACACGAGTTCTTTATCGGGAGCTATCGAAGCCCTGAAGGCTAGCACTCTACGCCTTCCAGTTGTAGGTGGAGCAAGGGTATGTGCCTTTGACTTTTAAAATTGAGTATTGGCATCACAAAATCTCTGCACATTGGCAACATGGGACTTGATGAACTTTTTCATTCTCTTTCTTTCAACAGGCTGATATCCAAAATGTGAAGGATGCTGTTGGCTCAGCTGTTGATGTGATGCAGGCAATGGCATCTTCAATATGTGGTTTGCTGTCAAAGGTGAACTCACTGTCATTCTTATGAATTTCATTCCTTTCCCTTCTCTCCCTCGTTTATTAGTTTCTGGCCCTCTTCTTTCAATTTCATTATCCCAGCAGACTTCATAACATAGCACTGCTGTCAACACGGTGCATTTCTGTTAATCTTTCATGTCTACTAGCTATTTTGTATTCATTAATTAGCATATGGATTTGATTGTTATATGGCATGTACAAGTTTTAAAATACTGGACAGCAGAGTTAATTATTTGGCAGTTAATAATTGCTACAAGAATATCAGGCCCAGGATATATGTAGTTGTCTTTAGTCAGAACCGGTATCAGTATTTGATCTCATAGGTACTCTAAGTCTATTTGCACAACATGCCCTATAATACAAAACTTATCTTCAAGCAACAGAATTGATATTTTCTTTCATTATAGTGACTTGCACACAATATAACAAATGGCAGTGTTTATGAAGCCTGGTTATGATATTACAGATCTTCGAAATTGTTTTCTGTAAGGATGTGAAGCTTAATATCACAGATATTTTAGTGTTGCTAGAGTAGTAAAGTCTAACAAAGACAGGAAGGGAGAATGTTCCAGGAGGCACAAGTTTCATTCACATGAGTTGCAGGCGTCCCAACAATACCATCTAAACTTTGTGTTTCTAGGCTTGGCTGCTTTGGTTTTGTCTGTTTTCTAATGTGAAATACTGGCCATGACCATCATTGTTTCTGTGGATCTTCAAGAATGACAATCTTCAGGGATTTACAGAGACAGCACTCAGTGTAAATCTTTATGACACGCTCTTATTGATTGTGTTGTTGTCTAGATTGGATTGAGGATCTCTGAAAGCAATGTTAGCTGGACACTTTGGGTTTTGTCACACTGGAGCTTTGAGAATGCTTGAACATTTCCTGACATAACAAAACATTTTGCATGATGATGTCATCAAAATGTGTCTTTTGTCAACAAAGTGACACTTTTTGATACTTCGAACTAAAATCAAAGACTCGTGTACGTGTTTCATGTCCACGTGTGTATGCTCCACTTAGTCATATGTATGTATGTGTGTACTTGTCCACATATGTATGCGCCACTTAGTCATTCCACCGAGTTTAGTCCATCTTTCTCCATTTTGTGTTACTAATTATTCAAGTAACAAGGTAGTTTTGTTTGTTTGATCTTATTTATTTAATATCATTTGCCTCTACGGAAGATTGATATTTTCCTCGTGATGAATTCTTTAGAATTTGGTTATTTACAAAGAAATGAAATACTGCAAGTCTTTTCATGATGCATCGGATCGATAACTTAGTGTTAAGTCCCTGATTACATATCAAAAGAAAAAATGGAAAAAAACAAAATGAACCTAAACTCATGTACCAGAAAGTATATTTGCTTACCTTTCTCCCGGCTCTATTTGGCTTACCTGTCAATCTCTATAACCATTGTCATTTACAGGTGGAGGAAGTGAATTCATTAGTTGCTGAACTTGCAAATGTGACTGCACAAGAGCGAGCTTTGCTAGATCAATGCAGAGATCTCTTGTCCACATTGGCAGCCATGCAGGTAAGTGTGGTTGTATATTATTATTGTTATTTTTTTTTTCGGTTTATAGAATTTTCTGGGTCCACTGTTAATGGAACTTATGAAAACAGGTGAAGGATCGTAGCCTGAGAACACATATATTACAACTAAAACGTGTACCACCAACAAGCCTGACAATGCAAGTGTAGAACTAATCTCATTTGACTACCTACTCTAAATGCTAACATCACATCAACCCCCTTTTTTTTTTCACCCGGAGGCAGCACTAGAGTAATAAGAAAGTATTGAATGATTGGTTGTGGCAGCGTGCAAAGCGAGTGGTCATTTGGCCCCTTTGGGACCCATGGAGATTGGCTCTATCGTGTATTTTTGTATGCACAGGTTACAGGAAAGGTCTTTCCCTCACAAATTCATTTAGCTGTATACAAGTACTTTTTACCATAGGTGAAAGCAAAGCTGATGTATATGTATATATGTGTATGATCTTTCCATATTCCCTTATTTTCAGTAGTATTTGACCAAATTCTTGTGCTTTTGTCTTCCATAATGCTCTTGTACTGTTTGTTTGTCGCAGTCAAAATGTTTCATTGTATTTAGAGAATTAGTTGAATGCTTTGTAAGAGCTGTATTTGAAAGCTATCTATCCATATATGGGAGCTTAGATTAAGCAGAGCGACCCAAGTTAAAAAAAAAAAAAAAAAAAGAAAAAACGGGTTAATGTTTATCATGGGTATGACAGTATATGATCAAGTAACAGATCTGAACCCAAGTTACTGTTCATCATTTTGGACCCAATTAGCAGAATCTTGGTAACTCTGATGTACAGATCCGATTGCTAATTTGGTTTGTATTTGTCGTGATTCTGAGAATAATGAAGAAACTTGATTAAAACCTGTATCTTACAGCCAAAAAAGGCCACAGTGAAGAATTTCAGCTCAAGCCTAGCCATGTGCTAGTACGGGCTAAACAACTTCACCAGTTCCTGCTTGAAGACAAGTTTTTGTCAGGGATCTCCAAGCTTGCAACTAGTTCAGAAAAAAAGCTAGACTCGGCCTAAGGATAGTTATTTTGGCCAGGCCTAAGCTTGTTTCTAGTTAAATGTTAGGGCCCATAGTTAGTAAATTCTCGAATTATACGAGAACCGTACAAACTCTCCGAATAAATGAACCGAACAGTGTCCTATTCAAAGGTATGGAATAATTCGCGCATTTTTTAACACAACCGACTTATTCTTGAATAATTCTCGAACTTTTCTGAATTATTTCCGCATTATTTAGTTTTGAGCATGAAAAAATCATTTTATAAGACAAAATTGTAAATATTTTACATTTTTATATTTAATTTTTGTCGAATTTTTTAACGCATTTTTAGATGACAAACCCAAATTCTACTCGAACATTTCCTGCATCACATTTTTGCTGCACTTCGAATTGCTAACTAGGTAACTACTCAGTCTACTCCTGGGTCCTAATTGTATACCTTAATGGGCCTCAAAACAGGTCCCTGATTAGCTCACAGACCCAGCCCAGTCCCATTCGAACTTAGCAGTAACGTTACAGATTGGTGAGGAATGTCAAATTCCTGAGCTCTGGAATTACCGGCAATGCGTATGCTTTCCTTTTAAAAGAAAAAAGGATATTTTTTCAATACCCCCTGAAAATCAAAAGAATATAATAATACTCCCCTATACTTTCAAACTTCAGGAATATCCCCCTTGACCTAGCTCAACAGTGGTTGACTCAAGTTAACACGGACTAGAATCACGAGTCATTAGCATTGAATTTGTAATATTTTGGTCCTTTCATAGGTGCATTAATTGGCACATGATGCGTGCCATGTTTTAACCCGATTCAAATTACAGTTAAACTAGGTCAAGGGAGTATTTCTAAAATTTGAAAGTATAGGAGGGTGCCACTAATTACTTTCAAATTTCAGGGGTATTAAAAAATAGCCAAGAAAGAAAAGCACACCGATTCCACTATGCTCTGAGGCAAAAGAAACACTCACAATACCATAATGATCGTCTCATAAAAATCAAGGTATATTTAACCCCAAGATGAAACTAGGGTTTCCGTGTCTATGTAAAAGCTCAACCAGACGTGTTGTGGCTTGATTTACAGTACTCTAGCACAATCAAGCTCCACAAAATATAATAAGATGGGCCTGCAATTTCCAGTAACTAGTGTTTGGTAGCTTGAGGTTGAACCCAAAATTAAAGGTCAGTGCTGGCCAAGTGTGAAAGGAGCCTACTTGTTTTATAAGGAAAGACCATATTATTTGGTTCTAAATTAAGGGCCTGTGTGCAATTGCCATTCATGTTGGGGTAAGGCGAAGATGACAACGACGGCGATAACATACATATACTGTAAACTACTTATAAAATAAAATTAAAAAATCATAAACAAAACCCAAGTGTTAGCGGATTGTGTGTTACTGCGCACGTGTTGTGTTGGCTCGATGATCCGTTGGTACATATAGTTGTTTCGCATTTCTCCAACAGGTCGATCTTTTGGGAAAAATGGTTATTTAACGTAGTATCAGAGCCTTGAGGCCGGGGAGATCACGGGTTCAAGTCTCCAATGGAGTGTATTCCCATTGGGGGAGCATGTTAGTGAATAGTATGTTCCTGCGCACGTGCTGGGAGGTCGCGGGTTCAAGTTTCCAATGGAGTGTATTCCATTGAGGGAGTGTGTTAGCGAATAGTTGTTTCATCTTCTCCCAACATGTAGATTTTTAGGATAAATGGTTATGGATCAGGATGGGGGGACAACTATTTTTGACAAATATTTTTTACTATAGCATTTCGGCATACCCACATAGATGATAAATCAATGGCTGATTTTGTGTTCGGATGATCTCCTCACCAAGGTTTAAAAAACAGCAGTTATAACGAAAATAACGGCCGTTATAACGGATTCGGACCTACCCTGTTACGTTATGGTCCGTTAAAATTCCCAGAAAATAACGGCCGTTATTTTCCGTTATAACAAAAATAACGACCGTTATTTTCTGAAAAATTTTGTGAAAAAAAAAGGCCGTTATTTTAATTTTTTTCCATTATATTCCATTTTTTTTGTTATTTTCATTTTCGAAATTTTGAAATTCAATTTTTAAAATTCAAAATTGAATTTCAGCGCCATTTTTTCCGTTATTTTCCCATTTTTTTCACTTTTGCCCCTGAGCGTTTTTTTCGTTATAATGGAAAAAACGGTAACGCCCCCAGTCCGTAATACAGTTATAACGGTCCCCTTTATGCCTTGCTCCTCACTACATAGATCACCCCAGCAAAAAATCAGACCCATTCTGAAATTTCTAACCCCATCAAATATGGTTTTCAAGTTACACGGAAAAATTAGAATTCTTCAACTCTAAACCAGTCTACGACTGTGAGAATGATTTGAACTTTTGTGAGGATGATCTCCTCACCATAGAGATCATCCTCACCAAAAATCAACCATTGATTCATCTTCTATGTGGATCCGCCAAATGGGTGTGAAAAATAGTTTGTCCCCCGATCCCGACCTAATAGTTATTTAACGCTAAGCTCTAAATCTCTCACATATGCTGAGACAAGTTAGGTCTCGTAGCCTGGTGTGGAGAAAAGCCACTGCAAAGCAACCGACAGGTGAGGTAAATTCCGGCGCAGACGGATCTGGCATCCGACCACTAACATACGCGTGGAGAAGACTTTGTCGATCTTATCCGTTTTACAAAGTCGGGTTCAGATGGGGTGGGGTTGCTGCGGAGAGTTGGGAGACCGTCCCTGACGTTGGTTCACGTGGTACAGACATTCTCTTACGTCACCCTCCTTTCACAAGATATTACAAATCGATGTCAACGATATCGGCCACCCTTCTCTATTCTGGGTAAATATTATATTATATTATGGATCCGGCTCCGTTGACAGATCTAAAATCACAGGGACACAATATAAGCCAGGTGGCACACTGTTACAGGACTCTGACCGTACGGATGTTTGTCCTATCCCCTGGTGGACCTAGAAACCAAAAATCAGCCTGATTAGTTATTTATAAGTGTTGCATCTTTGTACCTCAAATACTGCTCAAATTCCCACAGTTGAGATCAGCCCATGAAAATAAGTCCAATCCAAAGCCTATAAATCACTAATCAGCCTGATTTTTGGTTTGTAGGTCCACCATGGGATAGGACAAACATCCATACGGTCAGAGTCCTGTAACAATGTGCCACGTCACTTATATTGTGTCCCTGTCATTTTGTCTGTCGTTTTAGATCTGTCAACGGAGCCCGACCCTTATATTAGATATATCTGTGTCTCCGTTTGAGTGTCACCTGAATTCCACAAAGACGTGCATTTTAGGCGTGTCAAAATAATCTGACCCTTAGGGTTGGAAAGATATTTAAGGAAAAGCGAACTTTCAGAGTGGAAAATACATTGACACCGAGGTGGACCTACAAACCAAAAATCAGTCTGATTGGTGATTTTCTAGCCATTGATTTGCCCAATATCCATGGTCTATTCACAAGCCCATAATATAAGAATATGATCAAATCAAATGGCTCGAAATCACCAACTATATATGCTGAGTTTTTATGTGTAGGTCCATTAAGGGGTGGGCCAAATAATCGTGGATCAGTGGTCCCGAAAGTGCCATGTGGCATTCCAAACTCCCATATTTTTGAAAAAATTTATATCAATGGCCCCACCACTACAGTTGCAACTCCTTGGCAAGGGTTGGGAGTAGTGCCCTCGAAAGAAAATTTTCTGGTCAGATTTCTATTTAAAATTGTCTTTGATTATTTTGAGTAATGTGAGTGAGGAGAAGCTGAGAGTTAGGATTTCTTGGGTTACTCTTGTAAAATAAAGAAAATGTTTGTTCCCTTCGTTGGTGATCTCTCTTTCTTAGTAGTGAAACTGGTTGCGATCTCCTTTGCATGGGTTGATACATGCAAGTTTTTGGATATTTTGGGCATTCTAGATAGTTTGGATCATGGTTTTAAAAACGGCCATTATAACTAAAATAATGGCCATTCTAACGGATTTGGACCTCCCCCGTTATTTTCCGTTATAACAAAAATAACAACTGTTATTTTCTGGAAAATTTTGTGAAAAAAAAACGCCCGTTATTTCTATTTTTGAAATTTTTGAAATTTTGAAATTCTAATTTTAAAATTCAAATTTTTTCCATGTTTTTCCGTTATTTTCCGTTGTATTCCATTTTTTCCATTTTTGCCCCTGAGCATTTTTTCGTTATAACGGAAAAACGGTAACGCCCCCAGTCCGTTATACCGTTATAACGGTCCCCTTTAAACCTTGGGTTGTATCATCTATAGATCAGATGTTTTGGGCATTCTAGATAGTTTGGATCATGGTTTTAAAAACAGCCATTATAACTAAAATAACGGCCGTTCTAACGGATTCGGACCTCCCCCGTTGCGTTATGTTCCATTATTTTTCCGTTATAACAAAAATAATGACCATTATTTTCTGAAATTTTTTGTGGAAAAAAAGGGCCATTATTTCCTTTATTTTTCATCTTTTGAAAACCTGAAATTCAAATTTCAAAATTTGAATTCCAGCACTACTTTTTCCGTTTATTTTTCGTTATTTCAATTATTTTTCATTTTTGCCCCTGAGCATTACAATTCGTTATAACAGAAAAAACGGTAACACCCCCAGTCCTTCATACCATTATAACGGCCCCTTTTAAACTTAGGTTTGGATAATTAAACGAGTCGGCTAAATCTGTCCTAACCATATCTTATGAATTTAAATGGTCTATAACATGTCACATTTATGGTGACCATATTTTGCTATCATAATATTATTAAAATGTAGAAAAAAAAATGTTGAATTCTCTTTTAAATAAATATTAAACCGTTTTAATTTGACCCTATTCAATACGGTTTTTTATTGGATATCAGGTCTTGAGAATACAATTAACCATTCGGATCAGGTTTGCATTTCATCCGGCCATTCAAATCTTAACGGATCTCAAGAGTGCAAAAGCAGATGGCCTGAACATCCAACTCTATTATGGGCGACGGTGGAGGAAGCATGCCAGGTATATGGCTTAGACGCCTAGCACATGCGACAGACAGACGTGTGCTAACAGACAAGCGTATGTGGCATGACAATCACGCGAACGAGTCACGTAAACCTACTATCGAATTGATCCTAGGTCGACCTTGTACGTATGTATGTGTGTATGTATGTACGTAGAAATGAGAAAAGGGAGAAGGTGTGGGTTGAATGACTTTATAGTCCCATGAAGGGACGGCGGCTCTTTAAGAACCAATAGAAAGCCAAGGAGGGTGTAGATGCCCACTCATGACAGGAAATGTGACTTGTAGATGCCCAACATTCGGAATCTCAAAAGCCAACATGGGGGGGTGAGAAGATTGTAGGAAATGTCGTCAGCATCTCGTTTCAACTTGACCAAAGTGCCAACTTTTCTCTCTCTCTCCAACCAAAACTTTCCAATTTTAAATATAAAAGGGCCCACTACCCAAAAACAAAAGACCCCCTCCCCCATGATGACCTAACATCACAGCAACTGCTCATTAATCTATCTATTCCAAGCTAAGATTGTGACTAAGAGGAAAACCTCCCTCGTTACACCAATAACTGTTCTCACCTTTTTTTTTTATGGGTCGGGCTCAGGGGACCCCCATTTTTCTGACCCCTTTCAGTGTTCGTGTGCTCGGCTGTGGATTTCCAGAATCCAACGGTGATTGTCAGCGCCGAGTTAGCATCATTTTTTTCACTTTTGGTGGCGCTGACAACTACCTCTGGATTCGTGAAATCCACGGCCAAGCGCGCGAACACATAGGGGTCAGAAAAAGGGGGTGGGTCCTCAGATCCTGAGCTTTTTTTATGGGTCGGGCTTAGGGGACCCCTTTTTTAAGACCCCTCTAGTGTTCGTGTGCTCCAACGGTGGTTGTTAGCCCTGTATTGGCATCACTTTTTCACGTTTTGGGGTGCTAACAACCACTGTTGGATTCGTGAAATCCACGGCGGAGCTCTCGAACACTGAGAGGGGTCAGAAAAAAGGAGGTCCTCGGGGCTTGAGCCTTTTTTTATAAGTTCAAACGATGTATAAATAGGAGATCGAGAAGAGCTCAATAAAGTGTACAAAGAGATAAATTTAAAAAAAAAAAAAAAATACCCATTATTCTCTCTGCAAAAGATCATCTAGTCTAAATACCATATCTTCAAAGTGAACCCCTCTCATCTCCTAGAGCATGCTCCTTCAACTGAAGATGAACGCCTTTATACTGATAAAAAGGTATCATGGAAGCAATTCTCCTTGTCAATAAAAAATCTTCCATCCATAAACCCCACATAACCACGCAAGGCACTATACTCCGAATGATTTTCCTACTCCTGAAAGCCTAGTTTAGGCCAACCTCCCAACAAAGCTGAAATAGGCCGTGGCATAACCCAATAGATACCCCCATTGTTTTTATTCAACGATGACGAAATTTTATGTGGGGATGTGCATAATTTTGATTTTTTTTATTTATTTTTTATTTATTACTAAGGGCACGTTTGATTGCACGAGAAATCTTCTTGAGAAAATCAACTTTTCCTTTGAAAACATTTCTCGTGAAAATACATCTGGGAAAATGCCTTAAATGGTTGTTTGATCGCATCCGAGAAAATATGCATTTTTCAATTGGTGCATTTTCGCATGAAACCAATTCTCACCTATATGGAACAGAAATTAATTCCAGGCTTGGATGGGAAAATCTCATTTTCTCGAAAATAAAAAGAAAGTACCTACTATCAAACAATTGAAAATTATGTTTTCCTGAGAAAATATGATTTTCCCACAAAAAAATTGGCAATCAAACACGCCCTAAAAGATGTCTCATAAAAATTATATTATAATGTGTAGTGTATAGATATCTCCTCCACCAAGAAGCTTGGAATTTTGTCATTCGCTTACTAATTCAATATAAGTGCACGGAGGTGGAATCCGCGTCACATTTCAAGAATTGGACCACAGGAAGCCCAATTATGTACCCCACCACGTCGTTTTCTCTTTCGTAAACATTATTTATCTCATAATGTATCATTATATTTAGGCCCATTATGGGAAGCTAGTTTTTCACAGGCTAACCCAGCCTAGTCCGATTTAGGGACGAAAGAACTGGTTCAATGTTGCAACTAGCTAGGGGTGTGAATGTGTATCCAAGAACTAGTAAGATCTGAAACCGAAGTATATATATGATGGGTCCGGTTCTGGGTACACTAGTATGTGGACTGAACTAGAACTAGAACTAGAACTGATATAGACCGAGAATTACTAGCATGGCACTGCTGGATGCTTCTTATCAATAGGAAGAGGAGGAATAAGCATCCATTTGAGTCAATCATTTTCGAGATCTAATTCCAATTTTTTTTTCTTATGTAGTGGAAACGCCTCACAATCTGCAATTTTGCGCTTGAGGGAAGAAATGTTCTTAGTGGATTCAGGACCTGGGACCCCCGGAATTTGTGTGCAAGATGAACCTACAGGAGTGTCAATCAACCGAGCCAGATGTCGTCGATCCTTTTGCATGGGTTATTAAGTTGAACGGTTCAATCCGCAATACATGTTTATTGGATGGATTTATAGTTCTAAATATTAGACCGTATTATTAAAATTAGCCGTCTAAATCATTGGAGCCCATTGAAAAATTTAAGATCATTAGATTACAATTAATTACAAAAAAAAAAAAAAAATCATTAAATTATTTCTTTAATGATCATTAAAAAATAATTTATTTTATTTTTTCAATAAAAAAATTATTTCTTTATTATAATGTATACAGTGTGTGGAGATATTTCCTCCACCGAGAAGCTTGGAATTTTTGTCTTGGTTACCTTGATTCAAAAAAAAGGTAAGAGAACGGAGGTGGATTCCGCGTCACACCATTTTTGTGTTTGTGTCCAAGAATAGAACCGCTGGAAAGATGAATCAATGGCTGACTTTTGGTGAGATGATCTCCTCACCATATAGATCACCCCAGCAAAAAATCAGCCCATCCTGAAATTTCGAACCCCGTCAATTCTGGGTTTCAAGTTACATGGAAAAAATAGACGGTACATAATTCTTCAACTTCTAAACCAGTCTACGAATATTGGAATGATTTGAATTTTTCTGAGGATGATCTCCTCACCATAGAGATCCTCTTCACCAAAAATCAGCCGTTGATTCATCTTCTATGTGGGTCCGCCAAAATGGTTGTAAAAAATAGTTGTCAAAAATAGTTGTCCCCCCAACCCGACCCATTATATATATCCCCACCACATAATTTTCCCTTTGTATATATAAATATATATATTATATTATACTCAAGTTTTCCTAGCCTGTCCCGGTCTAATCCAATTTAGGGAGTTGCAACTAGGGGTGTCAATGGGTACCTGATTAACCGATGGAACCCGGCCCGGCTTTGATTATCTTGGTTCTGGGACTATCGGAATCAGAACAAAAAATCAAAGAAAATGATAGGGTTTGGCTATGGGTAAACTAGGATCTGGACTGAACTGGAATCGAAACTAATAATACCCAGAATTGTGCTTTAGATGTCAAGTTTCTTCAAAATTTGAGCATATAAGCCATTCTCTTTTTTCTTTTTCTTTTTAAATGTTTTTTTTCCCATATCTAACAGATGAATACCCGATATCCGATGGGGAAACCAAGGTTTAAGAGAGGCTTAGGCCGTTACAATGGTATAATGTACTGGGGTGTTACCATTTTTTCCATTAAAACGAAATGTAACAGACAGTGGCAAAAATGGAAAAATTAGAATTGAAATTCAAATTTTCAAAAATGAAAATAAAGGAAAATAATTAAAAATAATGGAAATAACGGCCTTTTTCACAATTTTTTCAGGTCATTATTTTCTAACCGTCAAAACGGTTCATAACATAATGGGGGGCTTTGGTGTTACCGTTGTAACTGCCGTTATTTTCGTTAAAACGGCATTATTTTAAACCATGGGGGAAACCAGGTATTTGTCGGTTTTGGTTATGAGACCACTTGTTTCAATACCAGAACTATAATCAATAAGACCCGGAACCATCATATATACTGGGAGGGGCTTCTATGTGTCAAGGCCGCATAGACCAAACAAAACGGCCCTATGGACATGGTACAACTTGTGTTGTTAATTAGTTACAAGAGCTTTTCTTTTTTTGCTAACATGGCACAACTTGAGCAGGGCCATTTTGTTTGGTCTGTGCAGCCCTGACGCATAGAAGCCGCCCATTGACACCCCTAGTTGCTATAGCAGCACCAAACCAAAACCAACCCCTTGACACCCCTAGTTGCAACCTCTATTGGAAAAGCTAACTTGTCCTATTTTCAAGGACAAAATCTGAAAAAATATGGCCTAAATAGTAAGCACCACATGGTAACTAGACCTAAACTGACCTCGGCTGGCCCCATTTTATGGGTTTACAAATAGGCCAATCAAATATGTCCAAAGTGGTTTTTTGGTGTTAGCATTTCATTGGTCTCTGCTCAATTAACCTGAAGTCACCCCATTGAATAAACACTCTACTGCCATGCTTCTTGTCAATATGTCATGTCCTCATTGCCAATATAGGATGAGATATTGCGCATATGCGATGAACATAATGATCGTTCAAAAGCACCTTTCGAACTTGGTGAACAAATGCAATGACACACGCAATATTACTAAATTGCCTCTATCTTTGCTTCATTTGTATTCTTTTAAGTATTCACTTAGCGAGGGTGCTTTTGTCTTTTATTACCAAAGAAATCTCTGTGAGCACGTTAAATGAAGTCTCTCAAATAAAAACTTCATTTCACGTCACCCAAAACAATGAAAAAAAAAACTACATTTATGACGACAACATCGTGAGCCACGTGTATTCTACGTACAAAAAATCAGTGCCTGATTAGTGATTTCGAACCTTTGGATTTGAGAACCCTAAATAATTCTTGAGAACCACTGTTAAAAATAAATCATGAATAAAATTGTAATATTCCAATGGATAAAAATTACTAATCAAGTTAAATTTTGGTATGTAGATCCAACTATGGATGGATCAAAGATCCATTTGGTCAATGATCTCCAAGAGTGTGCCAGGTGTCTCATATTGTGGTTCCTCATCACATTTATGAAGGACGTCGTCATCAGAGTTCTACTCCTATGCCGACTTCCCTCAACTTAATAAGCTCTCTCCCTAAACTTCAATAATATCCTTAGATGATCTCCTGATTACATCTCATGCCATTCAATATTTTTACCGAAAATAATACTCAAAATCTACAGTTAAAAATCAACTCCAATTCAATGCTTAGAAATCACCAATGAGGCTGATTTTTTCTATGTATGTCCAGCTAGGGATAGTCCCCACATCCATTAGGCCGGTGATCTCTAAGAGTTGCCACGTGTAAGTGCTGTCACATGTAAGGTGATGCCCTAGTATTAAATAAGAACATGTTGGTCACTAAGAACAAAATTACCCGTCCAAATCATTGGAGGCTTAAAAAACATTCGTCAATCTAAAAATCAATGGCTAAGATGAATCAGATGATTAGGCTAAACTCCAAAATCGTATACGCGGGGTCCAGTAAGTGGTCCGGATTTGACAAGAACGTGGACTCTTTGTAGGATAAAAAAGCAGCGTCCGTAATTTACAAAGTACAATAGTACCCATGTGTCTCTAAAAGAAAACGCGAAAATATCCAAAAGCCAAAGATATAAAAGCAAAGGATGAGAAAGGAAGAGGCCCCACGACCGCAAATGCGGCGAGGCGCAGCGAAGCGAGAACGAATCTACAAGGATGTCGTCAGCCTCAAAGAACGTTTACCTTTACGTCCACCTCACGAATCTCCAAGACCATCCACCGGTCTTCACCCAATCAAAAACGTACAGAATCCGGACTCTATAACTTATTGCTTATCTGACGTGGATCCCACCCCCGATGCCGGAGGACGAACACCACTTAATCAAACGCTGACATGCGCCGCACCCCACTCCTTTATATTACTACAACTGGGTCCCACACTCCATCTACGGCTCTACCCGCAAAGAGACAAAATCTCTCCACCCCACGACCCCACCGCGACCGACCTTCCTCCATAAATATATGTGGGTTTGGATAACTATCAACAAGGAGACCCCACCGGTCTCCTCTCCAAGACTTGCTATTTTCATGTTTCCCCAAAATACCCATGCTCTACCCCTACAGATATTATTCAAATCTACCAAATTCCAAGGGCAATTTCGTACCAAAAATATTGTGCCTTGTCAGTTGTCACCGTCTCTCCTAACAAAAGAAAACGTGAAAGAGGCCTACTTTTTTGGGAAAATAGAATTTTAAATAAACTTTATTCACGTTACACGTCATAATTAGCCAAAAAAAAAAAAAAAGATTGCCGGCGAACTCATCTTTCCCTCCTCAGAAGGGAAATCCTTAGCCAGAAATTGCCTAAACCTCTCACCGGATTTCCTAAACCAGAAGAAATATTACATCAAACATCTCATGTGAATAGCAATTCACAGTTCACAGACTGCTTCCGATCGCCGGAAAATTGATCGATACTTCCTTCTTTCACGTTAAACGAGCAAGTTAAGAAGCTTTCGTTCGTTGCGAGTATGATCACCGGCGAAATCGCTGTCGAAACTCGTCGTCACCGATTCTTCCGAATTCATCGACGGTGTTGCCGGTCGCCTCTTTTCCTGCCGATTAGTTATCATTCCTTTGCCTGTAGAAGCTTTGTTTGGGAATCCTGGATTCAAGCAGAGATCGAGATCAGTCGGTTGCAATTTCGCCACGTCGATAAAGGCCTTCCTCTTAGAGGTCTTTGATCGGGAATATGGATCTTGTAGGTTATTCATGTCCGTACAAGTCACTTCGGCCTCGGACGCTTCGTCAGAATCTGGAGTCAGATTTCCGGCCATAACCTCAGACATCGGCCGTAACGTACCACCTCGGAAAACGGTTTCTACCGCCGCCTGACACACGTGCCAGTTCCCCGTCCAAAGAAGACCTACCGCTCCGTTCACAGGATTAACCGTACGGCCACAGGCCTCAAAAAGTAGAGACTGAAACAAAGCTGAAAAACAAAACAAAAAAATAATAAACAAACGATCCGATCTAGAGTTTCAGTCTGAAGACTCTGAAGAAGAATTTATCAGGAAAATTTTACGAAACTAGCCTTTGGTCTTACCAGGTCTCTGGTTTTCCGGTACGGCAGAAATGAAAGACATGAGACCGGCACGACCGAAAAACTTGGCTACGAAGACAGTGGCGTGGCCTTGAGCCTCAGGACTCTCGATCCACTGCAGACAAGGCCGGAGAATGCAAGACTCGCTGCATCCTTTTCGAAGGACTCGACATCCATTGCAACTCATATCTTCGTTATCGTGTTCGTCAGATTTTCCAGGTCATGAACGTCAGATTCAGGCGATAAGAGCACGATCACGCTGATCGATCGATCGATCGATCGATCGCTGTGTTGAGAGATTTCTTGGGAAGAAAGAAAGAAAGAATACTTCCTGAGAAGGAAGGTTAAGAGCTTGATATAGAAGTAGCAAAGAAGTGGGGTGGGTTTAACTAACTAACTATGGTTAGGGTGGTTGAGTTTATGTTTTTGAGTAGGGTTCCAAAGTCTTGGGCGCGAGCGGTTCCGTGTTTCCGCGAATAGTTGTACCTCGACCGTTCGATTCTTTGCGTGGATTTCTAAACATGAGCTTTTATTCTGTATTTCCCTTTTTTTAAGATGCCGTATACGTTCCGTATACCGTATCTCTTATGGATACGGACTACACTCTACAGTCTACTTTATCAAAAGGCATGAAACATGACCACTACATCCCTCTGTAGGCTCAACTGGAGTTTGTAGTCCAATAGGGAGGACAACTCTACTCCTTAGGAGGACTCTAATTATAGTGCTGGTGGGGGTGGATTAGAAAAGTTCCTAGAGAGGCCACGTAAGGATCATATCCTAAAAAAAAAAATCAGCCCAATGAACGGCGAGCACACATTGGTGGGGTCAGAAATCTCAGACTGGCATGATTTTTTGGGTGGGATGATCTCAATGGTGATGAGAACATCCCTACCCAATTAGTCCTAGGGGCTCACTCATGTGGGCCCCAAAGCGTTTATTTGAGTCAAACGCCATTGTACACTAGTCGGTCCCAGCAATTAGGCTTGGACCAGGTAGATTTGGACATTACTTTGGTGGAGTCATATGCAAAGGCTCTGGTTGATGTTCTTCAGCAGCAGGGCTCGTCAGAGGTAGACTACCTCTGGTTTTAATTTCTTCCAGCACATGTGTTGCTATCCTTGACTTTATCTCTTCTTTCTCAAACTTATCCTTTTTTTTATTCCGGTCGTGTAACTAATACAGCTCATACTATTGCCCGTGAGGCACGTACTTCCTATTCCCACTTGAAGTGGATCAGGATCTCTTGAATCCAACGGTCCACATACTCTCGCGGGCTTTGTAGTTTGTTTTGGAATGGTTCCTGGCTTACAAAAAAATAAAAACACTCAAATTCAAATGTCCTTCGAAAATGCAATCCCATGTTTAAGAACAAAAAATGGCAATTGAGATGTGGACCGTTGGATTCAAGAGATCCACCTAGGGATGGGCCACACATCCATAAGATTAAAGTCATCGAACAGTGAGCCACGTGGCTCAATGATATCTTGGAGGAAATCCATTTTGTAAGAGTACGGTAGGAAAGACTAGAGGGGTGGTACGAGGGAAACTAAACATATCTAGTGTCCTTAGTCTATGCGGACGTGGCGTCTCTATCCGCTACATAGTATGAACGTATCCATCCAGTTAGACTGGATTTTGACCGAACCACAGATAGAGAGAGAGAGAGAAAGGTAGGAACATCTCTCAAATTATGCAACTAAGACCTGAGAATCAAATGTGGGGTACTCATGTTTTGTTTCTTTATGATCATGATCATGATGATGATGATGATGATGATGATGGACGAGTTAATCCCCTATGTTGCCTAATGAGACAAGTTTCATGGAATTTTATACTCATGATCTTATCTTTATCTTCTATGAGAGGATGTTTGGTACAAAGGCCACCGGCCCAGGTCCCACTTTATTTTTTTGGGCCCACTAACCACATGGATGTTTAGCCCATCACTTGTCAACCTGATTGGTCATCTCTAGCAATAGATTTTAGTATTTTTTAAGGATTGATTCTAGCTGTTGGATTCGAGCATGTATTTTGGGTAGTAAATCCAATGGTTAGAAATCATCGATCAAGCTGATTTTTAATGTGTTTATCGGCCAATAGGTGGACCGAACATCCACAGTCATAAAAATGGCCTTATATAAAGTTTTCGCCTTAGGCCTCAACCTGAATCAAGACAGCCCTGGTTTGTGCTGCAAAGTTGTGCAATTCGTTGGCTGGGTATAACTAGCACATATCGTACGGAAAAGACTCAGTGAGTCTATACGAAGTCGACACACAACTTGAAACTCGCATCCAGACACCCCCTAATGGTTTTGGTCAATGAAAAGAAAAGAAAAGAAAAATGTTCGTAGTAATACGCTGCGAACAGGGTGGCAAAAGATGTTAATAGCGACATAAACATCGGTCTCTCCTATGCTTGGTGTTATGTGTGTACCTACATGTGAACTTCATGCTTATCAAATATATCTATATATATCGAATCCCATGTCCATCGGCAACTACATCAATTAGATGCTGGACGGCATATCCGCTAAGTTGTCAAAGATCTTATTCTAGTCGATTGTTCTCAATCACTTTCGTAATTTTATAAAATTATGTATTAACCACATTGCCTAAACATAAAATCTCCATACGGAATACGGAATACCATACATGTATACACTGTATACATGTACAAAAGTAATTAGCTGTCCTACGAGTTCATTCACTGACCCATGAAAGTTTTGCTCATCACCAAAAATCAGCCGGATAGGTGATTCCTAGCTGTTGGATTTGAGCATTTTTTTTTTTTTTACATGGGCATGGAACCCAATATTTTCACCATGGGCCTTCTCATGAAGCCCAACAAAAAAAATGCTCAAATCCAACGTCTTGGAAACATCTTTCAGGCTAATTGTTGGTGTAGTTTTACAAAACAGGTGGGCAAACATTCATAAATCAGTGGGCCCAAAGAGTACCACATGGCAATTTATGATGTGATCAGCATGTGGGACAGGCTTAGTGAATTGAGTTATTAAAGGATCACATGATGCAACGCAATCGAACTGGCATGGGTCAACACTATAGAATCGTGGGCTCTACTGCATTGGTGGATGATGCAGCAGAATAGGCCGTTGATTCATGTCATGTGTACACTTCTCAATGCACATCATTCAGATCCTATGGTAACTCTGTTTAATAATAGCACTGCCAGTGCTAAGACAACTGTTTATCACCTTAAATTTACCGACCAAGTCATCTTTTGGCCCCTATTGGAAGTATTCCAAAACCCTTGAACATAGCTTGGACCATCTCTTGGATAAGGAAAACATCAACATTTTCTATATAAAAACAAGAACTTGATCATCATGAAGTCCAAGCAAAAATCTTGGGAGATTCCCATAAGTGGGGTCCATGATAAGGAAAGTTGGACCAATTTGGAAGCTTATCTGTGGTTCAAATGACGTAGGTACTTCAAAGTTCAAACCTGTTTCATGGAACGAGAATACCTGACACCTGCAAGCTACCAAATCAATTGGTCACACCGGCAACTCTTTGGGTACTTGTATCAACAAGGTTTTGAAATCAAGGGTCCAAAATGTTTAATCCATAGTTTGATTAAACGTTATAACGGACATTATAACAGCAGTGCTACAAGACAATTATGTCATTTGCTAAAAAATACTAGGAAACGTTATAACAGCCCTTATGAAGTCCATCATCCCTTATTTTACCGTTAATGATGTCATTTTGAAAAAAATATATATATAATAATCATATTTTGACCATTTTTACTATGATTTGACCCCTTATATCGGACATAGGATAAGGTTATCATGTCCGTTATAACGGCCCAATAGAAGTCTAAATCCACTTTAACAATGAAGTAAAGGTCAGTGAAAGCACCACCCCTCCTTATAAACCGCAAGTAATGAGAGGCCAACTTTGCTTGTATGTACGTGAAAAGAAGCTTTAGGATGCGTAATACACTTGACAAGCAATTCGGCACCCACCCCTTACAAAGCTGCAAGTAAAATTTAAAAAAAAATATATTTCAAAAGTTCAATCACCTTTGGAGGTCTATCCACTGAGAAAATCAAGGACTTCGTGGATGCCAATAACTAAGTTAGTCGAACTTCCTTCTGAAAACGAAGGTTACGTGACTTTTAGTCCCTTCAAGGAATCTCTCCTCTTTTGGCAGAGGTGCAAGGCTGAGGATCCAGCGTGCTCTCAAGGATGGAATCCAGTCTCTGGAGATAGAGACGGATGCAAAGGATCTGATGGAGATGTTACAACGGGGATCGTGTCAAGCTGACAGGTTCTCATCTACTATCTGTGCAGATATCCTTGTTCTTAGAAACTCTTTCTCTTCTGTTTCTTTTTCGTTTTCCTTTTCCCCTCGTGGGACTAATACTGTTGCTGACTTAATTCCCTCTTCTCTGACTGGACGGAGTATGACGTTACAGGTAAGTTACGGGTCAACATGGTCCAAGACTGGTGGTGCCATGACCTGAAGACGAAGCCCTGGAACCAGAAACAGCCCCTTCACAACCATTGGCAATCTGACATACCCTCCGTTGTAGAGGTTAGAGTAAGAGATGTGTTCAGAGTTGAAATAGTAGCCTTCAGTGGGGGACCGGGTGGTATCACATATTAAACATGCTGAGATCAAAATAAACCATCCCCACCTTCTAGTCAGTTGACATTGCACATAATTCTAGATGGTTGAGTCAATAACCACACCAGTAGGATGTCCCTAACCTTAACATCTGGTCAGTTCGATCTTTAGACTTTTGCCCATCCCAAAGGAGGCACGTCAATTGAACTTTTCAAATTGGTGGGTATATGCACAGTTGTGGAAGCAAAATGGTTTTCGCATTGGATCTCAGTTCACAACATATACATAAGATCATTCATAATGAAGTCATCTATGATTCAATTTTCAACTAGCCAATATGACAGATATCGATCAACTAGTATCAGGTCGATTCACTTCTTATGTACAAAAGGAGCTATGCAACCATTGGCCACTTCAGCAGAATAATGGATGTGGGAACGAATTACAATTCCTATACAAAGTATATGAACCAATTATAGTTAATATGGAGCTAAGACACTGGCTGCTCAGTAAATCTGTACTCCATAGATCCAAACTAAGTAAATTTTTATGACACTTCCGCGTTATTTCACTACCATGTCCCTGATAGAGTTACGTAGGAGAAGACAGCTGCCATGGTCATGTTGATGATATTTTCAAAATATCATGTTGTCATATTTAAGGATATCAAAGACACCAACTAAACCAGTTGATCTAAGGTGCATAGGTGTTTGGTTTGGGGACAGAAAAACAATGTTACAGCATAAGATGCCAAGTTTCGTCTTTTGAAATTCTGCTACAACATGCATAAACAGCACCTACTTCCTCAACTAAAAGCATGAAATTCTACTTACTAATCTAACAGATAGGACCAGAGAATGATGCTTACACGAAAAATAAATTCTGTTGACAGAAGTGCTCCATTGAACCTAGATATGGCAACCATTTTCCACGTCCTGGATATAAACTTGACAAAGAAAATGGTACACTGAAAACCGTTCTTCCAAATTTTGAATGGAGACTATCCCTTCTGCAAACTAAGGGGCATCTTAAACCAATAATTACACTTGTCCAAAGAAATTACCTTCAGCATCCAAGCCATGGATCTCCTCTCTATCTCCCTCTTAAGATAGAAAGTAAATGATTCATGTAAAGACAGTCAATATGGCCTACGATCCATTCAATAGTATATCGAGAGTGTCCGATGGTGTTGCAGAGATGGGCACTGGATGCCAAAAGACCAGAGCCATAGATCCAATTCCACACTCAGCACCTGAACACGGAACCCCTCAGCATTAAAGCAATGGAAGTATGAGAAAGGGGGAAAGGGTGGTGAAAATGGAAATTGACAAGGCTTTGTAGTTGTAAGGTGGCAGCTACTAAATGAAACGAGAGAGATGAGACGGATCTTCCATCGAATTGTTAAAAGGTATGAGTTATAAAGAATAGGATAATGTAAATAAGAAAAAGAGGAAGAAAATACTTATCAAAAAAGAATAAAAAGAAGAAGAAATCGTAGGAAGAGGACAGAATATATAAGGTTAATGAGTGAAACTGCTCAGAAAAGTGAAGATGATCATGAAGAAGAGGAAGAATCATATATACCTGCTTTCCAGATTTTCTCTTGATCAACTCCCTCATTTTCTCCACAGCGTGAATAGAGCAAGCCCGTAGCTCAACTTCCTCCTCACTACCTGAACCTAATTCAGTATTGGCCTCAATAATGCTAGCTAAAGCCGAACTGTATCTCAATACACCAAGTTGCCTAAGCACAGCTGGAACAATATAATCCGCAAATATGGTAATAGAACCTATGTCAGTAAATTCACCATATCCTTCACCCCTAAAAGCACCCCATAAATCTGCTGCAAATATTTGTGCTCTTTTGTACAAGAAAACTTGGTGACCTTTGTATACCGAGTGATCTCGAAAACCTGCAACAATGAAATGAGTTGGACTTTTTTTTTTAAATGTACAAGAAAACCTGGTGACCTGTGTCTATGTAGTGATCTCCAAAACTACAACAATGAAATGAGTTGGCTTGAAAAAAAAATAGGTATCGTCTATGAATTGGATTCCAAAATTTCACATACCACTAAGTCGATAAATTCAAATTTTGTTTATTTAACCTGATATATCTTCTAGCAATGATAATCTTGACACAAGGTCAGGAAACTACTTTCAGATTCTTCAGAAAAGACCTCATCAGCATAACTAAATATTATAACCATTTCAACTTCCAACATAATATCTTAAAGCAGAAATTAGGATTAAAAATATCTCAAAATTAATGGTGTACCAGGAAAATTGCGAGCAATTAGGGCAACAAGTGATACAGCGGATTTTCCACAAGACTCCACAAGATTGACCGCTTTTCCTCCAAAGCTCCTCTCCAATTCCAGTCCAACCTAAATCAGTTGAAGAGATGAGCATTAATCCCATGATACTTAATGATCTGGAAAAAGACCAATTTGTCTGATCCGCTCAGGAACAGAAAATCATGGGAAGCAAATTGTGGATGCCAATTCGCTCAACGTCAATAATAGAATCTAACAGCCATACCTCAAAGATCTCGTAAACTAAAACACACAGTAATCCTCCTGAGGTCTCTCGAAGGATAATCCAAATAGTTATAAAGCGAAGTCTTAAGTTCGAGTATCTCAGATGATTGTTAAACCAATCTGTCTAGAGACCAACCACCCTCCCTACTGTGCATCTAATGGTGTATATATAATATAAATTAGATGGAGAATGAAGTGTTTAGTAAGTATTTTGCCATCTGTCAAATACATGGACTGCATTTTGCCAGATGACTCTATTCACCCCAGCATTTTAAAAGGCGCTTGAGGCTCACCTTGGGGCGAGGTATTCACAAAACACCCTAAGGCTTATTAAAAAGCTTAAAAGTTTATGAGATATATGCCTTGTCTACTGAGGCTTTAAAAAAGGCTTAAGCCTCACGCATTTGTACCTTTTTTAACGCCTTGTGTTAGAAGTGTGCACCTCATATGCATCGGCTAGTAGGGGCAACTGTACTTTAAAAATTCAATTCATTTCCTTTTCTTCTTTTTTTCCTCTAAATCATAGTTAAATAATAATAAGCTATTCTAGTTTAAATAAAAACAACAAAAACGTCTCTTTCCCCCATATGAAATAGATTAAAGTTCTTTTTTCACAAATTTACCTTAAATTTATATTTTTTTATGGAATTATCCTATTATTTATTTATTCTTATTTTTAGTATTCATTTAAAAATGCAAGTTTGTGAGGATTATGCCCCACACTTTAGGCCATTAAAGCGCCTCGGCCCAAGCCTTCACATTTAAAATCATTGGGTTAAAGTGGTTGTCACACTCTAAGTTTTGTTTTTTGTATTAATGGATTCAAACCTGACTGGATAGCTCTTGGTCGTCTGCTATTTACCGTAGTGGCCAAGTAGGCCAATGCATTAGCATGCCCACTTTCGAGTCCTAGTCGTTGTTCTGGCCAAAAATTCTAAAATTGTCCACCAAGTATTCAATAGTATCTCGATATTTCTCCAATATTTCTTCCCTGCCATAAATTCCATTGTATTGTCTAACCACTAACTGGGAGTTACTACAAACAATAAGTTTTGTAACTCCAAGTTGTAAAGTTGTCTTCAATCCAGTGATCATAGACTCATACTCGGTTTTATTGTTGGAAGCCAAGAATCTCGGTTTGATAGATTTTTCCACCAAAACTCCATTTGTATCAATAAGAACAACCCATGCTCCATTTCCATTGAAGTTTGATGATCTGTCTGCAAATACAAATAATGGGCAACTGCAAGTGACAACTTCTCATGGCCACGACCTTCTTATATTCATACTCTTGAAGTTCATCTTGGAATTCCTCAAAGACCCATGTAACATCTTCAAACAAGAAATTAAACCAATATGTCGGTCATTACTTGTCCTTTCATAGCAGTTCTCGCTTCATACAAGAAATGATATTCTTCCAACTTGGCAAACCACATTCCGAGCTTTGTGGCGGTTCGGCTGAGAATTGTTTTCAAAGGGATGAGACTGAAAATATGGATGAAGTTTTCGAGCAAAACAAATTAAGGCAAAGTACACTTTCACCAACCAAGTATAGTTAACCTCATCTTTCATCAGTCTTAACGTAAATAAGCTTCTCGGGTTCTTCAGTGAGTCTTACTTGTGCAAAACTAATCGATGAGTCTATTACAGCAAGCAGACTTATCAGCCTCTTTAGTCAATCTTACCAGAGCAGAAGAGCTAACCGATGAGTCTGTTACGGCAAGATAAAGTCTGAGTGGTTCCTTTTTCCAGGGTTCAAGAGAATGGGTGGTGTACTCAGATATTTCTTTATTTCGTGGAAAGCGATACTCTCTTTTTTATAAGCACAAAGCAGCAGTACTCTTTAGTCCACTTAAATTCTCGATTGGCTTTTAGAGTTTAAAAGAGTGTCTTGCATCGATCTAACAATCTTGAGATGAAACAGTTAAGAGCGATAATTCTTCCATTCAGAGACTGTACTTGCTTCTTAGTCTTGGGAGAAGGCATATCGAGTCTTTGATCTAGTTGGGATTTACTTTGATTCCTGGATGTGATTAGATACTCAAGGAACTTTCCTAAATAAACCTAAATGCACACTTGGCAGGATTGAGACGCAACTTATACCGTCAAAGTTGATCAAATGTTCGAGAAAGCGTGTTTATTTGTTTTTCCCATTCAGCTTTTGAAAAGTGAGTCATCCACATATACTTTTACTGTTTCACCAATCATATCTTGAAAGACGGAATTCACGACTATTTGATATGTAGCACCAATGGTCATCCGCCCGAAGGGCATAACCCGATAACAATATAATCCTCAGACAGTAATGAAACAATACTTCTCTTCATATTTTAAAAAAATAGGTATCTGATATCCAGAATACCCCTCCATAAGCAAAAGTAAGGCATGACCAACTGTAGCATCCATCAGCCGACCGATATGAAACAGTAGAAAACTATCCTCAGGACACACTTTCTTTAAATATCTCTAATTAACAAATACTCGGATTTTACCACTCTTCTTCGAGACAACTACGATGTTAGGGTCGTAATCGGGGTAATCTACTTCTCAGACAAATCTAGCTTTCAAAAGTTTGTTTACTTCCTCTTACACAACTTTGCAAATGTTTGACGTGAACCTCCTTCTCTTTTGTCTAACAGATGACACATCTGGATTCACGTGTAATCGAAAGACATGCTACCACGGGGTCAAGTCCGAGCATATCTCAAAACGACCATGCAAACACATCTCGATTAAATTTGTCCTGAGGAAAGTAATAGTTGAACAAGTACCACCACCAATGTCAACCTCCTCAGTTTTCTATATAACCGGTCTCTCCTTCCTTTTTTAGCACACGGTCGCTCGACATCCTCAACCATAGCCAAATTCTGTAATTTGCTAATTGTCCGAAGTTCCTTCTCGAATCTAGACATTCTTTTTCCTATCTTAATCTTCTCAACCATTTCTTCAACAAGTTTAAAAGCAATCAATTATATAGGGATGGGACATCCACCACAATAAATTTAGTATCTAATTCTAGTTCTCACTGTTGGCATTATTTCCCCTTCCAGTACCAAGGTAACTTTGATAAATCCGACTAACAGCGTTGCCCTGGATTGTCCTCCATCTTGAATCCCATTATTCGAAAAGTCAGGCAAAACAGAATGTCTATTCCAGTTCCTGAATCTACCAAAATATTTTTCACTTCCCACTCTCCAATCATTAAGGTGACTATTAATGCATCGTAATGAGGTATACGTTCATGATCAGAGAAAATAATGATGGATCTTGGATCGTCCTTTGTGTGATCCACTATTCTTGTTTTTGCAACATGTCCAGTTTGACAAATATTTCTCCTGCAAATCTCTTCTTTTTTGCTCTCTTTCCTTGTTCAATTTCCTTCTTGGTGAATGCAGGTGGATGGACTTGTATGGGTGAAATAGGTGCATGAATTATCCCAATCACATTCCCATTGGTGGCTCTCGCTATCTGCATGGACGTTATAGCTACATCAGGGAGCGTTTCCATCTGAGGAACTTCCCTGGTTGCCGAGTCCTATTTGTAATGCCTGAGTGCCCTACATTGATGTAATGCTTGAGCACCCAGCATTGTGAAGTGTCATGAGCTCAATATCAGTGACAATCAAAAATTTGTCATATGACCCCTCTACCAGCTTCAGGTTATCTCTGCAGTCTTGGCCACTCAAAGAATGGCTCAAATTGTATCTTCAAATAATTCGAATCAATAGTATTGTTTAGCAGAGCAAACCATCTTGTTCTTCTATTAAGAAATCACTCCCCCCACCCCCACCCCCAAATTATCTTCTCTCTCTCTCTTCTTCCCAAAATATCTCTGATCCTATATTCGGACCATTATTTTTGTCTTGGACCGCAATGATTGTTTGGGTACCGAATTTACAGCATCTTTACTCTATTATCGAACTTCTCAAGTAAATTTTCACCAAAGCCTCGTATAACCGAGAGTTTGATATCAAAGCATTCCTATGTGCTATAACGGTTGTTTTTCTTCGAACTTATCTACAGCCGAGACAACTTCCTTGAATCTTTGAATAAACTCTCTTATGCTTTGTGTCATCTGTTATTTAATTTGGAACAGAGAATAGATCCTCGGCCTATGTTTCGAGTTAAACTGAAATCACTTCAAAAGGACAACTTGTACATCTCCAAGGCTCTTCAATGATCCCTTATGAAGGTTATAGAACCACACCAATGTTCTTCTCTATGAAACTGTTCGGAAATACTTGACACAATTTCGTCATAACTCCTCCACAGCGCCATCATTTGCTTATATGAAGAACATGAACCATAAGGATGGTGGATCCATCAACACTCTAAATTTAGGCATCTTAAGTGATGTAGGTATTTCGGCTTCAAGGATTTGTTTAGAAAATTGTGAGTCATTAGTATCTCGGTCAAGTTCATCTGCTTTCCTTCTACGCTCTCGACGAATAATAGATCTCAGACAAATTGTCTCTTGTTCGAACAAATTCAACTATTCTCAAAATTTATCTTCTTGTTAGCACCCGAGAACATGGCATGGGCTTGTAACTCGGACACTCTACATATGGATCTTCATAAAACTCCGTTCTTGGTTCGCCCCCAATCGCGATCAATTCCTCTCAGTGCATGTTTGGTTGTTCTCGGCCAACCCTAAGCCATAAACATTCCTGAGTTTTTTATCTTGTTGGAAGACGCTAGAACTGGATTCTCTCCCCTCTGTCTTCTTCCTCACAATTCTTCATTTTCTTGGGTTTCCACAATCTATTTTCTTCTTCTGACCTCACCAAGAAATCCTATTGTTGTTGCATATACGAAAGGTTTAAAATATCACTTTGTCCCATTGTCTCGGTAAGCTGATTAAACGAAACATCCCGATCGAGATGAAATGGAGACAAAATGAGACAATCAAAAATATTGTATGGGTTTTTTAGCAATTATATGTGTTTTATAAGGCATATATACCATGAAAATAATTAAAAACCAATTTTGGTACTAAATTTAGGCTTTGGCACGGGACAATACTTTCCTTTTATGTATTTGTTCAGTACAATACCAGAACAGATGAAACGAGATTTTAAATCGTGAATACAAGCAACCTACTGTGTCAAATTAACTGGCTCCCCACTACCATCTCATTAACAGGGCTGTGCTGGCAACATGTGGCCTCTTGCCATTCTTCTAACCAATGATTCGCAAACAAAGTATAGAAAAGACAATGTCTCCCAAAGATAGAGCTGTAATACTAAAATTAAAGACATGATTTTTCAAAAGGCCACATAGCAGTGCAGTAAATGGAAAGAAAGAACAGCATCTCAAAGTAAACACTTATCCATACTTTGCCAACTAAAAGACTCCAATAACTAGCAAAACAAACTAACATAACCAAGGATGTCAGAAAAAGTTATTAAAAAACCAAAAAACCAGAGAGAGTAACACAAGCATCAGAAGAGCAGTATCCTTCATACCATAATTACTCCTAAAAGGTAAAGAAGGATAAAACATCAAGCAAAGTAATAAATTTGTTTTGGAGGATGCCAAAGTTGTGGATGCCAAATTCTCTAGCCGTCGATTATGGAATCTAAAAGCCACACCTCAGAGATCTTGTAAATTAAAACACACAATAATCATTACGATGTCTCTCGAAGGATAATTTGAGATAGTTATAAAGTAAATCCTAAGTTTGAGTATCTCGAATAACTGTTAAATCATTAATGTTCAGAGACCAATCCCCCTCCTTTGCATCTAATGGTGTATATATAGTAATTAGGCAAAGAATGAAGTGTTTGATAAGTATTTTGCCATCTGTCACAATATATGGACTGCATTTTTTGACAAACGTCTCTATTCTCCCAAGCACTGTACCTCAGATCTGACATGTGCCATGTGGCACGTGTTGAGTTCCTACCTATCTCGGTGAGAACGTTTCTCAACTTGCCTGACCCATCCATATTATAGTTCGGTGTATCTAAGTAGTTATACACCAAGTAATTATAATTCGGACCTGGCAGAAAGTTGTGATCTCGGGCTATTAGCTATTCCCCACCATGCCAGGTCTTCTTGCTGAATAGCGAAGTAACATTCTCAAGAACGCTGAGGATAACTCAGGGTTCTGAGTTCATATATCGGTAAACTTAATATCTAACCTAGGTTAATATATATATATATAGTTTATGTAAAGTGACACGTGTACGACTTAGATTACGGGGAGTATTCTATGTACCATACATTTACAAATAGAACTAGAGAACGACAAGATCCTGTAGAGCAGTGAGAAATTCAAAGGAAAAAGAGGTCAGTGACAAAAGATTAGGAACAGGAACGCCTTATTCTGGCTATTTGGGTTTGGAAACATAAATCCCATTTCGCCATTCAACACAATATTTATATTTATCAAGATAATATAGAATAAGTTTAAGGTTTTGAACATGTCTAAAAATCATATGGACAAATTGTACCTCGTGAAGTAAGCGAACACGTTCATCTTCCAATGGAAGTGGCCGGCGCCATTTCAAAAGCTCGCGTAATTCAGGACCTGACAACAATATATAAAACAAATCACTCTATTTTTTTTTCTTCATGTAAGCCCAAATTCTTTTCAGAAACAACAAGAACGTTGTAGATTGCAGAAATTGCTACATTTTCTACCAGCCACCATAAGACTATTAAAAAGATGTATGGAATTAAACTGAAAATATATATCTACTTGTGTGCATGAGAGACGGATATAAAGAGTGTGTAAGGGATGAAGGCCTCGATAAAGGCACAATACCTGTATACTTTTGTAGACGATCAGCATCAAACACAGATTTATCATTCTCCAGAGCTGCCTTTAGTCCCGAAGCCAAACTGTCGTAACTCAAATCCTTGTCTGTCAAGTATAAGCAATTGATATTCAGAAACTTAGCTGTGGGCAATGAATAGGTTATATGAGGAATAACACTAATAGCATATACCAGGCCAGAAACAGAAATTCAGAGCATCCAAAACAAATAGGTACTGAACGGTGAGCGGCCCGTTGTCGAAATAGTGAATCCCTTCAAAATTCCATTCGACTTTTGGAATCGAACCTTCCATTGTATCCACTATTTTCTCAAGTCCTACATTAATTTCAATGAAGATAGTATATGAGTGTTTCATAAGGGGAATCAATCAATCAAAACACCATTCTATGAAAAATTCATCTTTAAGGAGCACCAACGCAATACCTCATCAATGCAATTCTATGTGTGTGCGTCTGTGTTGATTGATTGAGAAGCAGAGAGAGAGAGAGAGAGAGACCTGAGGAGTCGACGACGACGTGAGAAGAGCGACTTGCGACCCAAGCCGAGCTTGACCTGACCTCTTCCATGGCTTTTCTGCACGGCAGAGATTTCTCCTCTTCTTCTGGTGTCCTCTTTTTGGTGGGTAGAGGAGAGGTTGTTGGGGCTCTTGAAACCCTAGAAGAAAAGATAAAATGTCTGCTAAAAGAGGCGAAGCAGCAGAGAAGTTCTGAGACAACCAGACTTTCCCGATTCGAAGTTTCCCGCTTTAACTACGAGAACGGCTCTTTGACTAACGTGTCTGGCGACTAGACCCAATAACTGACGACACATTTGTATGCACCGTTGGATGTGTCTTACCTATGATGTGTCGAAGCCACGTGATTGATTGCAAATACATGATATGCACCATATCACTCTGATAAAGATATTTATCAATTAAGATTAGATAAGTACGGATGAGGATTATATTAGATTTAGTTGACCTTCCATATTTGAACTCGAGAAAACCTTCGCTCACACTTGTGTGTGAGCAAAGCCGCTCACACATCACAATATGAGCCACGGGGCAAACTCTTAGAGGACGATGGCCGTATGGATGTTTGGCTAGTCCTCGGTGGACTTGTAAACTAAAAATTAGCTTGATTAGTGATTTCTAAGCGTTGGATTGGAGTCATTTGCATGGGTTGCTTATAACCGTAGAAATTAGAGCATTATTGACCATTATTTGGGGTACTAGATCCAAAGGTCTGACATAGCTAATCAGGCTGATATTTGGTTTTCAGGTCCGAAGAGGGACTGGCCTATCATCCATACAGTCATCGTCCTCTAAGAGTGTGCCACGTGGCTCATATTGTGATGTGTGATCGGCTTTGCTCACACTCAGGTGTGAGCGAAGAAGGTTTACTCTTAGAACTCTTGTGGAGTTTTTTATTTTATTTAAATCCTTTTTTTTTAGGGTCTTTGTAATTATCCAATTATCAATGAATCAATTTTCATCTCTCTTTGTCCATGGTCCTTCCTACGGGGCCACCGCTACCAACCATAGTTAGCAATTCGGTGTACAACAAAGATTCGAAAAGGGAAAAGTTCGAGTTTAATTCGGTTTCGAGATAAATTAATTCGGTCATTGTTGAAATGCTATATTCGTTTAGCCCTAAAAAGCCTAAATTTTACCAATTTTTTTCATTTTTAAAATGCAAAGTTTGTGTATTAAACACGGATAATACATGTTTTATTCTTTTAGTCTTAAAATTTGAAAAAAATTCTGACTTTTTTATTTTATACGACCGTATTAAACGATTCTTCAAAAAAAATAAAAAATTCGGGCATTAAACGCATATAATACGCGAATTTACTAACTAGGCTACCAACCATTGGTTTTAACTCAACCATCTTCTTCTTGACTCAATCAAACTCATTCACTTCACAAAAAATTATAATAAGTAAAAAAATTATAAAGAATCTTGTGATCCTTTCATCTCTTCTTTCTCGTTCTTGCACCGTGTCGCCTTTGGATAACACCACCCTTGACTTTTCTCTATTCCTTGTCGAAACTCATGGCTGGACATGAAACCTTGGCGATATCGCTCATAAGGTTAACATACCACTGTGTTTTCACAACCCACATCATCAGCGACCTATTCTGTTGTTTAGGTAGCCTTTTCCACATGAAGACTGTTACTCCGGCCTCGGTTTTTTCACATAATGTTGCCCCTTTTATGACAACTTTGGACATGGGGTTGGCTCTAATACCAAATGTTAGGATCTTTGATTCTAACGATTGGGTCAATAGCAACAAAAAAAAAATGTTGCATAATCTTAAATAAACAAACCCAAAGAAACAACACAACATCTTTTAAAAACTAACTTAAGATAACAAGGGCTCTAACAATCAAAGGCAACTCTTTAGTTTAACAAGAACTCTAAATAGTTTATTACTCTAATATAGAAAAAGAGATAAAACTATTAAAAATAGTTCAATGTTAGTATCCCTAGTCCCAACGATTCTAACTCACTTCAAGGGGAGTCTAGCCTCCTACATTCTAAAATTTTGTTGATCAATGCCAATAGAAAATGTGCATCCTCTTACAGAAACAGAACTTATACACGTAGATACTGGCAAGTTATAATTATTCGCTTACAAGGAAACAACTCAACATCTTTTAGAAACTAAGTTAAGACAATTGGGAACTCTAGATAGCTTATAATTCAGTTCGTCACAATTAAAAGAAAGACCCCTGTCTTTCTACTATTCATGTCATGCTAGAGTAAGTCTCGTGATGGGTGACAAACTCAGAGGGGCAACAAAAGAAGATGCTAATGCACGGGGCAAGAAACAAAGGTTAGTTCGATTGGGATTTATTAGTCAACCGCCGAACATCATAATCCTCAGTACACCAAAATTGTAAAGAAATGAATGAAATTTAAAATGCACTTGTTGTGTCACAGGATAACGACACACCAGATATGTCATTATATTTATAGTATTTAAGCAAATTGTGATTCATATTTCACACACTCTTTATCCTTAATTGACGAAGCCTATCTCATGATCTACCCCTATCTTGGTCCACTTTAGCATCTCCATTGACATTGCCAGTGAGTGCTCTGCACATCTGCCACTGCTGGTGACTAATGTGCCTCTCTCTCCTTCTCTTTTTTTCTTATAGACACTTCAAATCTTAACCTTAGCTCTTCTTTTTCGTCCTCTTCACACAGATTCAAAGATTTATATATGTTGTTCACTAAAAATAAATATAAAGGTATTAAAAAGTAATGTATATTTATAATAGCTTTTAGATGAACATCCTGCTTCTGACCATTTCTCTTTTGCTCCAGCTTTTCAACTCTGAATAAAATTCATAGATTTTCAAGTCAGCATCTATTATTTCCTGAAATATATAAGGTTTCTATTCCTTCTTTAATTGATTATGTTTGTCTACTCACAAGTTCATCGTCATCATAAGCGTTTTCCTAATCATATGGGTCCACTATAGAAATTATGTTCTTCCAGTCAATCTTGTTTAAAGACATCTATTTCGTTAAAGAAAGTTTATTGAATCTCTTCTTAAAACCTCACTCCATGTCTGTTTTAATCTCTCTCTTGCCCTTTTAAGCCGTTTGACTTGTACATTTCTCTTCATTGGTGTTATCGTTGGTATTTGTTGTACATGATCAAACTATCTCAATTAATTTTTTATTATTGTCTTTTATTGGGAGTACTCTTATATGTTCACAAATGTATTCATTTCTAATTTTGTCATTTCTTGTCTTAACAGACATCCATCTCAACATCCTCATCTCGGTTATACTAATTTTATGAAAATGTTGCTTCTTGATTGTCCAACATTTTATTCCATAATGCACCGCTTGTCTTATTATCGTTTTATAGAATTTTGTTTAAGTTGGCACACATCGATTACATAGCACTCTGGAAGTATATATCTATTTTAGTCAACCCACTCTAATTCTACAGGCAACATCCTCCTCAAACTCTTATTATTTATGAACAATAGAATTACAGTAAAGAAAATTGGTCACTTCAAGGTATCTCTTAGTTGTAAATTTTAATTTGTGGATCATCTCTATGCACATCCTGATTACAATTGCAATTCATATATCTTGTCTTGGTTTGATTTATATTAAAACTTTTAGATTCAAAAATATTATTCAAGTTCTAGTTTTGCATTTACCTTATTCATAGTTTTGTCAACTAATACCATTTCATCTACAGTACACCAAAAGACCTTGTATTGGATACTAGAAGTTACTTCATCCGTAACTAAACCAAATAGGTATGGACTAGGGTTGATCCTCGGTGTAATCCCACTATGATTAGAAACTTGTATCGTTACGAGTATTTTAATACTAGTTTTTACTCCCTCGTACATATCTTTAATGATGTTAATATATTCATTCGAGGTTCCTTTATTTTTAACTAGTAAGTGGCCCTTGCCTACGGCACTCTCCGACAAAAGCGTTTGCAAAAATTGGGTGCCTTCATGACTCAAACGGTATAATGGACTAGGGGCATTACCATTTTTTCCGTAACAACAACTATTATAACGGATTGTAACGCACATAGGCAAAAATGGGAAAATAATGAAAATAACATATAAATAATAGAAAATAACGCGCGCTAAAATTCAAAATTTTAATTTGTTGCGCGCAAGGGGGCAAACGAGTGGGAGTGACCGAATAAATGAAGGGCATTGAGTTGTTGAATTCTAACCGTTCACATTAGATGGATGGATTTGATCTCAACCCCTCTTTATCTTACGAAACCTTATAAGATAAGAGATAAGACAACTTCCATGTTTTGTTATATAGACTAGTGGGTGCCCCGTGCCATCAACACTCCTTGACGAAGAATTTGCCAAAATCAGGTGAGCGGCGGAGATCCACCGCCCATTTGGGGGAGGATTAGATCTCAGCCCTTTTTTGTTGATGCTTATAAGAGGAAGTATAAGTAGGGAGACAACCAATGTGTTTTGTTATATAGAATAGTAAATGGCCCATGCCCACGGCACTCTCCGACAAAAGCGTTTGCAAAAATTGGGTGCCTTTGGCACTCAAACGGTATAATGGACCGAGACGTTACCGTTTTTTTCATTATAACGGCTGTTATAACGGATTGTAAGGCACAGATGGAGAAATGAGAAAATAACAGAAATAACAAAAAATAACAGTGTTGAAATTTAAATTTTGAATAAATTGAGGTCAAATGAGGCGGATTGAGTGGCTGAAATCTAACCGCCCACTTTAGATCGATGGATTTGATCTCAACCACTTTTTATCTAACCGTCCACATTAGATGGATGGATAAGATAAGAGAATACAACTGAGTTGTCTTGATATATGCGTGGGTGGCCCGTGCCTGCGGCACTTTCCGACAAAGTGTTTGTTAAAATCGGGTGGGAGTTAATCTCAGCCATCGATATGAAGCATAGTGGATCTCAGCCACTCATTATTGAAGCCATATAAGATAAGAGGGGTATAAGAAAACCATTAAATTTTCGTTAAATTTTTTTTTTTTTAATTTTCAATTTTTAAATTTCAAAATTTGAATTTCAGCACCACTTTTTTCCGTTAAAATCATTAATATCTATTTTTTTCATTTTTGCCCCTGGCCATTTCAATTCGTTTTAACGGTAACACCCCTCTCGAGGCATAAAAAGTGGGGCTCCTGAGCTTGACCCTCGGGCTATATGTAAATCCAACCCATTTCATTCCTTATATGTAGGTAAATAGTAGGTGACCCATGTGCACGGCACTCATTGACAAAGCGTTTGTCAAAATTGGGTGTGAGTGGCTGAGATCCACCGTCCATTTGGTGTGATAAGATCTCGGCCATCCTTATGAAGCCAGATAAGAGGGGGAGACAACCGTCCTGTTTTGTTATATATAGATAGATAGTGGGTGGCCCATGCCCATGGAACTCTCCAACAAAGCATTTGCCAAAATCGGGTGTGAGTGGCTGAGATCCTCCGTCTATTTTGGGGATAAGATTGCGGCCCTTCTTTGTTGAAACATATAAGAGGGGGATAAGTGGGGAGACAACTTCCTTGTTTTGTTATATAGACTAGTAGGTGGCCTATGCCCACGGCACTCTCCGACAAAGCGTTTGCCAAAATCAGGTGTGAGTGGCTTAGATCCACCATCCATTTGGGGTGATAAGATCTCGGCCATCCTTTGTGAAGCCGATAAGAGGGGGGATGAGTGACTTCTCTGTTTTGTTATATAGAAGTATAGTGGGTAGCCTGTTTCCTCGGCACTTCCCTACAAAGCATTTCCCAAAATCGGATGTGAGTGGTTGAGATCCACAGTCCTTTTGGGGGATAAGATCTCGGCCATCATTTGTGAAGCCGATAAGAGGGGTATAAGTGGGGAAACAATTTTCCTGTTAAATTAATCCAACCGTCTAAATTTTATTTTATGTAAAGGTTGATATGGGCCCTTGGATATATGAAGCCTATAAGAGGGGGAGACAACCGTTGTGTTTTCCCAAAATGGCATGTGCCCACGGCACTCTCCGACGAAAGTGTTTGCAAAAACTGGGTGCCTTTGGCACTCAAACGGTATACGGACTGAGGCATTACAGTTTTTTTCCATTATAACGGTTGTTATAACGGATTGTAACGCATAGATGGAGAAATGGGAAAATAACAGTGTTGAAATTCAAATTTTGAATAAATTAAGGTCAAATGAGGCGGATTGAGTGGTTGAAATCTAACCATCCACATTAGATCGATGGATTCGATCTCAACCACTCTTTATCTAACCATCCACATTAGATGGATGGACAAGATAAGAGAATACAACTGAGTTATTTTGTTATTTGTGTGGGTAGCCCATGCCTACGGCACTTTCCGACACAGTGTTTGTCAAAATCGGGTAGGAGTTAATCTCAACCATCGATATGAAGCATAGTGGATCTCCGCCACTCATTATTGAAACCATGTAAGGTAAGAGAGGGTGTAAGACAACCACTTTCACTTGTTATATAGATAGTGGGTGGTCCATGCCCATGGCACTCCCCGTCAAAGCATTTGCCAAAATCAGGTGTGAGTGGCTGAGCTCCACTGTTTATTTTGGAGATAAGATCTTGGCCCTTCTTTGTTGAAACATATAAGAGGGGGTATAAGTGGGGAGACAACTCCCTGTTTTGTTATATAGATAGGCCCACCAAATTAATCTTTTGGAGACTATCGTATGTTTCTTCTAAGTCAACAAAGATCATGTAGATATTCTTCCCCATTCTCTCAACTCTTTCATCGTTTACCTAAATAAGAAGATTGCCTTTATGGTAGGCTTTTTTAACATAAATTTGTATTGGTTTTAATATGTCCCTGTCTTTTGCCTTAATCTTTGCTCCATCATAGCTCTTTCCTATAGTTTCATAGTATGCTCATAAGTTTGGTGCCACCATAGTTTGTGCAGTTTTGTACGTCTCATTATTCTAATATATAGGCACTACAGTACTTCTCTATTTATCTGGCTTTTTTGTAATCTATGATATATTATTAAATGACTTAGTATGCTAGTACAAAGCAATTTCTTTCATGATTTTCATACATTTATTGGGATGTCATTTGATCCTAAGGCTCTCTTAATTAAAGTTGATTTTGCCTCTGATACCCTAATTTTACGAAAGTATACCTATAAAAAAATTTTATGAAAGTATGCATGTTCTATATTCTCTCTAATATTTTTATACAGTCATATATACGTCCGTTATGTTGTCTTTATTTAATACTTTATGAAAATAATTCTTCACATTTTCTTAATTTTTTCATCTTTCACTAAAGAGTCTTAGGTCGTCACCTTTAACGCATCTAATATAATTTAAATTTTTAGCATTATTCTTTCTTGTTCAGATAAACTTGTAGACATCTTTTACATCTAATCTACTCCATGATTTATTATATAATCTATCATATACTTTGGTTGTGTTTGGGAATGCTTTTTGGGAAGCGCTTCTCCAACTTTTGGCATTGAGAAGCGTTTCCTTAGCATAAATACTTGTTTGGCCTTCAAAAGCACTTTAGCTTTCAGCATCTTAAAGAAGTAGCAAGTGCTTGTACGGGAAGTAAATCACTGTAAAAATGACTCTCGTATTTTGACCTTTTTGTCCTCACTTGTATGAAAGAAAAAAAGAAAAACCATCTCTCTCACCAAAGCCAATTGTAACACATGGCCAAAAAACATAAAGTAGATATATAGATGCAACACTGTCATTTACCCATCGAGCAACTTCAGATAAATATTCATTCAATTTCTGGATTCAGGTGCCAGTAATCCAGGCACCTGAATTCGACTCGAATGCCTGAAAAATGACTTGATTACGTAAGATCCAATGTGTGATAAAAATAAAAAAATTTAAATGCTCTAAAATATTTTAAAAAAATTATCTATAAAGACACTCTTATTAAATCAATCATTTAATAATTTATGAGATTCTGAAAAAAAATGAGTTTGATTGTAAATAAGTACTAATCTATTATTACGTGTTTAAAACAGACCCATCCAAAAATAAAATCATGTTTGGACAAATTAAAGGTAATCAAAGTAAATTTGAGCATTCACGCTCCATCGTCGAATTCAATCACATCCTCGAGGACTTCATTGGTAAACTTCAAGCTCGTGTCCTTCAACGGGGTTTGCTCTACATTTGGTTCTTCAATGTATTCATTTGAATAGGTTATCGACATACACTGTGAGCTAAGAAGTTCAGTAGAAACCATTGTACACCTTCTATGTATACTACAGATAAGATCCATTATTCGATGCTTGATAATCATATTAGGCGCATGTTGTCAAAGATAATATAATAAACAGGAATCATAACATACCAACAATCATGAATGATATTTTTCAAATATAACCCAACACCAATGATAATCACATGAGACTAACCATAACCCTAATCACGGGTCTCCTTCTTACCACGGTGGGAGTAACCAAAAGGATCTTCTACTGGGGGTCTAATATTTTCACCATAGGACTCCATACCCTTCATAATTTTTAAACCATAGGGTATTTGCTAGAAGCATGCCTTTCTATCACTTCAACAAAATATTCCTTAAGCATTCGCTAGAAGCACACCCTTCTCTATCACTTGGATAAAATCTTCTTTAGGGTCTTCGCTAGATGCACACTTTTCTAATACTCACATCATAATCATATACTTCCCAAAGCACACCGGCCAACCAAACAATATCTCAAATGTAATACAAATCAACATATAAACAGATTAATGTAGAAAAAACATATTATCAACAACAACAACTAATGGCTATAATATAATAACAGAATAACATAATGTAGGTGTACCTACCTTGATGGAAAGTCGATTTGAATCTTGATCAAGGTTGATGATCTACAACTCTTAATTGTTTAAGAGAAACCATGATAGAGAGAAAACTCTTTCATACTTAGAGAATCGGTTAGTTTTTTTTAGCTTTTCTCTCTTTAATTTTATTTCTTGAAAAATAACGTTTTCTCTTCTTAGAGAGGTTCTTAACGATTTTTTGAATGAGGAAAGCCTTATGCCTCTACTCTTATTTATAAGTTTTCGAAACCCTCAAATACTTTAAAATCCATGGTTAAAAATAAAACATGAAAAAGACTCTAATCCAACTAATAAAAATTACTAATTAGGATGAATTCTGGTATGTAGATCTAATTAGGGATGGGCCAAACATCTACAGGGTCAATGGTCTCTAAGAGTGTGCCACATGTAAGGTACTGTCACGCATTAGATGTACGTGCATCGCACATGGAGTCCCCTAGTACTAGTAGAAGGCGTACACGTGAGAGATTGAGAGTTCTTAAAAAAAGGGTAGAGAGAGTTGTGAGAAGGAATAATTTTAAGAGAGTGATTTTAGGAGAGTGGGAGGGAGAGAGTTGAGAAAATATAAGCTTCCCGAGGGGACTTCAAAATTTGAAGTTCTCCCCTCCTACAAATGCAATCCGGAGCTTAGTTTAGGGCCCACTTACCTCATGGATGTTTGGACCACCTCTTGGTGTACATACACACCAAAGATCAGCTTGATCGGTGATTAAATAGTTATATTTTAACATCCAAAAAAAGTATCAAATTCAACGGTCCAAATCTATGTTATTAAAATACTAAATCCAACAGTTATAAACCACTATTTATACTGATTTTTGATCTGTAGGTTCATCAAGAGGTGGTCAAAATATCCACAAGGTAAGTGGGCCCTAAAGAGTACTCCACTTGGCGTGTTGGAAGGGGGCCATCAAACACAGACTTGGAGAGAGTTGAGGATACATTTGATAAATAACTAATTTTTCTTATATTTACAATTTACAACAGCAAATAATATATATATATATATATATATATATATATATATATATATATATATATATTTTTTTTTTTTTTTGACCTTTTTACCCTAATTGATAAGCAAAACAAAGATAAGGGCAGTTTTTTTGATAAAAAGTATTCAAAATGTTTTGTGACAAATCTAATGGAAGGCATTATTTTTTGGATAAGGGAGTAGGCGTGTTTTTTAAACCCTCATCCCCATGTAAATTACCAAAAAATCCTTAAATGATGCCTTGTCCAATCAAATGGGCGCGTGAGACGGAGCGCACGAGCGAGTGGAGAGCTGTCGAGGTTCTTTAATGTGGACAGACTCCCAATCACATGGGAGCGTACTTGCTACAGTTGCGCGTGAACCTACCAATCCTTCTTGAATAGTTAAAGAAAAAGGGCAAAAAAAATGAAAAAAGAAAGGGTCGTACTATCCCACACTTAGCCGTATAAAAGAACATGCGGTTGATCTATGGACCGTTGGATTCAGAAGATCAGAGTCTAGATGCAATGACTGCAAAGGGTAAAACTGGTATTAAAGTACTAACTTTTAGACCGTCTATCTCTTAAATCTGACGGTTTTAACTCAACCGCATTGCTTATTGTTTAGGTGGTTAAGCATGGGATAACATTTTTCCAAAAAAAGGACTCAACAGAGAAACGCAAAACAAAAGGAGATGTGAGCTTTGCCTCTTCTTCTCTCCTGTGTTTTTCCTCCGTTTCATGGCCGCAAGGCCTCTACGTTTCTTCATTTCCCACCGACTCGTTTCCTCCCGTCCAACGTTTCATCCTTCTCTACCCCTAAGAAGAGAAGAAAAACCAATACCTCTTCTGAGCCTCCGGACGATCGTCTGCGGGGCCCCACGCGCTCACCCAGAACAACAACACCCAGAACATCACCGCCGTCCATCACCATCATCACCACCACCACCACCACCATCATCACCACCACCACCACCACCATCATCAACCGTACCTGAAAACCTGGCGCAAAGAATCGGGAAATCCATTCGGAGGCCCGGGGCCACCTCCAAGGCTAGGGTTCATGCCGACGTAAATGTCCTCCGACCCAAAGAATATTGGGATTACGAGTCCCTTACCGTCCAATGGGGGTAACTTTAATTTTAATAAATGTTTTTATTTTTAATTTTTTTGATTCTTCCGCCTCAGTTTATGATCAATTTCCCTTTTATTTTTTTTTTTTGCATTTTCATTTTCTTTTCCCCAGAGAACAAGACGATTACGAGGTGGTTAGGAAGGTGGGAAGGGGGAAATACAGCGAGGTCTTCGAGGGTGTCCATTCCACCGACAATGAGCGCTGCATTATTAAGATCCTCAAGCCTGTCAAGAAGAAGAAGGTGAGTCTCTGCGTTCCAAGATTCTGCTTTGATCGATTTGTGTTTTTTTATTCGTTATTTGTTCGTTGTTATGGCATATCATGGATCGTAGTTTTAGGAAATGTACAAAGATTACAGTGTTAGATTATACCCTTTCTTGAAATGTGATTGTAATTTGTGTTTGCATTGGACTTTGCTAGACATTTGGGTTAAGTCCCACCTCTGAGGGTGAGAGGTGAGTTGTGTGGTATGTGTACTTTGTTGGAATTTGAGTAAATAGGACATTAGTAGTTTCTTTCTAATCCACAGGTGTCGTTGTATACACAACCAAAATCACACATTTTTTAGTATTGGATTAGCTTGATTAGGTCCACCGCTTTGAATTGACATGAATTAGACTTCAATGATTGTTTATGGAATCTCAATTGCTTAGCCTTCAGATCGTTTGCTGTCTATATCGCTTGATTGATGGAGTTATTGGCCATGGAATATACCTTTTAATTACAATGGTCAGTCATCCGTGAGACTTGGTAAACTGAGGAGGTTCTAATTTGGATTGCTTTTTGTGCTTCAATGATAAATAACTAATTTGTCTTCTCAGATATTCATCATGTATTCCTCATCTTGTCTGAATTATATGTTAGTGATTAGGATACGATGATGGAGAGTGGTGGCAAAGGAGGCTTCTCCATCATAAGGAGATACTGATCGATGTTATCCAAACTCTTCTTTTCATACCTCTGCTATAGCCGGTTGGTTGGTTGGCCATAATGTCAACTAGGATCGGAAGGGTGCTATCCATTTTTCTATAGAGGATCGAGGAGAGTTCGGAATTTGAAAAATTTAACTTAGTTGCAATGGAAAGTATTTGTAGGTGTAATGAGCTATGTTGTATGGGCTTCTCTTTTTCATTCAGATGATAGCATATTTTATTAAGGTCTCAAAATTGAAAAGAAAAAAAAAGGTATTAACTTTTAGACATGATTCCAAGTTTGAAGGAAATTAAAAAAATTCAAGTCATGCTTATCAACTTTCATGTGAGAAATTATTTCCACAAAAGGACGATTTGTTATATGTTTTGGAACTTGTGCAGAAATCATGAAGATGCAGTCTCATTTAGCAATGTCGAATGAGCTGTTACTTATCAAAAAAAAAAAATGCCGAATGAGCTGCCATCTATTCAGCATGCAATAGGTTCTAGCATTTTGGAAGTTGGATCTAGCTCCCTAAGTGTCACGACTTCAGATTTGTAGCATCTGAGTAGGTTCAGCATAGGAACTTTTTTTTTGATAGGTCAGCATAGGAACTTATCAAACACGCAAAATTTGGTCTAGCTCGAGTTGCGTTTGTTGTTGCCATCAAAATCTAGTTTCAACAAGTGATTGGGAGGTGCATGCCAAGCTATGAAACAGCAACGTGACACTTTTAGAGTTTTTGACGTTTCGACATGTATTGACAGTGATGCTAGAGCGTCCAAGTTATGATGAACTATCGTTACACCAAATCAATCCCCTAAACAAAAGAGGTGGGCTTACAACAAGAGGAAGAAGAATAGTGCTACAATGAAACTTCTTTCAATTGTGAAAGAGATTTAATCAGATTTACTAGTTGTAGTAAATCTCATTTTTACTATTTATAGTAAATTCTCGTTTTTACTATTTTTAATAAAGTTTGTTTTACTATTTTAGTAAATATCATTTTACTATTTATAGATAGGTCTGAGAAGTTCTAGAAGATTGTTTGAGAGTTTGAGTTACCTTAGGATTACTTGTTTTTTTTTTTTTTTTTTGATGGGTAATTACTCGTTTGTTTTAGAGTTCTAGTTGTTTAGAAATTGGTTCTTTGAGTTGTAATAGGATTAGGATTGATTTTGAGAATGTTTTGAAGTCCAATATGAGTAGTTTTCATACTTATAAAAAAAAAATATGAGTAGTTTTCATTGCTTATAAATGTAGGGCATGTCTAAAAATGAAAATTAGAGAATGATTAATAAAGATTGAGTTTCTTTTGGGTGTGATATCCAATTTCGCTTGGTGAGATGCATGGAAATGAAGAGTGACTCTTCCCGAAGGTGATACCTTCAAATCCAGTGGAGTGATTTTACAGAAACCCGCCCTGAAGGAGTGATTCCTTCAAATTTGGTGGAGTGATTTCACTGAATTCTTTCCCGAAGGAGTGATTCCTTCAAATCCGGTGGAGTGATTTCACCGAAACCCTATCCGATCACAGAACCCGTGCCCGTCCTGCATCACACAGTATGTCGAGACGTCCTGCCTAACATCTTGGCTTGTATGATACTGTCACCATTTATTTTTTATAAATAAAATATTTTCTAGAGAGGGCTGGTGTGTTCCATCCTTCACACATAACTTTATTAAGTTGTTAAAAACAACTACACATGTTTGATAGTTTTCCCTCTTATGAATATCCTTACAATTATAATGTTATTGGATGACTCCGTAATATATGAAAATGCTCTTTTCTTTTCTTTTATTTTCCTTCTCATACATTTCTTTCCTAATTTGTATTGAAAAATCTCTAATTTAAATATAACAAATATTATATAATAACACACGTGTGCAAACATGTCTGTGTTTTGGGTTTCATGAAGGCGTTGTGTTAGACATCAACGCATGGTTTGAAGTTTCGGCCAACCTCGTTATGGATCAACAATCCTGATTGAGATCGGCGCTCACCAATTAGTTTGTCTCGCTGGAGACAAGTTATTTGTAGCATATCGTCTCAAGCGAGACAGGCTGAGACCAAGTTGGATCGGGCCGATCTGGCGTCCAATCCCGAAACTTTCATCCATGCACCGACGCATGTGTCCGTCTCATTTTTCATAGATGCCAAGTATCTCTTGGTCAAATGTTCATTCAGCATCTCTTGTGCAAGGAATTATCATAGCAGTGTTACGAAGAGTCTTTACAGCTATTCGTCAACCATCACCCTCTAAGAGATACTGAATGAACGAGAGATACTGTGCTTTCATTCATATGACATGCCCTATAACATAACTGCAAATGTATACTGAGGGGTTCATGAGATGGGACGAGCTGCAGGGATACTACAGTATGAAGGTCAGGCCGATTGATTTTTCTACTTGCTGGTTTATGAGCAATGAAGACTAGACCTTCTTAGGTGGTGCCCCTAACAATTCTTGTAGATCTTTCTCACAAAATCTCAGTTTATTTTAATGTTTCTAATTATGAACTTGCTGCCTCATTGGTATTTCATCTTAATACCAGTGACGCTGTTTGATTATTTCATAAATTATAATGATTACCATTTCACCACTTTTGGCTTATACTCACACACATGCCTGTGATTGTGATTTATATTATATTTGTTCTTTATCTTTCCTTTGCTGTTTAATACCTTGTAATTCATCTTTGGACTGCTAATTCTTACTCAACATTTTTTTATGGTATGCAGATAAAGAGGGAGATAAAAATATTGCAGAACCTTTGCGGTGGTCCAAATATTGTGAAATTGCTGGATATTGTCAGAGATCAGCAATCAAAGACCCCTAGTTTAATATTTGAATATGTGAACAACACTGATTTTAAAGTGCTTTATCCGACACTGACAGACTATGATACCAGATATTACATCTATGAACTATTGAAGGCAAGCTTATTATTCTCATGGCTTACTGAGTTCATCTTATGAAAAAGATAATGAAAGATGTGCATCCTATATTCGTGTTTTTAAGTCTGTATGTTGCGCTGTTTCCCTTGTGATGTTCCACTAATTGAAGCAATCCAGTAATGTAAATTTAATATTAGATTATTATTTTGGACTTGCTTGTCACCTTTATGTTCTAAAACAGACAAATTTTCTAGCATTGTTTAACTTATTAAGACCAAAAGGCAAAATAGCAAGAACAAATTTGAAATGCAATGGGTGATCGTATTTTTTGAATTATCTATTGTATCAAATTGGAGGGAATTGTTTAATATTTATTTTAGGACTATTGGAATTTGGAAGACAAGGTTGTAAGTTATTCAATGTGTTTCCTGGGAGAACAAGCTAGAGCAGTTCCTTTGGTCCTTCAGGAAAAGATGTTTTCTCTAAGTTAGATAAAGATGAAAACAGATAATGAAGTTTTATTTATTTTTTGGTAAGTAGTTTATTGAAAGGCTTTCTTAGTTTGTTTTTCAAGAACAGACTTTTTATCTCGTTTAAGAACTTTGCATCAATATTATATGAAATCCTGGATGAGTCTCTCTAACTTGTCACAGTCATGTTGGTTTTGGCACCGATAGTAGTTGCATATGTGATGCAAAGTGTTTAATCTCTATGACGAACAGCCATGAGTAATGAGGGGTTCTTTGCAGAGAAACGGCAAAAAGAGAGATCTCTACTAAAATAAAAATTCATTAATTTTCAAAATACTTTACATCAATTCTCCACCCTTTATAAGAAACGCTAAGTTCCTCTAGAGTAACTTAAGGCTAAATTTACTAAAACTCCCTAAAACAATGTAAACAACTAATTAAACCACTCATCATTTGTAATGTTAATGTGTAGTTACACTTCTGAGCTGTTTCTACGTCAGTTATTTTGTCTTAGATCACGATTCTACATCTGTATGTAATTTTAAAGTTGCACTGGACTTGCTATATATATATATATATAATTTCTAAAATTGCAATGCGATGTGAAGTTTGATTCTGTTAAGTTGACACTTCTTTTTTCCTGATAAGGAGTGTTACTTATCTTTTTTACTCATTTTATATGTAGGCATTAGACTACTGTCACTCACAAGGTATCATGCACCGAGATGTGAAGCCCCACAATGTCATGATTGATCACGAGCAGCGTAAGCTTCGTCTGATAGATTGGGGGCTTGCAGAGTTCTATCATCCCGGGAAAGAATATAATGTTCGTGTTGCTTCAAGGTGTGCTTGCTTTCTATGGTTTGCTAGGAAATACTTCACTGTTTTAGATCTTGTGTTCTTTGTTAAATTTTCTCTTTCAAGAAAAATTGCCAATATATCTGATTGCTTTTAGTTGCACCTAAGCTGTTCCTTAAAGATTTTAGACCAAGCATTTTGGTGGATTGTGGAGCTTTATTGTTTGTAGCTGCATTTGCATGATTCTATTGCAACTCATTATCACTAGAGGGTCAAGATTACGCTGGACTAACTCACCGGTAGATAACTGAAGGGTTGGAAGAATGTATGTTGCGTAAAATGAAGTCAGGTCCCTGATCACACCAGTTTGAATTCCATTTTTTATCCATTTGTTTGCTAAACCATGTTTCGCCCTCATCAGTACAATGTGTGATCTCAAATTTTACTTGGAATATTCATTTTGTTACCCATTTGTCTTCTAAAAAGTGTGCTGATAACAAGACCACCTTCATCAATTATTTTATATGGATACTTGTAATTTAAAGATAATGGTTATGCATTGGGTAATTTTCTTGGGATGGTACTTCCAATAATCTGAGAAGTTTTGCCTCCTTTTGCTTTATAATATATGTCAATATGTCATCAATTCTCACAAGGAATCGAATCCTTGGGAGTTCAGCATACTCAGAATTTTTATGATTCATGCATCTATGATTCTGTGAATGTATACAAGCTGTCTTACTTGAGCTTGCAACCCTGCTACATTGCTCATTATTGGTATCTTATGATTACATGCTGGTCCATGGTTGACTTATCCCAGGGATACTAGCTTGTTGTGACAACCTCTAGATTGTGATTAAACACGAGGAACATTATGTGGGCCGTGGCTCATTTTGTGTAGTGTTGTGCCACGATTCTCTCTCTTCTGCTCCTTTATAGGTCATCTTAGTTTCAGGTTAGTATTGGCTTGACTATGGTTGTAATTATGGTACCAACGCTTCCTCAAAGCTACAGAGAAGACATATATGTTGAGGTGGATAATCTACTTTTACCTTTGGCAATATTTGAAGCTCCCTTAAGAGATGAAGGGGACACCTTTCTAGATTTCCTTCTAGCGCATTGTGAAGAGCACATCTTCAAGAACTTTGAAAGATGTGCCTACCAACTGGTAACATGTCTGGCCATGACTCCCCTCAAAAAGTTCTAGATATTTGGAATCCATTGGGCTGTCCTTAAGCTCTGCTTTGTTTGCAGCAGTTTTCAGTTTCAGTGATAGGTGCACATTGCATTTGTGCATTTAACTGGATTTGTTGTGCAAATATGCTGAAGCTAAACCACTTCATTCCTTTAATTTGATCAAGCGATTATTGAGAGATGCTTGCTAACCATCTTTGCATGGACGAGAACTTTATTTTTTTGATCGGTGCATGGACGAGAACTTCAACAATGGATTTTGGGAGGCCAGCCTAGTCCCCCTTGCACAACTCTTCCTTTTAATTTGTAGGACTTTCTCTTTTATTTTCTGAGCTTTCCTTGCTGTTTTATTTCAGGATCGTCACTCTATTATTTTCAATTGCATTTTACCAATTAATGGATTATTACAAATAATCCGTTATGCATTTTGTTTTTGAATTGTATGAATGATTATGTTAGAGACCAGTGTTTTAAGAAGCATGAAGCATATATGAGGCGGTTTGCCTTCATGAGGTAAGGCGTAAGCCTCAAGGTGAAACGAAGCATAAGCATCAATTTTTTTTTTTTTAAATAAATATCATAATAGTTTTCTTTTTATAAAATGAATCAATCAGAGAAATAAAAAGAAAAAAAACTTGGTAGCTCTTCATTTGACTGATTTACCTTAGTGTGTGATAGTTCCAAGCCAAGAATGACAATCAAACTCATAAGCTAGGTCTCAATCTATAAAACGAAGGTAATAAGTTAGCAAAAAGTGAACAACCAAATAGCAATCCAATCATAGATCAACTATGAAAAGCGAAAGTAGCAACCTCCAGAATCAATCTATAGTTCCATACAACAACTAAACAACCGTACTCAACAACAATACTCAATACTTCCAAGTTTTAAAGTTTCCTACTTCTATACAACCATAATTTGAAAACTAGAGATGAAAAATATCTAAATTCTAATATCTACAAGTCCTTAGTCTTCACACATCATCATCTCTAATCCTAATTGTTTGTATATCATCCAAAAAGTATTGGTGCCTATTCTTTATCTAGTTAAGAAAAATAAAAACAATAGTTATAAAAAAATGAATAAACATGGTTGAAAGTTTTGATCGAAACCAAAATGTTTTGGTTTCGGCCTAGGATGGTACAAAAAGCCTAGGTGTTTTGGGTTTCGATTCAACTCGGTTCAAACTCTATTTGACTCAGTCCGATTCATCTGAGTCAACTTAGCAAGTCGAATTTGTCATGGAAAGAGAGGGAGATGGGATAAAAGAAACCCTTTATAAAGCCGTCACTGTTCTTTTTTGCATTTGTTTCTGGCTTGCAGAAACTAGAAAGAGAAGAATAGGAAGCATGAGATGTACCTGCTGCTGCTGCTTACTAACTTCTTCTTTTGTGTGTTTATTTCTGTAAAACAAAAAAAAGAACTTTTTTTGTGATTAGGTTTCGTTTCACCCGGTCTCGGCTGATTTTGTCTTAAACCACTGAAATGAAATAGGGTATTTTGAACCATGGAATAAATAGTAAACCTAAACAACAAAACTTTTTATTTAATATAATTATTTGTAGTTTTCTATCAAATTATCACTTACCTGCCTTGGGCCGTTTGGCCGTTGACTTCTCCAAGCTCACCATATCAATGAGAATGACATCAAGCGCATCGATGTTACTATGCCATGATGAAGTGATGTGGACAACAAATCAGGACTTGGGCCTGGGCCCATTCCCTTTAAAGGACGTCAACATTGGCTTTAAATAAGTGGGACATCTCCCACAATAGATGGCAGATTTATAATTTATTTTTTTTGTTTTTTTGATAAGTATAAGATGTCATAAAAAAGAAGCGAAGCTGTACAAAAGGCCTAAGAGGTCGAGATGACCTACAAAAGGCAAAGACACATAAAACGAAAACAAAAAGACAGAAGGAAAAAAGGAAATGCGCTAAAGAAAGACCAAACTTCTAGGCATTCCTGCTACAAATGTCAACCCTTGATTTGATCCAAGGGTGGATATTAGATTAGGGTTTTCTTTTCTTCTTTAAGTACTTTGTAAAAACACTAGTTCAGGGGTTAATGAATTCTTTTGATGAATGATGAAGAAGAAGATGATGCTCTTAAGCATGATTTCCCCTTAATGTGTTTGGTGTGAGGCCAAGGGAGAGATTCCTACAAGTTCTTCCAGGTATTTTTTTGATCTTTGGTTGAATCTTCTTCTCTCATCCCTATTCTTGAATCATTTTTACTATTCACGACACTGTTCACTCTCCACTATTTTCTGTTTTTAGTGCTGAACTTCTTCACTTTTACCCCAGCCATGTGAGCCCTAACCCTAATCCTAATGTTCCACTTTCCCCTAGACTTACCCTAACCCATCCCTAGCATTACCGCACCTCTCCATCACCTCTTACACCCACAGCACCTGCTGCCATCACCCTGTACAGCCCCAAAACTTGCTATCGCCATCCCTATCACCCTTGATTTCGCAACCACCACCCCTCTTGCACCCAACAACTCCAGCCGTTACCCTTTTTGATCCTCACACTTGCTGCCACCACCTTTAAGACTGCCAAAACCTGCAGCCGATACTTCCCACAGCCCAACCCCTTTGCTAAAATCACGAAAAGCTTAATCCCCATAGCCCAACTGAACCACCATAGGTCTGCATTATGTTAACTGCTGAGATTTGATCTTTGCTGATTCTTTAACTTGTTAATGCACTAACGTGACCTCATATACACTGCTGTGACGTTACATCATGGATTGAGCCTTCGGACTCTCATTTAAATCCTAGATAAGGTTTAAGAAAATCACTTTGGATTATTGGTTGATTCCCTAAGCTTGTTGGAAGTTCCATCTTCCGTTAGATCCGCGCCGTTAAAGTGACGAGTCTAACATTGTGGGATTGTGTGAAGGCCTAACCTTGTAAGAATATGCGCGTGTGAAGAACCTTTTCCAATTGAAAATCTTGCTTCTAGTGAAAAATGTCATAATTCTTATCCTACTCAATCATGAGTGCTGCATTTGACACATATTGACGAATCTTGGTTTGGTCTTGACATTTTGTACTCATCTGTTTCTGCGATTTGATGCTTTTCCTCGTTCTGTTTGCAGATATTTCAAAGGCCCAGAGCTTCTTGTTGATTTGCAAGACTATGATTATTCTTTAGACTTGTGGAGTCTTGGTTGTATGTTTGCCGGAATGGTGAGCATTTTCTGAATCCATATTGTGGAAGTGGTATTTCATACTGTGGCACAGTATGAAATATCAAACTTTCCCACCCTTCCACTGTTCATTTGGTGCATATGAAGGTGTGTCTAGACCCTGGAATAAGTGGTGGACCAACTCTTGGATATCCATATCCTAAGCACTGCCAACTCAAATGATCATTAACTAAGTGATAAGTGGAGATTCTTTTCTCGACCATTTATCGAATACTCCAAAAAGAGTTTGTTTGTCCTGCGGTTAGGATGATAGGCTAATTTGTGGGTAGAAGATCATTTTGGTGGAGCCCACATATTACTGGATCATAACCCCTTTGCTTGTGCACCTGTGAATAGAAGGTGGATGAGGGGGTACGTAATTTGATGCTGTGCCAGGGTACGTGACATTGTATCTTCATTGGTACTTTTATACTTAACAACTCCTGTGCTTGACAGATATTCCGTAAGGAGCCATTTTTCTATGGGCATGATAATTATGATCAATTGGTCAAAATAGCTAAGGTACGTGGTAACTTGGAAGTTTGAATGACATCTTAATTTCACTATTTATAGTGAAGTATTGGGGGTGTTTGTATTTATCCAGTGCATAGCACGGTTGAATCAAAACCCACTAACAAATATGAAGTTTCCATCATCAAATATGTAAAATAGTTCTTTTTATTATGAAAGGCAGCCTTGCTGATGGCTGCATAATTGTAGATTTGTAGTGAAGTGTATACTGACACAGTATAAGTATTGAGTTTAATGGTTGGCATGTCTGTTGTTCTCGTGTATGATTTTGGAAAATGAGAGCCATATATATCTAACGAATTAGATTCGTGCCATCACTCCAACTCATTTCTGATTGTCTTTCATAGACTTGGTGCTCATCCAACTTAACATCCTCATCTATGTGCATATTTTTACTTTGTAATCTATGTGCATATTTCTTGATTGCCCAATATTCTGCTTTATAAAGCATAGCTGGTGTTTTTGTCATCTTGTTAAATTTTCCCTTTGGACCACATCTTCAATCTTTTCCTCCTTGTGGACAATGAAACTAACATAAAGGTTTGTGGAGTCTCTTTACCACCGATTTCAACTTATGTCTTTTCTCTATGCATCATTGCTATATTTGCACGTGACATACTTTGATTTGATTTGACATATTAAGAAACTTTTTGACTCCAAAGAATTACTCCATGGTTCTAGTATTGCATTTACCCACTATAGTCTCATCGTCCATCACGATGTCATATACAAGCAACAAATACCAAGGGACTGACATCCTCTTGAATATGAGCAGTTACTATCAACGCCTATTGTTGGATAGGAGAATATTGACATCAAAACAGCTGCATTATATAATATTACTACTGGGACTATGACATCAGCGTCCTAAATCTTAATATATATATATCATCATCATCATCATCTTCATCGTCATCATCTTAAGCCTCATCTCAACTACTTGGGGTTGTCGACATGAATTACACATAACCTGGACTGTCACTGCAGACTTTGTTTCCTGTTCAAAAAGAGTGTTCTCTGCCATGTGGAGGCTGATGTGGCCAATCCAGACCATCCGTCTGATAGACAACCATCTGGATTGGCCATATAGACAGTTGCCCTTGTCGACATCACACCCATACCTTATCCTGCGTGAGCCCATTTTAATTTTTTAAATAGAAAATAGTGAAAGCTACTTTCTCTTTTTTGCTTTGTTGGAAAGGCAATTGGAGTGATACTTGCTACATGGAGAGGGGGGTTGAGATGGGTCAACAGGTGTACGCTACATGTGAAAACCCTTTCTTCACAGGAATATATATATAGGCGTCTATTTGAAATACCACCATTATGCCCACCTTGATGTCACTAGCAATTCAATTGAATTGGTAGCTGATCAGTTGTTTCCTTATATATACGTATAATATCTGATCCTAGCCTTACCCTCCTTCAAAAAAAGAAGAAAAGAAAAGAAGGGAGGAACACTCACTCTTTGAAGTTCTTATTTTGTGCTTCTATAGGTACTCGGGACGGACGAATTAAATGCGTATCTAAGCAAATACCGCTTGGATTTGGACCCACACCTTGAGGCCCTTGTGGGGAGGTTTTTAATATGATTCCCTTCACTGTTCATTTTCTAGCATTGCATGCAATTGAAAAATGTTTCTTCTGAAACATGAAGAGCTTGTCTTTGTTCCAGGCATAGCAGGAAGCCGTGGACAAAGTTCATTAATGCTGATAATCAACATTTGGCAGTTCCTGAGGTTGATTTTTTTGACAAGTTCCTGAGTTGATTCCTTTACAATTTTTAACCAAGAGCTTGAAAAACCTGGTTGTCTTAACTGACTGATTAACTTTACCTGTATTTTTTTAGGCTGTTGACTTTCTTGACAAATTGCTGCGATATGATCACCAGGAAAGGCCGACTGCAAAAGAAGCAATGGTAGTACCCCTGGTCATTATGGTTCTGTAAATCTCCCACACGCACCCTAGAGTCACAAATGCACACACAAAATACTGTACACACCTCACTGATGTTTGATTTTCTTTTTCCAGGACTTCAATTTAATTTAATTTTTAGCTGTAGTCGGTTCTATCGGTAGATTCAAAAGCCACACCCCACATACTTACTTTGGATTTCCACTGTATCCAACTTGTGACCCACCAATTGAGTTGTACAGACTGGTTAGTTGGTGGACCATATGTACAATGTTGGGGTGGGTCCTATGAGGAAGATATGCCTGGTGTCCATTTTAGGTGCTATGGTTGATGAGTACCATCTCTTATGTCATGCAGGCCCATCCTTACTTTTATCCAGTGAGAAGTGCAGAAAGCAGCAGGACTCGTACTCAGTAGCTTGAACTCCAAATGCTGGTAAAGAATGGCATCTTCTTGTTATTGGTGAGGCCTCCCTGGAATTCAACTGTAGTTTTCCATTTATTTGGATGAGGGTTCTTTGGGTCAAGAATTTCATTAAAAGATCATCTCATAAATCTGCTGTGTTTTAGTACTGATCAAGCCATCGATAGTGTATTTGGATTGTTTTTTTTTTTTTTTTTTGTTCTAATTTTTTTTATTATCAACAGTACCATCATAAGGCTTTCTGATTCTTGAACTGATTTCAGACAGATCTTCATGGCCATTTGAGATGCTTTCGAATATTTTGCCCTGGTGTGCCTCCTCACTTCGGGTTTTACTAGGACCTTGGTTGCTTGAGAATGACATGGATCTTTCTTGTGGTCGTCTTTGTTTTGTTTTTGTGTGTTAATCAAGGAAAATAACAATGCTACATCGCTGAAACAATAAGACTCTGCATGTATATATTGAGAAATGCTAGCAAGCAACTCTTTAAGGTGGTGCACAACAAGAAAAACTGCCTTGAAAACAAACCCCTGATTAAAATATATATATTTTTTTCTTGTCGGGTTGCATCTGTGCAACACTTTAAAGGAGTTGCTTGCTAGCATTCCTCGTATATATTTCCTTCTTTCTTTTGGGGGTGTTTGGATATTGGCACTGTCCTCCTGTGTAGACTAAATCGTGGATATAACCCTCATGCCTATCAAAATGGACGCCTATCATATGGCAGATAAAACCCTCATATGTCAAGTTCGGGATTGCCAGGCTTAACAGTGTAAATGGGCCAGACCTGGGCTTGGCTTTTGGGAAATTTTGAATAGGGTTGAACCTGAGGCTTGATTTGATACAGTTAAAATATAGGCTGGAAACCTCTAATGGGCAGCAAAAAATGCTCCAAGAAATCTGTGCACCAGCCGATACAATTTGAAAAACATGGTTTCACTGTTTGGCCAATCCCTAGGTGGACCTACAAACCAAAAATCAGCTTGATTAGTGATTTCTAGGGTTGGATTGGACTTATTTTCATGGGTGGATCTCAACTGTGGGAATTTGAGCAGTATTTGAGGTACAAATATCCAAAGGTTAGAAATCACCCAGGAGCACAAGCCATCTTTTTTAATGTACTGAACCCTAAGAAAAGTGAAAGAGAACCCGTTGAGTGGCTAATTTATGGAGCAATTGCATTGCGCTGCGACCCTTAATGTAGGGATGTAGACGGGCTAGCCCAGTAGAGGTTTCTGGCTTGAATTTGAATTGAATTAGATGGAGCCTTTGGGCCTAATCAAAATTTACCAAAAGTATGGCCCAGGCCTGGCCCATTTACACTTGGCTTGCATGAATTTGTCTAACGGTTTAAAACAGTCACAAATACACATCAATGGATGGATGAAGATCAATAGTCGTCATAACTGAAATAAATATAAAATTAATTAAAGGAAATTTTAAAAAATAATAATAAATGTATGCACAAACCACAGCATGCCACGTCATGACTCAGTTTGTAGTACAGAATGGACTGCCACCTCGACACCATTCTATATAAACTGACAATTTGTTTTGTAATTAATCGATGTGGGACTAAAATATATAGAGGAAAGTAGGAAACATCTAACAAAAGCAAACACCAAGTGTGAAAGCACTAAATTAAGAAGCAAAGAGTGAAAGGGCTAAGTGGTTTCACACATACACATACACAAAATATATTTATATGTGGGAACGTTACCTTAGGGGGGGACATGGTGCATAATCTTGGGGATTAGGCAGAGGTAGGACCGCCCCTTGTGTAGGACGCATTGCCAACAAAATCCCAAAACACAAATGAAATAAAAAAAATGTAACCCACGTCAAATTCACGGAATCCGCCTTCCCGCCAGGAAGGCATGTACCCTTAAATGTACAAATCCCGCACACGTAAAATCGGAGAATTAAATTTTGAAAAGGAATTTTATGTATATATAAATATATGTTATTTTCAAATATAATTTTGTGACGTTAAATGCTTTTATTTGCCAGAGATCATCATTATTTTATAGCTATTGGATCAATCCAATCCATCGAGTTAGTAGTGAGACTTTATTTTTCAATGGACCCTAGAAAAAAACAACACAAGAGCTTTAGGTTAATGTGATTTGGAGGTAATTACTACTCATGCAGTGGTTCACTTTATATAAAATAAAATAAAATAAAATATTAATATTAATATTATATCTAACTAGCTTTATTTGTTGTAGTTGGATTGAGACTTTTAGCATGTAACATCCTCACTTTCTCTATATCATCTCAATTTTTTAATTTGGGGTGAAAAACCGAAACAAACTTCAAAACAAAATTAAACATTAAAAAACAACCACGAAACAATGAAATGTGAAATTTCTAAAAGATTACTAAAGTCAAATAAATCATAATTTTTATTTATTTATTTATTTATTTATTTTTAATTGTATCCGTTTGTCTCAGCGAAACATACCGTAACATTACGAAATGAAACAAAACATACACGGTACGTTTGTGGCTCAATGGAGAAGAAAAGCATTTGCATCTAACATCACATTGGACATGAGAAAGGATATGGGCAATGTTGCTATCATCCTTAGGTATAGACCGCTGGATGGTCATTGGGATTCACACCACAAAAATCTCACAGACTATCCAGTAGTCTGAGCTAGGGATGATAGGCGTCCCAAGATGATATCATGATTTTTCTTAGGAAAAAGATGTAACAAGGTATACTTGAAACTTTTTCAAATGCCTCGGAAGCACGATTTTTGTTACGCACCACTGTCATCTGGCCTCACTGACTCAATAGATGTTTATCCCACCCCTTGGTGGATATACAAACCAAAAATCACCCTGATTGGTAATCTATAACCATTAGATTTTAGCACTTTTTAAGGCGTTCTTATAGCCGTTGAATGCAACCACTTTTTATGAGTTCCAACAGCTAAAAATCATCAAAAAAGCTGATTTATGAGTACCCAATAGGGCTCTATAACATCTCAATATAGGCATTAACATGCGCTTTTCGCCACGAAAATAGAGTATGTGGCAGAACATGTAGACCCCGTTGTGTCCATAACCTCATGAGCAAGGTATGTATGTCCACGTACACTTCTCACATCTGTCTGAGCAGAAAATTTTCCTTTGGACCAATAAGCAAGATGCAAGGTATAGATCAATTGAAGGTCTACAATGGTGGGCATCTTTGTTTTGGCAAAGAAAAGGAAGAAAACAAAAGCCCAAATATAAACAGGAGATTAATCTCTTTAATTAATTCCCATAATTCCTCGAGCCACACCACCCACTCATTTTTCTAATCCTCTGATGGTCAACTTGTTCACACCCCCCACTTCCCGTACTCTCGTAAATTTTTTTTTTTTCTTTTCAAGCAAACAATGAGCGAGATAATTGTCAACATGTTGCCTACTCGCTCATTTCTTATTAGCTCAATGTTTGTTGCCAACAACATAGCGACCTCGTTTCCTCTAGGTTTTTTAGTGTTCTGCGTGAGCTATAGGTCTTGCCAAATTGCCATGTGACGTCCAAGAAGGAACATTGCCTGATCGGGGGACGTCGTGTTTCGCATTCGCCCAACAATATTAGTTGTGCTTCGTGACCATTGGTCGTTACAGTTGTACGGCGAGCCAGCTAGATCGCGAAGGAGGGAGCAGGATCTTTAATACGATCATATCGATGCGATTGTCCTGCTTTTTGTCTTTAATTTATTCTTTTTTTTCTCTTTCTCTCCCGGTAGAACATATACGCGTGGAGGACCCATGTTCTTCTTGACTAGGATGATTTTTTTTAATCAAAACAGTTACGCCGCTGATTATATCGAGTCGTCGTATCGTAAATTTCATACAAATTAACAACATGGGTGGTCCTGTTCTCACTCCCAAATTCGACTTCCTTCGAGGCTTTTATATTTTTATGCGAAGATCCTTTACGTTGATTGGGCAATTCAGAATAATTCATCTTGAAATTAAAGATCGGTTTCTCGACTGATCGACATGATCGATCTTTTTATTTCGAACAAGTGCCAAAAACCACGCAAGAACCATGTGATCAATTATATCATCATAGTTTACGTCATATCTCGTTCAACATCTGGTTTCTTTAGATCCAATCAACGTTGAAACGAAACGAGATTCGGATCGATTGTACTAATAGGAAGTGCGCGTGATCGAGTTTCAAGTACAAATTAGTCAACAAATCAAGGTTTAATCCACCTTAATATCACAAATTATATTAATTTAATTAAAAAAAATTAGGGAAATTTGAAATTTACGTAGAAAGGATAATAGAGAAATGGATGGTGGATTAACGATAAACATAGGGACCTCATGATGACCTTTTTATTTATCCTCTGATCTTAATTTCCACAAGTAATGACAAAAGATCCTTAAGTGGTTGGTATGGTTTGGTTTTTTTAAAGTGGTTCTTCAGTTTCTCACGCTATGCTTTTGTTTGTCTTGTGAACGTTAGTTCCTCTTTCAATGAACTAAGACCCTAAACGTTCAGTCTTTTTTTATTTTTTATTTTTATTTTTATTTTTTTTGTAAGCAGGTTTAGTCTTATGGGCACTTACCCATTGTGGGTTTCTTTTATGGGTCGGGTTCAGGGGACTTGTCTTTTTGTTCGTGTTCTCGGGCGTGGATTCCTAGATTAATCCAACGGTGGTTGATAGCGCTGAGCTGACATCAATTTTTACCAATGCAAAACCATCGGAATCCACAGCCGAGGACACGAGTAAAAAGATGGACGAGTCTCAGAGCCTGAGCCGCCTTCTTTTATTTAAGCATAATTGAGTAATTACCCACTAGGGCATGAAATGGGTCGAACTGGGTTTGAATGACGTGATCCATATTAGGTTCCGGATCCATGGCACCATCAATTTGGGAAGATCCAAATATGACCCATATTTGAAATATGGTTGGATACCAACCCGATTTGAATTCGACTTGAATCCGAATCGGATTAATTTACAGAGATCCATATTAGACCAGTTTTTCATTCGAATTTCACATTACAACGATTCAAACCTGTAAAATACCAGTTCAAATCGGGTCGGAAGTTTTATCATATCTGCCCCATTTCATACCCGATTACCCACCAGCACAAAACACAAAAGCTTCTCAAATGAGTGGTGTCGCACACTGCTAACTTGCGCCATGGAGTGGCCATTCACATCACAACATAATCCTCCTCATGAGGAGTACAATTTGGATTTGCTCTAGGTTTAACCGTTTGTTGGATTTATGGTCATTGGGAGTTGTGCCACGAATCTAACAGTGTAAACCTAAGGATGACCCATACTCCCTTGGGAGGACTCTTAACATTTGATCATTCAACGCGTTAACCATAAGATCTAGTGCCGAGGCTTGGACGGCTAAGGAAACCTTAATTAAAATATAGAGAAGAAATCTATTTAGGGTAATTATAGAGTCAACTGTCGTTGGACATTTAAAACGTCCAATACCAATAAGGTTTTGAAACGTGAATTAAAAGTCACACGCTACCAAGGGAATCTGTTTGAAAAGTGAAACCGGTTGGTAAGATTTGCATTTTCAAGGTACACGTGTGTGTTGCGTTCGTAAAAAGTTTGATGGATGGTCCGTGCATCCAAATACCGATGCAAAGACTCTCAAAAGTTGCCACCTGTATTAATTAATTAATTAATAATTAAAAATTTAAAAGCCTGTTTGTCTTTTTGTGCACATAATGATGGTGAGCGTCCATTAAACTTTTCTGGCATGTTCTTGGTTGTGGTCCATTCCATTCAACAGAAGATCCACTTATTGAGTGATTAATGGATATTTTTGTAACACCCCCCTATGATTTAAATTTAATTAGCAACACACCCTTGCTAGAATCCTCCATTGTTAATTAATGTGTAAATGTGACTTCCATTATAATACTCGTAAAATGACAATCTTGCCTATATATTTAAATACGAAAAAATTTCTCAAATTAATTTGTGAATCTAACGAAGTTGGTCTCGCACAATTATAATGCTCATATAATGCGCGTTAGTTAATGACTAATGGTCTGGTCAAGGGAAATGTTTTGGATTTTTGATTTGTCATGGGGTGTTGCTAAATAAAATTAGAACACATGGTAGTCTTGTAAACACGTCTATTGTCAATGGGTGGGTGCCCAACTTAATTAATTGAGTAATCAACAGGATTGGGTCTCCATTATCCATGGTTCGAGGTCTCGGCTAGTGGTGGAGCCAGGATTTTGTTCAAGGGTGGGCAAAGTTGTACAGATTTTGTTCTAAGGTGGGCAAAAGTATACTTTTCTAAGGTGGGCAAAAGGGTACTTTGAAAGAACAAAAAAGTTCCTTTGAACTTTTAAAGTTGACCCTCACCCCTTCTTGGTTCTGCCAGACTGCCACTGGTCTCGGCACTTGATCCTGTTCTGGATCCAGATAGGGATCGATCGATGGCCATCGAGATGATCTGAAATGGGGTTTTCCTGTCCGAGATGCACTGTTCATGAAGAACCCTCACGTCATCTCGAGCGATCCACCATCTGATCCGATCCGGATTGGGATCGGCGCGCGCCCACCGATATATACAGCATCCGATCCTTAGATTTTGAACCATGCTATTATCCATTTTTACGGTACTCTGGTTCAAGGGATATGTGCACTTAGGCATAAGAGGACGGTGGTTGGGGACACTGACACAGACAAGCCTGCCTTGTTAAGACCTCGCTGACAGTAAGATTATTCTTAAACTAAGGATACCATTACACCCATTTTAATTTATATTTTTGGTAGAATAGTATGAAATTGTTGAATAATGTAAGCATTGTGATTTTGGGGCCATGGTCCATCATATATGGTAATCAGGATTATTCATGCAAGTGGTGTGTATTTGTAGGAAAATCCAATGGTGTAGAATTAAGGAGGAGCTCATGAGGATGATAGTAAGCGTGCAAAAAATATAAATTTGTATCCGACCATGGAGGGCCCACGACGTGAACGTTACGATGTAGAAGACAAACAATTGAATCTAGAAAGAAATTGGAGTTTATAGTAAGTGGTAGATGCCCTAAAACGTACATAAATGTCTCTTTCCAAGAATTTACGGAAAAAGAAGTCATAATTAATTTTGAAAAGATAGATATTTCTCTTCTAACGAACCTTCCAAGTTATGATGATGAAATCAACGACTTGGGTTTTAAATGCCAACATGTCGTTTTCAAACGACAAAAAACACCGGATATCTAACGATTCCTATGCCCCACACCTGTAGTTACATTGAACTTGTGTACACCAAAATACATGGAGAAAAATCAAAACTTTTGCTTACGTGTCCTCTTCCAATCAGAGAATCCCAATCATTGTCGATACAGTTTCTCTCAATGGTACTTTATTTTTATTTCCTCACCACCATATTAATTTCCTCACGGACAATCACCAACGTCCATTGGTAAGTTCTAACCGTTGGAGTTTTGTTTTTGGGTTTTGGTTTTAATTTAAAACGTGGGATTCAAACATTATTCAGAAGTACTCAGATCAAACGTATATGAATCACCAATCAGCGGATATATTTTTTTTCTTCTGTAGGTCCACCTAAGGATGGAAGAAACATCCAAACGGTCAGTGTTCTCTAAGAATATGCCACGTGGCTAATACGGACGTTTGTGACAAGGATGTTGGTGAATGGTTAATGAAAAACAAAAAGAAGAGAAATTATAGCATACATCAATGCAACGTAATGAATCATGGAGAGCATCCCTGTGCATCGTTTGATTCTACGATGGGCAGCTAAAAGCTGATATTTAGAGTTGTGGGACGTTCCAAATGAAACATGGGTATATCCTTGGAATTAACGGTCCTTATTAGTGGTGGCTTATTAGTGGTGGGGATAGGTTATAAAAGCAGAAGTGGACAAGTCACCATCTATGATAAAGTCATGCGGATGTACTTTTGGTCTACGTGTCAGAAGCTTGGTCGCTTGACACGTGTTGTGAACCCCATGACTGAGAACCCGGGGATTCAGCAAGCTGCATGCATGGGGTCATCGACGTGACATTCGGGTATTCAGGTTCATCAGCGTTGTGTGGAAAAAGCGGGATGAGGATGTCTGTTGATGATCAATGGTAATGACGCATGCATGGCATCAGATGGCTGGGAGTATGGGATGGAAAGGAGTGTACTGGAGTAAAACTTATATGACAGACCAAAATGACCTCTCCCTATGACGGCTCACAGTATGAGCCACGTGGCATACGTTTAGAGGGCTCTGACCGTATGGATATTTGGCCCTATTAGTGATTTAAAAGCTTTGGATCCTTGTATCCAAAGAATGGCCAATAATGTTCAAATTCAGACGGTTCAAATCAACCCATTAAAAATGACTCAAAATCCAACGCTTAGAAATTACTAATCAGTGTGATTTTTGGTTTGTAGGCCTGCATGGGAATTGCCCAATCATCCATACAGTCAGAATCGTTTCAAAGTATGCCACGTGGCTCATATTGTGAGCGGTTATATGGGGTGGTCAGTGAGGGGGTTATATGAGTTATAGTCAGTGTAGTGGAGTGGGTAATGATTACGAAGGTGGGGTCACGATAGCGACGTCCTCGTCCCAGAAATAAATGATTAAAATCAAAAGAGCAACAAAAAAAATTACTGCGCAGCCACAGCCGCCATAACCTCCTCGTCTTCCTTTATTAAATTCTTAGAAAAAGAAATTTAATAAAAAAGGAGAAAAAGAAATTTCTTTTTCGAGTGTCAAGTAAATGACGCAAATGCCATCTTAAAAAACTCTTCCCTTCAATATTTTCTCGAATGTCAAGTAAGAAGTGAGCGGGGGCATTTCTGTCAGATATGAATCGTAAAAACATTAATTGTTTAAATCAAATTATTAAATTGCTCCATTACACCATATTTTGGGTTTTTGTGTTTTGTATTCTATTTTAAAGAGAGAGAGAGCTTGATTGCTTCACACGTACGTGATTAGGGCGATTTCCCTCCCTTGGATTAATTAGGGATTGAACCTAGCTACTTGTCATTGCCTCCTCCCTTTTCTTCTTCTATATAATCTGTGTTCTCTTGTTGTTTTCCACTCATGCAAACTCAGAAAGAGTAGAGAGTAGAGAGAGATATGGGAGAGGTTTTATTAATGGTGAGAGAGTTCAATCCACAGAAAGACAGTTTAAGCGTGGAGGAGATGGAGAGAAGGTGCGAGGTCGGCCCAAGTGGCAAGATGTCTCTCTTAACTGACATGTTGGGTGACCCCATTTGCAGGGTCCGCCATTCTCCAGCTTTTCTCATGTTGGTATGTCCAGTGTGTCCACTTCTTCTTCGTCTTCTTCTCTCCATCTTATCCAACTGTTACTATGTTCAACGTGTTTTTTTTTTTTTTTTTTTGATTTTTTCTCTTCTAGCTTGTTAACGTTCTTTCACTCTTACATGTCAGGTAGCTGAGATGGGTGAGGAGAAGGAGGTTGTGGGCCTCATCAGAGGCTGTATCAAGACCGTTACATGCGGCAAAAAGTTCTCCAGAAATGGAAAGAACACAATCAACGGAACCGATAACCACCTCCCTATCTACACCAAGCTTGCCTACATACTAGGCCTTCGCGTCTCACCTTCTCACAGGTATAATACTTTATACTCTATAACGTTTTTTTTTTATATCTTTTTTTAAATAATAGTAAACGAAGAGACCCATTAGAGCTCTTCAATCAGTCTCTCTGTGATAAATGGAATCAAATCTCACTCTTTTTTTTTTAACTGGGTTCAGGCGAATGGGTATTGGGTTGAAGATGGTTTCTCGAATGGAGGAGTGGTTTAGAGAAAACGGAGCAGAATACTCATACATGGCGACTGAGAAAGACAACGAAGCGTCGGTTAAGCTCTTTACTGACCGATGCGGCTACGCTAAGTTCCGCACCCCGTCTATCTTAGTCCAACCCGTCTTCGCTCACCGAGTTAGGGTTACGAAGCGAGTTGACATCTTCCGACTCGCTCCTTCCGACTCTGAAACCCTCTACCGAAGAAGATTCTCCACCATTGAGTTTTTCCCCCTTGATATTGACTCGGTCCTTAACAACAAACTCAACCTCGGCACCTTCGTCGCTGTGCCTTCCGGCACGTACTGTCACGAATCATGGCCCGGCGTCGACCAGTTCCTCTCCGACCCTCCTGAGTCGTGGGCGGTTTTAAGCGTTTGGAACAATAAAGAGGTTTTTATGTTGGAGGTAAGAGGCGCGTCACGATTTCGACGCGCGCTCGCCAAGACGACTCGAATCGTAGATCGGGCGTTCCCGTGGCTCCGTATACCCTCCGTGCCTGATGTGTTTCGACCATTCGGATCACATTTCTTGTACGGTCTAGGAGGCGATGGGCCCCACTCGGTCAAATTGATGAAAGCGTTGTGTGGGTTCGCACACAACTTAGCCAAGGACCGTGGTTGTAGTATGGTAGTGACAGAGGTGTCGATTCGCGAACCGCTCAGGTTAGGGATCCCATACTGGAAGAGACTATCGTGCGCCGAGGATCTTTGGTGTATAAAGCGGCTTGGCGAGGATTATAGCGATGGTTCCATTGGAGACTGGACTAAGTCGCCACCTGGCATCTCCATTTTTGTTGATCCCAGGGAGTTGTAATCCTAAAAATTAACAGAAAATCAAAAAAATCAGTTTTTTTTTTTTTTTTTTTTTTAAAATCCATTTTATTTTCTGTCAACTGATTTTGATAGTGGAAATATGTGTTTATATATAATGGAATATTCTCTCAATTGTAACGCGTTACCCGAAAAAATACCCGAAAAGCTTGGTTTAATAAAGTAATAAGCTTTGCCTTTTTAATACTTTTATTTAAATATTTTTGTCATATATGGATAATAAAAAAATAAAAAAATAAAAAAAATATTGGGATGAAGTTTGTTGATGATTGTTGGGTTCTTTTTGGTTGATGTTGAGGGTTTTTAATGGGTCGGTTTGGCTTTTGTGGATGTGGGTTTGCATTTAGACTCCACGAAATAAAAAAGGCCAAGGCGAATGATTAGGTCTTTGATCCTCATCGTTTTCCCTTTCAAACCTTTTTGAGGAATGCTGCAAGCGAGTAAAACTTGGCTGACTGCCTAGAGTCAGTGTAGCCTATGACAGCCCACAATATGAGTCACGTGGCATATTATTATAGGATACTGACCGTATGGATGTTTGGCCAATCTCTAGATGGGTCTGCAAACCAATAATTAGCTTGATTAGTAATTTCAGACCTTTTTATCTTAGTAACCCAAATAATGGCTAATAATGCTCAAAATTTCTCATGGTCAAAATCATCCCATAAAAATGACTCCAATCCAATGCTTGGAAATCACTAATCTGGTTGATTTTTTTTGGTTTGTAGGTCCTCCTAAGGATTGGCCAAACATCCATACAGTCAGCGTCCTCTAAGATTGTGCCACGGGGCTCATATTATAGGTTGTCATCGGCTTCAATGTTGCGAGAAGCTAGCATATTTTTTTTTTGCCTAAATTCGGTGTAAGGGTAGTATTGTCAATTGATTGTTGAAAATTTGAATCCGATCCGTATTTGGATGATCATATATTATCCAAAAATTTTGGAAGCCAGATTCAAATAATTTTTGTCATCAAATACTTTTCGAATATGAATTTAGATATTAATATATCTGCTTCGATAATATCTGATCTGATATATTATATAAATATAATACTTATATTTATTATTAATAAATTATTATATATGTTCGATTTATTTATTGAATGAATTCAATATTATCAGATATATCTGATAAATATATTAGTCGTGTTTGAATATTGATTCAAAATATCTATCGGATTTAGAAACGAATTTCTTTTTTGGATTCGGTTATACTTATATTTGATTCGAATAATATCTGTTGACTGCTCTAATTTGGTATTTCATCATTTTGAATAAATGGGAGGGTTTGATTTTGCTCGTCTCTTCTCTATTCTTATAAAACAACTGATTTTTCCCGAGATAATATAGTTTTGAGAAAGCTGAGAGGATCTTAGAAAAAGTGGTAAAATGTGAACACCTTTTCTTGTCTTTGTAATAGTTAATTACTATACCCATAGAAATTTTTATCATTGTTATCAGGAAACTTGTTTCCTAATTAAGCTGGCATTTCCCGAGAAACCTCTTTCGCATTTTTTGTTTGCATTTCTTATAGAAGCCTGTCTTTCAAACATATGAACGTTGATTCCCCAATCTGTGTGTGTGTGGGAAACCAATGAGCATACATATATGGGGTACGGAACTCACTAAAATTAAAGATTTATGGCTAAGTATACTTCTCTTCATGGTTCTGTACACGCGGTAAAATCGACCTGGTTACTTTAATAATTATACCTACCATTACCAACCAAAAGTAAATACATAAATTGATCCTCTATCACATTATTTTTGGTGCTCATCAAAATATGATAAAAGTAGTCCAAAAAAATAAAGGTATAATATTCCTAGATTCAATGGTCAAGATCACCTTAATATTTAGTTTTCGATGTAGAAAATTCTTAAGTTGGCACAATATGATGGCGAAATGTAGATATATAAAGGGTCAGGAGTACGACTCCCGACCCAACAATCAATAAGTACATAATTATTTTCGTACCCCTGTATGCTATCATTATCCTTTTCCTATCTGTTTCCCATTTCCCGCATCACATGAAATCTTTAGGGCCCGTTGCTGCTCATTTTCATTTCCCCTGTCGTTTTCCCCACCCACCCACCCCTTCCTTTTTGGCAACTATAGTTTTTATCCTTTGTTGTTATTGATAAGTCAAAAAAAAGTTGAGCACATCTCACCAAGAAAATTATTAAAAAAAGTAGACAAATGTAGATTTTTTTAAACTTTTGAGTTGTTTAATAATAGTACAACTTAAGTAAATATTATTCCCGGGTCGTTAGAACTTCCAAAAATAGGGCGAAGTCTCGGCCGATCCTGTTCTAGATTGGGCGATCCCACCAATTCGGCCTCTGATCCTGAGCATCGAATCCTATGAAAGTCGATTGTAGGCATATACAGACGGGATGTAGGTGGATAGCGAGCATCCAACAAGAATTGAACCTATGAATTTGCCAATTATGAGTTGGGCGTTTTAACCATTCAGCCATGGATGCTTCACAGGGATCGTTGTACATCGTGAATAACCAAATTCCAATTGAAATGAAATCCTTATGAGGAATCAATGAAAAATGAAACGACATCAATTCAAATCCTGGTTACACAAAAAAGATCACGGTACCCCATACCCCATCATTAATTAGGTTTGAAACCAACTAATCGGCCGGGTTAGGGTTTTGTTGGGGGAATCGGGTATTCATTGGCACGCGGCGCCTACCTAAAAAGCCGGAAAAGCACTCTTTAGACCTAAGGAAAACAAATTACTAGAATAAATTGTTTTGGTAATAAAAAAGATGGAAAGGTCCCTTTCTCCGGTTGACGACAGTAAGAATTGTCGATGTTTTTCTTGAAGCTTTCTTTTAAGAATTACATGCGAAAGGCACGTGTTTTAGGGGTGTGGTTAGAAGCCTAAGTGGGGTTTGCACCACAATCATGGATGTAGGGTCCAGTCACGTGGGTGAGGTTAGGCTCAACACGTATGACGTGCCCTCATTCTTTGACTGCCACGTGGTAATTTGTGTACTTTTATATAAATGGTACTTCATGTTTGGACGGAAAATTTTAGTTTGTGGAGCATTTTTTCCTGTGGAGCGAATAAAAATGCAGCACTTAGGTGTACTTTTTTTGGCCCATTGACCATAAATGATTGGCCCATCACTCTATGGACCTACACACCAACTATTAGTTTGATTGGTGATCTCTAGCCATTCTATCTGAGAAGACGAGAGAATTCTTACTATGTCACGTTTTGACGTTAGTCAAATGATGGTTAAACTAGGTCAAGGGGGTAATCCTAAAGTTTGAAACTATAATGGGGGTATTACTAATTAATTTCAAATTTCAAGGGAGGTGTTACTAAAATATCCAACTTAAAATGATGGATAAATATTTTCAGAGGGAAAATTGGTGGGCCAGCTAAAAACATTGACGTGCACAAATCCAAAGCCGAATGTGCCAAAAAAGTAATTTTCATGCAAATGTTTTATTTGCCACATTTGCTCACAATCCAAAGGGGCCCATAGAAAATCTAGACGAAGGCAATTCTTTCCCGTGGCCCTATGGGAAGCATAAAAATGTGACACGTGGCAACTTTTGTGTCCAATGGCACCTCTTGACTGACCTACATACTAAAAATCATCCTGATTGGTGATCTCTAACTGTTTGATATGAGCACCCAAAAAGAATTGCTTGAATCCAACGGTTAAAAATACCCCGCGCGCGTAAAAAGTTCGAATGCATGGTCATAAATCACCAATCAAGCTAAATTTTGGTATGTAAGTCCATCAAGGTGGGCCAATCAATCATGGGTGTAGTGGGCAAGTTGATCCCTTCTTAAGCATATTTTATCTAGCATTCCCATTTACCTGCTGCTCCTTCCACAACTGTTCTGAAGAAATTGCTAACCAGGCTTAATAAGATTATCTCAGAGATTTCTTTTAGGGTGAATTCGAATGAAAATGCAAGAAGAAATAGGTGGCTTGACAAAACATCTGCAAACCTTTTCAGTGGGGCTGGGTATCAGAGATATTCTCAAAGTCATTGATTGTTTTCGGTTGAAACGCCTTTGGAGGATTGATTACATTCAAGCCCAATAGCTACCTCCTCTAAAAGTTGGAGAGATCGCATGAAGAATATCGACTGGTTATGTCGGAACTCTACTTGGTTCATCAATGAAGGTGATATTAAGTTAAGACATTTTTTTTGCCTAGTTCAAGTATTGAAGAATACAAGTATAAATCTGTATAATTTTCTCTAACAAGCCATTTAAATCTGGATAATGTTTCCTACTAAGCCTGGAATTCGCTTCCCATCCAGATAGGTGAGAATTCATTTCCACCTGAAAATACACCTTTATTTTCTCACATGTTTTAAATATGTGTTCTCAGTTGCAATCAATCCGCCATTTAAGGCATATCCCAGATGTCTTTTCTTGGGAAAATTTTTCGTGTAATCAAACACGGCCTTAGGATTACATTTTTGTATTCTTTAGCTCACGCATTCTAATATTTTTCTTCCAAATGTTTGACATCTTGAGGGGTCAGGTACATACGTCCCCCCTCTTTAGGTGTACTTTTTCTTTCTATTAATAAAATTATCCTTCCCTCTATGGAGGTTAAAAAAAAGGATTTGGAGTTGTATATACACGAAATTTTGTTAATTCGTACGTAAATTTGTTTTGGGTAAAACTTAAAATTTGAACTTGATTTAAGGGACTTGATTTCTGATCCTACATGCATTGGAACGTAACTAATGTAAGTAATGTAGTTATGTGAAATGATATTATTACTCCGCCCCCCCCCCCCCCCCCCCCCCCCCCCCCCCCACACACACACACACACACAATTTGAAAAAGTTGGCATACCCTCCTATGACTCGGTCCATGGTCATTTGACCAGTGTTGACCCAAGTTGACTACCAATTGTTTTACTAAATGGCAAAAATGCCCTTGTCTTCAACCTTGGACACAAGGGTTTGAGAAAAAATTCAAACCCCACAAACGGTTATGGTAGACAGCCAGCCAAGGGATTCCAATGGGTTGGCCGCCCATCACTAGTGACCATCCCACTGGAGTCTCATGGCCATCTGGCCACCACTCCGGCAATAATTTAAAACCCAAGGATAAAATTAAAAAAAAAAAAAAAAAAAAAAGCATAAAATTTCATTAACATAAATGAAAAGCAAGAGAAAGTAATTTATATTTTAAGCTTTTGAGACGTGGATTTTAGAAAGTTGGGTTCTCTCAATTTTAAAATATTCCTTCATGAGTATTATTTATTTTGTTTGGGGGTTTTTTCTTCTCAATATTCGCTTAATTCATCAAAAAATCAAAAAAAAAGTCTCAAGTTTACCTACATGGATTTTAATTTTTACTTTTAATCTCCTCTTTTCATGTTTGATTTGGGGTTTGGCCTAAACCCAAACCCTGGTTCTAAAGTTGAAGACAAGGGCACTTTCGTCCTTTAATACAAAATTTCTTTGTCAACTCGGGTCAACACTGGTCAAATGACAGTGGATCGAGTCATAGGGGTATGTCAAAAATTCCCTTAATCTTATTAGAACTCTATCAGAGGATTAATGTTCCAAAAATGACTAAAAGTTTGGAATTTATTTAGATTTCATCATAAAAGGAATCTAGGCGGCTCTTTCTCGACGGAGAGAACCAAGTGAACATCTTGTACGAGAATTGTTCCACAACAATAAAATACTCATTGGTTCACCCTTTCTTATAAAAGGTTTTTTATTTTTAATTTTTAATTTTTTTCATAGTAAAAGAGCATTTGAAAGACTTTCAAAAGGAAAATATTTTTAATTTTGGAGACTTCTTAAAAAGAAATATATTTTATGAAAGATACCTTTACTGATAAAAAACAAAGGATGAGAAGAAAATTACATGAATCTCAAAGCAACTCAAGACTAACCCATGGTAATCTTTAGCTGAGAAATACACGCATTTTGTGTCTCTTTTCCTTTTTATAAAAAGCCATTTAATAAAGAAGGATCATATATACTAGATACCGCCTTAAAAAGGGAGATTCATGTACACAAGTCTTCAAAAGATTTATAAATTAAGCATTTTCATCACAGACACATGCCACGGGAACACGCACAAGAGAAACACCAATTGATTGGCTTGACTTTAAGGCCATGGATCTCTCAAGATGTACTCCATCACTTGAATGAGCAACTAGCAACTACAATTATATGTTTAGTTAAGTAATTTATATCAGATTCATGCGACAAAAATAATTATAAGGGTAACACTCCAAGATTGTTACATTATTTGCTAAAAAAGGTTAAAAAAAACGGACTTAATGTTATAACGCCATTTTATAATTCCCTTTATCTGTTATTTTATCGTTATCAATGTTATAATAGAAATATAATAATAATGTTTTGACCATTTTGACTATGATGTCTAACCTCTAACAGGTACATGATGTTATTTTAAAAATATATTATAATAATTTGTTGACCATTTTTTTGACTATGATGTGAGCTGTTAGAACGGACATAAACCTGTCCGCCGTTAATAAAGATTGAATTAAAACTTTGCATTATAGCCGTTTGTATAATTTAAGGGTCGTGATGTAACAAGGTATACTTGAGATCTTTTCATTTGTGGAAGCAGCATTTTTGGTAGTCACCACTGCCATCTGGGCCCACTGACCGCATGGATGTTTAGCCCACCCCTTAATAGACATTCATACCAAAAATCACCTTGTTTAATGATTTTTAGCCGTTGGTTTTAGTACTCAAAAAATGGTTGTATTCAACGGCTATAAGAACACCTCAAAAAGTGCTAAAAAGTGTTAAAATCTAATGGTTATAGATTACCAATCAGGGTGATTTTTGGTCTGTATATCCACCAAGGGGTGGGATAAACATCCATGCGGTCAGTGGGCCCAAATGACAGTGGTGAGTAACAAAACTCGTGCTTCCGCATTTGAAACAGTTTCAGGCATACCTTGTTACATCTTTTTCCTAATTGAAACCTTCCAAAAATAGCCGTTGGTAGAAAAGTTAGAGTGCTAACTTTAAAAAGGTTAACATTAACAAGTGAATAGTCAAAGAAGTAAAAGTCAAAGATTTTTCTTCCTCTTCAGTTAGTTGGTCCTTAGGGTTGTAAATGGGTCGGATCAACCTGATAACCCATTGGATTAGACCATGTTAGGTCGGGTCTGGGTGCGGATTTTTGACTAGGTGGTTGGGTTGGATACCACAAAGTCCATGATGTGCTCCTGAAAAAAAGATAGTAAGGACCCCATGAGAGAAACTTCAAAGTTCAAACCCTAAACCTAAATCTCCAAATATTAAAATGGGGGGTAGCAGAAATTAGGGTTAGGCAAGTTTTGACTGAGATTTGTTCCTTTAGCAACATTTACATGTCAAACTTAACCTAATTCCATCTTTTTTTGTAAGCCAAACTTAACCTAATGTCATTAATTAGTATAAGTAGGTCTGGAATCCAACTTCCAAGTCAAAGGAAAAAGTGTTTGGTTGACTTAAAAAAATGTGGGTGGTTTAGGTCTTATTAGGAAGGTGGGGAGAAATTAACACTTGCTGTTATAGTCAAATTTGGCCGACACTTCTAATTTGGCTTGAAAGGCTATAACGGTTATAATGGCCGTCATTTTGTCCGTTATCTTTGTTTTACTGTTTATCTATGTTATTTTGTAAAATAAATTAAAATAATAATTTTGTGACTTCAATTTGACACATTATAATGACTGTTATAACGGTATAGTTACATGTCTGTTATAATGTTATAACGGTCTTATTTAAACCTTGGAAATGAGGTTTTATCTTTAAGAGGACGTTTGGTAACGAAGTTTACACTGCCCACCAGAAGGTCAACCCCATAGGACTCGTTGCAACTGAACTCCTAGACTAGTTTGGTAGCATGTATTCATCTGAAGGTCCAAAGTCTTCAAGGTGCCTACCTTTAGAGGTCAAAATCGATGTTAATTTGGTTATGCACACCCAACATAAGAACAAAGATTGATAGTTCACGTGGGCCGCATATAATAACTGGAGTTGATCATGTGGGTCCTACATGTTAAATCATTTGGGCCCCACATAAGAACGAAAGTTGATGGATCAAATGTGGGTCCTACATAATAGAGGGGTATTGATAGATCATACATGTGCTAAATGTCAAGTAGGTCCATACATCATAAGTGGACCACATATGAGGTGGGCTAAGCCCATTGGGGTTAGAGGGTGAACCTTTAACGTACACACCTTCGTTCACCTTCAAAGACTCTAAGGGGGTGGTGAACCTTCAAATGTTCACTTTTGCGTGTCTTCAAGGTCCACTATGTCTTCGAAGTGCACGCCTTGGTGTGACCCAAACACTATTTATCGATCAAGACGCGCCCTGAAGATGCGCTACCAAATGCAGCCCTAGTTTCTTTGGGAGGACTGGATTACAGTGAGTAAGCACTCACCACTTTCCTATGGGAGGTGGACATGTAATAACACATTATCGGCACCCCACACAACTTGAACTTGTTACCAAGCAATCCCAAAGGATGCAAATGACCCGGGCCAGCACGCTAAGATTCTAAGCTAGGCCTGCCTATAGCTGGGCTTAGGCTGATCAACTGTATAAATGGGCCAAGCAGACACTTAGATGTTCTGATGCCTGATTTGCTATACCTGTACAAGCGGTTAGGATTAGTTGTACATGCCCTCGGGCAAGGCATCGTTGATCATAGGCTCAGCCTGGAATGGGCTGTTTTGGCCAAAAACGGACCCAAATTGGACTTAGTCTTAGGTTCTTGAGTCATGGGCTGGACTCAAGTGAACCACAAACGGGTCCAACCAATGTGCATCACTAGCTATTTTGTTCTCTAAGTAAATTGCTTGTATAGAACATTCATCATCTCCAAATGGAAAAGGATTTTTCCAGTGGTCTTTTTTTTTACATCTTCCAGTTTACATTTGACAGAAATGCCATTCTCACTTCACATTTTAACTTTTGCAAAGACAGGTATATAGGAGCATTTTCGTCAAACACTGTCAAATGTTAACTGGAAGAGGTAAAAAGCCCACTGGAATAATAATTTCCCTTTCCAAATTAATGGGATATACTAGATGGTTAGGAGTTTTGTTTGATGGGCTTTATCAAATGGTTGATTCTAAGGGTGTCAGTTCCGAATCGGTTCGGGTACCAATATTCTGATTTCGGTACCACAACAAGTGGTTTCAGAAGAGAAAATTTTCGCTGGCCCCGGGGGACTTCAAACTTTGATGTCCCCCTCCCAAAATGTCTGACAAGTACCCCTTTTTGACCACTAACCAAGGGCTTAACCAGGGTTGAGTTGAGGGATTGGGGTACTTGTCAGACATTTTGGCTGGGGAGACTTCAAAGTTTGAAGTCCCCCGGGGCCAGCGAATGTTTTCTCGTTTCTTTCAGAACCGGAATTGATAGAATCCAAAATCAGGGTAGTACTGTAAAAAGTACTTATCGAATATGTTTTGGTTCCAGGTCTTTCTGTGTCCGGTTCTAATATATTCAGTCCCACAACCTGTATGATCGGAACCGGTTCCCATTGGGTATCGGATGATAAACTACCCATTGACACCCTAGTTAATTCCACTCTCTTGTATGTAAAATTGCAGCTGCAAGTAAATTAATAGTAGTTATAATGTCAAACGGGTTGTTGAGCAATTTCTGGAACATCAAGATCGGAGGAAATCAAGTCGAAAATGGGTCAACTTCAAATAGCCATATCTTGGCCGCTAGAAATCGGAACAAAGGGTGCCTCAAAGAGATCTACGATCTCAGGGCAATCAGTCTTTAGATTCATTGATGATTTAGGTTACTCTAAATGGTTGTTTTTATGATATAGCGAGTTATCAGTGTTTTATCAGGAGAAAAATTTGGTATTGGATCAAAGATATCAATTCTTAACATTTCCCCAACTAAGCCTAATGATGGGTGTCTTAAACATATTCTTGAGAATCTATAGTTGGGGGAGATTGGACTTATTGCTAGAAGGGCTACTACTATTTATTGGAAGAAGCCTAATGCTGATGAAATTGCTTTAAATATGGATGGTGCATCTTCCAGCCATAATATTGCTAGTGGTGGTGGCCTCATCAGAGATCATTATGGTAACCTTCTTATAGCGTTTCAATCTTTTTATGGCGATGGGACAAATAACCTAGTAGAGCTATCATTGATGGGTTGAAGCTCTGTAAGAAGATTGGGCGCTACAAAGTGAATATTCAGTCAGACCCCAAGCTAACCTGTTCTCATTCCTTGGTATTTGAAACAGTGGTGGTGGAAAATCTTGGATATTCTTAAAGAGTTTGACTATTCTATTATTCACATCTATAGAGTCAAATGTCCATGCGGAGGATTATATGGCCCTTCAGGGCTTTCACGACAATGTTCCTACCCGGCTCACCGGTTTTATCCATTTGGATAAGATCGGTACTCCCTACATTAGTGCTTAGATTTTTGCTATTTTTGGTAAGTTTTACCATTTCAGTCAAGTTAGGATTTCAATTGTCTATTTAAGATTAATGTTATGAATTGAATCATAATGAAAATTTGAGTTTTCTCTTCTGAATTTTTCCCTGTTTTTTCTCCTTGTGGATTTAAGGTTGTGCTTTCGGTACTCTTGTTCGTACAAGGTTCTTCCACCACGTTAAGTTACCATCCATAGAGGCAAGGACCTTGAAATTTTAACTCTTTAAATCAACAGCGAAAACTATAAAACCAAAAGTGTGGCATTCCATTTTCGCTTATGGTACAGCAAAACTGGGTCATCATCACAACCCATGATTAAGAAAGAAGAGAAAGCATCATATTTCTTGGTGACCACAAAGTGAACAACCAAAGACCTTACCACTGATCAGTTCCAAACCCTTTAGTCGTCCACATGCTTTCTTTCTTTTGCTCAAAAGTCCCAGTTAACACCCCTTCCTTTCATCCCATGTTAACTGGAAGATGTCAGTAGTACTAAATTCCTAATGTCAAGGAGAAGGTGAGAGAGAGAGAAAAGCCAACAAACACCAACCTCTCTCTATCTTCCCTCTACTAAGAGACTGAATTCCTCCTGCTTCTGGAAGGTGTGGACTTGGTTTCATCTGGGTTCGCGGACCCGGGGCTCTCTGATGTATCAGAGCTGCTATTCTCACCCTGAATCCCTTTGCTTGACCAGAGCTTTGTAAATATCTTTTTTGTCATGACTAGCCCTTTCACCTTACTAGCAGCAGCTTTTTCAATGCTGCTTTTATTGTCACCCCCATTCCTCTCACATCCTCCACTCCCCAACCTCAGTGAAGCAATCTCCCCCTTCAGGACCTTGAGCTCCTCCGCTGTTGGGACGGCATCCCACTCCTCCTCCATGTTGGTTGTGGCAGACCTTGAGCTCCCAGTGGAATTTCCGTTCTCCTGTGGGAGTAGAGTCCTGAGACTCCCAGGGAGATCGGGTGTAGCACTGCCAGCGGATGACATGGCTGCCCTGACCTGCTCAAAGAAGAGGACCTGGACAACTACCCGCAGAGGAAGCCGCTCATTTTGCACAGCATGTACGCACGCATCCACTGACAGCTTCTTGCAGTCCATCAGCTTACAGATCCTCTTCCTCTCGCTCTTGCTCATCCCTGGATGCTCCTGCACCAAAACATGATTGGTTTGAGTGATGAGTCAGCAAACACTAGGCTTATCTATACGTGCAAACACGTGCTGAATTCTGATGTTTCTGCATTTAGAGCTACCACTACTTCCACCAAATACAAGGAAAAAAAAAGAGAGAAAAGGGGAATACTGAGCCAGGATGGGGGATGGGAAGAAGCACAAACGCAAGGGGGGCAGGGTTGGGGGTTGTCAACAGGACAAAACTTCAAGATCTACCAGGACAAAACTGACTTGACTAGATGATCTTAACCATCCAAGCTAGTGTTCTTTTAGGCAGTGTGAGAATATATGGTGAATGGTCTAGAAGGAACTATAGATTGGGTTGCTAAGATCATCTGACACCAATGCTGACCTATACAAACTCCTTGGTGGGATCTGGTGAATGTTGGGTCTGGCTACTGCACGTGCAGCAGGTGTGTTGAGGAGGCAGCGAGGAATGGCTGGCTATACTTGTCCTCTCATCCAGTCGTCGGTGTCAAAGCAAAAGCCATATGCATGTCTATTCTCAAAAAAGACAGGCAAGTGCAAGTACACACAAGATAGAGACATTATATTCTAGGTATGCATGCATATCTACCACTCAAGATTAAGATTAAGATGTGGGAAATGTCAGTCCCTGATGTATAGTCCATGCAACCATATAGAGTACAGTCAAGGGAACCTGCAAGGACAAACCAGGATATCCTTGCGTAAGGCTTATTGGCCAGTAACTCGATACAAATTATTCTTGTATTCAGTTAACTTCAAATAAATCAGTGTCATCTTTCATTCTGAACAATCTCAACATCAAAAAAGTTCCAAATTTTAAATGTAGCCATTCAAAGTGGAAAACCCAAATCCAGAAACTCACCTTGAGATACATGTCAATGGCGCGGTAAAGTCCATCATGAGCTGGCCTTGAGAAGCCTGATATTGTTTCAGCAAGATCTACAAACTTCGATAAAGGAAGATTTGGGTCCCGTGCAATTTCTGCAAGGTATCCATCAACTAGCTTCGCCACTGTAAGCTTGGAAGTCTCTGATACAAACCCCGGGCTTCTGATCTCCTGCAGCTCTTCGGCCAGTGGACTCTGCAGGCTCCGCTCCTGCATCACAAACTCCTCCACTATGTTTTGTACCACATCGACATCATACATCATAATCTCCCCTGATGGAGCTGGAATCAGAAGATCGGTAACTGAAGCCCTCTCCAGTTGCCGGCCTATTCTCCTAACCAGCTCTCTCTTCCCCATCTCTCCAGAATCAAGCAAGATTGCCGCTTTTAACAGCTTGAGCAAAAAACTACAGGGGACACTTCCTTTCTCTGAGGGAAACAACCACACAATGGTCTCCAACAACGATCGGTTCTTTATGACATCACCCTGGATCACACCCTTGCTGAAACCTGGAAGCCTTCTCAGTGCATATGCTTTCAGGGCTTCTCCGATTACGTCACCAGGCACTCCACCCTTGGTTTTAATGGTCATTATAACCCGCTTGTAGAAACCAATTTCGAGCTCACATAGGTCTTCAACCCACCAGTCTTTTGGTACTGTCTGATGTTTTCTGACACTGTTCCAGTGTGGGTCAATCTCATTTTCCGATGGGAGCTTTTTCCGGTTATAGGTGTAGGACCACTCCACTTTAGAAGTGTCAATGGAGGCTTTGGATGCTATGGAGTCAATGCAGTGGCTGATCACCTTCAGTTCCTCACACCAGGATGGCAGAGACTTCGTAGTCTGAAGAACGATGATTGAGTCTTTCCAGCTACGGAAGATGCTGGAATTGAGGAAGACTTCGATCTTGTAAATGAGGTTCCCTTTCTCAGTGGTCTCGTGCATCTCTAAGTACTCTGCTGCACAGCGAACTCCAACCACATTGTAAGCATTGAGGGTAACTATCATACCATAACAGAACTTGGCACATATTTCAAAGGCAGCAGGTCCGCCGGGAACGTCAGGGATGTTTATTTCATCGTTGGTCTCTTCATTTGTGGTTGCGACCAACTTCTGCAAGCGAATGCTCTTGGATAAAAGGGGAAACTACAGAACAAATACATTCATTTTATGTTAGTATTACCAAGTAAATAGAAATGATTAAAAGACTTGAAGGCTTCAATACATATTCACACTTGATTTGGTAGCTCATGAGAGACCAAATTAAATTTCTTGTGGGATCAAATCTTGTGGATCCCTCAGTCAACAGTGTTCCAATGTGCTGAAGTAGCATCACTGTATTATACACATTGTTTGATTTTCATCAACATAGTATTAACACCATGAGATCCCAAGGTGCTCGAACCTGTGAGCTATTTCATTAAGGCAGCTTGCAAGTTATTCCATGTTTCCCATATACATAGTTTACATGTACGCGAGCACAGACCGTGCCAAAATGAGAACTTAGAAACACACACACACACAAACAAACAAAATGACATCCGTGTAATGAACTTTCTCAGTCAAAGGAAGCTTCTTTGGTTATGAGATCCCAGAATCATGGGGGCCATGAGTAGTTGACGGCGTTTCAATAGCTTTTTTGAAACTATTGCTGCTGGATTGGAATGAACTGCTACACTGGTTCCACTCACTCCTTTCCTCTCTCTCTCTATATATATGTATGTATGTATGTGTGTGTGTGTGTGTGTGTATTTATGGATTGGTGTACCTTGTGTAGATAAAACTTCACATCCCCTACGTTAACAATGATGTCAGATGCCAACTCAGTTGCCACATACCTGCAAATGGGAATGTTCCTTTAATCATGTTTCAGTAAAATAGATGAAACCTGATACTTACATTTATGCATAATTGCATCTATCACTGACAAATAAAGGAACAGGTTCTGAGGACTCATATTTTCACTCGTGCTCTCGACCGTGGATTTCACGAATCCAATGGTGGTTGACAGTGCCAAGCTGGCATTCACTTCACCAAAACTCAACCACCATTGGATTTTTTGAAATCCACGGCTGAGAGCACAAGTGAAAATATGAGTCAAAAATTTGTGTCCACGGATCCCGACCCATAAATACAAGGGTATGGAAAATGAGGGACAAAATCAAAATTACAGCAGAACGGGGAGAAACAGAGTCTACCATATTCGATGAAGGGTATCTACAGTCAAGTTTACAAATTTTACACTAAAATGAATTTGCTTTTGACACTTGGTAAATTAGCATGCTCATACCACTGAAACCCGATCAAGATATTACAAACTTTCTTTTTGTAGAAAACAAGATTAGCAACATGAAAGTGCGAGACATCATTGAGCAAACAAGATATTGCATACTTTATTTTAGAGCAAACAGATAACTAGAGCCAATGGCTAATCCACATGCTAGACTAAGGCGTCATTGGGAGAATATAACAGACAAAACTGCTTTCTGAAAACAAAAGTAAAGTCCAACTTGGTGTTTACATCGAGCAAATGGTCAAAGATAATGCAGGATGGTTTCCTGGAGATATGTCCCACACCTGATGCAGAACACTTCCTGTGGGATTTGGAAGAACTTGCAAGCATATTTGTGATGGTATTTCTAGCTTGATTTTCAAAGAGGGGGGAAAAATGAAGTCATGAGGCACTTGGAAGAAGAATAGATCTGAAAGCATAAAGATAATTGGAAGATAGTACAACTGAGGTGAAGGTGCAACCTCAATAAACAAGATTCCTAGATCAACAGATGCATGGACTGTACAAGTCTTTATGGTTGAACAGTTCAAACCAAAGATTCCTTGACATATGTATATGGGGAAATTCTTCCCCAAATATTCACAACTAAATAATCAATTAATCACAATGACAACCAAACACGAATTAAAATCTAAAATGATACAAAATTGTACTATCTGAATCAAGCTCGAATTGTTGAATCTTCTCTTAAATTCGCTCTCGTTCGACAGATGAGTCTATGTAGTACATAACTTTGCAGACTTGGGCTGTTAACAAGTCAACTAAGCCAAGCTTTACCCAGCTTCATGAACCTGGGCCCATGATGAATTAGTGATGCTGAGCTTGGACTCAGTTCATCAAAATGTTTATGAGTTCGGGCTCAGCTCGGCTAAATTGGTAAAATTTCTTTCAAGGAATTTATCGAATAGTTGAAGTGCACTAAAAAGGTTATGAGTTCGGGCTCGGCTCATTGGTAGCCCTATGCAGGACAAGATGGCAAGTATTATCTGATACCAAAGAGGATATCGTTTGGTGCATGCACATATGTCCTAAGCTGCACATGCAATTCAAAATACCACAAAGAAGTAGAAAATGAGAATGCTTTGCAGCTCCTCCCCTGTGATATCAGCTTGGAATTTGCGTTTTCATTATTTCAAACCAGCTTAGTCAAAGCTTCACCTGGGCATTTTTCCTAGGTAACGCCCATACCATCGCTTTGCTTGGCAGGAACCCTAGCGCCCACAACATGGTTCCAAGCCTTAGTTGCACGAAGCAAGAGGGGGTGTGAAAGCCAGAGTGAGGAAATGGGTGTGTTAAGAAAGCTCTAGGGTTTGGAAGTGTCACTACAATATATATATATATATATATAGATCGGGGGACAACATTTTCATACAACATTTTTGACAACAAAAACTTGGTGCGGCCCAATATATAAATTAGAGTTTTGGAATGGGATGCTTTTTGGCGAGGATGGTCTCTATGGTGAGGAGATCATCCTCACAAAAATTCAAATCATTCCGATATTCGTAGACTGGTTTACAAGTTGAAGAATTATGGACCGTCTATTTTTATCATTAACTTGAAAACCACATTTGAGGGTGTTAGAAATTTCAGAATGTGCTGATATTTTGTAGGAGTGATCTATATGGTGAGGAGATCATCCTCACCAAAAATCAGCTATTGATTCATCTTCCATGTGGGTATGCCAAAAATGTTGTCAAAAATGTTGTATGAAAATGTTGTCCTCCGATCCTAACCCTATATATATATATATATATATATATTCACGTTAACTGTCCTGATCGTGACAAGTTAGACCCGAAGACTCTGAAGTGTATATTCTTGAAATATCCATCGTTGCAAAAGGGATATAAATGTTATCATCCTAGAACTCGTTGATGACTAGTATCTATGGATGTCACTTTCTTTGAGTCTGCTTCCTTTTTTAATGATGCCCAGACATCTCTTTAGGGGAAGCGTAGGAGTAGTGAAGAGAGTCATGTTCCATTGCCACTGTTCAAGGGCCTTGTCAAGAAGCTCTCTCTGATCTAAGTAATATATCTTCTATTGTTACTTTTGATATTCCTGTCGATTTTAATGTTCATATTGCTGTCCAGAAGGGTGTTCATGTATGCACACAATTTCCCATTTCGAACTTCAATTCTCTTCATTCCATGTCTCCATCATATCGTGCATTTGCAACTTCTATGGTCTATGTTTCTTTGTCGTCTAATGTTTCGGATGCCCTTTTTCAATCTAGTGGAAGGAAGCCATGTTTGAAGAGATGAGAGCCCTTTGAAAATGTGACACATGGGATCTTATGACCTTACCCAAGAGAAAGAAGCCAGTTGGATGCAAATTGGTATACATTAAAGTATAAAGCTAATGGCTCAATTGACAGGTATAAGGCTAGGTTAGTGGTTAAAGGGTTCACTCAGACATATGGGATTGACTATTAGGAGATGCTTGCACCAATTGTCAAGTGAACTCTATTGAAGTTGCTATCTCTTTGGCATCAAATAAGTCTTGGCCTTTACATCAGTTGGATGTGAAGAATGCCTTCTTCCATAGTGAGTTCGATGAGGTGTTTATGATGATGTCATCAGGTTTCAAATGTGAGGGTTGTGAGAATCAGGTCTGTAAACTAAAGAAAGCCTCGTAGGGGCTGAAACAATCACCTCGAGCCTGGTTTGAGAGATTCAGTGAGGCAATAAAAAAATTGAGTATGTACAAAGCCAAGCCGACAACACATTGTTTTTCAAATGCAAGCAAGACAAAATTATTACTCTCATAGCTTACATGGATAATATTGTGGTGATAGGAAATGCCTTAGAGGAGGTGCAAGAGTTGACAAAGTCTATGGAGAGAATTTGAGATTAAAGATCTTGGACCTATGAAATACTTTATGAGAATTGCGGTAGCTTAGTCGAAGAAAGGGATATTCATCTCTCAGAGGACGTAAGTTCTTAACCTATTGAATGAAACGGGGAGCCTTGGTGCTAAGCCTGTCGATACGCCTATTGATCAGAATCATCAGCTGAATCATGTGGATGGTGACTACCACATTGATGTAGACAGATTCCAAAGGATAGTTGAGAGGCTGATTTACATGTCCCTTACACACCCTGACATTACGTTTGTGGTTAGTGTAATCACTAATTAACCAATTTATGCATGCTCCTCAAACTTCTCACCTTGAGGCTGCCGACAAAGTTCTTAGATATTTCAAGGGTTCTCCAGGCAAAGGTCTACTGTTTGGGAGGCATGGACATCTATGTATGAAAGCATATACTGATGCAAATTGGATAACTTCAGTTACTTATCGTCGATCTACATACGGTTATTGTACCTTTATTAGGGGTAACTTGAGTTCTAGAAAAGCAAAAAACAGTCAATGGTGGCTAGATCTACCGCAGAGACAGAGTTTCGGTCTATGGCCCATGGAGTGAGTGAGCTCTTATGGCTAAAGACTATGTTGGGCGAGTTGGGAATCAAAGTTCAAGAGCAAAGGAGCTTATATTGCAACAATAAAACTGCCATTAGCATTGTTCATAACCTAGTCCAACATGATAGGACCAAGCACATCTCTTGATAGACACTTCATCAAGCAAAGGCTGAGAAGTGGCCATATTTGCACACCTTACGTGAAGACAAGAGAGCAAGTTGTAGATGTTCCAACTAAGGGTGTTAGTAAGGGGTCGTCTCCAAAATATGTTAATCAAGCTAGGCATGATAGATATCCATGGTTCTAAAATTCAGCGAAATTAGTTGAATTAATTCTGAAAAAAGTGTACGTGTTAAAAAATTTACAAAAATTTGCCTAAAATTCGTCAAATTAATTTGAAGTTAACAGTAAAAATCCGGCTAATTTCTCGAAGTTTAGCCTTTTAGTACAAAAATTGCAACAATTCTCTAAATTAATTCATTTAATTCAAAGTAAACAGTAAATTTAGAAAAGTTTGGAGAATTTTTGCCAAAACGTTAATAAAATACACTGATTTTTAAGGATATGATAAAACACTTCTAAATCTTATATCATAAAAACAACCATTTAGAGCAACCTAAGCAAGATTAATATCGTTTCACTCATTTTGGCAAAAATTCTCCAAACTTCTCTAAGTGAATTTTACAGAAATTCTCTAACTCGAATTGAACTTCCCCAAATTAATTCTGAATTTTAACTAACTAAAGTTTAAGGCAAAGTCGAAGTTTCGAACCTTGTAGATATCTTTACACCAACTTAAGGGGGAGTGTTTGTTTGTCTTTATTTTCCCTATTTCATTGTAACTTGGGGTACCAGGGGTATTTCTAGTATTTATTTGTCTTTCACCTCATTAATATAAACGTGGGAAATCATGCTCTACATAATACATGATTTCCCCTCCTCTATCCTTCTCTCTTCTCCTCTTCTCTTCTCTTCTGCTCTTCTCACCCAATCTTTTCTACTTTATTTTCAACTTTACTGATTTAATTTAAATCCTAGGTATGTGAAGTTTAAAACAAGCAGCTAGTGTAAACAAGTTTTGAATTGCTCTACTTAGGAAGCAAGAGTGAGATTGGCACTTAGGGAATAAGGTTCCTGCATTGAGATCTAAACTATCATCATTTTTTTATAAGGATCTAAAGTATCATCATCAACATCTAGGTCAGCAATTCCTTTAACGAGAACTTATTTGTTCTTTCCTTTTCACTCTAGTAGCCACCTCTGCATTTTGTAATTCACAAAGCTAGTTTACCATTAATTGTCCCTTACATTCAAAAGAAATTTGTTGCAATATGTTGTGTTAACCTTAATGTTTGTTAGGAGATACTTCAAGCAATTCATGCCACCTATAAATAATACTTTCCAAGATGAAAAAGAATGGCACGAATGATACGAGGAAACAAATGAAGGCAACACCTCCTTTGAAATACCTATGGGAATCATCAAGGATGATTGGTTTCTAACAATGACAGAATCTTTTCTTTAAGTTCTAAGAAAATTGACAAAAAAAATGACTCCAATTTCCGGTTGCACCCAATTTTTTTTTTTAAAAAGGTGAACAAAAAAGTTATCTCCCACATCGAACTAGATGATTCTAGTGATTTAAATCAGGCGTTTGTATTTATCATGGTATTAAAATTAGTCGAATTTTCATCGAATAGTGTCGATTTATGAATTGGTCAAGTGAAGTTTACCTATGATATTGCAGCAAATTTTACCATTCTGGACTGAAACAATAAAACAGATGAGAAGTGTGAAAACACTTATATTCCCCTTTTTTCCACAGTTTTTACTTTTGGGAGCTTCCTAGGTAAAAAAAAGAACCACTCCATTAAGGGTTTTTGAGTAAAAAACTTGTAGATGTTGAAATCAAGATCAAACGCTCCTAGTGTTGTGTATCTTGAAGTTATTCTTTAGCAAAACCCTTTTTCCTCTATAATCTTGTGTTTCTTTTATACATTTAAGCTACACTAGTATTAGATATGTATAAATGCATCATATCTCCAAACTTCTCTAAGTAGAATTTTACAAAACTTCTCCATGTCGAATTAAACTTCCTTGAATTAATTCCAAATTTTAAGCGAGCAAAGTTTAGGGCGAAATCGAAGTTTAGTACCTTGGTATTTATTTAGGGAAAATGTTAAATCCTTGTCGAGCAAGAAAGCAGAAAACGAAAACCATGTCAAGTGCATCAACAAAATATTGAGTTATGGAAACACGACAAGAGAACCAAATTAACCTGACAAGTTATTGTGATAATCATAATGGTTTCCACGTGCCCTCTAGTCTATTTTCCATGTAAAGTAAACATATATTGAAGTAGATATCATTTTGTTTGAGAAAAGCTTTTGGTTAGAAAAACCTAAGCCTCAACATGTAAGAAGTGAATGACAATTTTATGACAAAGGGATTGCCCAAATATCAGCATAATTCGTGCACCGATAATCTTCGATGCTCAAGCATATTCCATAATGCAGGACATCACTAGAAATGATTGTCTTGTAATTACTTTGGAATGTTGACGGTATAATAGATATACTTGTGCTCGTATATTTTAAGTAGTATAGTCAATACCGGAAGTTTCAATATATAAATAATTAACTCAGATTTAATTTTGTCCACAAAAAAGTATATTAGTAGTCTCATGGTTCTTATTATTTTAGGAACTACGAGGGTGTTTGGATAGAGTTGTTTTTCCTCCCTAGTTCTTTTTGTTGCTGAACCAGGGGTGGGAAAATTTTAAAACGTGTTTGTTAGAACGCAAAACCGAACTGATTTTTAGGCATTAAAGGAGGAAAAAATAAGGAAAACATTGCCCAAAAAGTGGGACCCCACGAAGATCAAACATGGTTCAAGGGTCCCGCTTGAACATGCAGCGCTGACCCAGCTAGCCCTGTTGCCAAAAAACACCCTAAAAGGAAAACTTTTAGGGCCTGTTTGGAAAGCCGTAGAACACGGCCAGCGGAGGTCAGTTCAGCACTGACCTCATATTTGGGTGTTTGGTAACTCTGTGGACCCCACTTTTAAGTTCACTTTTCTTCTGATTTTTCTCTTAAAACGAGTTCGATGTTGTCTTTTGTAAAACTCGTTACAACATCGAACTCGCAAGAAATGAGCTCTTCTCTACTACCCAAAAGACAAAAAAGAAGGTAGATTCCGGCGTCTCTTCCGGCGACTTTTCCGGCGTTTTTCTCCTTCGGCGGTAGTCTTCTTCTTCTCTTCCGGCGGTGGGCTTGCCTCCTTCTTCTTGAAATTTCTTGGGGGTTTGGGGTTTGGAGCCACCGCCGCCGCCGCTTCCTCCTCCTCCTCCTCCTCCTCTTCCTCTTCTTCTTCTTCTTCTTCTTGAAATTTCTTGGGGGTTTGGAGCCCAAACCCAAAAATTTCTTTGGGGATTTAGAGCCACCGCCGCCGCCGCCGCCGCTTCCTCCTCCTCTTCTTCTTCTTCTTCTCGGTTTGGATCCTTGCTGTGTATGGAAACGTGGGTTGGGGTTGAATTTTTCTGCACTTTTTTTTTTTTTTGTGTTTTGAAAGAACCAAACAACACAAAAATAAGAACTAGTTCAAGGTTGTGAACAACCTAGTTCAATCCCAGTTCTGAACTAGTTTAGGACTGAACTAGACCTTAAAAAGATGAGGTTCCCAAACAGCCCCTTAGACTCAAAGCATAAGATGAAACTACATCAATCAGCAGAAACTATATAAGACAATAAAAAAATCATGCATGAATGTCAATATACATGAACATATAGATGATATTATACACTTGAAACGTGTGCCTCAAGCAACACTGACATTGAGACCACAGTGGCACTTGCTAGTATTGCCCACGCCACCATCACCTACTAATGAAAGATGTAGCACCAAGACCGTTCATAATGAGTGCAACATTCAATTCCATACTCATGCCTGATACATACATTGTGCCCAAGCTATGCTCATGCCACAAAAGAGCCTTTCTCATGTCTTAGTGCAGGCAAGACAATGCAGAAGAATCACAACAATCACCATACACGGATGTAATTTTGAATGCAAGTTAGAAGAAAAAAAAAGGTTGAGAAAAAAACATATACTAGAATCATCCTTCACCCAGTGCATATGAACTGAAAGTAGGAAATTAAGAGCAAATCTTTGAGCGGTTTAAATGGGAAGGTGGAAGATTCTAAAGCAAGAAAAAATCAGAAAAGAATTAAAACTCTGTTATAGGGAGAGAATAAGAACATAACCTCCGCAAGAAAATATGGCAGGTAGAAGTAGAACTTTTGCTTATTATATCATTCTTTAGTACTAAGTAATAACCATTGCCATGGTTAGAAATCAAATTTAAAAAAAAAACAGCGAAGTTGAGAAACAGAGTATTCTCAGTCTGCTGATTGTGCTGTGTATAATACAAGTACGCCTTTTTGAGGATAAAAGCGAATTTCTCACATTCAGAGCTTGGGCAAATATTGAGACCTATATAATTTGGCAAACCACTTTATGGGTTTGAAGGGCCAAATTAGGAATGAAGAACAGACATAACCAGTGGAACCACACATCACAAGCCCACTAGCCTAAGACAAATTAACCTAAGTAACCTCTTGTACAGTTGAGACACCAATGCTTAGCCAGCCATCCAAGAGAGTCAGAAATCAGACATTGCACTTGTCCAAACTTGGTACCATTACAAAATCATAATACATGATCTTTCGGAGAAGGAATTAATATTCCAGATTTGACCCAAAAACCCTAGGTTAGCATGCAACAAAGTGAACTCCAACAAAGTGGGTACCAAGAAAATTCAACAGAACAGAAAACCCCCAATAATAGGGTGATGCTAATGATTCAGAAACAACAACATAAAAGCAGTAATAAATACACCTAAACGACACTAAAAATAAAAGAAAAGAAACACCCATGTTAAAGGAGAAGAATATGGGAACAAGCTCCAAAAGATCTCACCTCGCATTGCTCCCATTGGTATGAAACGAATCAGGCTTTGATCCAAGTTTCATAAACTTCATCTTGAAAAGGGAAAGATCTGGCTTCTCCTCGTCTCCTCTGCGATTACAAAATATTCACACCCCACTTCTCAATTAATCACCAAAACAGCTACAAGACCTTCACCAGCGCACATCTCCCTCAACAACCAAACATACCTGAAACCAAAAGGTATGGGGACAGGATTGGACTTGTGAAAGACTGCAAGTGACCAACTTTCTGGATTTTAAGGGATGGTAGAACGGATCAAAGGGAAGAATTTGCGCTATGGGGTAGGACCGAATCTTTAATGGGGGTGAGTCTGTAAATTGCTTTAGGAGGGGCTTCCCTTGAATGGCAAGACACCCAAAGAAGATGTTGTTCCCTCGGTCGGTGGCAGAGCCCACAGACCCTCAACACTAAACTATTCCCAACCAAGAGACACCCACCACCACAAAACAGACACCATGTGTCCTTTTCTTCAACCAAAAGATACACCACCACCACCAGTACTTCTCTACTGATCTACAAAGTTTCAAGTCCTAAACCCTAGAATCCAAATTCCTTCTAGTTTATCTTTCACTGTTGCTCCTCTTCAAGGACCTGCAATGGAGAACAGCATCCCGGTATGAGTTTATAAAACTACTAAAAGGGTACACAACAAGCATCTCTCTCTATTTTAGGAAAAAAAGAAGATCAGAAACCAAGTTAAATTAATGACCAAAAATTCATAGTAGCAACAAAATCATCTCTGGGAAAAATGCAAAAAACCCATCAAAATCAAACTCGGATGAAACAGAATCCACCTAAAAAATGAAGCCAAAGACTACCCATAATGTCAAATCAACAGAAAACCAAAAAACCCAACTTAAAAAAGGTACTCATGATCAATTCAATGAACAGCGAGCACAAATAGACTCCAAAAATCATTCCCTGTATCATCTCAAACAAGAAGTTATTCTAAAAACCCAACAAAACCCCAGTCCCAAAAAACGACCTCAAATCAACAAAACCATCTTAATTACCAACTCTTGTTAAAAAAACTAAAGAAACCCAGCTCAAATGAAGAAAATCCAACCAAACCCATAACCAGAAAACAAGCTAAAAACACCATACAATCTCAAAAACAAACAAACCCCACAAAAAAAATAATAAACAAAACCATCTTAATTACCAAGAACTCTTGTTAAAAAACAAAAAAAAACCCAGATCAAATGAAGAAAAGCCAACCAAACCCATACCCAGAAAACAAGCTAAAAACACCATAAAATCTCAAAAAGGGATAAACAAACCCCACAAACAAAGAAAAAGAAAGAAAGAAAACACAGAAATCCAAGCTCCAACCCAAAATGGTGTCCAGCACCCACCTGAACTTCACTTCTGTCCCAGTGTTCTTTCCTCACTCTAGTAAGTGCTAAAGAATCAACAGCAGTGCGCATAATAACACCGTACGCTATGCATGATCATTATATCTGGCAGACAGAAACCACCCATCCAATACCAAAAGGTCCAATACCAAAACCAAAAACCACCCCACAAAAAAGATGAGCTGTTTCTCAGTTGCCCATCCAACCCAACAAAACAAAAACACAAAAAGCCAAGCTGATAATGTTCCTGGTCTCGTTAGAATCAGTGACACCACCACCACTCCCTTTCTCTCACATTTTTCCTTTTTCAAACCCAAAAAAAGTACACAAAGACATCGAAATTCGTTCTCAAAACAAAGAAAACAAATACATATCTCTCTTATCCTTCTCTTCTTTATAGATTCATTTGTAATTTTCTTTTACTTTCTTCAGCTCTCCTCAGAAAAGAGAGAGGCAGACACAGTTCAGTTCACAACAAAGGCCCATTACCCCTCTCTGCACCAGCCAACCTGACACTCCAAACTTTGTTGCTCCCCTTAACGTAGACCCTCTTCATAAAATACCCCTTACTCGCGTCTTAATCTACGAAAACACCCCTACGTACTCGAAAACGACCCATCTCTCTCTCTCGCACTTTCATAATGATAAGGGTATCCAGCTGATATTTTATTTTTCCTTCCATTTACAAAAACAAAAAAGAAAGTTCTCTGCTGATTGATTCGCCTAATGGTGAGAAATTGAGATGGGTATTGAATCTTGACCCATTGCGGGAATAGTTGGTTTAAAATACGGTAAAAATTCGGTCAAACATGTGGAAAACGGCAAAAATAGAACTGTTAGAGTTTAAGACGGTCTTGGACAAAATCATTAGTTCAATAGCTTGATCATAAGTCAAGATTTTCTTCAAGGGTGGGTAAGACTACTTGTTTGGAGGGGATAAAATCGTGATTACCGACTGATCTCCCATCCTCCCACAATAAACAATCTCAGGTTAATGGAGGCAATATAAATAATAAAATTAAAGAGATAAATAAAAAACCAACACAATACGTACGTGGTTCGTTGCCAGTCTCTTGCCGACGATTACATTCACGGGATGCCAATCTCTGGCTGATTTTCGCTATCAAATATAATCACTTTAATTACATAATACATTGGATGCTACATATTGCATCTTTTTCTCTCTTGTTTTCCCTTTCCCTCCTCCCTTTTCTTTCTGTAAATTCTTATTTGTATATCCTCTGCACTCCGCCACATGTCGACCCAAGAAGGTCTCTAGGGGTTTGGGGAGTAATCTAATACTTCGCAATATACCGGTCTTGATACATACAAATTAACCATTTTTATGCATCTACATTGTTCTCTGCTGTTATGTTATGGAATTGTGAATTTGGGAGACAAAAACATAGAGGGGAAAAGAGCTTTTGAGGAAAAGAAGGCCTCTTGATTTTTTTGTGCTTTTTTTGAACTAGCTTCGTCGTTGTAATGAGTTTCATAAAAGTTTTAGAGATATAACTTTTTTCTTGCATGAATTAGAAAAAGTGTGGTCCTAAAAAAGTGAGGCCACATGGTTACTAAATACAGACTAGAAGAATTAGATTGAGACTGACCTTGGCTGGTCCCAAATTTTGGCTTCTCAAACAGGGTGGTGAGTTGAGGGTGGCTTTCCAAACAAGGTGGTCTAATTTTTTTAAAATAATGGACTCCTGGCTCTCTGGCACTGCAAACCAACTGTGACAAATGGGCAATTACAATAAAGAGAGTCGAGAGACCGAGTGAGGAACGAAAACAACTAGACAGCGGAGAGATAGAGAGAAAGAGAGAGAGGGCGGCTTTAAATTATGTATGGAGAAGACGTGTACTGAATAATTGAAACATACGGGAATTTAATATTCTTTTTCAAAAATTGTGGTCAAATTCGCGTATTAAACGCCATTACAAGGGAGAATTGCTAACTAGGATCTTAACTGCGGGCGTCACGTGCGTGACTCATCTCAAGTGCTTCTCACTCTTCCTGTGCGCGTGGAAATGTGGAATCGTGGATTTAATTCTGATATCAAGTAATATGCTACATGCCTAACTTTAAATTATCCTATGTGAAGCACATGCACTGATGTACGGTGTAGATCACATTTAATGCTGTCCCTCGACTCTGATCTTCATAAATATACTCAATGACATCGATATTCTCGTACATCCACATATGCTTGTTTGGTGAAATATCATTTCTTAATAATTTGCAGGTTTAATGGTGGTACAGGAACTTATTCAAACATGGCCCCACCAAATTGCTGCAAAGTATAGGAATGGGTGGTTTATCTTAATAAGGTAGCTCGCGAGCTATTCAATATGATCCCTTTTCTTTATGGTCTCACCCTCCCACCATGAAGTAAACCTTTGCTCATACCATGCTGTCAGCGAAGCTGATCACAGCCCGCAAGACGAGCCATGTGGCACACTCTTAGAGGGCTCTGTCCGTATGGATGTTTGGCCAGTCCCTCGGTGGACCTGCAAACCAAAAATCAGCTTGATTAGTGATTTAAAATCTTTGGATCTTTGCACCCAAATAACGCTCAATAATGCTCAATTTCCTACGATTAAAATCAACCCATAAAAATAACTTCAATCGAATGCGTAGAAATCACTGATCAGGTTTATTTTTGGTTCATAGGTCCTCCTAGTGATTGGCCAAACATCCATACGGTCAGAGCCCTCTAAGAGTGTGCCACGTGGCTGTGATCGGCTTCACTCACAGCATGGTGCGAGCGAACATCTCCCTTTGTCCCAGTGGACGAATTGTGGCCACAATTCCCACTGACCAATCTCAAGCTCCCTCCTTATCCTTCAATGTCTCCAAAATTCAACATATATCATATAAAATTACATAGTTTTTATCATTTTCCTCTTCTTGAGGTAATTCCATAATATTTTAAAGCAAAAAACTTGAGGCTTCACCGCACGGGTTTCACTCACCCATTATTAAAACTCATTAATGGGACTCTGAACCCATCTATTCTCAAAGAAAAAAAAATCCCATATTATTTATTTTAAAATTAAAAAAAATTTATTTATTTATATTTAATTAATTTAATTAAGTAATTATTTTTCATCCTATTTCATCTAAATGACCATCATAGAATTGGGTAGCGGTAAGGATCGTGAACATGGCGCACCAACTCATCAACGTAAACCCATACAATATTATGTTGTTCCACTGATAATATGTGCATGCGTTGTGAACAAATGTGAGTCGAACCTAAATGTATTAAAGGAGAAAAGAAAATACAAGAAGACAGGAAGGATGTTGAGATGACCTCCGACCTAAGGAGCAAAAACTACTTACTGCCCCTTAACATAACAGAGTCCCATCTAAAAAACCAAGTCCTCAAAGGAAAGGTCTTTACAATTTTCAAATGCCTTAGACAAGAAAAAGAGTAAAACGAGATCACCAAATTATAGATGGATGCCTCCAGCGGAACCTTGCTCACCTATTGACGGTGCCTCATTCTCCCTTCCATCTACTGAGGACATCTCTTCTTTACTGTGTTGCACCAACACCTCAACTGTGCTCCCTTCGACAGCTGGTGACACGGTCCATCCTTCATTTGCTTCTCCACATGCAGGGCAACGCTTCAAAGGATATGATCCCTCCAATCCAAATCATGGTCGGCACCTCACTCTCAATACCCACGATATGTACACACGTGGAAAGAAGCACGTTGGCCTTCTACATTTGACAGAGTCGGCTATTCCTGCTGAACCAAGGTCGCTAAAATCGGCACTTGCTCACAGTGGTTGGCTCACTGCCATGAATACTGAACTTCAAGCACTTCATCACAATTCAACTTGGACTCTTGTTCCCCGAACAACCCCAATGAATGTTGTTGGATGTCGTTGGGTCTTTAAGACCAAACTTCGGGCTGACGGTGGCCTCGATCGCCTAAAAGCACGACTTGTGGCCAAGGGCTACACTCAAGTCCCGAGTGTCGATTTTTTTGAAACCTTTAGCCCTGTCGTGAAATCGCAAACTATTCGCATCGTGTTAACAATTGCCTTAACTCGATAGTGGCCTATTCGACAACTTGATGTTACCAATGCGTTTCTTCATGGCTTCCTCACTGAGCCTGTATATATGGAGCAGCCTCCCGGCTTTGTGGATAGTCAACATCCGACTTATGTGTGCCGCTTACAAAGAGCTTTATATGGACTTAAACAGGCCCCTCGGACTTGGTTTGATCACTTTAGCTCTTACCTATTTCGACTTGGATTCTTTTCTTGCAGTCATGATTCATCCCTCTTCATCCTTCACTGCTCTCGGGGCACTATCTTGTTGTTATTATACGTTGATGACATTCTCTTAACTAGGAGCGATGCCTCCCTTCTGCATGACTTCATCTCTCACGTCAGTGCTCATTTTGCCATGAAGGATCTTGGAGACTTACACTATTTTTTAGGTATAGAAGCAAAAAATATCTCCTCTGAGTTGTTCTTGTCGCAAACCAAGTACGCCAAAGACATTCTTTCTCGAGCCCAAATGGCTGAAAGTAAGGCGATCTCCACTCCTTTGGCTTCCACATCTATTGCTACATCTTCACCGCCATTCTCAGATCCGACTCTCTATCGGAGTCTTGTTGGGGCTCTTCAGTACTTAACCATTACTAGGCCAGATTTGACTTATGCAGTGAATCTGGTATGTCAATATATGCATGACCCTTCTCTCCACCATATGCAACTCGTCAAGCGCATTTTACGTTATGTCAATGGGACGGTAGATATGGGGCTTCACCTCTAATGCAACAATATGATCGATCTTTACGCTTTCTCAGATGCTGATTGGGCAGGGTGCCCTCTCACCCGATGATCCACAACTGGGTATTGCACTTTTCTCGACTCTAATCTTATCTTTTGGACTGCCAAGAAACAGCCTACAGTTGCCCGATCCAGTGCAGAGGCGGAATATCGGGCTATGGCGGCTACTGCAGCTGAGTTAACATGTTTCTTTTATTCTTCGAGACATTGGTGTTCGTTTATCCCGCCCGGCTACACTTTTTTGCGACAATATTAGTGCCCTATACATGACCATCAACCCGATTTTTCACGCTCGTACCAAACATATCGAGCTTGACTATCATTTCGTCAGAGAAAAAGTGGCTCATGGTACTCTTGTTACGAAGTTTGTTCGCTCTGATGATCAACTTGCTGATATTTTTACAAAGCCCCTCTCCCGTGATCGTTTTTGTGTTCTTCGGATCAAGCTCGGTGTTCATCCCTATTCTCACCTCAACTTGAGGGGGAGTAAAGAGGAAATAAATCAAACATGTCAAAAGCACACCAATCAGGAAACAATTGAGACTTACCATTCAAGGACAGAGAATCAAGAATAGATTGTTTCTATTCTTGTTTATAGACTGTTTATGTTGTTTGTAATTATTTTTATTATTTGTAACCTACCCAATTCTATTTAATAGCAAACTTCTCTTCTTCACTCTCACGATTGAGAGAAAGATCAAATAAGGTTTTTAATATTATGTTGTTCGACTGATAATATGTGCATGCGTTGTGAACAAATGTGAGTCGAACCTAAATGTATTAAAGGAGAAAAGAGAATATAAGAAGACGGGAAGGATGTCGAGATGACCTCCGACCTAAGGAGCAAAAACTACTAACTGTCCCTTAACATAACAGAGTTCCATCTAAAAAACCAAGTCCTCAAAGGAAAGGCCTTTACAATTTTCAAATGCCTTAGACGAGAAAAAGAGTAAAACGAGATCACCAAATTATAGATGGATGCCTCCTTGCTCTCAAAGACCCTATTGTTCCTCTCCTTCCAAAGATCCCACCACCAATAGTACTTCATTTTTTACAATTAAAAACCAGACGATGCTCCCCAAATTTAAATCTCCATTCTGTCTCCCTTAGAGAGTGTTCAATTAAGTTTGCACACGTGATGTTGATTGTACGACTGAAGCCGGGTCGGCGAGTGTTAAGAGTTCAATGTGCTGTAGCGTGAGCTGCGTGACCCTACATGATCTAGTTCGATCAGGACTTATCTTCACCAGACATGTCGCGCTCACATAATAAGCTAAGAGGTCCTACATGTCGAATTTGGGCTTCAGAATCACAATGGAAACAGCTCACAAGCTTGTGGATATATATACTGGTCTTGTTGTTAGCTCCTTGTGTTTGGCCCGTGTGATCTTTGACCCACCAACATGTGGTTTTGCTAGTTGTTGGGTTAGGTTTTTGCCCACATTTATCTATCCAGTACTCCTTTCCATTGAATTATTGTTATTATCTTCACAACTTGTATGAAAAAAAATCCCTAAATTAGTGGGGAAATCCTGCGTGAACATCAAATAACTTAATGTGGGGGGGGACATGAAATCATGGGGACAACCCAACAATATCAGACAAATAAGATCCCATCTGCCTATGATCCGAGATACCCACATGGACTGTTTGTTAGAGATTGAGATCCACCCATAGTTTTTATTTTTTTATTTTTATGAATATGACTTTAACGAAAAAAAAGCTGGAAAAGGCAACACGTTTTGTGTAATTTTAATCAAGCTTTAAAAGGGGCCGTTATAACGGTATAACGGACTAGGGGCGTTACCATTTTTTTCTGTTATAATGGCCGTTATAGTGGATTGTAACGCACAGTGGCAAAAAATGGAAAATTATGGGAATAATGGAAAAAGAACGGCGCTATAATTAAAAATTCAATAAAATTTATACCGAAAAGGGAAAATAATGGAAAAAACGGGCATTTTTTTTTTTCAGAAAATAATTGTTGTTATTTTCGTTATAACGACCATTATAATATAATTACCGCCCGTCATTTTCTGAGGAATGAAACGGTACATAACATAACGGGGGAGGTCTGAATCCGTTATAACAGCCGTTTTTTAAACCATGATTTTAATCATGCTGTCTAGTGTAGTAGTTGGCCGGGTCCTCTTTTTTTATATTTTTCTTTCTATAAGATTTCATCATGTGATCTTGCACGGAATCCGGGATTTTTTGCCAAACCCGGATCCATGGACCAAAACTAATTGATGAGAATAAGAAACCAAAACCATTAGTAATTTAGGTGAACTAAAATGTATATTGCTTGGTATGCATTAGTGAGATGTTTTTGGCAATTAGGATAATACAGAGCATAGTTCGAAGTCTTGGCCAATCCCGTTTTGGATCGGAATCAAAGTCCACTGATCCGATCCAAAAATGAACAGTCCCGAGATCACTGTTTCCCAAAGAAGTCTCACTTTGTCTCAGACGAGCCCGTTCCAGATCGCCCGATCCAGAACAAGATCGGCCGAGACTTGGAACCATGTCAGTAACTAAGAAATGTACTATTCATGGGATGTTTGTACTTTCAATTTACTTGTTAGAGGGTAAACTAGAAAGATTTTATGAATTTTATTGAAAAATGGACAAAAGTGAGAAATGAAAAACCTTCAAGATAGAAATGAAGATTGAACATGGAGAGCTCAAACAAAATGAAACCGAATTGAAGAAGATCATAACCTCAGATTTCCGAATAAAAACCAAAATATTGAGTGGAAATTTTATTTAAAAAAGCTCAAAGAGTGCTGCTCTTGTTATGATTCTTGCATGAAATAACTATTTTGTGGTGATTCTTTACAGCATTAAAAGTTTGTGGTCCAAAGGCCTGGAGTCAGTTCTGCTTTTGCTTTTCTCAAGTGGCAAAGTACCAATCGAAATCATGGTGAGACTTTTAAGCTCTACCAGAGAAAACAACCCACATGGGGAGCTCCACAATACAGAGAGAGAGAGAGAGAGAGAGAGAGAGAGAGGATGGAGAGGGTTCACAGGCTTTAAGGGGTGTGGCATCATTTGTCTGTATGGATACTACTCATGCTTTAATAATATGTGAAGAGGTTGAAAGGCACGCCATGCATGAAGTGCATCCCCCATACTGACCATGCTGATTGTGATGCCCACATTGTGTTCGAAAACAACAAACTCTGCCACAGTCCATCACGTACGCACGCTTTCCTTTGAAGGAGTCATGAAGGTGCCTGGCCGTATCACATATTCAAGTCCAATGAAAAAGAAAAATTGCATAAAATATTTAGTATGAAAATGATTTTATTATTTATTTTCATATTTTTTTATATAACATACAGATACCCGAGTTATAGTTGATCGGAGAACCGGATATTTATTGGTTTCGGTTCTGGAAATTAACACTTATTTAGGAACCAAAACATTTGTACCCGAACATAATAGGTTCCGGTTTTGGGTAGATCGATACCCAAACCAGAACGACCCGTTGACACCCTTACTAATACCTGGACCGAACCAGAATCAAAATTAATAAGACCCAAAACTGACATATAGTAATGCTAAAGTGTCAAATTTTTGCTAAACTTTATTATGAAAATCATTTTACATAACACGTTTTAATCACATTTTTTATGCAACAAATGTGTACCTAATATCCAATGGGAGAACTAGATATTTATCGGTTTTGGTTTGGATCCATTTGTCTTGGTGCCAGACCTAGAACCAATAAAAATTGGAACTATCGTATCTAATAAGTTCTAGTTTGGTAACCGAACCAGAACCAACTCGTTGACATCCCTACTTAGGCTGCGTTTAGGATTGCAGAAAGAAATCTAAAACTTAGCTTATTTTTTGGATTTTTGTGCTTTGAAATAGGTCAAAACAACCATTTCTGCATGTAAAGGAGAAGCAGTTCTCTAAAAGTTATTTTTTGCTTTTTGATTTATGCACCCGACATTTCTATTTAGCACATGTTAAAATTTAAACTTAAGTAAAACTTTCATAGTACCTGAAATACCCCTCTATTCATTAAAGAACAACCGTAAATGACTACTAAACTTGTTATAAAACTTCTAAAACGCCTAATAAAACTCAAATTCTAAGGTTAAAAATCAACCACGAAAATGACTCCAACACAATGCTTAAAAATGGCTAATCAGGCTAATTTTGGGTCTGTTTGCCCAACTAAGGTTGGGCCAAATATCCATACGGTTAGAAATCTCTAAGAATATGCCGCGTAGCCCATATTGTGGCCAGTCATCAAAGTCCTACCCATGTCATAGTCAACCTTCACCACAGGTATAAGCATTAACACACAGTCAAAAAATACTTCATCTGACCTACTCAAGGATTCATAACACTCCTATTGGGTTGTTCTAAGTATTCTTTTCTTTCGAATGGCGGGTGGTGCCAGATGGGTCGGAATGATATTTGATGAGTCAAACTTGGCTGGCCACCGATGGTCAGCAAAATGATCCACATGGCATATTCTCAGAGGACATTGGCCGTATGGATGTTTGGCCAATCCCTAGGTGGACCTACAAACAAAAAATCAGCCTGGTTAGTGAATTCAAACCTATAGATCCTTGTACCTCAAATAATGATGTTCAAATTGCCACTGTTAAAATCAACCCATGAAAATGACTATAATCCAATGCTTAGAACTCACTAATCAGGTTGGTTTTTGGTTTGGAGGTCCACCTAGGAATTTGCCAAACATCGGTATAGTCAATGTCCTCTAAATTTTTTCCGCGTGGCTCATATTGTGGGTTGTAGTCAGCAGTCATATTTGATATCTTATCACCTAGACTGGGATTGGTAGTTTCTAACCATTTGATTTGAATCTTTTTCATGGGTTGATTTTAAACAGTGAGATTCAAGAATTATTTTGGGTACTCAAATCTAATGCCTAGAAAACACCAATCAGACTGATTTTTAGTATGCAAGTCCACTTAGGGGTGTTTAAAATATCCATACGGTCATAGATCTCTAAGAGTGGGCCACGTGACATTTTTAGGTGCGGCCTGGATGCCTGGATCAAAAGACGTCATAGCAAAAAACAATCTCGATGTCACGGATATCGTCCATTTGGCTATGGGTCCACATATGTTTCTTTGAGAAAGGAGAATACAAAGTCATACAATCTCTTATTCCTGAGCATAAGAGGTCTCTTGGACGTGAGATACTAATCTTGTGTTGTTGGGCCTCTGTTAGCCTACTCAATTTTTCATTGAGGAAAAGTGCAATACATGGAAGGATATACTGATATAGGAGGGTGTAGATGAGCCAGGTCCAGCATAGGTCCGAGCCCAAGGACTGGCCGTGAGACGATTTAAAATCAAGCCCTAAACTTCACCTGGGTCTGGCCCATTTACACCTCGTGCGTTTAATTTTAAGGCCCACTAGATATAACTCGAACCTTAAATTCATTTGTTATGAAAATAAAAAGAAAAGAAAATATAAAGAGATGAAAATTGAATGGTTTACCAGTGGACATTGCATGGTGGCGGTAGCGCACAACGACAATTTCACAAAGGCCCGTGCACGGCAGCGGTTGCGCGCACAGAGAGATACGAGAGATTGAGATGCGGAGGTCAATTGAGAGTTAAGAGAGAGAGAGAGAGAGTTAAAAGGAAAAAATGGCCGTTATTTTATCAGCGTCAAAACGTTTCTTAACATAACGGATTTGGGGCGTTGCCGTCTATTAAAACCGTTTAAACGGACGTTATTTTAAACCATGCTTAAAGGTTTTGGATGGGATAAGTTTTTATCCAGTAGATCCAGTGGATTTGACCCATCTTCCACACCCAATTAATAATGGATCAGGACTAGATCTCCCATTTTGGTAACTTTCTTCATTAAAAGATATGAAAATTCAACAAGTCGTATCACCATGGTAGTACGCCTTGACCCGTAAGAACACAGACTAGCTTATATAATGGGTATTACCTTTAAGAGTTCTGGGTCGTAGCTGACCCGATCGTTACCTACCAAATTTGAACACTCTCCCCCTACACAGACTAGAATACAAACAAGTTCTAAGAAGTTTCATGGCTGAAAAGTTCAGCCAGCTACCATGGACAGATGAGAACTTGTGCGCGTGGGTTGGACAGCTTTGGTTCATTTGTTTTTTGTTCAAGGCTAAGGTCGGTTACTAGTCGTACCTTCCTTTAGAATCCCTGCTGTTTAGGGGATGAAATCGATCAGATCTAGGTAAATTACCATCTGTAGAACATTTTGACCCAATAACGCTGAGGGGCAAAAACGAAAAAAAAAACAGAAATAACCAAAAGTAACGGAAAATAATAGAAATAACGGCCATTTTTTTCTCAAATTTTTCCAGAAAATAACGGTTGTTATTTTCGTTATAATGAAAATAACAGTCGTTATTTTCTGGGCGTTTAACGGTACGTAACATAACAGGGTAACAAGGGAGGTCCGAATCTGTTATAACGGCCATTTTTTAAACCTTGCTCAGAACATTTCCCATGCTGCATTTTTGCCACTCTCAGAATTGCTAACTAAGGTCAGATCTATAACATGTGATTAGAATCCAAACCATGATCCATATGTAAAGATCAAGATTTGATTGGCGGATTCAATTGATTCAAGTCAGGCTACTTGGATAATTATCGGACCCATTTAAATTTGGATTCTATCTTAAGGATCCAAACCCATCTACATTTGTTTTATGTTTTAGTGTTTGGTAAATTAAGTTATCAGATCTAAAAGCTTAAAGTGCTTAAGATCTAGTAACTTAATGACTTATGTCTAAATTAGGTTATTTGGTGAAGGTTTTAAGTCTTAAAATTAAGGGTATTGTGGGTATTTTGAAATATTTATTAGGAAACTTTTGTAAATTTTTAAAAGAGAAAGCTTTGAAAAAAGGGGGCATTATTGGTATTAAAAAAGAATCTAAGAATCATTTTTAAAGATTCATTCACTTACAGCAATAAATGAAGACTTGGTCGCTTTTTTTACTTTTCACTTTTTTTTTTGGAATTTGGTGATAAGTGCTGAAACTCAAAATCACTTAATTCCACTTCAATCAAACTTAAGGTCTGAAAAAATGTTTTACCAAACGCCACCGATTGAGGTAAATTATGATCTTTCGAACATTTTGGCCCAAATCCGGATGTGGATCTAAGTTAGATCTATAACATGTAATCAGAATCCAAACCATGATCCATATGTAGAGATCCAGATATAGATATATGAGGCGGATCCATTACCTAGTCAGGCCACGGTTTTTATTTTTTATTTTTTTGAAAGCCAAATATGATAGCATCACCCAAAAAAGAAAACACCAACCAACAAAACCGGTCGGTCCGTGAGAACGATGAGTCTCAAATCCCTATCCAAGGACTTGGAGAGCCACTCTGAAAGAAGGACCTCCACACAGTGGACGAATCTAGTTTTTTTTGCCATGAGGGCAGGAGTATGTGCCACCATATTAGTTACACGATTCGAATAACAAAAACATTTAAAATTATTTTTGCGACATCTAAGATCTGGGCACAATCACCCGAAGCATACCAACTGAAAAAAAAAAGGATCCCTTCTTAAGCACCTCGACGAGATCTTTTGCGTCAGATTCCACCACTCAAGTCATGCTACTTGGATTCATATCTGACCCCATTTACATTTGGATTATATCTTAAGGATCCAAACCCATAAAAAATTAGGGTCCAGATCAGGTCGGATCTCGGGCCCCATTTCATGCCCTAAATTGGTGGGAACTACTTTATAAAAAATAATGGGAACATGTGTACCCCATCTTAATGTAATACTTTAATTTAATGAAAAGGACGACTAATTAAACGGTAGACTTCTGGGGTCCGTCAAGTAAACAGAGATTGTGACCCAAGCCTCGCCCTAATCCATCCCTCTCTCTCTATATATTAATGACGGTGGTTACTTACAACTGGCTCTCCCAGGACTAATCCATAGTTTGTGCCGACTACTTAATACAAGTAAACACACTAGAAACCTCTAACCAACAACAAGATATACTTGAAGAATCTGGATCGTTGATTAATTCACAATGGCACCTCCTTGGTGGGGTATATAGATAAGTGATGAGTTGGAGGACACGTGTTAATGATGATATTCAATTAGAAGACTTAGAAAACTGTTAGGTCCAGTGATCACAGAAAAGTCTTCTAGAAAATTCTCTGAGTGAAGGCGAGGAATCTTCCAAGTTCTTAATGAATCCTTTCTTTGCGGTGTGAAATGCCAACTAGACTCTTAGCAATTCCACGCGGATGTCGTTAGATCCACCGCACCTAGCAATTGACTTTCACAATGATTGTATCATTACATTAAGGATAAATACCCTAAAAATCCGCCACTTGGCATACAGGCCCGTCTTATACAAGTTGGGGCCTAAGGCAAAAACTCTATATAAAGCCTTTTTATATTTAATATATTAATATATATATATATATATATATATATATGGGTCAGGATCAGCGGACACACATTTGCACACTTTTCACACACAAAAAAAAATCGGCGGATAATATATACATTAAAAGTTTTGGAATGGGATGATTTTTGGTGAGAATGGTCTCTATTGTGAGGAGATCACCCTCACAAATATTCAAATTATTCTGATATTCGTAGCATGGTTTACAAGTTGAAGAATTATGGACCGTCTATTTTTTTACCATTAACTTAAAACCCACATTTGATGGTGGTTAGAAATTTCAGAGTGGGGAGTTTTTGTAGGGGTGATCTATAGGGTGAGGAGATCATCCTCACCAAAAATCAGCCATTGATTTATCTTCCATGTGGGTACACCAAAATTGGTGTGAAATTATGTGTGAAAATGTGTCCTCTTTGCCTATATATATATATATGGTATTGATTAAAACTTTAACACCCTGTATAATAATTAATATTTATTTAACAACTATTCTTGATAATAAAAAAGTACGAAAAAAATTTAGATGCAGAGGACTCATATTGCAGTTCGAGCAGAGGATTCTTGTGGCCCTACATCATTTTTTTGGGCCCAACAACTGCGTGGATATTTAGCCTAACTATTGGTGGATAAAAGCTTTAAAAATCAGATTGATTGATGATTTCTAGCCATTGGATTTACTACCGAAAAAACATGCTTGAATCCAATGGCTAGAATCAATCCTTATTAAAAGTAGTAAAATCTACGGCTAGAGATAACCAATAAGATTGATTTTTGGTTTGTATATCCAACAAGGGGTGGGGTAAACATCTATGTGGTTAGTGGGCCCGAAAAAAATGTACTATGTATGCTTGAGAAGACCGCCTTAATGGCCTTATGGTAGAGACAGTCGTGCTGGCACATTCTTTTGGGATAGTGATCATGTCTTTGCAGTATAAGAGCAGAGTACTATACCCATGATCTGGTGCAACTACTAGAGATTATATTATATGCCGACCAACTTAATGAGGACCAACTTAATGAGGCGGCCACGTTGTTTCATGAGAAACGTTTGAATTTGAAACATACAGATCACCAATCAAGCTGATTGTTGGTGTATAGATTAGTCTAAATAGTGGGCCAATCATTAATGGTTCAGCGGCCGAAAGAGTATGCCAGGTGTTGTGTTTTTATGCTGTCCACAACTCCAAAGGAAAAATCTGCATAGACTAAATTCTCCCCCCTCTCACACGCAAAGGGCATCCCCTTACTTTCACCAACCCTGATTAAACTTAGAGACAGATTAAGTACTTAATTTAGTAATTTAGCTAACTAAAAGTATTGGGCTTGGGGGACCCCCATTTTGGCGTACCCACATAGAAGATGAATCAATGGCTGAAATTTCTAACCCTATCAAATGTGGTTTTCAAGTTAAACGGTAAAAATCAACGGTCCATAATTCTTCAGCTTCTAAACCAGTCTATCAATATCAGAATGATTTGAATTTTTGTGAGAATGATCTCCTCACCACAGTGATCATCCTCACCAAAAATCAGCCATTGATTCATCTTCTACGTGGGTACACCAAAATGGGTGTCAAAAATGGGGGTCCACCGAGCCCGACCCAAAGTAGAATATTAACCAAATGACAAGTAAGGCCACTTGTCATCTACCGCTCCACGACTTTGAGAGGAAACGTTTTTCAGTTTTCACTTGTCCACAGACTCCACACCAACAACCGCCCCACCTCATCATCATCGTCATCAGCGTTGGTAAAATTATGCTAACATGCGCAAGTGTCACGAATCACAAGGGGTTTACAGTTAGACGGTACCGTCACTCTTAACGTGTGCAAAGTGGCCTGGGGCCTGGGCAACACTGCGTGGACTCGCGCCCTCTGCCGTGCTGATCACGCGGTAATGCGAAATGATGCGACAGAATTAAAAAAAGTAAACAAAGGGGTGTTGGTTAACCTCTTCAACCTTAAACACGGCGCACGTTAGACTTGGACAACTTAGAAACAGAAATAAAGAATTCACCACTTTCTAATAAAAGAGTTCACAAAGAATGAACGATTCTCTGTACATCAAACAATTTAACATAAAAAATGCAAAAAAAATAAAATAAATCCTTGAGCTCGATCGTCAACAGAATCTACTAATCTTGTTCGTAGAGAAGAGTTCATCGTCTAGGCCGGAATCAGCAGACGTGGCTTCTTCATCGGTAGAGGGCTCTCCACTTCCTCATCCCCGGAAATCTGACAATTCCGGACACCATCAACGCCAAGACCCGGCCAGAATTCAGGCAAAGCCGGTAAATTCAAGTCGAAATCTCGGTGGCTTAGACTCGAACCCACGCCATCAGATGTGGTAACACCGCTACTTCCACCGTCATAGTGACAGCGCTTGTGTCCACCCAAGGCTTGTCCGGATGGAAAAGATTTGTGGCAAACAGAGCACTCGTGGGTCCTACCACCTGGATTGACGGTTGTGCTGTTAGTTGTTGTTGTGGTGATGGTGGTAGTTGTGGAATGATCCTCGGATGCTCCAGCGAGTTTTCGGTGACTCGCCTTGTGTCCACCTAGGGCTTGGTAAGACGCGAAGGCTTTGTTGCAGACAGTACACTTGTAGTTGAGCTTCAGCGTCGGTGGTGGAGGAGGGGAATAATTCCGTTGTGAAACAAAGGTTCCAGTTCCACCAGCAGTGGCACCGCCACGAGCGAGCATAACAAGACAGAGAGCCAGATACTCTTCTTCTGTGGGAGTGGGAGGGTTCTCGAGACGGTGACGCTTGGAGCGCTTCCGCTTCATCCACGGTTCAAGATAGTGGAGTTCGACGTCGTCGTAGGGAAAGGAAGGAGTGGCTGTGGAGGGGGAATTCAGAGCTTCGAGAGCCATGTGATCTGGCAGATGGAAGATCGAGCTGAGATGAACGGATGAGAGAGTCAGAGAGAAGGAGAGAGAAAGAGGGAAAGAGGTGGTTGCCTTGCTGCTGTGTTTGTTGAGTGTGAGAGTGTGGGAGTTGGGGGATATTATATAAGGAGGTTATGAGTTGGGGAAGTTGCGTGAGAAGTGGGAAGGTTTAAATAAAAGAGGAAGAGTGAAGTCGGTCAAACATAAGTGGAGTGGTGGAAGGGGGTGACTGAAGACTGTTTCTTAAGTCAAAAAGTCCAACCAAACGCGCTCTAACCCACGCAGCCAAACAGTTCTAGAACCGTCGGGCGAGTACGATCCGGATCCAATTGGATCTGTTGGAAAAGTATATGAGTAATGGGGTCACTTTGAACATAAATAAAAGTAAGACCCACTTACTTTTTTAAGTAGATCCATATTAATGAAAAATTAGCCTAAACTACCCTACTAGCAATTTGGTGAGGATGGTCTCTATGATGAGAAGATCATCATCACAAAAATTTAAATCATTCCGATATTCATAACCTGGTTTATGAGTTGAAGAATTATGGACCGTCTATTTGATGGGGTTAGAAATTTTAGAATGGGCTGATTTTTTTGTAGGGGTGATTTATACGCCTCACCAAAAATCAGCCATTGATTCATCTTCCATGTGAATACGCCAAAATTGTTGTCAAAATTTTTGTCCCCTAAGCCTATAACCCATACATATAAAAGAAAAAAACTAGGTTTCAGATGATCCATGGATTCACACCATGGTTCGAAGTCTCGGGCGATCCCGAGTTGGATCGGGCGATCCAGACCGGGATCGGAGGCATCCGAGGCAAAAATCCAATGTTTGTCTCGAATCGCACTGGATCGTCCGATCCAACTCTCTGGATCGGTTGGATCGCCCTTTGGATCGGTTGGATCGCCCGATCCAAACGAGTTACACCGATCCAACTCGGCGAGTTGAACCAGCGGCGATGATGTTATCAAAACTTGATTTTTTTTTCTTTTTTTTTCATCTTTTCACTCGTTTTCCTCCCCCAGCCTTCTTAGAACCTAAAAATAACTTGAAAATGATATATCAACCTTCGAAACACATAGATCCATGGAGATCAAAGGTCTTGGTTCAAATTTCTTCGAGTTGGGTTGAAAATCCGGTGAGTTTTGGGAGAAATCCGGTGAGTTTTTGGGGAAACACATAGATCTAGATTCTTGTGATTTTTTCTGATTTTTCTACAATTTTTTTGAATTTTTTCTACAATTTTTTGCATTTTTTGGGATTTTTTTTTCTCGTCTCAGGATCACAGTGGATCGGACCGATCCAACCGATCCAGGCGATCCAACTCGGGATCGGAGGGGTCCGATCCAACGGCCGATCCCGAGACTTTCATCCATGATTCACACCCCACACATGGATGAAAGTCTTAGCATTGGAGGTCAGTTCGATCCAGAACAGGATTGGCCCATCTCGCCTGAGACAAAAGAAGACTCCTTTGTAAAATAGTGATTCAGGATGAGACAGAGCCTGGTTTGGATCGGATCGGTGGACTCCGTTCCAGATTCGGATCGCCCGATCCAGACTTGGATCCCACGAGACTTTGAACCATAGTACCATACACCCACACCCGCACCCTTCTCCGTACTATTTTACTCGCTTCTTGTACCTTGGGTGAGTAAAACTTCTGTCACAAGATGTTGTGACGGAAGCCGGTCACAGCACTCAATACGAGCCACGTGGCACACGATTAGAGGACGCTGACCGTATGGATGTTTGGCCAGTACCTCAGTGGACCTACAAACTAAAAATCAGCCTTCTTAGTGATTTACAACCTTTAGATTGTTGCACCCAAATAACGCTCAATAATGCTCAGATTCCTACCGTTAAATTCAACTCATGCAAATAACTTCAACGAATCAGTTAGAAATCACTAATCAAGCTGATGTTTTGTGTACCAGTCTACCGAGGGACTGGCCAAACATCCATACGGTCATCGTCCTTTAATAGTATGCCACGTGGCTCGTACTGAATGCTGTGACCGGCTTCCGTCACAACATCTTGTGACACAAGTTTTACACCTCTTGGGTTCTTCTTTGGTTGGCTCATCTAGAAGAGCGTTGAGTCTCCATGCGAAGTATCCGATTTTGCACACGTGTTTCATGAGGTCAGTACTTTAGACTTCAAAGTAAAGAAAGGATGCTTCGCATTTGAGACTCATTAAACCTATAATAATACGCATCTGTAATTACTTTTGTGGGCCCATCCACCAACAAACAATCCGTCTTGATGGATTATCGTAACCATCCGATAAAAAATAATATGTTTTCAAAACTTTCGTTCTATCTAATAATCCCTCCCCACAAAAAATGCTGCTGATCGAACGGTTCAGATCGATACAAATATGCTCCACCTAAAACATCTAAATTATCTAATATTCCCCATAAAAGAAAATGTAAAGTTACCGAAAACTCCCTATTCTGAAATAGGGTCGAGCCCGTTGACGGATCTAAAATGACAGGGACACAATATAAGACAGGTGGCACACTGTTACAGGACTCTGACAGTACGGATGTTTGTCCTATCCCATGGTGGACCTACAAACCAAAAATCAGCTTGATTAGTGATTATAAGTGTTGCATCTTTGTACCTCAAATACTGCTCAAATTCCCACAGTTGAGATCAGCCCATGAAAATAAGTCCAATCCAAAGCCAATAAATGACTAATCAAGCTGATTTTTGGTTTGTAGGTCCACTATGGGATAGGACAAACATCCGTACTGTCAGAGTCCTGTAACAGTGTGCCACCTGGCTTATTTTGTGTCCCTGTTATTTTACCTGTCATTTTAGCTAAGTCAACGGAGCCCGACCCTCTGAAATATTGCCGGATAAGGACTGGATGAGATTGAATCATCGACTCATCTCCTACTTTTATGGAATTACCAAAAGCCCAACAAAAAGGTCAACAGTTCTCTGTATAGTGAGGGGCATTTTGGTCTATTAAAACTGAGAAAGATCAGAGGCTGCGTGAGTGTATTTTCTTTGTCTTCACGGACGCGTAACCGTCCAGCCTACGGCCTCTACTTTCTCTCTCCTTCTCTTGGTTGGCCACATGGCATTTTCTTTTTGGAATAGAAAGCTTGTCTTGTGCCAGCAACTCATATGAAGCAGTCTTGCTTCTAAGACATGATGACTAATTTTCTTACTTGGATCACAATCACTAACATTTAATTTTGATTGGGTCATAATTAGCAAATTCCCGTTTAAAACACGTCATTTTGAAGAAAATAAAATTTTAAATTTAGGGTTTTAAATTTTTTTAAACAAATCATGAATTAAATTCTTTCTTGTTTTTAAAAAATTCAATAAAAAATTATTTATATTTTATGTCACTTATTTTGTTATAATAAAAGCAAGGTTTAAAGGAGGTCGTTTTAACGGTATAACGGACTGGGGGTGTTACCGTTAAAACGGATTGTAACAGATGGGCAAAAATGGAAAAAAAATATATAATTTAATGAATTTTAACGGAATTTGACAGATTTTAACGGAGAAAAATGGCACTGGAATTTGAATTTCAAATTTTGAAAAATGAAAAAAAAAAAAAATTTACCGAAAAATAACGGATTTAACGGCCATTTTCTTGCACAAAATTTTTCAGATTTTAATGGTAATGCCAATGACAAGGGATCCCTCCCATTGTAATGGACATTGTGTACACCCATAAATATTGGGATCCGATAAGACATCAGATCGTTCCTGGACCCACCCTGATTTGATCTGTTAAGGGCCCAATCCGAACCCATATATGTTTATAGACCTTTTCCGAATATAGTCACGAGAATTTTTTAAAAAATTTAATTTTTTGAATTAATGAATCAATCGCCAATTAATCAGCAAAATCTCCGATTTATCGAAAAACTCAACGATTAATTGGCTGAGATCTTTTTTTTTTTCTCTTTCTTATTTCGATTTTACCCATTTATGAGTTACGACTTATTACTATGGAATTATAGATGCGTTTTTCATCATATAAATGCGTTTTGTTAAAAAATAACATTTCTAACTAGAAATATGATATGTATATTTTTATATTTCTGTCAATTTTTTTTATTTTTATCGAATTCATCCAAATTTTTTCAACTTAACACCTTGTCAATTTATTGTCCAATCCCAACTTTGTGACTATGTTTGCAAATAGATAAGATATCTTTATCTTTCATTCTTTTCTTTTCTTTTTCCGGCCACCTTTCGTCAAACATATTTTACCGACCTAAAGCATCCTCGTAGAAACTTTTTCCCATGATTAGGAGAATTTTGATGTTCCGCGAAATCATCAAACAAAATATCTACTTTTTGATTTGGTGAAAGCATGGTTTTAAAAACGGCCGTTTAAACGGTTTTTCAGCACCTTTTTTTTTCATTTTTGCCCCTAGCTGTTTGGATCCGTTTAAACGGATTAAATGGCAACGCTCGCAGTCCGTTTAACGGTTAAAACAGCCTCCTTTAAACCTTGGGTGAAAGTACTTTCATTGATAAAGACACACTACACCAAAAACCTGAAAAAAAAAAAAAAACACACACACACACACACAGGTTTGGGCACAAAACGACGGCCTATATATAGCCACTGTTCCATTTTTTTGATGATTAAGGTCCGTCATTTTTCTATATAAATGATGAGTCCGTCTAGAACTACACCCATTTCTTACACCTGGTGGTGGGGCCCACATGGGGATCATGTTGGACAATCCAACTGCACAAAGATTTTTTCATGGTATGGTTCATGGTTTTAAAAACAGCCGTTTAAACGGTAACGTCCCAAGCTCATTTCCGTTTAAACCTGTTTTATCGGTTTTGAAAAAAACGGCCGTTTTTTTTTGTTTTAACGGCCGTTAAAATCGTTTAAACAGCCGTTTAATTTCAAAAAAATTTGTGAAAAAAACGGCCGTTAAAACCTTTTAATTCTGTTTTTTTTTTTAATTTTCAAATTTCAAAATTCAAAATTTGAATTTCAGCGCCACTTTTTCCGTTTTTTTCCGTTAAAATCGTTAAAACCGTTAAAATCCGTTTAATTCCGTTTTTTACCATTTTTTTTTCCATTTTTGCCCCTGAGCGTTTCAATCGGTTTTAACGGCCGTTTAAACGGTTTAAACCGTAACGCCCCCAGTCCGTTTAACCGTTAAAACGGCCTCCTTTAAACCTTGGTATGGTTACCCTCACAAAAAATAGAACAATTCAACATTCCCGACCTCGTGAAAAATATACTTTAATTTGAAAAATCCAGACCTTCTAATTAAACCATTATTTTGGGTCAATTTTTTAAATGGTTGGCAATGTCGAAATGAACCGAATTTTGGTGGATGATCATCCTGGCAAGAATAGCTCAATGTATGGTTGGATTGTCCAACATGATCTCTATGTGGGTCCCACATCTGGGTGTAAGAACTGGATTTAAGAAATGAGTGTAGCTCTAAACAGACTCCTAAATGATTATTAGTAATTTTTGCAAATATTCAACAAATAAACTCCTCAATATTCACGCAAAATAGAAACGACGAACAAGAGCCGTCGTTTTGTCTGCAACCTGTTCAGAAACCCTCTTCCGTCTTCTCTTCATGCCCTCTTTCTCTTTCCCTCTTTTTCCCCTCTTCCTCCTTCCCTCTGTGGCCCATCTACCATAAATCGAGGTAAGAACCTGTAGGGTAACTTCAAGATCTTGAGAAATATGAAATGCACAGGATCTTGTGGTAATTTTGCCACTGAATAAGGTATTTTGTTTGTAAAATTGCTTGTCTTTGTTTTTTATTATGGTTAGGCCATTTTTCACTCTTTTTTCTCCTGGAAGCAGCAACAACCACAGACCTTTTACATGTGATTTGTAGAAATTATTCCTTGGCATGAAGTCAAATATTATGCTGAACCACAAACCTTTGAAATTATTAATTGATTTGATATTTTATCCCCGGATTCATTCTGTGCACATTGAATCATCCAGATGGTCTACCAATTACACAGAGCACACACAGGATCTTGGATCCAGTTGGTCCCCCACTTATACCCCTCTTATCGACTTCAACAAAGAATGGCCGGCCAAGATCTTATCCCCCAAATGGATTGTGGATCTCAGTTGTTCACACCCAATTTTGGCAAATGCTTTGTCCCAGAGTGCCGTGGGCATGAGCCACCCACTAGTCTATATGGTAAGAGTAAGGGAGTTCAGTTGTCTCTCCCTCTTATAAGCTTCAATAAAGAAGGGCTGAGATCTTATCTCCCAACTGGACGGTGGATCTCAGCAACTCATACTTGATTTTTACAAATGCTTTGTCAGAGAGTGCCGTGGGCACGGGCCACACCCAGTAGTTCTATATAAGAAAGGATTCATTCGGCTTCCAAGATAAGGAGAACCATTCAAATCTTTTCTTTGATTTATTATGGTATCAGAGCTCCAGTAACACTTTAGGTCTAATCCATATTTTTCTTTTCTTCTTGGCTTTCGGTGGCCGATTCATCTAAATTAAGTTTCGTATTCAGTCAATGGATCGACCAATGATCTTTTCCTTGTCCACCACTCAAACAATCCCAAGGGGTCAGCTGCCCCCCTTGCCTTGTGGGATTTTTAGCAAGGAAAAAATCAAAGATTTTTAATAAGTTTTTAAAGTTGAGGGGGGCGCAGCTGCCCCCCCTCGCCCTTTCCTGGTTCTGCTACCTAGGGGTCAATTGATGGGCTTTTAGTTGCCTCCTTTCTGTGTAAAGGTAATTCTATCAATTAAAAATGTCATCAGTAGTTATTGACATTATCGGTTGACTGTGGCTTACCGCCTTGCCTACCCACGAACAAAATATTGGCTCCACCACTAGACACAAGTTCCTTAGCTTCTGACTCTTACTCCACGTACGGTTCACCGTCTTAGTTGGTGTTGGACACTTTTAACGTCTATTTTAAGCCAAGTAAGCGGATTAGTGGTTAGTAGTAAGTGGGTGAAGGTCAGAACCACTTTACGTGTGACCTTATAAAAAACCCTAGCAGCTAGTAACAACGTATGTAGCCTATATGTGACTTTTTATCCTTCTCTTTTGTTAGGCACCTACAAGCGTCGACATTTCGGTTCCAGGACCTCTACGTCTCTTGTAAAGCTTGGTGGATTCAGTCACTAGTCTTCCTCTTTTTCTTCCTTAGCTGTTAAGAAAAATGAAGGGCTCTTAATCAGGTGGCTAAGGTATGCTTCGAACATGGTCAATTTCGTGCAGTGAGGCTTCCAATTTGTGGATAGCCACATTGTGTCCCATCACCTATCATGTGGATCTTCTTACACGTATTGTAATAGTCAGATGTTGTGATGCAGAGGATCTTAAAGTGGTGACATACTTTTTAGTCGTACTATTTCATATCTCTTTGCACTGTTCACATCATCTTTCGGACTCCTTGATTGTATGGATGTTTGACCTTAATTCGAAGTCTCTGGCGGCGATCTCGTTTTAGATCGACCGACCAATGTGGAACGGGGTCGGCAGGCATTGCTACATCCGATCAGGGGTTGTCTCATCCGAGATGTACTGTTTCCTTAAGGGGTTTCTTTTCTAACTTGTTCAGATCCTGCTCACGATTTTGAACACTTTCTTTTTGTAGCAAGGTGCAGATCAAATGACCCAGCACACATGTAAAGTGTACCCTAAACGCCTCGCATGGGATACGCGCTTGGGGAGGTTTGATCCCAAGACCTCTGGTACAAATCAATATATCCATTATTTGGGTTGGGCTCCAGGGACCGGCATTTTTTGACTGCCTCTTGTTACAGGACACAATATGAGCCACGTGGCACACTCTTACAGGACTCTGATCGTATGGATGTTTGGCCAATCGATAGGTGGACTTACAACCCAAACATCAGCTTGATTAGTGATTTCAAACCTTTGGATCTTTGTACCTCAAATACTGCTCAAATTCCTGCAGTTGAGATCAACCCATGAAAACAAGTCCAAACCAACGCTTAGAAATCACTAATCAGCTTGATTTTTGGTTTGTGGGTCCACCTAGGGATTGGCCAACATCCATACAGTCATAGTCCTCAAAGAGTATACCACGTGACTCATATTGTGTCCTGTAACGGGAGCCGGTCAAAAAAGGCCGGTCCCTGGAGCCCGAATTAGCTTTTTTTTTGCATTTTACAAAAGTACTTTTTAAAAGCAAACTTTGTTATTTGAAACAGATGTTCCAACATATCCAACGGCTAGGATTACCAATCAGGTTAATTTTGGTAAAGGGCCCAACATAGGATCAACGGTTCCAAAGAATGTACCAAATTGCATTTTGAGAGGGGCAAACAAAACAACTTGAACATTGAAAAGAAGCGATTATATTCAACATGGCTCTATTTCTAGTCAACATATATTAGATATTGCCGGAAAACAAAAAAAAAAAAAAGATAAAGGGATTGGGCTAAGACTGGACTAGGCCAGAAATCATGAACTATCCAAACAAGACACCACCGGAAAAGACAATGATATCATATACCCAGCGACATTGTAATATCATGAAACATCACTGGCAGCTGTTGGATATGACAATAATAACATCACTCAGTTTTATGACATCATTGCTCTTACATCCATTGGCCGACAATGAGGTGGAATGGTATTATCATGATACCGGGGCTATAAAGGTATTTTTGATCATGTCCATTTTGTGCTTATGTACTAATATGCACATGCATGCACATGCAATGACTTATACATGCCTTTCCCCGGTAGTTGGTAACAAAACTTAAAAGGGTCCGTTATACCTATACATGCCTTTCCCCGGTAGTTGGTAACAAAACTTAAAAGGGCCCGTTATAACGGTATAACGGACTGGGGGCGTTACCGTTTTTTTCATTATAACGAAAATAACGCTCGGGGGCAAAAACGGAAAATAGTGAAAAAAATAGCACTGGAATTCAAATTTTGAAATTTGAATTTCAGATTTCAAAAAATGGAAAATAACGGAAATAATGGCCTTTTTCTCCTCAAAATTCTCCAGAAAATAACAGTTGTTACTTTCCTTATAACGGAAAAATAACAGAAGATAAAGGCCATTATAACAAAAATAGCAGCCATTATTTTCTAACGGTACGTAACATAACGGAGAAGGTTCGAATCCTTTATAACGGCCATTTTTTAAACCACGGTCGGTAATTCTTGAATGTAACACGTTATCTAAATCTTAGAGAACGATCTCATCCTAATCTCTATGTTTGGTTCTCATCCTCTATGTGGTGTTGCAATGGGCCAGGCCCAAAGTTTAAAATATCATTCCATCTCATTGTCTCTATAAGTTGACAAAACAAGACGTCTCAACCGAAACAAAACGAGACGTGACGAGACAATAGAAAAAATAGTATATATCTCATTATAATTAAACTATTTTTAAGGAAAAACGCTACCGGTACCCCACCGTAGACTACAAAAAAAAGTCATGCGATTGAGGCCATTGGCCGTTGGATTCTAGAGATCCATATGGACCGTGTATCTCTTAAATCCAGCAACCGCACAACTTTTTTTACGGTCTATCTTGGGTAACCTACTCTTTTTGTAATACTTAATCAGACGACGAATTTATTTTTTTAGCGTTTTTATGTGTTATAAAAAAAAAACATATATTACATGGAATAAGTATTTTAACCAGGTTTAATACTTAAATCAAAAGGAAGAAGTGGTCATTTATAATTTATATTCTAAGAGTTAAAGGTTTTTTTTTTGTCATTAAAGGTGTGTTTGATTGCACAGAAAATTTTTCTGAGAAAATACATCTGGGAAATGCCTTAAATGGACTGATTGGTTGCAACCGAGAACAAATATTTCAATCATGTAAGAAAATAAAGGTGTATTTTGAGGTGGAAACGAATTCTCACCTATCTTGATGGGAAATGAATTCTAGGCTTATTAGGGAAAATTATCCAGAATTTAAATGATTTGGTAGTAAAAATTGTGCACATTTAAAAGGCTTAGGTTCCGAGGACCCCCTTTTTCTGACCCCTCTCAGGTGTTCCCATGCTCGGCCGTGGATTTCACGAATCCAACGGTGGTTGTCAGTGCCCCAAAAAGTGAGAAAGTGATGCTAGCTAGGTGCTGACAACTACCGTTGAATTCTTGAAATCCACGGCCATGCACACGAATACTAAAAGGGGTCAAAAAAAAAGGTGGTCAGGTCCCCTGAGCCCGACCCTATTTAAAATGGACTTGGCAGGTGGTCTCAAGTCCAGATCAAAATCTACTGAAGAAGCAGATAAATGAGCGGTAAAATAGTCTTCAGATGGTGGTTCAATTTTGCAAGTCCAATGTGTTGGTGGAGCTCGATTCTCAAATGGTGGTCTCAATGTTGCAAGATGGTTCAACCTCTCTAGGAAGGTTCTCCATAGCTCATGCTATGGATCTTTTGGATTCCTGTTTCTTTATTCTCCTCTCTATCTTTTAGTTATGTTTTCCGAGTGAAAAATGCTGCAGCTCATACTATAGTCGGTCATACTCAAATCCTTTTTTATTTCCTGCGCTGTGTGGACTAATGATCTTTCCCCGTGGTTGGAATCGATTGTTTCCCAAGAAGGTACATTCGATCAAGGGTAGAAGTTGGGTTTTGTTTATGCAATTTCTTTCTTTTTCTCTTGATGAAATAGGTTGATTAAAAAATAAAGAAGAAGGGAAAATACAATTTTCCTACCCTAGGCAATCAAACACGCCCTAAAATCTATTAAAGTAGTCACTTATAATTTGTCTTGAAAGATTATAGAGATAAATTTTGTACTATTAAAGTTTCACTAAAGTTTTCAATTCAATATGTGCGTTAATTAAGACAAAACAAGAAGAAGTAACTTTTTAATAAGTTAGAAGCCAAGTGTTTTAGGAGAGTTTGATGTGGACTGAACCACTTATTAGTCTGTTGTAGGGACCCTTCGCTTTCTAGAGTGGAGTGACCATCAGACTCAACCCTTGGAGTTCTCTCAGAAAATGTTGTGATCTCATGCCACCCCCCAAATATTCGACAAATATAATGTTTTGAGATCAGCTGATCAGTTCTTTGAATTTAACAAGATAAACTCATAATCTCATCAAATCAACAAAAAGATCTAAACGAATTAAGTGCGAATCAAACGTATTATTGATGAGTGGATTAAGAGTATTATTTGACAGTGATTTATCCCAAATGATGTTCAAGTTGGATTAAGTCTGAAAGCTATTTAGTGGAGCGGAGAAAGTCAATGAGGGAGCACAGGAACTGATCCTTGGAATATTTTCTTTTTTTAAATTATCTTTTGAGGATATATATATGTATATATATAAGCATTTGATTCGATATGTTCGCCTATCGACCAACCTCCTCTCATTGATATGTTGACCAAATTACCCTCTTTGCTCTCTTTTTTTATTTATTTTTTGTAGGTGTTTGCGTTTTTAAATCAAAGGGCATTTTAGTACTACCAGAAAAAAGGGCTAATTTTTTTGGCCCCCTACTTTATAATATTTCTTAGACCCCCCCTCTATTCACACGAAAAACTAGCGTGCATGTGAATCTCATGGGCTAATTAGTTCGGCATACTGCAAAAATATGATATGAGAAAAGTTCGAGTATAATTCGGATTTTTTATTTTGAAATACACTTAAAATTTTGATAAAGAATAAAATAAGTATTATTTTTTTTTTAAAACAATAGGTTTTTTTTTTTGCATTTTTTTTTTTCAAATTTCAAAAATCAACTTTAAAAATAATTCAGGAATAATTTGCGTTTAGTACGGTCCATATAAAATACAGGACTTTTACCGAATCTTTGAACAATACTGCAATTTAATACGTTTTGTGAAAAAATATGTCAAATATACGTCTTACACGTGTATTAAATGGTAAATTACTAGTTAGGATAAGACATGGAGTTTTTTTTTTCCTCGTAAGCACGTTACCTTCCTAGTGGGTGATGGGTCAATGGCGTCGACCAAGGGGGTATTATTAATTTTGTAGAGTTTAGGAGGTTCTTACTAATTAGCCCTATTTCAAGGGGTATTACTTCAATTCCCTAAATGACTCATTTACCCCTGTTCTTTTCCATAACACCAAAAATAAATAAAAATAAAAAATATTTCCACCAATTTTTTTTAGACAAATTTCCACCAACTCTTGAAATGGTCCCTTTGAATCTCTCGCAAAATGTAAGTGGAGAAACTTTCATCCAAGAACTAGGACCGCACGATTTTTGATACTCAACGCTGCCATCTGGCCCACTGACCGCATGGATGTTTAGCCCACCCCTTAGTAGAACAATCATACCAAAAATCAGCTTGTTTTGATGATTTTTAACCGTTGGTTTTAGTACTCAAAAATAATGGTTGAATTCATTGGCTATAATCACACCTTAAAAAGTACTTAAATCTAATGGTTAGATATTACCAATCAGGGTAATTTTTGGTGTGCACATCCATGCAGTCAGTGGACCAGATGGCTGAGTTGACTAACAAAAATCATGATTCCGACACGCCAAAAAATGTGAGGCATGCCTTGTTACATTATTCGATCCATTGGATAGTGGGATTGGAATAATGATGTCACGTACCATTTTATGTTGCCTCTATTCCCAAATCCAATGGCTAACATTGAAGGGCTACCACATCATTGACTTTTTTTTTTTTTTTAATCCAATCTGTGCCAACTTTGCTTTGGATTTGTACGGCACTAGTTATGTTATTTTGCGCTCGTCGAAAAGGGCGTAAGTTAAAAAACAAGGTTTGAAAGGGACTGTTATACTGGCATAACCGCTGGCGTTACCGTTATAATCGTTGTATCAAGTTGAATAGTAGACCAAATTCAATTTTGTTTCTTGTATTTCGAATTCATTTTCAGCCAAAGAACAAATAAATATTTTTAAAAGGTTAAAATTGTTACAACGGCTATTATTTTCATCAAGGTTTAAATTGGAACATTACAACCATGGTTTTAAAAAACGGCCGTTATAACAAATATAGAGGGTGTTAAAACGGATTCGGACCTCCCCCGTTACCTTATGTACCATTAAAATGCTTAAAAATAATGACCGTTATTTTCTAGAAAATTTTGTTTAAAAAAAGTCTATTATCAACATTGATGACGGACCATTGTATGAGCCACATGGCACACTCTTAGAGACCCTTGATCATAAAGATATTTGGCACATCCCTAGATGGACTTACATACCAAAATTCAACCTGATTAGTAATTTATATTCATTTTATTAGTCTTTTACGTAGTTTATTTTTAACCGTGGATTTCAAGCTTTATTTGGGGTACTCATATCTGAAGGTGTGAAATCACTAATTAGTATGTAGGTCCACCTAGGGATGTTTCAAACATCCATATGGTCAGTGTTCTCTAAGCGTAGTCCCTCGTCATCATTGATGAGGGACGTCGGTGTGTTGAACAACCCGCAAAGGTGAACATCTTGTGAAGCCCGCGTCATCGCCAACCCCAACTTTGGCTTTATAATATTATAGATTAGGGTCGGGTTCCGGTGACCAACACTTTTGACCAACACCTTGGTGTACCCTAATAGAAGATGAATCAATGGCCGGATCTCCTCACCATATAGATAACCCCAACAAAAAATCAACCTATTCTGAAATTTCTAACCCTGTTAAATGTGGTTTTCAAGTTACACGGTGATAATTGACGATCCATAATTCTTCAACTTCTAAACCAGTCTATGAATATCGGAATGATTTGAATTTTTGTGAGGATGATCTACTCACTATAGAGATCGTCCTCACCAAAAATCAGCCATTGATTCATCTTCTATGAGGGTACACCAAGGTGTTGGTTAAAAATGTTGGTCACCGGAACCCGACCTTATAGATTAAATAATAGGACTGGACTTTGTGATCGGTGAAGGAGACACAGGAAAACATATTTTCAAAATGACAAGTGTCATTATGATCTTAGGAGGAAAAAAAAAAAAAGGAATTCTTGACATACCCCCAAGTAATTGATGAAATTTGTCATTCTCCCCACATTTTGAAATTTCTAAATCTATAGTCTACCACTATCATTGATCCAAATTGACTAATGAACTTTTTTTGTTTAAAAGACGAGAATACTTCTTTCTTCAACCTTCAATCATAAGAACATGTGAGCCAAAATTCTAACCTCAAATTGGACAACTGTGATGGTTATCCAACCACGAGACTCTGATAAGTTGGTCGTTGGCGATGGACAACTCAATGAAAAATCAAGCATAACTATATGGGAGAGATCCTGACTTTTGCTTCTCAATCCTGTTTTCCACCAAGATGTATTCAGTTGTATCCATTGCACCTAAAGTAACTTCAGTATAGTGTGCATATAGCCGAGTTAGGTAGCATGTTGGGATCGACCATCATCATGGATAGAAAATGCGTTATCCGCCGTATTTATATATCGACATACCTCATGGGAAACCCCATTTACACTTGGCCAAATTCTCTGCACATGCTAGGAAATCAATATGCAATGGAAGGCACAATGGTGCTTTTCATCATTCTTGTTGGCCATTTGAATGTGTATGGGCGGATGCTACCATGCAAGTATGCAAGACTGATGCAATACAAATTAGTGTATTTTAGTAACACCCCTCCTGAAATTTGAATGTTATTAGTAATACCCCCTTATACTTTCAAACTTTAGGATTACCCCCCTTGACCTAATTTAATCATCATTTGACTAACGTTAAAACGTGGCATGCATTATGCATCATGCACCTGTTAACCCACCTATGATAGGACTATAATATTGCAAATACAATGCTAAGGATGTGTGATTCAAGTCCGTTTACAAATAAGTTTTGTCACAATGTCATCCATCCCTGGTGACCAACATACTAGAGCCCCGTGGTTGGTCGATAACCACATAGTCCGATTTAGGGTTAGGGTTTCGCCCAAAAGTCTATTTATTTTTGTAATCAAAGGTTGAAGAAATATTTTTATCTTTTCAAAAAAAAAAAAAAGTAACAGTCAATTTGGGTCAACAACGATTGTAAACAGTGATCACCCATAGAGGGAATGTCGGTAATTTCAAGTGGGTATGTCAAATTTCAAAGATTATAGGGGTATATTCCAAAAAATAATAATAACTGAGATAGGTTTTAATAGGAGAAATGATATATTCCGGTGTCCTTTTAAATGACCAGGTGCATTAAAGATGCTATTGCCAGGTTAAAATGTTTAAAATGCCTGTGTATTGCATTGTATGCGTCTGGCTATACCACTTTCCTTTTAATATGGCAATCAATCACATTAATTCTTATAAATTCCTCGCTAATTTCCCGCGCGTCAATGGCATTAGGCAGACAAGGCGTTCCGAAAAAGGGCAAAAGGCATAAAACACTTTCTCTCTGTCCCAGTCTCTCTCTCTCTCTCACTCTTTCTCTCTGCAGCGAAGGAGAAATGGCTTCTAAAGACGGCGACGATGATCGGCTGGCAAGAATTTCTTCCGCAATTCGGGTCATCCCGGACTTCCCTAAAACAGGTAATCATCCACTCATATTGAGCGATTTGTAATCTCTTACCTACCCATTTCTTCACTTCGAAGCTTAAACATCTTCCTCTTGCAAGAATCTCAGTTTACACGTAATTTCCCATCTGGTCTTCCAATTTGAAGCTGAAAACCCAGATTTTCCATATGGGTATTCGAATTTGAAGCTAAAAACCCATATTTTCCATCTGGGTGTTCCAATTTGAAGCTCTAACCCAGGATTTTTCATCTGGGTAGTCTCTATTTTCGCATGATTTAAGCGTTATCAGAGATTGTTTTCATTATTATTTTTTTGTCATGACAGGGATCATGTTTCAGGACATAACGACGTTGCTTCTTGACCCAAAGGCATTTAAGGACACCATTGATTTGTTCGTCGAGAGATACAGAGACAGAGACATTTCTGTTGTGGCAGGTGATTTCTCTATTTTGCCTACAAATTTTTGCTTGATTTTATTTTCTGCTCTTGTGGGTAATGTGATTTGGAGTCCATATTATTTTTTGTTCACTCTTGCAACTTTTCACCAGCATAGTTTTGCTGCTCAAACAAAGATGAACAAAGGCCCCAAAGAAAGATATAAGTGCCATTAAGGAACAGAGAGCTGACCAGCTACCATTTACCTATGGTAGGACAATTGAAATTCTCCTTCTGTTGGATGAGGGTGTGAAGGAAAATTAACGTCTTGACACTACATGTGGTACACCTCAGGTGGCCATTTTATGCTTTGGTCACATTTTTATGAACTTCACTATGGCTTGGATGAGTTGTAAGCGAGTTGTAACTGTGTCCCATGAAACCAAGACTACTAGTACTCAGCTGAATCACTCCCAATTCTGTGAAAATTTTAACCTCCGTTGTCGATTGTAGATCAGGTGGGAGATGTGTTGGTCAACGCCTTCAGACTGAAGTCGTTCCATTTGTTTGATAGTCTATGCTTATTACACTTCTTCAACTATACTTGTAAGACAAGCTTAAATATATTGTATATGAAGTAGAAGAGTGTTAAACTACAAGGTTAATCCTTTGAATTAATAAGATATAATTTATATCAGTAAATTATAAGACTGGTCCAAGGCATATTATATCTTATTTATTCTTTGAAGTTTGAATTAACAATTTACATCACTAAAAGTCCTTGGACAAGTCAGTCCCGTTATACGACTGGCCCAAGGCAGCAACTCCCAGAAGAAGGCATGGTAAACCCTTTGAATCCAATGCGGTAAGAGCTGAACCAGAAGAATTCAAAAAACAGAACAAATGTGCTTTTGTTTTCATAATAAGAAATAAGAGAAAAAATGACCTGTATTAGTCAACTTTCTCAAGAAATACTCTAATAATGAGTAAAAAGAAAACGCGTTTGACTAAGGTGAGTTTTCTCTGTTTAAACATATCAGGTAAACCAACATTCATTGACATGGCTTTTGTGCTGACTTGGTGTTACAACTTATTTTTTGTGCTGACTGAGTTGCACACCACCATTCAGTGCTTAACCTTCATGTGGACGTGATCTTTCCCTCAAACGAACTTTGGTGATTTCTGAGTTTGAATTGGTTTCTAACCTTGTGAAGGCCATCAAATCAAATTATTTTAGAAGCTAGTATATTGGTTTTCTGAAATGACAGCTGACTTTAATCTAAAATCGTTTGTTAGTTGTTCATATCATATATTACCAACTTTCTTGTATTCTAGCAAAACTAGTCATATCTGTGTTCTATGTTTGACATTGATGATCTGTTGCAGGAATTGAAGCAAGAGGGTTTATATTTGGTCCTCCTATTGCCTTGGCTATTGGGGCAAAATTTGTTCCTTTGAGAAAACCAAAGAAGTTGCCTGGTATATTTTTGCATCCATCTTTTCTTTTCTTTCGGTGAATTGCATAAGTGGTTTTTAAGTTTGTGAGAGGCATTTTTTTCCTAATCCATAGTTTCTGAGAACTCTATAGTTCTAGCTTTATAATTGCATTGCTGGTCTCAAGCTCAGATGCATTAAGGGCGATGGAGGGGATAAGGATATTAAGGAAAGATGGGTGGCTGTTTTAGAAATTACTAAATGAAAACTTCATGGGGGGCTAAGGACTAGAAGAAGTTGTTAATAAAGAGACCAGATGGCATATATCTTTTATAGAAGGGTTGGGCTCCCATGGCCGGCCATTTATGACAGGCTCACGGGACAAGCCTTGTCGGACATGGATTCCGAGAATCTAACGGTTGTGATAGTGCTGAGCTGGCATTCACTTTTTGCCGAAGCAAAGCCACCGTTGGATTCTCGGAATCCACACCCGACAAGGCCTGTCCTGTGAGCCTATCATAAAAGGCCGGTCATGGGAGCCTGTGCCTTTATAGAATTAGGGTAACAGATGTAGAAGAAGCTTTAGCAAGAATGATGATAAGGAAAAGAGATGTGGAAGTGCATGGGAGAAACTAAATTGTTATAATTAACTAAGCTATTCAACAAGATTCTTAAGACAAAAAATTCCGTATGAATGGAGGACAAGTTGTGGTATATATTTAGAAGAACAAAGGAGATGCACACAATTCCAACTAGTGTGGGATCAAACTTATGAGGTACACTGTGAAAGTATGGAAGAGAGTGATGGTGGACAAAGATTAATTCAAGAACAACGATGTTTGAGAACTAATTTGGTATTGTGGTTTTCTGCTTGATTCATCTTGGTCTCGGCATGGACCGAGACATGATCCAGGTTTGATTCACAAATCACATCGAATCGGTATTGACTCGATTTAACTTATTTGTATCAATCGAGGCATATCAGGCTAAACAAGATAGCAACTATAAAACTTGTTAATTTTTTTTACTGAAACGGCCCCAAATTTCATGGAAAAAAAACCCACTCTTTGCCCCTCTAAATGCCATGAGACTTTGCACAAGTCATTTTCTTCCCTAAATCTCTTGAGAACAATCATCAAAGAATCTGATTCGTGTTGATTAAGGCAGATGGAGTCAAAAGAAACTAGATTTGGGATTTTCTATCTCGAGGTAAGAAAGTTATTTTTTTCTTCAAACTTTGAGTTAAATTAGATGCAAACTCAAAGATCCAGGGTATTTTTACCGGATCCATGGTTCTTTGAGTAGATTAATCACATTTTTTTTTATGTATTTAAGGTGGTTTCAAAATTTTAAGATTATTTGAAACATATTTTATATATTTGTTTATTTTTCTCTCTTTCTGCTTGTAAAGAAATGCTAAGCTTCTGTGATGATTGATTCGATTGTTTGAACTCATTGGAGATATTGTGTGTGCATTACAAACTTTATATTGTATTTTTCAACCTTTTTTTTTAAGTTATAAATATTATATGACGTGATAGCACTCAAGATTAGATTTATTTAACGTATATAACATGCATAAATATGTTTTTTTACAAAACTTTGTAGATTATAGGTTTTACATTTCTTTTAATTTTTCAATTGTTTTATTGAATACTTTTTAGGGTTTTTCTTTCGTCGTGTATATTTTGGTTTGTCTCACTATGACTTGTGTCCAAATCGTCCAAGTCAACATGGTCTTGATCCGAACAATCCTAAGACTTAGACCGAGACCAAGACGTAATCATGGTAACTAGTGCGAAAACAATTGTGGTTAGACAATTGAATTTTCAACTACAATGGATTTTGCATCAAGGTTGACCTTGAGCCTATATTTTTCTGCACTAGTTATGGATGGATTAATTACTCATATTCAAGGGGAAGTCTCTTAGTATATGCTATTTGCAAATGATGTGGATTGAGGTATTAATAGAAAAATTTGAAGACAACACCTTAACAGAGGTTATAGTTCTAGGTAAAATTGGATGGTGAAACAGAAATCATGTTACTAACACCAAATAGTTAAGATAAGGCATTGTTAATGTTAATGTAACACAGGGGTATTTATTTTGTTGTGTCCAGAAACATCATGTTTACACTTATTTGTAAATCCATACTATTCCACTACCAAGTCATGATTGAGCATTTTCTTGAGTACACTTCATAATTACTAGCTCTTCTTGAGGTTTTTTTGTAGTCAAATAACTGAGTTTCCCTCTAACTGTGAAGAGAACTTGTACAGATTTTGACCAAGGTACATAATTACTCCCATTGAATTTAATGGATGTCATCTAAGACATAAGTATCTAAGAAGAAATTAACTTAATAGGTTTAGATTCCATTGTCAGCCATTAGGTCAAAAACACCTATACTCAGTCCAAAAAGCCTGTGATTCTCCATAGATACCTACAATATACTCTAGATAGCCCGGGATAGAAATTTGAACACTTATGATTTTATCTAGAAAGCCCAAGTGAGAAATTTGAACATTTGTGATTTGCTTTGGAAAGCCCGAGAGGGAAATTGATACCTGCAATTTACTCATGGGGAACCTCAAAAAACGTGTCATATTAGCCCTCGAGAAACGTGTTATGACTACCTCGAGAAACATGTCACAACAAACCTTGGGGAATCTGTCACGACAAATTATAGGAATCTACGACAACCTGCAGGGTTCTTACTTGTGGCTGTGGCAGGACCAAAGGGATCCACCTGATCCACAATCTAACCACCTCTCGACGTGGCAAAAAGAGTGCCCCTTTCTTGACCTTCTTTCAATTAAAAGGAATTAAAATATTCAATGGTTGTCATTCATTGGGGAAAAGTCCTACAACGGAGGGTATGGGGCTGATGTAGATGAGGGCATTGTCCACTTGGCCAATCCGGAGAACCTCTCAGATGGATGGTCTGGATTGGCCACATCACCACAATGTGGTAGAAAACCCTGTTGCTATAGCCTTCCAAATGTGCAATGATTGCCTAGGATGCCTTTTGCCGAGATACGATAAAATTATCACATTATCAACTTTGATCATCATTTTCTAGTAAAAACCCTGCATGAGGTCACCTCTCATATTTCATGATGTGATTAATTTCCGAATGATTTCTATAAGAGGTGCTCACATAGTAAAACCTAGTCATCTACCCTGTCCCAAGACGGAAAGCAATAGAAGCAAGTCAAACTAATATGTAAGGCAAACATCTAGATTTAAGATAATTTCTACATTCTACAGGCTTTAGAAAGTTAACATTTAAGTGCATAAAACAATATATATCACCATTTTTTACTTTTTCTGGCTTCGTGCCCTTTCAATGTTTAGATACAGTCATAGTACCTTGTCCAGCTCTTAATTCCCAATTGGTGTTTTGCTTCAAGATAAGGCCACAATGAGCTGATTGCAACCTTAGCGATGCACGCTACTATTGTTCAACTTTTGCTTAAAAGAACATTATATATTGCTCTTTCCAAATTTTATAGATGGTATTTTATAAAATTCAGTCCATAAGGTTTCCCTTCGGAGATTGTCAGGCTACTCTAGGAAAGAGCAACATAGAGAGAACTGTGTCCTCCTTCCGTCTAACATTAATTGATAACAACCCCTAAATATACCCCATATATTGCAGTCTTAGGTTTCTTCCTAACATCCACTCACTGGTGAAAGATACCTGTCTATCTACACCTTTCCGGTAGATTTACTGTCCCCTCCTATTATGGTTACGTTGAATGTGATTCTATACAAATGCATTTTCAATTTTTCATTTTTCTCTGAAAAAATTGTTTTAGAGCATTTATTGATAAGAATTCTTCTAGTCACACAGAACTCTTAATGATCTTGATGGTTCTTCAGGAGAGGTTATTTCGGAAGAGTATTCATTGGAGTATGGAACAGACAAAATGGAGATGCATGTAGGAGCTGTACAGGCAGGAGAACGTGCCCTCGTTATCGATGATCTCATTGCAACTGGGGGTACATTATGTGCTGCAATCAGGCTACTAGGTAAGCTTTTAATCGCTGTTCATGTAAATTATATTACATCTTGATAGCAAAGCTGTTATTCATGTTGTTCTTAGGAAAATGACCTTTTTGGGAGAACTGCCACAAAATATGTGCTTCTATGTTTTTCTTTGCTTCGGCCTTGTCTAGTTTTCTACCATAGCATCTAAGGCTGGCTTTGAAGAAGTTGGAATGCCCGGGAATTTTCTATAAGAAAAATAATATTGTTGGAACTGCAATATGTGTCGTTAATAAAGTTATGTAATGAATTCATAATGAATATGGACTTCCAATTCCTCCACTATTAAGATTTCAAGGACAAAAGCTATAATTTGTACAGAATAGAGTAGAACTTGGTGGGAGCTTTATTTTGGGGTTTTTTGTTCCTCAAATTGTACTAAGCTATAATTTGGTTCATGGTTCATCCAATCTGGCTTAAGAAGCATTCTGTGCACTTTGTTTTCATTTCTGTAATTCCGTGTATCAGTACTCATATCTTATTAGTTTTTCCTTGCAGAGCGTGTTGGGGTGGAGGTGGTTGAGTGTGCCTGTGTTATTGAATTACCAGAGCTAAAGGTATTGCCCTAGTTTAAAACATCCCCTGGTTATTAAAGGTACTCAGATTCTAGTATTTATTTATTCTATTTTTTTGATAAATAGCTAGTTGTTTTGTTTCTGACAAAAGGAGTTCTCAAAAAGCTTTCGGTTACTAGAATATATCCGCACAGAGATCCAATGATTGATCTGCGTTAATGATTAGACAGTTATCCTAATAGGGTCTGTTCCTGTGGGCTGATTATGAACTGGATTGTATCGTAATAGTAGAACACTGCGGCTGTCCAAACTACAGTGGCGGAACTAATAGTTCACATTATTAAATTACCACACCTGAAATTCCACTCTTTTAACATAATATTTGGGAAATCCTCAAGAGGCATGCGAGTGTTGGGTATTGTAACGACTAGGGCTTGTTAGACAACTTCACTCCTCGTCTCTCATTTTATGTTTGAGTCACTCAAGCAAATTTCAGGCATGCAAATTGATGTTTACTTTGCTCATTGCAGGGTCGGGACAGGTTAGGAGACAAACCACTGTTCATCCTTGTAAGCGCAGTTTGATCAGAATGTGTGCCAGAGAATCCATGTTTTTCGCCCATATGGGGTAGCAAATGTTAGAGCTTGTTTTAGCTGGGGAAGCTCAAAAGTCATCACTAGATTAAAGAGGGAGAAGCTTGGCAGTAAGAGAGTGGTTATCTTCAATTTAGTAGTTATATGAGACCTGGGAACAGTTGGTAGATGTTCAATTCTAATTTGATATTTGAAAAGAATAACATGGCCTGTAGGGATGGAAATATATGTTTTACACCTTAGTGTGAAGGGTGTCCTAGCAGTGGATGTTGTGGGGTAAATAAAGGAAAAATAAAAATAAAAATCACCTGCCTTGTGAGGCAGTACTGAAATTCCAAGAAAAATAATGCCTATTTTGATATTTTATGGCGTTTAATCGCCACTTTTGGATATTAATATCCACCTTTTCTTTTAGGAAAAATAAAGAAAAAGAAAAAATCGTTTTGTTCTACATTGATGCCATAGCTCCCTATGTAAGTTAATGTAGTTCTACCTGAAAGCAAGTTGCTGGATATGGAAATAAATTGCAACTTACCTTATTATGATGTCATTAGTCATTACACATCTAATAGTTGGCATGCAAATGGTATTTATTCGTAGTTCATTTGTTTCTTTTTTTTTTTGTAATAATCTTCATTTACTTAAGAGATGTGTCACTCCCCGCAATCTATGCACTAGGATATCTCTATTTGTGCATGAATCCCGAGGCGTGGGCTGGGAACGGATTCTTATACATCACGAGAATTTAGGTCATCTTATAAATGCCAAATTAATAAATAACTAATAACTGAATAATTGAATTAAATAATAAGGTACATTTTGGTTCAAACATTGACCCAAGGAACAAACTAAAGAATCTCAAATAATGGAGCTAATTACATCTCGTGCACGTTCTCAAATAATGGAGCTAATTATATCTCGTGAACCTTCCATAAGGTCATTGACAAAAAAACTAACTAATAAAAGCAAACTATCTAATACTACTTGGTCGATTCAAATGCTCGCTAGATCTATCGATCACTTCTTGCAATAAGAGAAACATGGTATACAACAATGGTGAATATAACGTATTGTGCAAGCTAGCCACACATTAACCACATGTGCTTGCCACATATAGTATACATATTATCGATAACGTCATAATCACAATATGATCAAATGGCATTCATATATACAGTTCTACAATCGGAATTATAGTAATATATTATCTTATCATACATTTGTATTCTAATAGATGTTAAAAATATTAGAACATATAAGAATGTATTGAAAGTCTAACTTAATGCAATGTCTGTGCAATGAGTCCAACGAACAGACAATTAAATGGTCATTGACGATAAAAGGCTTCTTATTGGTACTTGATTTGACCATCTCGCCCCTTAGATTTTTAGTACATTCTTGGGCTCATGGCCTTCTTTGGGCTTTCTTGATTGATCGTGGGATGATCAACATGTCTTGGTAATCCTCGTATCTTGAGAATGGTCCAGTTAGAGTTCCTACAGTAAAAATATACACGTGACGAGTGTTTCATCAAAAAGACTTTGCATGTAGATCACCAAATTAAACTCGTATGAATGCATGCAAATATATCATTGAAATTAAAAAATAAGTAATACGCAATGATGAGGAGAAAACACACGTATTCACATGTAAATATGGAGATATACACAAAAGAAGTGTGATAATACTTATCAGGATTAAGGTAATTATGCAGTATTAAGCAAATATCACCCCCCAAAAAGAACAATGAATGCATCTCCATCGACATTCACCCCATGGGCACTCTTACCCTAGAAGGGCCTTACATAATTGAGCCCAGCCTAACCCTAGCTAAGAGCTTGATATTTATAAAAATAAAAGTCATCATTTTTAGGGCTTTCGAAGGGCAGGGCGGTTCCTCCTACAAAAGGGCTGGATTAGGATAAAGTGATTAGAACCATGCAATTGTATCTTGTGTAATACTCGAACAACACCTGCAAATTCTTCACGAGAGTTCCATCAACGAGGCAGATACCATATGTAGTACCACCCTTGTAATGTAAAGAACCATCTAGAAATTGGTAATTAAATACGACCTCCAAACTGACAAAAACAAAATATTTGTTTGCCACCACTTGACGTCATTATTAACTATTGTACTATCCAATCTATTATCTATACTAAAGCTCGACCCTGCTGAGGTGGCGCTTTCTCCAGCTTTTTAGTTTTTCCCAAAAACACCCCTGCACAAAACATCTCTCTTTCCAATCCCGTCACTCTCCCTCTCTTTAATTTCTTCATTAATTCTCAAATTCTCTCACATCTCCAATTAATTTCGAAACGTCTTCTTTCTTTTCAATCCTACGACTCCGCATCCCCTTATTTCATTCATTAATTCATAATTTTCAACCGATGCATTAAGAAATCCATTTTGGTTTGTTTCCAAAATCAATGCATTAATTATGACCGTTCTCTCTCTTCCTAAACGTCGTATTAAGAAATTCAATGATGATTTGTTTTCATAACCGATGCATTAAGAAATACATTTTGGTTTATTTTCAAAACCAATGCATTAATTACGACCATTCTCTCTTTGTAACCGATGCATTAAGAAAACCAATGTGGTTTGTTTCCATAACCGATGCATTACAAAATATAAAGGTTTCCATACGCCAAGGTATTCTGATTTTTAGAATTCTATTTTGGTTGCTTTCCATAACCGCATCATTAAGAAATATAATTAAGATTTTCCTATGGAAATGTAACCTGCATATGAAAATCCCCGTGCCTTTCCCTCTCCTTCTATCTTAAAATATTTAAATCTCTCCCTCTTTCTTTCCGTTGATGAGTTCTATTTTTTAGGCAACTCAAATGGTTTCCCGTAAATCTTTTCTTTCTCTATTTCATTAAAAAATATATAATTTTTTTTTTCAATTGAATATATTGATTATGTATAATTTTTTAGGGAAAAAATATATTTTAATATGCCTATATTTTTTTCAGGTTCATTCAGGCTCTTGAGACTTAAACATTTGATTTGTTGAAACCATAAATAATCAATCTCTGCAATGATCCCCTGTCAGCGGCTCAGCGCGACTGCAAAAATGTAAATATTATGGTAGCCATTCAAAATCTTGATGAAAAAATATGAGAGATCTCCCACTACAAGAAGCAGCTAATAGCAGATATGCATATTTTTCTTTTTCCTCTTCTTTATTCATATTTTTTCTCCAAGGAGAAGTGGTGTCAAGCCAAAGACATGAAAATGGTGCTTGAGGCATGCCCGTCATGTGTTTACGTGTTTTTTTTAATTTGTTTTGAAATGCTTCTAGGCATTTTTTTTCAACACTTCGCTCGTATACATCTCAGTTCTCACCCGTTTGGAAATAGTATTTGTAAGAATAGGGGATGTGATGATGCAAAGTTTTGGCTACATGCATACACACTATTCTAGATCTATTTTAGAAGAGAGGAGCACACTACTGTTATTTGGAGGAACGAAGATCACCCCATCTTCAAATAGAAATGAAAAGGATGATCGGAGCCATTGATTCAGTCGAAGGCCGAGTTTGCATGGAGTTGCTTAATTTATTCGGAGAGCGAGCAATCGTTAAATGAGGAAGCCATCGATGCATGCTTGGTAAGAGAAATGACATGTTAGCCACCACTACACATGTCCTTACAACAAGAATTTTGGTTGGCGTTCTTCGGGTTCCAGCATAAAAATCAGCTTGATTTGTGATCTCTATCCATTAAATCTAGAACTCGAAAAGAAGAAATCCATTATAAAGATGTCACCAAATGAAAATGCTCGAATCCTACAACTAGCTCAAGATCACCAATTAGGCTGATTTGTGGTGTGTTGGTCTATCAACAGGTGGACCTCATGAGTTAATGTTTTAGACCCTTATATATAAAATTATATTGAGTTGTAATTTTACATATATCAATAATATAACTATACTTTAATCCTATCATAACGCTCTATCCTATTATAGACAATTAATGGTCATCTAGAAATACAATTTCGTGATATAAGTGGTATAGGTGGCGGGTCTCACGAATCGTAATTATCATGATTTAAAGCAAGAGCGAGGAGTTATGTGATCAGATCACGATTATTGCATATATAACATGTATAACTTTTTTTTTCACATAATTTTATATTTTATTAAGGTATATATTTCAGTCATAGTACATTAATTTAAATAAAAGTAGATAGGTGACCAAATTGAATAGTTTAAACGTTAAATGTTGATTTTGGTTTAACTAGCCAGTACAAATGGGGTTAATGATTGAGAGTGGTTAATTTTTTAATAAAATTCTGGGTTAATGTTCACTCATATCAATTGAATTGGCCAGTCCGATATGATTCTCAAACATTGGTTTCTATAATTGCAAATGCACTTCATACATCACAAATAATTCTGCTGCAAATTTTAAAATAATTCACAGAGGGGATTGGTTAACAAAAGAGTCCTGAGTGATTTTACATTTTGAATAAAACAGGATTCACTCTAGATGCCTACATCACAAAAAGCTAACGAATATAACTATTCTCACAAGAATTTTTTATATTGATTTAATTTATATTATTTTTTTATTTTCCTGCTTAACAAAATAAGGCATTGTTATTTATACACGTGCTTTAGCACTGGTGTTGATTACTAGTATATACACTAAGACTCACCAGTTAATATTAAGTAAAACTTCTGTCACAAGCGGATTGCAAATCACACAATCACAGCCAATGAGTTCTCGACACGTACACCTCAAAACAAAAGCAATTGGGTACGTTGCAAAAAGCACTTGTGTACGCCGAGAACTCATTGGCTTGTGTCATTTTAGATCTGTCGACGGAGCCCGACCTATATATATATATATGTCTGTGTGTGTGTGTGTGTCTGTCGTTAAATAAATAACATGTAAAAAAAATTCATATTTATCATGATGGTCAGGATTCGTCTTACATGACACCTTGTGAACCATCTACTAAAATTCACAGAACAACTTCACATTTACAATTTCTGAAAATGGTACTGGTTTGAACCACAAAACAAAACGATTCCAATGTTCTTCCTTATGGTAGCAATTAATGCATCTTTTCACCATAAATGATGGAGAACTCCTAATTTGTCTTCTTTTAAAGTTAGCAAATCTATGTGTTCACCAATAAACAACCGCTATGTTTTGTTTTATAGATATCCATGGAGAAGATGGAGGGAAAGAGGAGTGCCTTGCAACTCCATACAAGCTTTTTTGTGAGGCGTCAGTAAGTATTAATTTCTTCCTCTTAACGAAGGGCATTTTCGGTATAAATCGCTTTTTAACAAACGAAAAGCAAAAAAAATGATCCAAAATGTTTATCGTTCTAAAAAAGGTAAACTAAACTGTGAATTTCTTTTAAAGAGAAACCTAAAAAGTCTATATTTTCACAAGTACGGACTTCTTTTGGAATTTTCCGAGTAAAACTTAGAGAATCTCCAACACTAAAATGCTAAAAGGCCCTCTCAATTCTATATTTTGAGACAATGTTATATTTGGCATGACATGCTCCAATGGTGCAATGCTATATCTCAATGCTATTTTTTGGATTGAGTCATTTTCATGGGTTGATTTTAACGTGCGGATTTGAGCATTCTTTGGGGTTCAAGATCAAATGGTTTGAAATCACTAATCGGGCTGACTTTTGGTTTGTAGGTCCACATAGGGATTGGCTAAACATCCACACGGTCAGCGTCCTCTAAAAATGTGCCACGTGGACTGTGGATCAGCCAATCATGGGTTGATTTTAATCGTCGGATTTTGAGCATTATTTGGGGTACAAGATCCAAAGGTTTAAATGGGTCAAAACAGTGAAAACCCATAAAGCTGCCACATGCTATAGCATATGCTATATTTTGGCATTGCAATAGCACAACGTTGGAGCACCCTTTTTTCACCCACCGTACCAAATTTTAGGATAGCACGGTGGAATAGCATAGCGTTGGAGATGCTCTTACTTGACCACTAGTGGTCTGGTAGCTACTAGACAACACACAAGTTGTTGGACGCGCGTCCACTGTACGGTTGCAAGTCGTATCGGCACGAGCCACTCCAAACTCGTCTCCTCCTCTGGATAACTGGTAAGTTTTAAAAAAAAAAAAAAGGTAAGTTTAAAGTAACTTTATATCTCGCCAAACAAATCGTTTAAACAGCCGTTTAATTCTGAAAAATTTTGTGAAAAAAAACGGCCGTTAAATCCGTTAAATTTTCGTTAAATTCTATTTTTTTTAAAAATTTTAAATTTCAAAATTTGAATTTCAGTGCCATTTTTTCCTTTAAAACAGTTAAAATCCGTTTAATTCTATTTTTTTTTCATTTTTGCCCCTGTCCGTTTCAATCCGTTTTAACGGCCGTTTAAACAGTAACGCCCCAATCCGTTTAACCGTTAAAACAGCCTCCTTTAAACCTTGCCTGAAACTGTTTCAAATGCAGAAGCATGATTTTTGTTACTCACCACTGTCATTTGGGCCCACTGCCCGCATGGATGTTTATCCCACCCCTCGGTGGATCTACGGACCAAAAATCACCCTGATTAGTAATCTATAACCATTAGATTTTAACACTTTTTAACACCTTTTAAGGCGTTCTTATAGCCGTTCAATGCAACCATTTTTTGAGTACTAAAACCAATGGCTAAAAACCATTTAACAAGCTGATTTTTGGTATGAATGTATATTAAGGGGTGGGCTAAACATCCATGCGGTCAGTGGGCCCAGATGCCAGCGGTGACTACCAAAAATGCCGCTTCCGCAAATGAAAAGATATCAAGTATACCTTGTTACATCAGGACCCTTCCCTGTTTCAGAATCCCCGCCGAGCAAAAATCTTTATCCCGCGAACTCGTGGGTAAGAAAGAAAAGCTCATGGGGAAGCTCTTCAGAAGATTTCTCCTCGTCTTCTCTGGGTATATCTCCGTTGTTCCTCCGGAGGTAAGTTTAAAAATAAAATAAAAAATAGAGTAGAATTTCTGGGGTCACGGACTCAGGATCGGGGGACAACTATTCTTGACAACCATTTTGGCGGACCCACGTAGAAGATGAATCAATGGCTGATTTTTGGGGATTAGTGATTTACAACCTTTGGATCTTTGCATCCAAATAACGCTCAATAATGCTCAAATTCCTACGGTGAAAATCAACCCAGGAAAATAATTTCTATCCAACGCTTAGAAACTAATGATCAGATTTAGTTTTGGGTTGTAGGTCCACCTAGTGATCGGCCAAACATCCATACGGTCAGTGTCTACTAAGAGTATGCCACGTGGTTCGTATAGTGCGTTCCGGTCATAACGCCAGTTTTTTTTTTTTTTAACTTCCCTCTTTAGCTTTTCCTTTTTTTTTTTCGAACTTACCAGTTAACGAGAGGAGGAGACGAGTTTAGAGTGAGTAAAACTTGTGTCACAAGATGTTGTGACGGAAGCCGGTCACAACACAGCACTCAATACGAGCCACGTGGCACACTATTAGAGGACTCTGACCATATGGATGTTTGGCCAGTCCCTCGGTGGACCTACAAACCAAAAATCAGCCTAATTAGTGATTTACAACCTTTGGATTTTTGCACCCAAATAACGCTCAATAATGCTCAGATTCCTACCGTTAAAATCAACCCATGAAAATAACTTCAACCGAATCGGTTAGAAATCACTAATCAAGCTGATTATTTGTGTATCGGTCCATCGAGGGACTGGCCAAACATCCATACGATCATCGTCCTCTAATAATATGCCACGTGGCTCGCATTGAGTGCTGTGACCAGCTTCCGTCACAACATCTTGTGACATAAGTTTTACTCGTTTGGAGTGGCTTGTGCCGATGTGACTTGCCACGTACAGTTGACACGTGTCCAACAGCTTGTGTGGGGTCTGGTGGCTGGTGGTCAGGTAAGTTTTACTCTAATTGTCCGAGTAAAACTTCGATGACAGGGGCCCTGTCATCAAACCAGAAGACAGGGCACATAGGATAGACAGGTAGATTCCACTTCTCTAAGATAACTTGGGTCAGGTTGAGTTAAGTTAATGGGACGAAAATAACCTTCCATCCCTGCATTGTTTTCACTTCCCGCTACCAACGTGAAAATATCCGCCCAAGAGTTTTAATTTTTGTTTCATTTTTATACTTTCCTGTTTTATTTTTGTATCCTTTTACCCAAAAAGAAAAGGAAAGAGATGGTTTCATGGTGGGGCAGTTCGAGTTGAGTGGGGGAAATCAAATTTCAGACCGATGGATCTCTTCTACTTTTTGTGAACTACCAGGTATAGGCTCTGTTTGGATCGCCATTTTCAGAGCTTTTTTTTAGCAAAAAATAATGTAAAAAAGGAAAAAAATGTTAGATGCAGGGACTTTTTCTGGCCCTACATAGTTCATTATACCAAAAATCAGTCCGATTGGTTTTCTCTAGGCTTTAAAACTTTTTCGGATTGATTCTAGCCATTTGATTCAAACATCTTTTTTGCACGTCAGTTACAATCCGTTTTAACGGTCCCCAGTCCCTTATACCGTTAAAACAACATCTTTTAAACCTTGGGTGAACCTACAAACCAGAAATAAACTTGCTCAGTGATTTCTAAGTGGTTGAATTGGAGTTATTTTCATGGGTTGATAACCGTAGGAATTTGAGCATTATCAAGCGTTATTTGGGTACAAAGATTCGAAGGTTGAAAATCACTAATCATGTTGATTTTTTGGTTTGTAGGTCCACTGAGGGACTGGCCAAACATCCATAGGTCAGCGTCCATTAACAGTGTGCCACGTGGCTCGTATTGTGGGCTGTGATCGGCTTCACTGGTGTGAGCGAAGGTTTACTCTAAAAAGTTTGGTGCTGCTTCCCGGCATCAGAGATCCTTAAAAAAAATTTGCTGGGTAGCCTCAAGATTGCACTATTGAACATCAGACACTTGAGCGTCGGACTGAAGCCCTATACCGTTTGGAGCAGAACCTGATAATTGTCTGATGTAAATGGTCAATAATGCTAAAAAAAAATCTAAGAGTGATTCAATTCTAGGGTCTGCTTAAATCACCATTTTTGCACCCAAATATTAAAAACAATATTGCACAAAAAGCCTCTTCAAAATATATATTTCTGGGGCAAAGCAAAAATTGGAGATCCATATTGGCTGCTAAGTCTTCATAGATATGCGATTTTCCTTGGGGGATTTCATAACAGAATCAGAATTCTGACTCATACGCTTATTCTCTGGAAACCCATCAAGAATAAGAGGAGGACAAGGAGAGTAAGATCGGCGGGCAGAGCAAAGTGCTTTCACTATTTTTTTTTTTGTTCGGCCGGGAGAAGTATCGAAGTTTTACTCAGGTTTGAGAGGGGAGGGTTTGATTGCAAGCTTCCAGAATGGAAGGAGTGCTTTCGCCTAAAACAGTCAGGTAGTCTTTTAAATTGATTTTGAATTGTAAAGTTTTGAAATTCAAACACTAGAAAAGCTCAACCTGACCCGACTCATCGTAGAAATATGGATTCCACGCGTCTATCCCATGTGCCCTGTCTTCTGGTTCGATGACAGGGCTTGTCATCTAAGTTTTACTCCTAATTGTCCTGTCTTTAGTTCTCTTCATAAAAGTTGACATGACATTGTGAAGGGTCTTTGAGTTTCAGAGAAAGCCCTTCATGGCGACCTCTCTAATCTCTTCTGTAACTACTCTTCCAACCTCACCCACCATGACCATAGACGACTCTCGAAATCGAGAAGAAATGTGTTCTGGGTTTGAGTTCCCCAAGACCTCTTTTGTTTGTGGTGGCACCGGTAAGCTTTTATCAGCTCCCTCTCCTTCTCAGCTTAGTTCGAGAAGAAGACAAACAGTCCGGAGATATTTGTCACCCTCTGCAGCGATCTCTTTCGATCACATCCCCAAAAGCTTCAGAGAAGAGAATCTCAAAGACGGATGTGAGCCTCTCGATAATTCCCATCTCTACTTCTGTTTCAATTCCAATTTCAATTTATGCTCCTTATAGTGCCCTCTTTTGTCCCCTTTTGGTTACTTGGGTTTTCTTTTACTGTATCAATTCTCCTTCTGGAGATTGTTTCCTGCATTTTGGTTGAAGAAATTTTTATGGGTTCATCTCTTTGGTTTGAAACTCTTTTGAGTCTTGCGGGTATAAGACTTTAGGTTGTTATTTTCAGAAAATAAATGGAAATCTCACGCTGTGATGTTTCTAGTTTCTAATGCATAATTAGCAGTATGATCAGACACGAGAAATCTAAAACCAGAAACATACTCAAGAATAGTAAATAAGAAATCAAGTAAATATGCTAAACATAATTCTCAGGACTTGTAAAGCAAGCTGAATGATTTGGCCACTTCGGTGTGTATGTATGTGTGTGTGTGTGTGTGTGTGGGGTGGGGGGCAATCCTCCTTACAAGAGAGAGAGAGAGAGAGAGAGAGAGAGAGGGGAGAAGTACTAGAATGACAGATTTTTCTCAATGCCTCTCCCCCCTAGAACAACTACATATTTATAGGCTAGAGCTCACACCGAAATTGGGCAATTCCAACAGTCTCAACTAAGCAAGGGGATAAGTCCCACAATGAGTACTACAACACCCTTCATGGTATGTGGGGAGAGTTAGACATCTATCAGCCGCTTATTACTGACTTGGAGACACAAACGTCAGCGCGAAGAATTTCAGGTTGCCCTCTTTGTCTGGTTTCAATGCATCATACGACTAATAAAGGGTCAATTATTGGCAAGTGAGTCTCTTCCTAACTCCAATAATGCTTATTCTCCTTCAACGAGTTGTTATTGGAACCTCTGCTCAGGCTCTGTTTAGTTCCAAGGAAAGTTTTGCACTCATTTCCTGTACCCCATGTGGGAGTCGTGGTGGTCGTAGTTCCTCTCACGGTAGCCGTGATGGTCGTGGTAATGGCCGTGGAGGTCGTGGTTCTTACCAGGCTTCTCCATTTGAGGATCACACTTGCATTCATTGTGGTCGAACCAACCATGGATCTGATTTTTGTTGTCAGAAATGGGTAAACCAGCTTGGGCCAATCAGGCATCCGAAGCTCCTGCACAATCGTCTACTACTACTGGGAACGTGAATTTCGCCCCTATATCTGTTTCTCGTAAAGAGTTTACCCATCTCCTTCAAGAGCTTCAATCTCTTAAAGTTAACCTCTCTACCCCTACAACGACTATGGCCAACTCAGGATCTCAACACGAAAAAAGTGATTGGCTCGGGGCATGAGCAGCATGGCCTCTAATACCTGGAGATCGATCTAATCTCATCCAAGCTAGTTGACTCTCTCTCTTTCTCTTCCATCTTCTAGTTCTTGCAAGTTTGCAAGTTCTAACATATGTGAGGAAACCATTGTGCAAAGGAAGGCACAGTGATGTGTTTCATCATTCTTGTTGACCATTTGAATTTTTATGGGAACATGTTACCATGCAGGTATGAAAGATTGATGCAATATAGGTATGCTAACAAAAGCCTAACAGCAACTAGCAAGGAACTATCAATAAGGCATAGCAACAAACAATTGGGTGGGCTATAACCCCATTTTATTAGCTTCAACTGACTGATATGGAAAAAGCAATCCCTAAATACCGCTCAAATTCAGATTGGACAGAATATAATCCAAAGGTGATTGAAAGTCCAATTAAATGCAAACTCAAAAGAATGATAAGCTGAGAACTTGATCGGTCAAAAGAATGGAGTGCAGATCCTGTGCAGTATGCAGATCGAAGGTTGAAGAAAGGCATACTTTTGCCTTCCAAAAAATTTCATTAGTCAATTTGGATCAATGACAATCTTTAATGGTGGACCAAGTAATGTGGGGTATGTCAAATTTCAAAGATATTTGTGGGGTTATGTCAAAAATTCTCCCCCAAAAAATGTTAACTGAGAAAGGTTTAAATAGGAGAAGTGATATGTTTGTATTTTTATATGACCAGATGCATTAAGATGATATTGCCAGGCTAAAATGTTAAAAATTCCGTTGTATTGCACTTAATGTGCCTGGCTGTATCACTTTCCTTTTAATAGGGCAATAAATCACACTAATACTTACAAATTCTGCGCTAATTTCCCACGCATCAATGGAATTAGGCCGACAAGGAATATTCCAAAAAAGGGGAAAAGGCATAAAACACTCTCTCTGCAACAAAGGGGAAATGGCTTCTATAGATGGCGACGACGATCGGCTGGCAAGAATTTCTTCTGCAATTCGGATCATCCTGGACTTTCCTATACCAGGTAATCTCCACTTAAACTGAGCGATTTTTGTTCTTTTACAGACCCATTTCTTCACTTCAGGGTTTAAACATCTTTCCCTTGAAAGAATCTCAGTTTACAAGTAATTCCCCATCTGGGTCTTCCAATTTGAAGCTAAAAACCCATCTTTCCATTTGGGTGTTCCAATTTGTAACCTTAACCCAGGATTTTTCGTCTGGGTAGTCTCTATTTTCGCATGATTTCAAGCGTTATTAGAGGTTGTTTTCACGATATTTTTTTTGTCACAACAGGGATCGTGTTTCAGGACATAACGACATTGCTTCTTGATCCAAAGGCATTTAAGGACACCATTGATTTGTTCGTCGAGAGATACAGAGGCAAAGACATTTCTGTTGTGGCAGGTGATTTTGCCATCTTGCCTAGAAATGTTTACTTGAATTTATTTTCTGCTCTTGTGGGTAATGTGATTTGGAGTTCATATTATTTTTGTTCAGTTTTGCAATATTTTCACTTGTATAGTTTTGCTGCTTTAACAAAGATGAACAAAAGCCCCAAAGAAAGATATATGTGCCATTAAGGAACAGAGAGCTGACCAGTTACCATTTATTTATGGTAGTATGATTAAAAACTTTCCTCCCGTTGGATGAGGGTGTGAAGGTGAATTAACATCCTGACTCTACATGTGGTACAACCCATGTGGCCATTGTATGCTTTGGTCACATTTTTATGAACTTTAGGATGGCTTGGATGAGTTGTAAGCGGCGACTTGTATCAGTATCCCACGAAACCAAGGCTACTAGCACTCAGCAGAATCACTCCTGGCTGTGCAAAATTTTTAACCCCTGTTGTCGATTGTAGATCAGGTGGGAAATGTGTTGGCCAACGCCTCCAGACTGAAGTAACTCCATTTGTTTGATAGCCTATGCTATCACACTTCTTCGACAATACTTGTAAGATAAGCTTAATTGTATAATATATGAAGTAGTAGAATTCTAAACTACAGGGTTAATTTGAATTAATAAGATATAATATAATTTACTGATATAATTTACATAATTATACGACTGCCCAAGGCAGTAAAGTCATTTACTGGCCCAAGGCATTATCTTATATAATTCTTTGAATTAATAATTTACATCAGTAAAAGTCATTGAACAAGTCAGGCCTGTTATATGACTGGCCCAAGGAAGCAACTTCCAAGAGAAGGCATGGTAAATCCTTTGAATCCAATGTGGTGAGAGCAAGACCAGAAGAATTCAAAAAATGATACAAACATGCTTTTGTTTTCATAATAAGAAATAAGAGAAAAAATGACCTGTATGGTCAAATTACTCAATAAATACTCTAATGATGAGTAAAAGGAAAACTCCTTTGACTAAGGTGAGTTTTCTCTGTTTGAAGGTACCTGATAAACCAACATTCATTGACTTGGCTTTTGTGCTCACTTGGTGTTACAACTAGTTTTTTGTGCTGACTGAGTCGCACGCCACCACTGAGTTATTAAACCTTCACATGGACGTGATCTTTCCTTCAGACCAACTCAGGTGATAGTTTGGCTCGGTTTCTAACCTTGTCAAGGCCATCAAATATTTTAGAAGCTAGTATATTGGTTTTCTGAAATGACAGCTGACATTTTTATCTAAATCATTTGTTAGTTGCTCATAGAATATATTACTAATTTGCTTGTAGTCTAGCAAAACTAGTGATACTTTAATGATCTGTTACAGGAATTGAAGCAAGAGGGTTTATATTTGGTCCTCCTATTGCCTTGGCTATTGGGGCAAAATTCGTTCCTTTGAGAAAACCAAAGAAGTTGCCTGGTATATATTTTGCATCCATCTTTTCCTTTCTCTGGTTGAATTGCATAAGTGGTTGTCAAGTTTGTGAGGAGCCTTTTTCCTAATTCGTAGTTTTTGAGAATTCTGTAATTCGAGCTTTATACTTGCATTGCCGGTCTTAAACCCGGATGGAGGAAGGTTACGTCAAGTTGGCAGTTGGCTAAAATGTGCCAAATCTCGTTAATATATGTTCTAAAGTCGAAAATATCATAAAAAAATCCTAAAAAAAAGGAGGGTCCTTCAACAATGGAATGGAAATCGGGAATTGATTTCATTACTCACATGAATTTTGCATCACAACCCTTGTGCAATTTTAAGTGGGAAAGAGTTGGCTAGGGTATCCCCTAGAAGCGACACGTTACTACGATGCCTGGTTGTAGTTAGGGCTGTCAACGGGTATTTTTCAAATTGGATATAAGCATATCCAAATCCAAATGCAAAAAAATATATCTGATATCCGAATTTGATTCAATATCCAACGGACATTCTAAATCCATATTCGAATTCGAATCTGATTAACTTATTGAATGTAATTTTTTCGATAAGTAAATCGGAGATATATAATAAATTATGAAATTTATATAATTATTTGTTTATTGTATATAATTATATTTATTAAAGTAATTATATCTATAATATATTGGATTAGATATTTTAGAATCAGATATATCAATATTCGAATCCATATTTGAATATAAAAAATTATTCGAATATGATATTCGAAATTTTCAGATAATATCCGATTATTCAAATACAGATTCTATTTTTCGACTATCCATTGACACCCTAGTTGCAGGCTCGCAGCAAGTGTTTAAAAGGCATTTGAGGCCTACGTTTTGAGGCTCGCCTTGGGATGAGGTGTTGCGGACATCAAAGCATCACATGGGTTCTACTAGTGGAAGACAAGGAAGAAGATTTTGAAGACCCCACATGCATGTGCATCACAAAGACTTCACATTGGAAAAATGCATGTGGGCTATGTAGGGAGTTTTTAGTGTCTTTTGCTTTTCTATGATTATTTTGATATTTTTTAGTTTTGGGTGTCTTTGCAATTAGCCCAAAGTTTGGGGATCACATTATAATTTTGCTTTTTAGTTTAAGTTATATTTTTTGTGGCCATTAGATTAAATTGATGGTTGAGATTAGATTATGTTATTTTGAGTTATTATATAAACTCTTTTAGATGTACTTTTTCATTATGATGAAATATATTAATTTTGCTCTTGAGAAATCTCTTGTGGATTGTTCTCTTCTTCCTTGGTGCGAATCCAAGCTACTCAGAGTGAATCCGAAATGTACTCTATCTCTCTTCATCTTCTTTTCTTTTCCTCCACTTTTTTCTATTTCTGCTAAATTTCAGCACTTTTACCCTAAGTTTGTGAAACCCTAACCCTATCATATCCATCCCTAAAACCCTAAATTTCTTGTCATTTACTATTCACGTTATTGTTCACAGTTTTTTTTAAATCAAACCCAATCCTTCTCAAAACTGTAAAAATCCTAAAGTCCTTATAACCCTTTTCTACCCATTCCAGTTCTGTTTCAGCCCTTAAATGATTCTCTAAGCTCGTTGGAAGTTCCACCTTCCATTAGATCCTCGCCGTTAAAGCAACGGGTCTAATATTGTTGGATTTTGTGAAGGCCTTGAACTTTAATAAATTTATTTGCTTGAATCTGATTATTTGTGTGTGATTAGCATTCCTTTTATTATTTTATTGTTCTTAATAATTTTCTGTAAATGTCAACCTTTAGAAGCGCGCGCCTCACATGCTTATGCCAGTAGGGGCAATCGTACCTTAAAAGATTCAATTTATTTCCTTTTTTTCTTCTCTAATCATAATTAAATAATAAAAGCAACAAAATCGTCTCTTTCCCCCATATGAAATATAATTAATTTTCTACTTAAAAATCATTCTCGAGATGCTTACGCCTTACACCTTGAAGTGTAGGCCTCAAGGCTTTTGGCTAGTGAAGCGCCTCGCCTCATGCCTTAGCGTTAAAAAAACACTTTTTGCGGTTCAAAGTAGGCAATGCTTCCCACACATTGTTGGACAAGTGCGGATAAAGAAGCCAAACCAAGAAAAGTAAGATTTGTTTGTCGGCTTGGGATGCATGCACTTTGAAAGGTAAGGAGGAGTTGGCAGATATAATGAGATGAAAGTTAATATAACATTTTTACAAGAGATACAATATATAGAAAATAAAGCTTGGGACATGGGGGTGGCTACAAGCATTTGTACAAAGGAGATAAAATTACTAGAAATGGATAGGGATAGTACAAATAGAGATGTGTTAGATAGTGTGGTGTATGTTGAGAAAGTAAACAATAGACTTTGGTCAATTAAACTTGTCTTAGGAGAGGAGAAAGGTCATGTTATTAGTACTTATGCAACCCAAGCAAAATTTTATGAGTATTGAGAAACGGTTTTTTGGAAGAAATGGATGGCTTATAGGAAAACTTCCAAATGGAGACAAGATATTTATAAGAAGAGACTTAAATGGGCATCTGGGAAAGACAATAGAGGACATGAGAGGGTGTTTCATGGAAAATTCTTATTCCGAAATCATTTTTTCCAACTTCTAGATTTTCCACATGTTTGTTTCATGGAAAAATCTATTTTGAAGTAAAATTTTGATTCCAAAGAGCATACATTGTGGAAAAAATAATACCATTTTTAAGATGGTATGTTATTTTTCCAAGAAAATGCAGCCTTATTTTCACTCTTTGCACCCTCCCCTTCTTCGACCAAAACCTTACCACCATCATTATCGCCTGCATGTGGACCCTATATATTGGGTCCCACGTGTCAAGTGACCCACATATCAAGACACATACTAGGGGGCCCCATATATAGGTAGGTCATACACATCAAAAGGGTCACATATCAAGCTATACATGCTAGGTGGAACATAAATTGGGTGGGTCAGACCCAAGATCCAACCTGATTCAAATCAATATTTAGCGGGTTTGGATCATTAAGATGGAATACGAATAAAATGTCTGATAGGGATCCATGTTAAATTAATTTGAATCAAGTTTATATTTTGAATACAGATCTAGTATTATGTATTAAGATCGGATCTTGGGTTTGTGATGTAGATCCTTACTAAAAACTTATCATTGTGTAGTGGATCCGATGTATCCGACCCATATTTCACAAATGGGTCATACCGAAATTCCCCACATAGGTTATGGTTTGGGTTTTGTATCATGTGTCATGGATCCGAGCCAAGTTTAGATCCAAATATGGATCATGCTATTCAAATTTGAATTCATATCCAAATCTAACCGAATCCGACTCGATTTTGACCCTCCATTTTATGCTTTAGCCACACACGTCAAGTGGTATTCCCACTTATGGGAACCATATATTTGGGCAACACATGTCATGTAGGCGCGACATATCAAGCCACACATACTAGGTAGGCCCCACATATCTTGCCTTCATATGTTAAGTAGGCCCTACATATCAAGTGACCCACATGTAAGAGTTAAAATCAAGGTTAAACTAGAAGAAGAAGAGTCTTGCAAACAAGAGTCTCAAAAGTACTTTAACTGACTATATTAGTGAGAATATTTGCCAACTACTGAGACGTTCACAAATACCAGATAACATAAAACTCTCAAAGTTGTTCAAGCGAGGGGCATGCATAAGCTGGCTGATGACACACGTGTTAAACAACCATTTACCCCAAAAGATCGACCTGTTGGGGAAGGGTGAAACAACTATGTATATCAAAGGATCATCGGGCCAACACAATACGTGCGCGGGAGCAAATCATCCACTAACACTCCCCCTCAGCGAGAATACACTCCGCTGGAGACTTGAAACCGCGACCTCCCAGGTCACAAGGCTCTCATACCATGTGAAAGAACCATTTACCCCAAAAGATCGACCTGTTGGGGAAGGGCAAAACAACTATGTATATCAAAGGGTCATCGGGCCAACACTATACGTGTGCGGGAACGAATCATCTGCTAACACTCCCCCTCAGCGGGAATACACTCCGCTGGAGACTTGAACCCGCGACCTCCCAGGCCATAAGGCTCTGATACCATGTTAAAAAACCATTTACCCCAAAAGATCGACCTGTTGGGGAAGGGCGAAACAACTATGTATATCAAAGGGTCATCGGGCCAACACTATACGTGCGCGGGAACGAATCATCCGCTAACACTCCCACTCAGCGGGAATACACTCCGCTGGAGACTTGAACCCGCGACCTCCCAGGCCATAAGGCTCTGATACCATGTTAAAGAACCATTTACCCCTAAAGATCGACCTATTGGGGAAGGGCGAAACAACTATGTATATCAAAGGGTCATCGGGCCAACACTATACGTGCGCGGGAACGAATCATCCGCTAACACTCCCCTCAGCGGGAATACACCCCGTTGGAGACTTGAACCCGCGACCTCCCAGGCCATAAGGCTCTGATACCATTTTAAACAACCATCTACCCCAAAAGATCGACCTGTTGGGGAAGGGCGAAACAACTATGTATATCAAAGGGTCATCGGGCCAACACAATATGTGCCCGGGAACGAATCATCCGCTAACAACACGCAGTATAGGCAATGCCATGCCTCGTAAGTGGCAGATACATCAGTTTCCTCACTAATTGCTGAAACCTACTAACATTCACTAAAGGTCTGCCATCACTATCACATAAATTGTGATTGGGCTCAATAGGGGCGTCTATGGGTTCCGCTTCAAGCTTACCATCCTCATGGAGTAGATCTAACATATACTTGTGATTGGAGATAAAGATGACTTCCTTAGATTATGCCACTTCAATGCCCTGAAAGTATTTAAGATCTTTGACTTCAAATTTGTGGCCAAGACGGGTCTTCAATTGCTCGAGTTTCGTAAAACAGTTGCCCGTAATGATGATATCATCAACATATACAATAAGAGTTGTAGTGCTGGTCCCACCGTGTTTCATAATGTATGATCAGCCTAGCACTGTCTGTAACCCACATCTTTCATAGCATGACTGAATCTCTCAAACCACGTCCTCGGAGACTGTTTAAGACCATAAAGTGACTTCTTGAGCCGATAAACTTTCCCATCTGCATTGGGAAACGTAATGATTGGTGGTATATCCATGTAGACCTCTTCTTGCAAGCTACCATGCAAGAAGGCATTCTTCACATTCAATTGGTGAAGTTCCCTAGAAAAATTGACAGCCAATGACAAAAGGACACGAATTGAATTCATCTTTGCTACATGAGCAAAGGTTTCTTGATAATCAATGCCATAGGTCTAGCCATACCCTTTAGCAACTAATCTGGTCTTGTACCTGTCAACTATGCCATCTGACTTGTATTTCACGGTAAAAACCCAACAACAACCAACAAACTTCTTCCCCTTTCGTAGTTCTACCAATTCCCAAGTTTCATTTTTGTCCAATGCCCGCATTTCTTCTTTCATAGCCATTTTCCACGGTGAATGACATAATACCTGTTTTACACTGAAAAGAATGATGAAAGATGAAAAGGTGGCTACAAGAGTGCGGTGAGACGGAGACATAGCATGATATGAAACAAATTGGGAAATAGGATGAGATGTACAGCTACGTTTACCCTTACATAGAGCAATAGGAATATCAAGATTTATATCAGTGGGGAGATAGATTCCCAGAGGGATGAGTTGGCTCCTCAGAGGTGTGGTGTGGTTGTGCAGCAGTGGCTTGTTTCTCACATTGTATGAAGAATCTGGGGAAAAATTGAAACTCCTTTCCTCCCGGTAACACATCATCTAACATAGTAGTAGGTTCTGGAATCGTAGGCAAAGGGATTGAGTGAGACAACTCGGGAAGTGGTTCATGATTAGAAGTTTGGTTAAACCACTCCCCTTGAACAAAATTCTGATCGTCACCAAGATAATAGGACTGATCCTCAAAAAAGGAAACATCCATCGGGACAAATTGACGACGAGAGGGCGGGTGATAACACTTGTAGCCTTTCTGAGATGAAGAATAGCCAAGAAAGACGAATTTCAACTCTTTTGGGTTGAGTTTAGTACGTGCAAGACCCAAGATGTGAACGAAACAGGTGCATCCAAAGACCGCTGGGGGAACAGAGGTTGTTATCTTCTCCGTATTTTTGGTCGTAAAGGGTATATCTGTAAATATCCCTTGGTATGAGGGGTATACTTGTCTTGTAAATGTTCTCTCCATATAAATAAGATTTATGGCGTCATGTGACCTAAGCACGACATCATTCTCTCTTTTTTCTCTTCTCTCCTCTCTTTGAATCTCTAAGCCTAACCCTAACCCTAATCACCATTGCAATTGAGCTGACAAGACCAAAGGGGTGTTGTCAGGTACCTACTTGTAATATCTTATATTCTAGAGGGGGCCCTTGTAATATTGTAAAACTTCACTTAATATATATATTGGGTGAAATCGTGTAGGCTATTCTAAGCTCTACACGATTTCTCCTCTCTTCCATCTCTAAGCCTAATCTCTTATCCTGGTTACGATCCAAGGTTCCAACATGGTATCAGAGCATGGTTATGTAACCATGGCTCAATCCTAGAGGTCTGAAGAACCCTAGGGATTGTGAAATTCGATGTGACGGGCTTTCCAAAGAAGGAGATCATCTCCCATGGATAGCCGCAGGCTTTAGAAGAGTCTGAAACCCTAGCCGCCCACTCCAAAAAGGTTGGAGAAGTTCTCCCAGGCCTAGCCGCCCACTCCGGAATCTTGGAAAAGAGCTATCAGGCATAGCCGTCCACTCCAGAAGGCTGGAGAAGAGCCACCAAGCCTTGTCGCCTTTTCCAAAAGGTCAGAAAAGACCCTCTGGACCTAGCCGCAGGTCTCAGAGGAGCCCAGAACCTCTCCGTAGTGCTGCCGCACATATCCAGGAACCTTTTTAGGTCTCCAGAATGATTCACAAGTTTCCCGTGGGTGGTTACCTCCGCAGCAGCAGTTCGGGTGATTTCTTATCAGTCCAAGTTGCTCTATTCCTCAGAAAAGTCTTCTCTACTACCATGAGTACATCTGAGGAGTCATCTTCTGCCAAGTCAGAGATCATTGTTGCCCCACCCAGTCTGGAAAGTCATGGTGATCATAGCCCGAGCCTACAGATCACTACGGTGAAACTCGACGGGACCAACTACCTCGCATGGTCTCAATCTGCCAAGATGTACATAACCGGACGAGGCAAAGCCGGCTATATCACTGGACGTGTCACTGCACCTGATTCCTCCAATGCCACGTTTGAGAAGTGGGAAGCGGAAAACTCAATGGTCATCTCATGGCTGCTTCACTCCATGCATCCATTGATCAGCACAGGCTTCCTCTTTCTCCCGACTGCCAAGGATATATGGGACACTACATCTCAGACCTACTCCCAAGATGGGAATTTTGCTAAGATGTATAAACTTCAGCAGGAGATAGCACTTCTGAAACAAGGCGATCTTCCTTTGGGATCATACTACGCTGCGTAAGTGGGAAGAGGTAGATCATTACCAGACCTACACCCCTGCATGTACCAAGGATGCTACGAAGTTCCGGAAGATGATTGTGCACGGTCACAAATTCGAGTTTCTTGGCGACTTGAACCAAAGCTATGAGTAGGTTCAAGCCAACATCTTGGACAGAGATCCACCGCCGTCGACCATTGCACAGGTCTACTCCTACATCCAGAGCGAGGACAGCAGGAGGAGAGCCATGAGCTCTAAGACAGATGCTGATATTCCTTTATCTGAGAAGTCTGCCTTGGCCACTCAGAAATTGAGCAAACCCACATCCAAGAAGGATGGGGATCTTGATGATCGTGATCGACTCAGATGTGATCACTGTGGCAAGCGTCACCACACTCAGGAGACCTGCTGGAGTCTTCATGGTCGTCCCACACAGTTCTCTTGGGGGGAAGCAAGGCTCCTCAAAGAAGCCCTCTGGTAGCAAACATGGAACCTCAGCTACTCATGCCACCAGTCAAGATTCCTCTGATGTGACCCCTTCCTCTGGGCAGTCCAACACCTTCTCTAGCATGGACATTGACAGGCTTCGACAATTACTTACTCAGCTTGATGGCCCTTCCCCACCTACATCATCCTTTGCTCAGACAGGTACATCCCATTCAGCCCACCATGTGTCTACGGCACTCATTGGTCCTTCCTGGATCATTGATTCTGGTGCCTCCGATCATATGACTAGTATGCTATCCCTTTTCTCCACCTATAATATCTACTCGGGTAAGGACAAGGTCCGCGTGGCCGATGGCACCTTCTCCTCTATCTCAGGGAATGGCACTATCTCTGCCACACCTACTGTCTTTATCCTCTGTACTTCATGTTCCTAAATTCACCACTAACTTGCTTTCTGTTAGCCATCTTACTAAAAGCCTAAACTGCAGTGTTACCTTTTTTCCTACTCACTGTGTTTTTCAGGACTTGGAGACGAGGCGGATGATTGGCAGTGGTCGTGAGGATGGTGGATTGTATCTGCTCGATAGCCAGCCGACTTCATATTCTGTTGCACATCAGTCTAGTGCCAATGTCAGTAGTTTTAGCGTTAATAAAGACCTGTTAATGCGATGGCATAACAAGCTAGGTCATTTACCGCTTTCGGTCATGAAGAGTCTGTTACCTCAGTTTGCATCTATTCCATTTTTTGAGTTCAACTGTGAAACTTGTGTATTCGCAAAACAATGTTAGGTGTTTTTTCCGACCAGTAATAAAAAAAGTACGTTTCCTTTACAGCTTGTGCACTCTGATGTTTGGGGACCCAATCCTACCACTTTTATCTTTGGTTTTCGCTACTTTGTGGTTTTTGTGGATGACTACAGTCGTTACATTTGGATTTACCTTATGAAATCAAAAAATGAGGTGCATACTATCTTTCAGACCTTCCATAAAATGGTGTGCAATCAATTGGGCACCACCCTAAAAGTCCTACGCACTGACAATGGGGGGGAATACACATACAGTGGCCTTGCCTCCTACTTTGAGGAGCATGAAATTCTTCATCAGACTTCATGTGCTGATACAACAGAATGGGACTGCTGAACGAAAGCATCGCCATGTCCTGTAGGTTGCTAGGGCACTTCTTCTTGGTACTAGGGTACCCAAGGGTTATTGGGCTGACGCTGTGTTGACGGCATCCTACTTGATAAATCGGATGCCCTCTCATGTCTTGGGGTCGAAGTCTCCCCTTTCACTCATGTTTCCTTCCTGTCCTGTGTTCCCTATTCCACCTAAGGTTTTTAGTTGTGTTTGCTATGTTCACACCCATCACAGAAAGGACAAGTTAGATCCGAAAGTCGTTCGATGTGTGTTCCTTGGCTATTTTTTTTTTTTTTTGATAAGTATAAATATCATTAGAAAAAGAGAAAGAAGATTACAAGCAAGGCCTAGGAGGTCCACTTAGAAGGGATATCGGTGTTTCCATCCCTCTACCTGTCGTCGGTTTGTTTCTCCAGATGTTACTTTCTTTGAGAGTCTTCCCTTCTTCTCAGTTGATCAGACTTCTCTTCAGGGGGACCTTGGGAGTATTGACGAGAGTCCGATATCTCCACAAGGGGAGATTCCTCAACCAGTACCCCTTGATTTGCTTGATAAGTCTCCTATACCCTTGTCCTCATCTCCTACTGACACTGTGCCTCAGGATCCGCAGCTGAAGACATATGCCAGACGACGTCAAAAAGAGAAACAGTCCACCATCCAAGCTCACTACTAGGAAATCCAACTCGATCCAGGTAATCGTGTCCTCAGTGATCCCCATGACGATATTTTTGTTGCTCCTACTATCCTTCCCATAGACATTGATGTACCTATTGCTCATCGGAAGGGTGTTTGGTTCCATTGCCTAGAGGAAAGAAACTCGTGGGGTGCAAGTGGGTATATACAGTGAAATATAAAGCAGATAGAAACATGGACAGGTACAAGGCCCGTCTCGTTGCAAAAGGGTACACACAGACTTATGGGATTGACTACCAAGAGACGTTTGCTCCTGTGGTCAAGATGAACTCAGTTCGAGTTCTGTTATCTCTCACGGCAAATTTTTCTTGGCCCCTCCACCAGTTGGATGTCAAGAATGCCTTCCTCCATGGTGATCTAGAGGAAGAGGTCTACATGACAGGTCCTCCGGGGTTCAGTCCGACTGGGACTAAGGAACTTGAGTGCAGACTGAAGAAAGCCTTGTATGGGCTTAAACAGTCACCCAGGGCTTGGTTCGAGAGGTTCAGTTCCGCAGTCAAGAAGATTGGCTACTCACAGAGTCAGGCGGACCACACTCTCTTCATTAAGAGAAGTCAAGGTCGTCTTACTGCTCTTATTGTGTATGTGGATGACATCGTGGTCACGGGAGATGACCAAGATGAGGTTTGCAGATTGAAAAAATACCTCGGCACAGAGTTCGAAATCAAAGATCTAGGAACCTTGAGATACTTTCTAGGCATTGAGGTTGCTAGGTCAAAGCAGGGTGTGTTCATCTCACAGAGAAAGTATGTACTTGATCTCCTTCGAGAGTCAGGAAACTTGGGAGCTAAACCAGCCGATACGCCTATAGAGCAGCAACATCGGCTGAATCCTGTTTATGGGGATCTCATTGCTGATACAGGCCAATTCCAGAGACTTGTTGTGCGTCTCACCTACCTTTCGTTGACACGACCAGATATTGCATACGCAGTCAGTGTCATCAGTCAGTTCATGCATGCTCCTCGCTCTCCACATCTTAAGGCAGCACACCGAGTGTTACGCTACTTAAGGGGGCTCCAGGGAAGGGTCTCCTGTTTAGTAAGAATGGACACCTGCGAGTTGAAGCTTATACAGACACTGACTGGGCAGGTTCAGTCACTGACAGACATTCCACATTAGGGTACTGCACGTATGTGGGAGGTAATCTGGTGTCTTGGCGCAGCAAGAAGCAACCAGTTGTCGCTCGCTCCAGTGCCGAAGCAGAGTACCGTTCTATGGCTCATGGTCTATGTGAGCTTCTATGGTTGAAGACTATGCTCAGTGAGCTCGAATATCCTGTCAAAGGGTCTATGCAACTGTATTGTGACAATAAAGCAGCCATCAGCATTGCTCATAATCCAGTTCAACACGACAGGACAAAGCACACTGAGGTAGACCGTCACTTCATCAAAAAGAAGCTTGGTCAGGGACTTATTTGCACACCGTATATCCATACTGCTGATCAAGTTGCAGATGTGTTAACTAAAGGTGTTACTAAAGGGATCTTAGAGTACCTGTTATCCAAGCTGGGCATGATAGATATCTTCGCACCAGCTTGAGGGGGAGTGTTGTCAGGGACCTACTTGTAATATCTTATATTCTATAGGGGGCCCTTGTAATATTGTAAAACTTCACTTAATATATATATTGGGTGAAATCGTGTAGGCTATTCTAAGCTCTACACGATTTCTCCTCTTCCTCCAATTCTCTTCTCCTCTCCTCTCTTCCATCTCTAACCCTAATCTCTTATCTTGGTTACGATCCAAGATTACAACAAGGGGTCCACCTGATCCACAATCTCACCACCTCTCAACTTGGCAAAAAGAGAGCCCCTTTCTTGTCCTTCTTTAGTTAAAAAGAATTAAAATATTAAATGATTGTCATTCATAGGGTAAAAGTCCGATACAAGGGAGGGTATGGGACTGATCTAGATGAGGGAAATTTCCACGTGCCCAATCCAAAGACCCTATCAGATGCATGGTCTATATTGGCCACATCACCACCACATGGTAAAAAGCCCTGTTGTTGCTGACTTCCAATTGTGCAGTGACTGCGTAGGATGCCTTTGACCAAGGTATGATTAAATTATCACATTATCAACTTTGATCATCATTTTCTAGTAAAAACCCTGTGCGCGAGGTCACCTCTTATATTTCATGATGTGGTTAATTTTTCAATGATTTCTATAAGAGGTGTGCACGTGAAAGTAAAACCTAGTAATCTACCCTGCCCAAAGACTGAAAACACTAGAAGCAAGTCAAACTAATATGTAATGCAAACATCTAGATCTAAGATAAAAATATTTTTACTTTCCACAGGCTTTAGAAAGTTATACCATAGAAAAGTTTGAAAATGCCTACAATATTTAAGTGTATAAAACAATATATTCCACCATTTTACTTTCTCCTACTGGTTGCATGCCCTTTCAATGTTTAGATGCAGTGATAGCAAGGTTTAAAATATCGTTCCATCTCATTGTCTCGGTAGGCTGATGGAACGAGACATATCGACCAAGATGAAACGAGACGAAGAGACAATGGAAAAAACACTATATATCTCAATAAGGTCAAACCAATTTTTAATGCTTAATTAGGTTACAAATTTATTTTTAGCATTTATATGTGTTATAAAACTAATATACCATGAAAATAAGGTTCTAAACCAATTTTAATACTTGTATTAAGTTTTTGGCACGAGACAATACATTCCCGGTACCTTACCGGCACGAGACGTCTCGGCCAAGACAAAATGAGATTTTCAACCATGAGTAATGGTATCTTGTCCAGCTCTTAATTCCCAATTGGTGTTTTGCGTCAAGAATAAGACCACAAAGAGCTGATTACAACCTTAGTGATGCACACTACTATTGTTCAACTTTTGCTTAAAAACAATTGGATACTGCTCTTTCCAAATTTTACAGATGGTATTTTATAAAATTCATTCCCGAAGGTTCCATTCAGAGATTTTCAGGGTAATCTAGGAAATAGCTACATGGAGAGAGCTCTGTTCTCTTTCCATCTAACATTAAGTGACAACAACCCCATAAATATATCGGGGATATATTGCCGTCTTAGGTTTCTTCCTAACATCCACTCACTGATGAGAGATACCTGTCTGTGTACACCTTTCCAGTATGTTTACAGTCCCCTCTTATTATGATTACATTGAATGTGATTCTATTCAAATTCATTTTCAATTTTTCATTTTTCTCTGACAAATTTGTTCTAAAGCATTTAGTGATAAGAATTCTTCTAGTCACACAGAACACTTAATGATCTTGACAATTCATCAGGAGAGGTTATTTCGGAAGAGTATTCATTGGAGTATGGAACAGACATAATGGAGATGCATGTAGGAGCTGTACAGGCAGGAGAACGTGCCCTTGTTATCGATGATCTTATTGCAACTGGGGGTACGTTATGCGCTGCAATCAGGCTACTAGGTAAACTGTTAATGGCTTTTCTTGTAAATTACCATAGTATGGAACAGCTTCGGCCCTATCTAGTTTAAAACCATGGTATCTAAGGCTGGCTTTCAGGAAGTTGGAATGCCTGGGAATTTTCTGTAAGAAAAATAATATTGTTGGAACGGAAATATTTTTCATTAATAAAGTTATGTAATGAATTCATAAAGAATGTGGATTTCCAATTCCACCAATATTAAGATCTCAAGGACAGAAGCTATAATTAGTACAGAATAGAGTAAAAGTTGGTGAGAGCTTTATTTTGGGTTTTTTTGTTCCTCAAATTGTACTAAGCTACAATTTGGTTTATGGTTCATCTAATCTGGCTTAAGAAGCATCCTGTGGACTTTGTTTTCATTTCTGTTATTTCCGCCTATCAGTACTCATATCTTAGTAGTTTTTCCTTGCAGAACGTGTTGGGGCGGAGGTGGTTGAGTGTGCCTGTGTTATTGAAATACCAGAGCTAAAGGTATTGCCCTAGTTTAAAACATCCCCTGGCTACTAGAATATGTCCGCACAGAGATCCAATAATTGATATGCATTAATACTTAGACGATTATCCTAATAGGGTCTGATCCTGTGGGCTGATTATAAACTGGATTGCGCCGATAATAGCAGAGAAGCTAATTAGTAAATTCGCGTTTAATACCCGAATTTTTTGTTTATTCGAAGAAATGTTTAATACGGCCCTATAAAATCAGAAAAAATCGCAAATATTAAGACTATACGAATAGAAGTCGTAATATTCGCGATTAATACTCGAATTTTGCGTTTTTTTAAAATAAAAACGTATTAAATGGCCACATAAATGAAAAAATAGGTAAAATTCAGGCTTTTTAAGGCTAAACGAATATAACATTTCAACAATGACCGAATTTTTTTATCCCAAAGCCGAATTAAACTCGGACTTTTCCCGTTTTGAATCTTTGCCATATACCGAATTGCCAACTATGAGCTAACTATGAGCAGAACACCGCAGCTTTCCAAACTACAGTGGTGGAACTGATATTTCACATCTTTAAATTACCACACCCCAAATTTCAATCTTTCAACATTGTGTTTGGGAAATCCTCAGTCATGCCAGTGCTGGGTATTGTAACCACCAGCGCTTGTTAGACAACTTCACTCCTTGTGTCTCATTTTATGTTTGAGTCACTCTCTCAAGCAAATTTCAGGTATGGAAATTGATGTTAACTTTGCTCATTGCAGGGTCGGGACCGGTTAGGAGACAAACCACTGTTCATCCTTGTTAGCACAGTTTGATCAGAATGCGTGCCAGAGAATCCCATGTTGTTTGCCCATATGGGGTTGCAAATGCTAGAGCTTTTTTTAGCTGGGGGAAGCTCAAAAGTCATCACCTGATCAAAGAGGGAGAAGCTAGTAGGTAGTAAGAGGGTGGTTTTCTTCAATTGAATAGTTATTTGAGACCTGAGAACAGTTGGTAGATATTCACAGTTCCAATTTGATGTATGGAAGGAATAACACTGCCTGTAGGGATAGAAACATCTGTATTACATCCTACTGTAAAGGGTGTCCAAGCAATGGATGTTGTGGGGTAAATAAAGGAAGAAAAAAGACTCACTTGCCTTGTGAGACAGTACTGAGATTCCAAGAAAATGATGCCTAATTGCTTCAAAAATTCAGGGAGTAGTTTTGAAATCCTTTCAACAGATTATATATTATGATATTTTATGGTGTTTAAGCCCCACTTTTGGATAAAGAAAAATCATTTTGTTCTATATTGATGCCATAGCCCATGTAGTAAGTTGATGTAATACTACCTGAAAGCAATTTGTTCAATATGGAAATAAATTGCAATATACATTATTATGTTGTCATTACGCACGTATCTAACGGCTTGCATGCAAATGGTAATATCCAAGGTTTTATTTTGTATGACCCGTTATAATAATGTTACCGTTATGACTGTTTTAATGGCCAATATACAGGGTCACATGAAGTAAAAAAAATGGTTTTTATCAAAAAACATCCGTTATAACGGGTGTTGCAACGGCTATCCCATTTTTCAGTAAAAAGTGTTTTACGGACATAACGTAACGGGGTGAGGAGTTACCATTATAACGGCTGTTTATTTCTTTAAAACGGCCATTTTTTTAAACCATTTTATATATCTAGATGTTTATTAACTTAAAATTTTGATAATATATCCTTATAAATTTGGGCTAGAGCTATAAGCCAATTGTAACTGCTAATCAAGTTGGACAATTCATTTTAGTGGGCCACTCCAATTCTCAATCTTAGTTCTCCGATCAAGGACTACAACTTCGTTCATGGTATTTTTATTTTTATTTTTTTGTAATCATGGTAAAAAAGAATTAATCCACGGTGAAAGAAGAAAAAAATCGGATTAATCATATGGCTTATCATCAATCTATTTCACCAAATGAACGGTCTGGATCGATGAGTCTGTGGGCCCATGATGGTGCACTTTCAAGTGTACAAGTTTGCCGATCCATGTGGATGCATAAGAACCTCTTAAGCTTGAGAGGAAAAAAGGATGAAAAAGAAATAAAAACCTTAACCGTTCTCGTCTCCAGTTCTCTTCATACGAGGTGATATTGAGAAGGGTTTTTGAATTGCAGAGAAAACCATCCATGGCGACCTCGTTAATCTCTTCTGTAACTGCTCCTCCAATCTCACCCACCATGACCATGGACGCCTCTCGAAATCCAGAACAATTTTCTGGGTTTGTGTTCCCCAAGAGCTCCTTTGTTTGTGGTGACACCAAGAAGCTTTTCTCAGCTACCTCTCCTTCTCTGCTTAGTTCGACAAGAAGACAAACAGTCCGGAGATTTAAGTCTACCTCCGCTACGAGCTCTTTCGATCACATCCCCAAACGCTTCAAGGAAGAGAATCTTTCAGACGGATGTGAGTCTCGAGATAATTCCAATCTCTACTCCCGTTTCAATTTCAATTTATGCTCCTAATAGTGCCCTCTTTTGCCCCCTTTTAGTTACTTGGGTTTTATTCTTCTGTATTAATTCTACTTCTGGAGATTGTTTTTGGCAGTTCGGTTGAAGAAATTTTGATGGGTTCCTCTCTTTGAGTTTTTGCAACTAGGTTTTGAGACTTTAGGTTGTTATTTTCAGAAATAAATGGAAATATCACGCCCTTTCAGCATACCCACCTGTAAAAACAGAAGAGAAAACAAAATAAATTGCTAAGTGGGGAAGGTAAATTTCAAACCTGACTTTGTTGTTGTCAATGGGATTACTTGTATATAGTCTTCGCTTCGGTACCCACTTAGGAGAATTTTCCGATCACATTTAATGAAACAAGAACCATCTATGTAAGGCTGGGATGTGGTTATTGACACCCAACCTGCCTGTTCAGATTAGGTTTCCGATTTGGTTGGGTCCAATAACTTTGCTTGTTAGTAAAATCATGCCTTAGGTTTGCCTGATCGCTCTTTTTTGTACACTCAAAATTTGCTTGAAGCCTTGAATACATTTGTGTAGCTTTTGTGTTCCATAGCTAATTGACTTGTTATACTAAACATGACGTTTTCGGTTGAGCAATTCTAGTGTGTATTGCAGTTTTTCGTTGTTTACTTATAAATGTTGATTTCTTAATAAATCACCTTCAATTTGCTTGACAGATTGAAATTGTAGTGGTCTTTGACTTTATAGTTGCCTTTGAAAACTCCACCCCACATCCCCTGTAGAGTCATCTACGTGAGGGTTCACCTGAGGAAGGGGACCCCTAAATCATATGAAGTTTGTGTTTTTTTTTCTTCCTTTTGACAGGTCAGTAAGAGATTTTATTAATATATTAAAAGGAGTATGTGTCAAGGTGCGCGCCTTAAGCGCAAGGCGCACCTAAAGCGCCTTAGAAGGGTCAAGGCGAGGCGCGTTTAGTAAGGCATGCGCCTTATGCTCAAGGCACGCGTCTCACTAAAATACATGTTTTTTTGTAAAATTTTTGTACTTTGGCCTATTATATTAAGCATCGGTATGATAGGAAAGATACAATTGAACCTATCTCATTGAAAAGACATTGATGAAAGTAATGAATGGCTACTTTGGGAGATAGAAACAAAAGGTGGAGAAACAAAAGATGAATTGGTGTTTTGAGGATGATAGCTTGACATAGAATGTTGTTGCGAGAGCTACTGGAGTTGGTGAATCAACATCTAGATCAAGGTCAAGAGCAAGGGCAAGGGCTTCAATAAGGGAGACGGAAGAGGAAGAGGCCAATTCGGAGGAGACAGAAGAAGAAGAATATATTGAGGGGGCTAACACATCCGATGATGATGGGGATAAGGCTAATGATTATATTTTTGATGATGACAATGTTAACTAGAACTAATTGTGGGCTATTCGAGTTTTAAACATTTTCTATCTTTTATGTTTTATAGCTTTTTGATTACTTGTCTTGTATTTAGATAATGACAATGTTAACTAAAACTGCTTTTAGGTTACTTGAGATTTTCGACATTTGCTATCTTTTATGTTTTATAGCCTAATGATTACTTATTTTGCTATTTTATGATGTTATTTTTCAAAAAATAATTTATATTTCTTATATTTATTATAATTTTTAATATTACGCCTCATTTCAGTCAGGCGCGTGCCTCGCCTTGCGCCTCAGGCGCCAGAGGTCCTAGCTCTTTAAGTGCGCCTTGCGCCCTTAACTACCTTGTGTGCACCACTTGCGTATCCATTGTAAGTCCTCAAAAGTGTGGAATCGGTTTTTCTCTCTTGTTGGTGTAGGTTGGGTGATGCGTGAGAAGCTAGATGATCTTGTTGTCAAGTGGTTTTGCAAAGTGCTTGATACTAAGGAAAGAATCTTTGGAGTTTGCTTTTGTATGCTCTTTGTTGGGAGATTTGGAAAGAGAGAAATAAGAGGATTTTTCATCAAAAGTAAAGACAAGTGACGCGGTGTTAGTTATTACCAAGTGGAAGATCATTAAGTGGGCCTTAATTTTAAAGGAATTCACAGATTTTCGTCTTCGGGACTAAAATAAATTGGAGAACACTTTTGAATGTAAATCTCCCAAGGAGAAAGTGGCCCCTTGACTTGTCCAAAAAAAAGTGCCACCTAGATGGAAGAAACTGGGTAACAATAGAATCAAACTTAACAAAGGAGGATGTTCCCTTTGAAACCCCGGTCCAGCCGTTGGAGGAGAGTTTTTAGAAAAGACAAGGGTGAGACATGATTATTTATCAAAAAAAAAAAAGGGGTGAGACATTGAAGAATTATTCCAGGCTATGTTGCAGAGATATAGGTACGGGTGTTAAAGTCCAACGGGTGCAGAGTGTGAAAAATAGGATTCGAGGACTCGGGAATATACTTATAATAATGTGAAATGAAGTAATCATTTTTATATAATGAGGATCATAGTGGATAATGTCATAGAATATCTTATGATTTGTGTTATATAATTGTATACGTAAATATGTATATGTAATGTTATATTTATTGCATAGAATGCTTCAATTGTAAAAGGTAGAACTAATACGTATGGCAAATGTTAATTAGTATCTTGCAAGTACGGAAAGAAAAAACAAAATAGAATTTGAAAATGTCGCACAAGAATCCGTGTCGTGTCGGACTCTGACATGGGTACTTTTGAGAAGGCTTAAATTTTTTGTTGCAATTGCTTTAGTGGCCCTTTCACGGTGAAAGGCGACCCTGGCATTGTTTTCGGGTTGGCTTCAGGAGCAGAGAGTGGTCCCTGGAGACTAGCTGACATTGTAGAGCAAGTTAAAGATGTTAGTCTAGGGCTCAATATTTTTATCCAGACTCACTTTTAGAAGTGCTAATGAGAGTGCCAACTCATAACCAAAAGGTGTTCACAGGCGATAGTTGTCTTGTGTTTTTGGTAACATTGGTTCAAAGAATGTCAGGAAACAATTAAATGCATACCAATCTTCCTTTGGACAATTAACTCCTTATCAATTTCTGTAAACTTAACCCCAAGAAAATATATACTTGGCCTGGACCTTGCATCAGAAAAGATCAAGGGTTGCTTTTGATGTGAACTACCCCATCTTGATTTTTTCTTGTGATGATCAAATTATCTATATATACGGCACACATATATCTATTTGTAATGACCTCAGATGGATGAATATATGTTCTCTTGAGGTGTATAAGGTACTATTGGAAGGATTGCACGGGTTTTAGATTTTATGTTGTTGATTCACTATGTACAGTTCTTTAAGATTGGTAGGACTCCTACCATTCGATCCAATGGGTTCTCTAGCATTGGCTGGCATGGTATGCATTTCCTGTTCCATTTGGCTCACTCATGTAATCAGTATTTCCCCTATCCATTGTTATCTCTTTTAGGTTTAAGTTTCTACACAATAGCAATAATGATTCTATTCGTCTTGAATACTTGTCTCATTTGCTTTTCTACAGTGATGGACAACTATAAAAATGCTCCCAAACACCTTTATGGCCTTAATCCTTCACAAATGGACATGTTCATGACAGAAGATAGCCCCGTCAGGCGACAGTCAGAAAAAGTCACAGAGGTCCTCTGTTTTTAGTTTTATTTTGTTGCTAAATCATCTTCATATTTAATCTGAGGAACAATGTGATATTCCCGGGACTGTTGCAATAGCCCCAGACTACCATATGATCAACAAGCTCATGGCCAAAGGTCCATAAAAAAGTTTATTGACCATACTGTCAGGATCATCCAATTGGGCTATATCAAATACAAGAGGTGGCCACCCTTGAATCGGACCGTCTGTATCAATGAGGATGTGCACTTGTGTCTGGTGGGGATCCCTGGATTTTTATACATAACTGGCCTGGGACTATCATATTCTATTGGTACTCGTGTTTCTTTTCCAAATAATGGGTGTTCACAAAATTAGCATCTGAATCTTATTTGCAGCAGGATTAGTGAGGGCAGAGCGATCTCATATTTTAGAAATTTGTAACAGGAAAGCATTTCATCAGCCAGGAATTATCTAGATCATGGAGGAATGTGGAGTGCATCAGGCATGAAGGACGCAGGTCCTTCAAGGTATAGTATGAGTGTAAGCATGTATCGTGGTGGAGCCAGAGGATATGGAAGACCCAGAAGTGCTCCTCCAGATTTGCCTTCTTTACTCTTGGATGCTCGGATCTGCTATCTGGGCATGCCTGTAAGACATTATACTCAAAGCTTGTTTGATTCTCTGATGTGTGAACAATCTAGATTTTCTGATGTCGCATTGCGTTTGCATCCCTTACCCATGTAATTTTGATCTTCTCCTTTGTCTGCTTGATAACAGATTGTTCCTGCAGTAACTGAGCTTCTTGTTGCTCAACTCATGTGGTTGGATTATGATAACCCCTCCAAACCTATATATTTATATATAAATTCATCTGGGACACAGGTTAGCACTGGAACGAAGTCTTCTATATTGAAGATTCTTTTCCTAGAGACATTTAAAGGCTAAATGATGTAGGAGATATTGTCTCCCCACCTGCCAGAATTACTTTTGGATTTGATTTTTACTCCTTATTGGTTTGGTACCGTCATGCTATTACCAGAATGAGAAGATGGAGACTGTTGGATCCGAAACTGAGGCATATGCAATCGCTGACACCATGGCTGTAAGCTTTCTCATTTAATTCTGTTGGGCATTAACTGCTTTATTCAGGAATATTTAAACGGGAAAATGTGCTTGGCTCTTCATGTAGTATTTTGCTTCGGTATTTTATCCACCAGATTTGTTCTGAATCTGCAATATAAAATTCTTGAGTTTCTACGATTTCAGATCTTTACCTTTGAAAAGGAAAGTGATCAAATTTTCATTTTTGCTCAATCTTGATTGGTTGATTATTTTTTATTCCATCAATCAACCTTCGTTGACATTATGCATGCTTTCCTTGATTTTTGCCTGCAGTACTGCAAATCCAAAGTCTACACAGTGAATTGTGGCATGGCATATGGTCAAGCAGCAATGTTGCTATCACTTGGAGCGAAGGGTTACCGTGCTTTGCAGCCAAATGCTTCCAGTATGATTCATCTTTATTTTTGACAAATTAATCATACTTTCTTTCTGAGTAAACTTGATGTTCCCTAGGAGAAGATGTGCTTCCTAAACCTAATACTACACATAGCCCTCCCAACTTATTATCTGTGGACCACCTCTTGTATGGGCATAGCCTGAAATCATACCAGGCAGACAGATCTTAAGACCCAATATATGGAGATTTTTTTTCCAAATTCCTTATCTTATCTGTTCCTAATTATCCAAGTTCTAGATCTCTATTAAGTTACTCCAGTCGGACAAAATTTGAGCTATGCCTTCAGTGGCCTGCCGGTTGAGCAGTTTAGATTGAATTGTTTGGCCTGTTGTCCAATCCAGTGTAGGGAGCATTGCATCTCCCTTTTTTTTAGCATTGCATCTCCCTTTCTCCATGGTTTCTCACCAGGTTATATTGGACTGCAGCAAAATTATATTTGCCGAAAGTGAACAGATCAAGCGGGGCAGTGATTGACATGTGGATCAAGGTACTCCCTCTGGCTCGTCTCCTCTCTTTCACTCTCATTCTCGCTCCCCTGGCTCTTTTCTGAGTTAACTTTCTCCAGGCAAAAGAGCTAGACGCAAACACCGACTACTACATTGAGCTATTAGCTAAAGGAATTGGGAAACCAAAGGAGGAAATCTCAAAAGACATCCAGCGTCCCAAATATTTCCAAACGCAAGAGGCCATTGCATATGGCATTGCTGATAAGATAATTGACGCTAGGGATGGCGCATACGAGAAACGGGTAAAGCTTCCATTTCAATGCACTTAGTGTTCTTCAGATACATTGACTTGTTTCCATGTCTTTTACTAACTATAATCTAATGTGATCTGCCAGAACTACGAAGAGATGCTCACTCAATCAAAAGCCATGCGAAGGGGAGGAGCTGGGCCACAGGCAGCTCCTTCCGGATTTAGGTAGACAGAAGCAGTAGTGTGTCATGAAAATCTTTTTTCTGTGCATGAAGATGACATCTGGTTCATGACTGCGAACACAAGAAGAAAGGATTAAACAAAACAAGTAAGAAGGTGCTTTTGATCAGATTGTATGGTTTTATTCCCCCCACAGTACTTATAAATGGACACGACAGCAAGATTCAAAAGGGACTATTATAAGATCACAACGAGTAGGTAATGTTACCGTTATATCATAAGAGGGTAAAAAGTCTTTTTTTTTAAATTCATTTTTCAGCTAATTATAAATAATGGTTAATGACTGTTAAACGGCTGACTGTTATAACTGTTAATTAAGTTATGTTTTTAGCATTGAATTCCAAATAACATAATGTGTTTGGAGTTTTTAACCTTTGTAAGCAGAACCTCCTACCGGAAGGGGCATTAAATGGGTTGGGCCAAGGGTGGATTGAGGTAGATCCATATTCAGATCCGCATTTTAACATGCTGGTCCAGATTCGACTTAGATCCATGTCCCTTGATCTATATCCAAACCACAACCCATGTAACAGTATACATATCCAACCTATATACACACATACGGGTCGGATCCCCTCCAAACTACATATTTTCAATAAGGATCCAAGGCCAAATACCATATCCGACCCAATCCAAATTCGTAATTCAAATTGGATCCACTACCCTATGTCCTCGTTTTCTATCTGAATCTATTTTAAGGATCTAAACTCGCAAAAATATTGGTTTGCATTAGATCGGATCTTGCGTCAGATCTGTCTTGTTTCATGCCCTACTACTAGGGATGCTACTCTCAAAGAAACCTCGTGGTTTCGGAACTAATCCTTCCTTGAACCTCGCTCCCAAAATGTTTAAACCTCACTCCAAAAATATGGAAGCTAGTTCCATTTATTTATGACAGACTTTTTATTTCCCTTGATATCACTCAAGACTCCAGTATGGGGATGCTCCCTTTCCAAACAAATAGCTCCTGTTAACCAGGAGGGGGGAGACTCACCCTATACTAGAGTAGAGCAAAAGGTTTTTGCGCATTGGACGATGGTATGAGCCACAGAGTTACCAAGTCGAGAGACAAAATCAAAAGAAACTTCATCAAAACCAGAAGAAACCATCAGAATGTTTTCCAGCAGAGGTGCCACACGCCAGCTAGCATCTGCCTCACCCTTTCGCAGCCCATCAGTCAGCTCCTTTGCATCTGTCTCGATGATGATCTTGGCTGGCTCTTATCTTTTTATGCACTGATCAGTGTGAAGTTGATGGAAGATTTCTTGGATGGGTCACAGATGAAAAATCAGTCATGGCGGATGCCACCCCATGCCAAATTTAATTTTCCTCTTGGAACTTGTCAATTGTTGAATAAAGCGAGCTTAGTTGGAGTTACTTCACCATCCATTTGAAGCTTTCTGTACAAAGTTGCAGAAATAACCAATGTATTCAAAACAGTGTTAAAATGCAGGATAAACCAATTTTTTGCCCACCAAAAATATTGAAATAAAAATTAGACCGGTGGCCCAACCGACAAGATGGTGGATTCGGGTGACTGGATCAACAAAAATATAAAGATGCAAGAGTTTTTTTTTTAAGTTTTTTTAAATATTGGACCGTAAAAATAGGATCAAACCCCAAAAACTTATACTTGGTGTCTTAACAACTTGTTTTACTGCTGTATGATGTTCATATTTAGACTTCAACATCATCTTTCCTATGGACATCCTCTTCTTTCCGGTAAAATAACCACTCAATTTTTTCTTGATAGGCAACCAGACTATCAATCTTGACTCTCTTTCGGCAATAGTCAGTTCACACCTCTGCAACCGATCATCCACTATTGCATCTCCAAAATGACTTCCAAGCAAGGGTCCTATCTAAGTGGCCATTTGGCAACACCATAAAAAGTTGCTTTAAAATCAAAAAAACAGGAAGTTTATTTGGATAACATAGAAAGTTGCTTTAGAAGGAAATAATTTTTTTTTTTTCTACTTTTTTGCTTCTTGTTTCAAGTGAAGACTCAATTTAAATACATGTCGAATTGGATTTTTAAGTGGAACTTTAATAATATTCCATCAGTCCATCCCCAAAAATGCCTGGTGGAATTCTTTTGGGTCCACTGACCACAAATGTTTGAATCCAACAGCCACAAATCACCAATCACTTATCTTTCATGGAAGTCCACCTAGGGTTGACCAAACATTCACGGTCGATGGGCCAAAGTCATAGCACATGGCACTTTTGGGAGGTGGTGTATCACAATTGCTCTCCTGCCGCAAAGAGCAAAGTTTTTCTCAGGTTGGACCCATTGACAGGTCCTACACCCACCTAGGATATCTTTTATGCGAAATGACCGTAGCTTCAAAAAATAGAGCATAAATTGCAAAAAAAATTGCAGCAAAAGATCACTTGATGCACACCTTCAACGCAGAGGATGAACCAGAAAAAAAAATTGGTACGTAGACTACTTTTCATGGTTCGTTTATTCCACCGCATCACTTGTTTTCCTAAATAAAGGGTTGGATATTGGCCTGGGCCTGGTTCAGCACCTTCCTAGCCCAGCCAGAAATATCTCAACCAAAACACCCATTAAAAGGTTTTACTTATGGGTTGGTTTCCAAAGACTTCTTAAGGTACGTTTGGTTACAAAAAACAAGTTTATCCTGGAAAGTTTAACCCAGTATACCCAGTGCAGTAACTCTCTTTTATGGGAGTGATCTAGCTCTGGGTTTTGTTTGAAAAACGCACTATGTGCCTGTGAGAGGTCTACAATCCATTCCTCACATAATCTCTGCAGTTAAATCATTGTTGACCAAATGAAATTTAATATGGCTCCCATTAAACTTCATTACCTAACCCCCTCAGTGTTCGAAAAGGACGGTGATGTAGAGCTATTCAAACTTGCCGGTGACAGTTCTCTCTTGCTTACACAAAAAATGGAAGAATAAGGTCTTCATTTACTCATTCAAATTGCAAACAACACCCTCCATACAATGCTAAAGCAATACACATTTTAATAAATAATGAAGCAAGACCTGCAATAACAATTCTTCTGAGGCTTACGAGTAAATCAAGATTATGGTAGAAGTGCAGTGGATTTCATTAATCAAATTGACCAGCTGAGAAGGGACCATATGACATAAGTTTGTTTGTTACAACTGCTTATGTTAGGCATTTCATCAACTAGTGGAAGCATGGTTGGGAGGCTGAAAGGAAAATCTTAACTGACTTGGATTCAAATATGGGGTCCTGGGTTCAAGTTCAGCACTATCAAGGGAATGAAGACATACATCTCTGCAGTATTGTATCAATGAAGAAAATGTTCAAAAAGATATATTGAACAAAAGTGTCTACATCTTGAATTATGGAGGAGTAGGGTACACTTTTGGCTTTGGCTTAACCTCGACTTCATTTACGCTGCGCACAAAGATGGCGTCTGGTTCGTGTCTGCAAAATAGACAAACAATGAATGAATGCTTGTAGACCTTGAGAAGAAATGGTAAAAAGAACTAGAAAAAGTAAAAGAGTTCAAGCTCAAGATCATACAGCTTATCTCCCTCTTCATATGTATAACTGGATGCCACAGCCAACAGACGGCCATCTCTGCTAAAGGATAATGCTGCAATGCTTGTTGGGTATTTTGAGTACTGGGGAAAAAAACCAGCAAAACAGTAATTCTTGTTACATGATACTTCCTGGAAAATGTGTATATCAGAATTATTTCTGCAAATATTACCTGATATAGCCTCTTCTTGTTGTTGCCATCCCACACGTTTACATACCCATCACAACCTCCCGTTGCAAATGTACCATAGCTGTCGTAATGGAATTTAGGGATCATATAAGAGTATTTACGTCAGAATAGAGAGCCAAACAATTATTTATGACTAGAGGAAATATAACATGGGCCATGACCTCATGATGTAGATCAGATTCTCACTTCTATGCACCAATGGTGTATGCGGTCATTGATGTGAACCATAGCTACATGGTTTCGCAGTAAGCTTGGTACGGAAACAGGTTCATGGTTCGCTAGTGAACCAGGTATGCTGAAGGATTAGTTGGTTCATTATAGAATCACTTGGTCCGCTAATTAGGAACGTCAACCCAATAAGTGCACATATCAGAGATATTAGTACTAGTGGAGTGGCAAGTGCTGATCAAGGGAAGATCATGAAGGACATTAAAGTTTGATGTTTCACCTGAGCATTTTTCTTCGGGTGATTTCTAGCTGCTGGATTTTAGCATTTTTCGGGGTACTCAAATCCTATGGTCAGAAATCACCGATAAGGCTGAGTTTTGGTGCGTGTAGGTCTACTAAAGGGGTGAGACAAACACGTATTGGTCAGTGGGGTGTACCACGTGGCATTTTTAGGGGCAGGATATCAAACACTAATATTAAAAAGTATAGATTATCAAACACAGGTCAAGGAATAAATACAGCACTGTCATCAGGTCAATCCAATTTGGGGCTCTGACCAATGCTATACTTCCTCCACTAGGAGAAAGGACAAAACTTACATGGGGTGGAATGCGATGGCATTGACAGGATACACAGTGTCCCTTCCAGCCTCTGATTTTCGATGGCACTTGAAAGCGTATCTGCACAAAGCTTAATCCCATTAGCAATAGGGGAAAAATAGACAAAAAGAAGCAACTTGCAATAGTACATATAAGCATGTCTGCCGTTTCATGAGATAGTGCCCTTATGGGGTGGGGAGAAGTGCTTCATGCATTTTGGAAGACACCTAATGGATCTCTGCCGAAATCTATCCTTGAATATGACTTCAATGATTGAAAAAGTAACATGACATCACAGAAGTCTTATCATTATCATGTCTGGCATTAGTAACGAATGACAGCGAGTGATCAGGTGCAAGGCTCGGGCACGATGCCAAAAGACTACAAGACACAGAAGTTGAGCCAAGACAATGCAAACAGCAAAGAGGAAGCCAACATCCATGTCATTCTATGCCTTTGCATGGTGGGGGTCCTGCACCAGACATTTCACCAAGAATGAATACATACTTCTTGGCTTGACCAGCCTCAGAGAGATCGAAGAACTCCATCGCAACGCGACCTTCCACAGAACTAAGAGCAAAACCTGCAAACAGCAGCACAGGTTAAGAAAAGTATTGCAGCTTGATGAATCAGAGCAAGAGATGTCGTAATAGCCAAAAATGAACAAAACTGTCCTTATTTAAATAACTTAACTGCATTCTTCATCCTCCTGGCATCAACAACATTTACACTCCAAAGTTTTAATTTCGTAACTGGCCCTTGTTTTCTGGATACCCTTTTTATACTCATTTCTTATTATCTTAGTTTCTCTTCTCCATTAGGCATTAAGGCACTATCTTACCTTATCTACAATAAAGGAGGATTACTTCTTTCATGTATGTCTTGCAAAAATAATGTACATTTTCCTGAAACTAAAGATTTATAAAGAATGATCTGCAAAGAATGAAGCATTAGACAGGAGAAACTGCTATTCTATTACAGAAGTTAGTCTCAAAAAAGTGATTTGATTGCAAAAACATTAAACAATGGGGAACTGACTCAACTGAGAAATGAACTGTATTGGGAGAGAAGAAATAATCTGATTATACAACTGACAAATCTCCTAGTGAACAAGATTTCTATAACTACCAACAGCAAAAACAGAAGGATTGCTGCAGATATTGTACAAGAGTCAAAACTTCTAGATTATTCAAATAGATACCTGTTCCATTGGGATAACAACGCACACATCTAGTTTGATATTTCAATGAAGACTCCCTCCGTTGCTCTGGTTGGGACATGTTCCGCAAATCATACACATTCACATGTCTTCCTGCAGTTGCTACCACTAAACGGTTACCAACAAGTGAAAGAGAATACACACGCTCAGGTTGTGGGTATGTCCCGACAAGAGTCCGCTCCTGTCCACTTGCACCTCTAGGATCCCAACACTTCAGAGTTTTGTCCCAACTCCCAGTGATCACTTGCCCTAAAATCATCAATAACAAAGAAATAAAAACAATATTCTAACTAAGGAAGAAACATGTCAACGAGCTTATATGATATTCCGAAAAGATTAGTCATCTTACTCAATGAATCTGAGACCTGTACTACTATCACAAACTTAATGGAAAACAGTAAGCCTGATGATGATAAGTTCTTTCACAACTACAACATAAGTTGATGCTCAAGAAACCACTCATTACCCATCAGAAGTGAACAAAGAGTTGGATTAGTTTTTACATTGTGGGAAGTGGCACAAAGAAGTCCCCGAAGAAAGCATCTGACAAGGATGGCCGGCTGTGGCAGAGAAAGCAGTGGTTCACGTGTCATTTTGAGTGATGTGAGTGGTGTAAGACTTGATCAATTTCTTAGTCCATGTGGTACTGGCAGATTAGTCATTTTACATGTAGTTTTTTCATTATTGTTATTTTTTTCTTTATGCCACAATGATACAAACAGTAATTAAATAGTCTAGTTAAGGAATGGTAGCAAAGGGTAGAGAGTCGACAATTACTCTCACACCCCTATTTTTCTTCTCTATGTCTTTCTTCCCTATCCTTCCTTAAAAGTTCTCAAAATCCTAACCAATTCAGTTTGGTATCAGAACCAGCTTGAAGGATTTTGTTGACGACACTTTCAGCCTTGCCTGTCTATATTGATAATGTCAACACTTTAGCGCTTATATCAGTAACCATACAGGTAACGTCATATGAAGAAATCACCTAAATAAAAGAGATGCCATGGAGATTTGATAGATCTAGAAAAAATTTAAGCCATTATGAACCGCCACTGACAACCATACATGCAAACATGCATGAAAGAAATACCACCTAGTTGCCCTCTACATGACCAGATGACCCTAGGTTCCACCTTACCAGTGCAAGGTAGATAAACAACCAAAAATAAGGTCAGTGCTGGCTAATGGCTTAAGGTTTTCCTGGCAGCCCTTTACTGACTTTGTTATCACAAATGTAATAATGACATGGACACGTCCGTTGGTGTCCGACATAGATACGTAGTGCCTAAGAGAAGCCTACAACGCAGACACATCCGTACGCATATATTAAAAAATAATGTAGTCATCAGAAAGTCTTTTTTAAGTTAGTAAGGAAAGAAATAGATGGAAAGTAAAAGATGACATTTTCAAACACCATAGAGCTAAGCAATAACTTAATAAATAAAAGAATAATTATAAGAGGGGAGACTATCAAACAACTATAGGGGTGCTTGCTGTTTACCAACTTGATAAAGTAGTGTATGGAGGATTTAACACACCAACCTTCTTTTAAAAATCGCTTTTTAAGAAAAACAATTCAAATAAAGGGTGACATTGTTGCACGTGATGGAAAATGTTGAGAGTTGAGACGTGTTGAGATGCATTTTTCATGTCAATACGTGTCGACGTGGCAAAAAATGGGAAAATGCCAGTGCGTTGTTACATGGGTTATCACAATTAGGGGTGCCAAAGGTTCGATTCTAGTTCGGGTACAACAGTACCCAGAACCAGAACCTATTATATATGATGATTACGGATCCTGACAGTTCCGGTTCTGGCACTAGAACAGGTGATCCCAGAACTGACATATATCCAGTTCCATATCAGGTACCTGTCAATTGAATAAAAAATGTGAAAAAAAAAAATGATTGTCATGCTCAAATCTAGAAAAACAAATTGACCCAGATCCGGCCCGTGTACTAGTGTACCCAAAACCGGACCGCATTATATACTTTGGTTCCAATTCCTATTTATCTGGGTTTGGTACTGGAACAGGTGGTCCCCAAACCCAGACAGGTTCCTATTGGCTATCGGTTAATCGGGAATGCATTGACACCTCTAAATTCACAATGGGGGTTCTCCGTATCATATATCTACCAAGCTTCAAATTCATTTAACACAACATCACAAAGGTAGAAATAAGAACATCACCCCCTACAGTAAACATATGAAATTCAAGCCCCGAATCGAATCATGAAGTAGCTAGAGTTTCAAAATGGTTAGCATGACACAAGAAAAAACTGGCAAGTTAGTATTAAAATAGATATATGCATCCAATAGTCCACCATTAACTATGAAGGGCATACTATGTCCATGCCGCTCTCAATAAGACAGTTAGCACATTAAGGAAACTGACGAGATTCCTTGCTTATTTTTGTAGATGACCAGTGTATAAACCAATTCAGGCATCGGGTGGAAAAAGTAGATGCTACAGTTACCATACAAACAGTTCGACCAGATTTAAATGAAATCATATAAACATAGTTTAAGTCGTGACTTCTAATGCAACAAACTAAAAGGCAACTTGTCTCGGATGGTAGGGAAGGGAAATAGACCACACCAGTGAATAATATGTTTCTTGATGCTTGCCTACATCCTCATATATGAGACACACACACACACACACACCAAACCCCCCAGCAAGAAAAAATTGGATACCAATGCAAAGAAGGATGCTACAACAATGTGATGATGGAAACTTCTAAGATATCCAACCAAATTTTACATCTGATGATGCCCTTAGTCCAAGAGCCAAGACTAGTGGATTTTGGAAGAAAAACCAGAATTGAGCATTCTGTTTGAAATAAGACATAGCCAGCCATCTATGTCTTATTCTAAACTCACTAACGAGATTTGTTAGTGAGTTTTAAATTTGAACCATAATTAATTTGTCAGTGTTTTTATTCTCTTTTATCACGAAAATTAACTTGGCTACATGTATATTGACATATATTGATAAATGATATTTGCTTAAAAGTGCTTATTTTAAGCCATTATCCTTTGGCGTTATTGTACTCTCCTACGTAAAACTTCTCTATTTGTCCACTTTTCTACGTAAGAGTCTCTTTCATTGCGTAGATCGCACTTTTCTTGACGAAATTGTATATTTGCATGCATTAAACACATTTCTGAAAGTCTAGATATGAAACCGTTTTGATTAAGTCTTATTACGCGCTTTTCGTTATTGCAGGAAATCCGATCGGGCGATTCTCAAGACTTGCCGGCCCACGATCAACCATAGAAGCCTAATATCAAAGCTTAAAGAGCCAGCAGGCTATTACAAGAAGATACAGGTCAAGTACGGATCAAGTCGGAAGATCGTAGAGCCGGACCAAGAACCAAGAGAGAAACAAAACTGAAGACCAAGAGACGGACCTAAGTGATTCAAAGCCGCACCAAATGTCATAAAATGACGGCTTATGTGATTGGTGAAGCCTACTGAAGACCAGGGTTCAAGACCCTCTACCAGCTCCTATCTCTGTATTTTGTATTATTTTCTCTCTCCTCTCTCTCCATCTCTCTAAACCATGACCTCTAACCCTTAGATCATCTCATACTACCTTTAGATCTTCAGATCAACCGTCTGATCCCCCTCTTCATGATTTAACTTCCCATATCCCACCATCCGATCCTAAATAGATCATCCTAACCCTCCGATTTCCATCATCTAACCTCAGATTTCATCTCCTCTAGCTTTATCCCATCTCCCAAGGCTTGTCCACCGTTTGATCATCCATCGGACCGTTGGATCTCTCCAGATCCGACGGTTCGCCAATATTGGACCGATCCCCATTAGAAACACCTTACGGCCCGATTAAAATGGCCCACAAGTCTTATAACTAACGGGCCCACTTGAGAAGCCCACGGCCTCATAACCCAGCCCATAGCCCAAGGCCTCACACAGCCCATTCCCTATGAGAGAATTGGTCTCCATTAACCAATTCTCCCACAATTCTCTCACCCACGTAACCAAGTCTCCCACAATTCTCTCACCCACGTGGATTCATTCCCACGTATCTTTCACATCTCTCTCTCTAACGAACTCTATAAAAACCTCTCCATATCTCACCAATGGGGGTTGGGATCTCTTCCCTCTTGGGGCACGAACTAGAGAGGAGCCTTGGGCTCCTCTTCATCATCTTCTCCTCTAAAGGAGAGCTTGCTGTTCTCTTCCTCCACCTGAGACATCACCTACTGCTCCCCTTCACCTGCAACTACCGCTCCTCCATCTTCTCAGGGCAGCAACGGAGTGTTGCTCCCTCTCTGAACCACAGTGCTGCCCTGGCCTGCTGCTCCGCCTACTCCATCTCCACCGCCCCTGTTCTTCATCTTGACGGGTAACTCCTCCTCCAAACGGTGCTCCTCCACTTGCTGATCATCCTCCTCCAGGCATGTCTAAACCTTGCAGCCACGCCATCTTCTGCCATCTTCTCATGGGTTACGCCTCTATGCAAAACCAGGTAAGCAACCTTCCCTTCTAACCTCCCCCTTCTTCTCTCTCCCCTTCTCTTCCCTTAATTCTTCTTCTTCTTCTTTTCTGCTCACCGGAGTTGCAAACTTGCAACTCCGGCCGCCTGTAACGATCACCTCCATCCAAGCAGGCGCCCTTCCTTTCCTTCCATCCTCTCTTCTTGACGGCTGCCCATTAATCCGGCTAAGCCTGCAACAGAACCACCACCAGCATACCTGCAAATCGTTCTCCTTCTCATGGACGATCCATGGCTGAACAAGCTTCAACTCCAGCACCCTTCTCCGGGCAGCAACCTTGCTGTGCACCATCCCAACGCCCCAGTTGCAAATTCCAATCGGTTTCCTCCATGGAAACCGACCACCACCTTCCATCTTTTCTTCCCTTTCACCACTTGAGAAGAGTTGCAGATCTGCAACGCTTCTAAACTAGCACCTCACGGGCTCACACCTTGTTGGATGAGCTTCTCCCCTGCAAGTGGAGCGCCTCCACTTCTCCTCATTTCTTCTCACCAGAGTTGCAAACTTCAACTCCGATTGTCTTCTCCAGCCACGTCTTCATCTTCCTAACCAGCATCTTCAACAGATCTCCATCAACACTTGCAGGTGTTGTATCTCCTCTGCTTCTCCCCCTTCCTGTTGTTGCACCGTTCAGAGCAGCATCTCTTCCTCCCAAAGGAGAGCCAGCAGCTCCTCCTCACCCCAAGAACCAGCCTGCTACTCCACCCTTCGGACCATCAATTATTCATGGACTGCTGCAACTCGCTGTGCTCAACCCACGCCTGCGACTGGTTTAGCCACCGGACTACAACCTCCTCTTTTGAGCGTGATCCTCTTCTCCCATCTTCACTAGTTGCAGCATGCAGCTTCGGTCCTCACAACGTGCTCACCAGGCAGCAAACAACGGTTGCAACTCTCTGCTTCTCTCGATATCTATTGGACTGCACGTCCTCCACCACTAGCAACACCGCCAGCCACCATCAAACCAGTAACCCTGCTGGTCCTTCCTTCACGAGCTGCACTCTTCTCAAGTGCGCCTCCCCTGTCCTCCCAACTCTTCCTCCATTGCACCATGGGCTGCACCTGCTGGCCAGCACCCCTCCTTCACGCCCATCAACACTTTACCGTGAACTCTCCCCCGCAACAGCCACTTCTCCATGACCTGCAACCACACCTTGCTGTCCACCGTTTCTCTCCAACAACTTGCTGCCCCTCTTGCAGCCAAGGACACCAGCATCCACAGCAACCTGTTCTCCACGGCTGCATCTCCATGTCTAAAACTTGCTGCCATCCCAAACCAGCAAGAACTTCTTCAACCTCGTGTTCCATCTCTAATGGCCGCATGCATGGCCGTACTCTTCTCTAGTGCAACACCATGGCTGACCTCATTCACCATGCCTCTTCTCGATCCCATCCTTTTCTCTGGTAAGTACCACGAGGTTCATTCTCTTTCTCTCTCTCTCTCTCTTCTACCCTTACTTTCTCTCTCTAGAAAATTGTCTCTTTAAAGATAGTTTTCTCTCTCTACATAGTTTCTCTCTCTAGACTACATGGAAGGGACGTGACATCCCTAATCCCGTGTTCTCTCTCTAGAGTGAGATTTCTCTCTCTAAGTCCATTTTCTCTCTCTAGATCCTCTTTCTACTTTCTCAGGCCGATCGCCTGTTCACTTGGCTGACTCCTTTCGGCGAGTGAAAAGGTGAGCTTCTTAGGGCACATCATCGTACATTTGCCAATTCACATCTACCTTGTCGGCCGGTAAGATCCGATGTGGATTATCATGATTGAGTAGCATTTCATGAAATTTAGACGATCATCTTCTTGATCTGTAGCGCCCTTAGCTCCAAGATCTCAATGGACGTTTCTTTCCCTTACCCCTTCTCTTGATTGAAGCATCCATCGAAGTCTTTGACGATCCTCTTCTTAATCGGTAGCGCCCTTAGCTCCAAGATCTCAATGGACGTTTCTTTCCCTTACCCCTTCTCTTGATTGAAGCATTCATCGAAGTCTTGGACGATCCTCTTCTTGATCGGTAGCGCCTTTAGCTCCGAGATCTCAATGGACGTTTATTTCCCTTACCTCTTCATCTCTCAACCATTTACATGCTTTCTTTATTTCTGTTATTTTGATTTATGTACGCACTCTTTAATGATTAATGAAGTTAATTTTGATATTTTGGTGTTCTAAATCTCAAATGAATGTTGTTTTTAAATCAACTCGTCATTCTCATCCCTTCCACCATTCTCATTTTTATCTGTATATTATTAGTCAGTTTTAATTCCTTATTGCACTAACTCACACCGAGTGCGAATCGACATCCGACACATACTGCTTTACAAGTTTACATTTTGCAGGCTTAGAATTGGATTCTATAAATATTGTTGAAGTTAAGGTTTCCGAATTGACGACACCGAAAAACCCTACTTTCAATAAGCAAATAGAGGGATAGCATTTCTAAATCTGTTAAGAATTATAAAAAATTGGAGCGCAGGGGATTTGCAATTGTGAATTGTCAACTTATAAATACCAAATGTGATTGGTGAATTTGGGCTCTTAACTTTCAACAGTCAAATTGTGACACATAATATGATTCTTCCTTTATTTAACTCAAAAAATAAAAAAAGGCAGGATGTGTTTCTGTTTTATTTGTGTTAATAACTCCTTTAAAAGCTTTTCCCATTTTCTAAATTCTTAAACTACTACTTCATGAACCTAAAATGCCCGCTCACCTCGACTGAGTACTGAACTAGACTTCCAAGTAGACTATGGCTCAGCCCTCGTCAAACCCAAAATGAGTTTAAAGCTTTTAAACCTTGTCAAAATGAGACCATTTTGCGTAGTATGTTAATATGCATATAGATATCAACAAATGTCATGTCTCTAAGATGAGTTTAAATCTTTTAAACCTTGAAAAGCTTTTACGTAGAATGTTAATATGCATATGAGCCAAATTATTTGCAACTTGATTCTTACTGGGACTTCAAATTCCAATATTTGGCAGTTATAACTTCCTCTTTAAAGTATTTCCACTATTTGTAACAATGATATCTTATTAATTTGAGAAGTGGACCCTCAATCATAACGGTTCCCATAAAAATCTGTGAACAGATGATAGTCAAGTAAGAAATAGGGTGTGTTATTCAACAGAAATGCTCAAAACCATAAACAGAACATAATCGAGTACAAAAGTCAAAGATGATAACTTGATCTTCTACTCTAATCTTTGATTTGTACAATTCTACCTGCTGCATAAGAGTACTCAACACAGCGCACAGGTGCATCATGCCTTCCCAATATATCCTCTTTGCCAGAGCTGAAAACATACCTGAAATATCATAAACAACACAAGTCATAAGTCATGACCTTCATGAATTAATGTTTTTGAATATGTAATAACACTACATACTTAACAAAGTTTTAAAAAAAAAAAAAAAACCATCAGCTTTTACAAAGTAACAAGTATGATGGCAAAATGAAACATTGTAGAACGAAGTACTATATGCACAAGTATGTATTAGTAAGCAAATGATAAGCCATCATCTGCAAATAAAATACATCTAGAATAGCTACTGAATATAGTAATTCACAAGTATCACTTTTTTGAAGCACCATAACTTACATGCAAAGAAATGTGTCTGGAGTAGATGCATAGATCGGCAAAAATAAGAGAAACAATGTTAACAATAAAATGGATAAGAAAATAAATGCACAGAACCTCTACTTTGTACTTTGCTGAAGAGATGCATTATTGGAAATTTGAAATGCAAGTGACTATTTATTTGTTTCGCTTTATAGCCATTGTTTACCAAGTTCTCTGCAATCCCCCAGAAAATGCAAACTGGTTAAGTGCACTAAATAGCTGGGCTAAGGCTAATTCTATCTTAGATTTCTTGGGAAAATCAGTGAACTGCAGACCACAAAGATCAAGTTGAGCATGAATTGTGTACAATGTATGCTTGTCCACTTTTGCAAGAGAGCCTGCTATTTCATTATCACCCTAAGAGTGTTTCTATATAAAATATTCAAACAGACATGATGTTAAATGTATATGCTATTATCTGGGTCTGTGCATAAAGATAGAAATATAATGGCGTGCATATCTTTCATTTTTATCCTGTAAGTCATACAATAATTTGGAAGGATAATAAAAAGCATCTAATAACTGAAAAAAATATTTCCCTTGATTATGCAATGTAATCATGTGAGTAGTGAAACATCGGCTTGGCATTATTCTTACGCTACTGTTTTTGCTCTAACTATGTCTAGACTTGCTGGCATGTGTACATCTAAAGGAGCAGATGGTACAACGTACAAGAGCTGGTAAGCATCATTGAGCACATATGAAATATTTCGTAATACAATAGCAGGTTTAAATTTCAAACCATGTACGTTGTTTAGCTGGCAAAATCTGTCGGTATATATAAGTTGATAAAGACTGTAAGCATTGATAACACAGACCTTGGTTCAAAACTTGTCAATAACCCGCTATTACCAACTTGCTTGCATACCCGGCTATCTCCCCCCCACCAAAACACTGAGAAGCAATTAATTAAGTGTAAGATAGTCAATTAATATTTATTTGGCCCTACAGTGCTCATTGCCTTTTATCTTTCCATTAGTGGACCCGGATTTTGATGGTGGAGAGAAAGGGATTGTTCGAGGTTAGTTTATAAATGTCAAACACGTACCCATGTATCACACAGACAGCATGTTTCTCCTAAAAGTTAATTTTTGAATGGTTGGTACTGATATCAGAAACCAACTTCATGGCAATAAACAGATAAGTCTGCCAAAGCATTTGCCAAAAGCCCCAAACAAGTTGATATTGTTATTCCATTTTTAGGACTATAGGAGAAGATGGACCATGGACTGAGAAAGTGCAACAAAACAGAAGGGGTCTTGGTTTCATTTTCATCTCTATATAATGTTTCGCCATCGAACCATGAACTAGTTCATCGATCACTCTTCCTTTTACTGTTCAAGCCAGGGTTTTAAATTTCAGCGAAATGTCTGAAATTTTGGTTTCGAAACATGTAAAATATGAAATTTCAGAAGTTCCAAAATTTCGGAAATCGTTGAATTTTTCAATTTTATAAATTTCAATTTTTTTTTGTATAAAATTTCGGTTTTTCGTGAAATTTCGATCGAATACGAAATTTGGGTTTCGACCCTCACCGAAATGGCATGCGAAACCGAAATTTTAAACCTTGGTTCAAGACATGTAGTAAATTTCCTGGCACTTTCAAAGAGACATTCAGCGCAATTATTTATGTTAAATTCAGTTTAAGACTCCAAAAACCTTAATGAAATTGATATAGAATCTGTTGACCAACTCCCAAACTACTCGGTGGAAACGTGCCCATAGAAGTTACTACTAAAGAAACCAGATGTCTTACACTGTGAGAACGCTCAAACCTGAGTTCTATCGAAACATGATTGCTGACTACTTAAAAATACTATCTTTTAGTACCTGAAGGACTATATCGAAAACAAAACGTGATTGCTTACAACAAACAGGTGGGGCGCGAACTGTCGTTACCTCCTAACAGTATTATCTCCACCAGCGCTAAAGCCCGAGGAATCGTCATGAAAGCAGCAATCCAACACTGGGCCTCCATGCATGAACTCACCCCTCAAGACATTTGCGCTCGCATCGTACAATCGAACACTCTGATCGATCACAAAAGTAGAATCAGTTTGAGAAAACAATCTGATTTGAAAACAGTTTCAGAAATCAAGGGAACTGAATTAGTTCTTTTTTCTATTCCTGGAAGAGTGAAGCAGGTACCTTGTCCCATGAGGAAACGAGGAGACGATCGCTGTGATTAGAGAATCTAAGGTTTGAAATACCATCCGAAGGAGGGTTCGATAGCTCCCTCCCCGGGACAGGAGGAACGATTGCACTCATGACTTCTTCTTGAGTAAATGAATTAGGGTTTTTTTTTTTTAACCGATGCGGTGAAAGGGAGAGGAAGTGAGAGTTGCAGAGGAAGAGGATCGAGAGGAGAGGGGGAGTATTTTTGAATCGCTGGCGAAAGGCGGAACGAATCAACTTTCGAATTTAAAGATTTTCTTTTCATAAATTTATAAACCGGACAAAACACTATACGGTTGACGCCAATGACCACTGGATTCAAGAGATCCACGGTCGACGAGGCAAACTACCAAGTTACAATAGTCGTTGCCTTGTGGACCGTGGATCTCTTGAATCCAACGGTCAATGCCCACAACGGCACATTTTTGTCCAGTTATTCGCGGTTTAGCACGAATCGACATCAGGTCTCGATATTTCTATCCAGCCAAAACTTGTGTCGGGGCATGACGTGGGCTTCACAAGACGTTCACATGTACATTTACCTATCAAGCCTATATATACTATTATCTATACTAGGAGCCGCGATTTGCGATGTGTGTCCACCTTACACATGGCACACATTTGGAGACCACTGACCGTATAGATGTTTTGCCGTCTCTAGGTGGACCTACCTACAAAAATTTATCATGATTAGCAATTTCTATCCATTTGATTAATCTTTACATGATTTGTTTTTAACCGTAGATTTTTAACATTACTATTTAGCACATAGCTCGAGACGTTGATACATTCCAACACTTTAACACCCCTAACCCAAAGCCTTAACTCAACCTACGTTAAGCCCTTGGTTAGTTGGTTAAGGGATGGTTAACAAGGGGTGTGTGTTGACATTTTGGAAGGGGGGACTTCAAACTTGTAGTTCCCAGGGGACAACAAATTTTCCCCCGTCTTCTTACTAGATTAGTAAAGGGTGGCGTTATTTGCACACACCTATTTTTGAGTGACACCCACCTCTTATCTACACATACCCAAAGTTGTGTAAGAAAGAAAAAAAAATCGAACGAAGAGGAACTCATCACCACCGTACTCTTCTTCTTCACCACCACTACACCACCACCACCACTCCCTCCCTCCCTCCCTCCCTCCCTCCCTCCCTCCCTCTTACCTAGTGGTGGGTGACGGCCTCCTCCAGTTCTTCTTCAGGTAGCCTCCTCTTTCTCTTCTTCTCCGGGCGGCTCTCTCTCTCTCTCTCCTTATAAAAAAAAAAAAAATCGCCCCATATTGATAACACAGGTTGGACATGGCCATGTCTACCCTGTGTTACTGATACAGGCGAAATTTTATTTTTAAGGGAGAGGGGGAGAAAGAGATCTCTCCCTCCCTCATCTTCTTCTTCTTCTCTCTCTCTTTCTCTGAGAAGAAGAAGAGGAGGCCACCGGGAGAAGAAGAAGAAGAGGAGGGAGGTCTCCTCCTCTTCTTCTCTCTCGGTGGTGGAGGTTTTTTTTTTTTTTTTATAATTTATTTGCACACACCAAGAAGTGGGTGTCACTCAAAAAAAGGTGTGTGCAAATAATGCCACCCATAGTAAAATACTGGTCTCAAAAACACCAAAGAGAGCTCAAGATTCTAATTTTGTATGTCGATAAACTTAATACCTCACTTAAACTAATACATTAATACCGTGGTCGATGAATTGTCTACATTGTGGAAAGCTAGGACATGAAGTCTTATTGATCTTCCTCCTGACAACCTATTGGTTGCAAATGGGCATATAAAGTCAAAACTAAATCTTGTGGCAGTTTGGAGCGTTATATAGCTTGTTTGGTTTCTAGGGTTTGCACTTAATATGGAGTTGATTACGAAAAAACCTTTGCTCTTGTCACAAAAATGACATTAGTTTGATCACTCTTATTTGTTGCCTCCATTTAAAATTGGAAATTGCACCAATTAGATGTCAACAATGCCTTCCTCAATGGGGACCTTACTGAAGAAGTTTACATGAAGCCTCCTCTTGGTTTGCCTCATCAACTGCATCAAGTGTGCTATCTTCATAAAGCACTCTATGGTATAAAATAGGCACCCCGAGCTTGGTTTGAGAATTTTTGAGCAATTTTTGTTACTATTAATGTTTGTCAAAGTGTTTATGATCCAACCTTGTTTATTTAGGGCATTGGAGCCCACGTGATCCTACTACTCTTGTATGTTAATGATATGATTGTCACATGGATCATGGATATTAACTCAAGTTAAGCAGCTATTTCAACGCCAAATTGAAATGAAAGATTTAGAACTTACTTCGAATCGAGGTTGCTTGATCCACGAGAAATGTTACTCTCTCAAAAAGAAGCATGTCTCTGAACTTATTCAGAAAGCTCTGATTTCTGATTCCAAAATAGTTGATACACTAATTGAACTTAATGTCAAATTTTGCTTGACTGATGGAGAGCTACTAGAAGATCCCACTTGATACATATAACTTATTGGAGGCTTAATTTATCTGACCCTTACTGAGCCTGTTCACGTTGTCAGTCAACTTATGTCGATCCCCCGATCTGTTCACTATGCAGCTTTATTCGAATTCTTCGTTGTATTTGAGGCACTGTATCCCAACTCACTCTTTGTACCTTCTATTACGCTGATTGGGCTGCTGATGTTACATACTGACGTTTACTATTGGGTTTTGAATATTTCTTGGCGGTTTCTTGATATCTTGGCGAAGCCGGAAACAAAATGTTATTGCTTGATCTAGCGTGTAGTCAGAACTTCGAGCTCTTGCCTCAACAACCACTGAAATCGTTTGGCAGCGTTGGCTTCTTCAAGACATGGAAGTTTCACTTGCTATCCCCACTCCCATATTATGTGATAGTCGTAGTGCCATCCATATTTCGGATTGTCTTTTTGGATTTAATCGAATCTTACTACAAATGCTATATAAACACTCTAAATGATGAGATCCAACTAGGGCATAAATGGGGCGGGTTAAATTTGAGATCCAACCTTATTTGAACTTGTACTTTGTGGGTTTAGATATATGAAAGGGCCCGAATATTGCCACCCAGGGTTTTTGCCAAACCACCCACAATATGATGCCACCACACCCCCTCCATGTTTTGTATGATACCACCCATCAAAAAAAATAAAAAAACAGAAGAAGAAGAAAGCGCCTGCCTCACCCCACCGACAACCGCACCTCTGTCTCTCTAGTTGGGCTGGCCGTGGGCTACACAGTCCCCATGGCTGGGCTGGGCGTAGGAAGTCAATTTCAGATCTGGTTCTACTTGAATTTGACTCTTGTCAATGATTTTATCTCAACAACGAAGAAATTGGATTGTGGAATTACTAGTTTTACTCTCATAACAAAACTTGAGAATTCTAATTTTTAGGGAATTGAACTTGTAATTATCTAGAATTTGGCTACGTAAACATGCCAAATTGCAATTCCAGGAATTTCAAATCCAATTATTAACTCAATAATTGGTTTACTAAATGCACCCATGTTTTTACCATCTACACCTTTGGGACCAAAAGTATCTTTACACCCACATTAAAAACAAAACAACCACCACGACTTCTATCCCTCTCTCATTTCACGAAACCCTCGCCTTCTTCTTCTTCTTCCCACCTCGCTTCGTTTTCTCCAAATGCCACCCCTTGCCATCACCTCCCTTCTCCACCGCCACCCCACAGGCCCACATGCAGAATCAAGTTCTGTAAACCTCATGAGAGAGAGAGAGAGAGATAGGTGGCGGTTCACGGGGGTGGTGGTGCGGTGGTTCTGTTTTGGGAGGAAGAAAAAGAAGAAAAAAGATATGGGTGCAACAAAAAAAAATTTGAAAGTGGGTGGTGTGAGTAAAAACGCTGGTGCAAATATCTGACCTAAGAAAATCCACAAATTTGGTGTCAAAGGTTTGTCAATATACACACACACAAATTTACTCCATTAATCTGACGGTCTAAAATGTGCAAGAGATTTTGAAAGAAAAATTTCCACAAAATGGATTGGCTATGATCATCCACTTGGCGTCTAAATCCAATAAAAATATACAAATTTAGATGGGCCTGATCTTCTAGTGGGGTTGCTTTTTGACCTGGGACAGGAGACCTGTTGAAGACAATAGATGGTCGTTTGTATCTATTAACACAAGATCTGCAGATGCATCGTGCATCGCAGAGCAACGCAGTCTCAAAATGAACCGAAACGTAAACGAGACCGACCCAGTTTATTGTTTCATCTCTGCAAATGGGGCTTCTACTGCAGGAGAGCCCAAGAACACTATAGCCTTCTCTACAGATCTCTCTCTCTCGCGTCTCCATCTCTCTCACCTGAAACTGAAATACGTGTAAGTTTCTTGATCTCCAAGCAAATCTCTCTCACATTCCAAAACCATTAACCCGCGTTTTCTCAACCGTCGATCTCAATCTCAATTGCTTCTGTTCTGCGACCTCTCCGGCCAATGCGATGGTGGTCTGCAAATGCCGCAAGGTACGCCTTCTTCTCATCTCCATTCGATCACTTACTCCTCGATCCTACGATATTTCAGTGAAATAATAGGAATTCTGTAGTTTTTAAACCCATCGACGTGCAAGATTTTACTTACTGGGACCCGTTTTTGAATCTACAATTCGTCAAAGTTTTGAACTTTATTGAATCCAAAATAAGAGAAAGTTAAAACCCTATATTAATAGCTGTCCACCGCTCTTTTCTGTATCGTCGCTCTCCGAGTTTGATTCGGAATTAATTGAAACCAACAGATATAGTTGACATGATGTTTTGTAGGGAACGACATTGCTAAATTGACTATATTGATAATACAGACCTATTTGGTTCTCTGATCTCTGGTTTCCTCAGTCATAAAGCTTGATAGTGTTTAACTTTGATCTATTAACAGTGCGTCGACTATTCCAAGATAAAATTTGCTTCAATTTGAGTAAATAGGTTATTAACTGTGATTTTGAGCTGCCAGGGAGACGTTGCAAAATGGGTTTATTGAGATTTTTTTTGTAAATAGTTTGTACTCTTTTTATTCGGTGATTTTGGTCCGAATAAGTTATTTCCAATTTGTTTACCCAATAGGTCTCGTAGAATTTTGGTGAACCTACAAAGGGATTTTTTGGTTCAATAGCATGATTTATTAAAGGTATATTGGTGTTCGATATTTAAATATTCATCAGTTGCACCCCATTCATCTTGAATTTTCATTCATACATTACAGTCTTTTTCTTTCCCAAGTGTCTTTTTTTCATCACTAACAAGAGGGTGGTTTTTTATTCAGGCGACCAAGCTTTACTGTTTCGTCCATAAGGTCCCTGTTTGTGGGGAATGCATCTGTTTCCCAGAGCACCAAATATGCGTGGTAACTATTTAAGCTTTTTATGTTTCTTGCTGCATTTGGCTGTGTTATATGCATTTCGTAACGGGAATTATTCTTTTGTTCCTTTTTTTGTTTTAGTATTGATATACTAAAAGTTATTTGCTGTTAATGTTTAGTTGGGTGTCATTCTTGAAAGAACTCAGGGGTATTAGATCTGTAGATTTCTTTTACAATTTGGGAGGGGATTGTAAGAGAGCCAGGGTGAGCTGCTTGTTGCTTTTTGATTCTCAGTCTTCCTGCCCTTGAGACCCTTTCTCAGGATTCCTTGGCTGTTTTTGGGGTGGTCCCCTCCTGTTCATAAATCGTACTTATCAAAAAAAAAAAAAAAAATCTGTAATGAGATTTGGTTTTAAATTTAGATCTTGATTGAAATCTGGTTTTGGATATGTACAAAGAATATCTTTTGAAGGTGGAAGAAGAACGCAGTCAATAAATTAGATCCAAAAGAATTAATAATAGAGACATAAGTAGTCAACCAAGAGGAAGGTAATGAGGAAAAGGCGTACTTAAACACAGAGATTGTGATCTCTCAAAGATACAAAAGCTTAAGAAGAGTTAAAGGATTTGTCTCCCTCGAGTCTCTAAGAAACTTTTCTTTATACATGAAAATTCTACATTTGAGGAAATAAAAGTTCTGAAACCTCAAAATGGATAGATGAGTTACTTGATTCATCCATCCTATATTACAACATCTGGGAATTGGTTAAAAGTCTAAAATTTATTAAAATAAAAGAACTTGTTGTTAACATACACTGAAAAATAAAGGCATTCATTTCTCTCACAATTTTTTCTTCCTTTGGCCAAAGCGGCATCTAATCCAGTGTGGCAATGGGCACAATATATTGTGGAGATGTTTGTAGTTGGATCACATGTTTGCGTGCAAAGTCAAATTTCTTGATAGCCTCTCTACGATATTTTATCTGTTCTCATCTGGCTTATCATTTCATATGTTCCATTTGGGGGCTGCTTTATATTGTTATTTTCTCAGTTTTTACTGTAAAGATTTTGTATGGTGCGGAGGTAATTTCTTCTTTGTCTGTAGCTATAACATTTATGATATCTGCAATTTTGGAAGTTTTTCAATTCAAAATTGGAATCTCTAACATTATCAAGTTAGTTTCATCAATAGATCCCCAATAGTTGGTGATTGTTATTAAACCTTTCATTGTGGTCACTGATATCCTGCCTTCCCTGACTTAGGTGGAACACAAGAAAAGCCCCAGTTTAGCGGTATAGTTTAGTTTAGCAACTCCGTTGAGTGTATCTTCCAAAATGTCTTATCCAGATTACGAAGCTTCAGATATCATCTAGTTTTAAGTTTTAACAAGCAACATGTCTTTCATATCGTATTGACACCATCTTGGTGATGATGCTAGTGATTGTCACTTGAAACATCTTACTAGAAACTTATGATTAGTTTTGTTTCTTATGCTCATCCTTGTTATCATATACGTATTTTAGACGTATTTCCATGTAAAGGGTAGTTTTGTAAATACCTCTTAGTGTGGGGGGTATACTTGTCTTTGTAATGTTCTCTCCCTATAAATAAGAATTATGGAGTCATGTGACCTAAGCACAGCTGCACATGACATCCTATTCCATCCAATTCTCTCTCTTCTCTCTCCTCTCTTCTTCTCCATCCTTGGAACCCTAACTACAAACCCTTGCTCCAATTCAAGTATCCTGACTAACATTTATCATTTGAGATCGAGATATCTTTTCTCCACAAAAGTTCTCCTCTGATTCTAATAGCAAACCTTTCTTTATAGAAATACTGGAAGACTATTTAAAATATCATTTCTGTGCATATATACGGTTCCTCGTTGAGATTAATGACCAAGTATCCTGATTTCATTTACTGTGCTTTCTCTTTATTGGAGTCGTATTATATGTCTGGTGCTTGCTTGCGTGCGTGCGATAATTCTACTGCCAATCATATGTTAGGATTTTCTTTCATGATATGAATTTTCTTTTATCCATTTTTATTTATGTATGACTGTCTATTTTGCTTAATAGTTTCAAAATGCATGCGCCACATATGCTTATTGCTGATAATCAAAGTCTTCCTCATTCGCTGTAAACTTTTTATTGGCATATGGATGTACTTATTTTGTCATTTTCCTTAGGTCCGTACTTACTCTGAATGGGTAATAGATGGAGAGTATGACTGGCCTCCTACATGCTGCATGTGCCAGGCTGTGCTCAATAATGAAACTGATTCTCAAACTACTCGATTGGGTTGCTTGCGTATGTGATCCTTCACATATAATTATTAGCTGTTGCATTTAAATGTCTTTCTTTGCAAGGAAGCCTGTTGAATTCGTACTGCATTGTTAACATATGTTTCTTTCCTGCTCATTTCAGATGTTATACACACAAGTTGCTTGGGTTCCCATATTAAAAGTTTTCCTCCACACACTGCACCTGCAGGATATGTGTGTCCTACATGTTCCACTTCGGTAAGATTCCCATGTCGAAGGTTTACATGGTTTTATATTTTTTTTACTAAATTTGATTTTTCTTTTTTATTGGTATGGGCAGAGAGTGGTAAATAGTTTGTGACGTGCCAAAGTCAAGTAAAGCACAAATGTTTCCTGGTCTTCACATTGTTTTTCTATCGGAAATGATAATTTTTTATCAGTAATCTGCAATTGATAGGTCACGAAAGAAGAAAAAAAACATAAGATTCGAAGAGTGTGACCTTAAAAGAAACCAACATTTGGCAAAACATCTCCTACATGCATACTCTGTAACTTAGACATGGACACGTGTGTTGGTGCTGGACACATTCAATGTGAGACACACTGGTCCCCTGACAAACCTGTTCCACTACATGTTCTTACAGTTTATTCCATATATTAAAAGATTATTTTTAAAACAATTTTCTTCGTATAAAAGTAGACAATATAGAAAAAACTGTATTGAGATTAGCTGTTATACATGAAAATTGTATAAACAGAAGTAAGATATAGTTAAAAGTAAGATATTCGATCAATTAAACTTTGCCCACTTCTAAGAGTATGAACAAGTGAACGTAGGGGGCACTTCTAGATCCTTTTTTTTTATAAGTGTAAACTTTATTAAAGGTAAACGCCGAAAAAGACCGATGCAAATAGAGAATTCTCTTCCATGGATTCTTTCTCTCAATTAAAGTGTCTTTGTCCCAGTAAAGGAAAATTTCTATTCAAATAACCATGTTGAGTGAATGCAAAATCCGGGCTCAACATGGTCAAATTTTCTTAAAATGGAGTGTCCTTGTTACGGATAAAATATTTTTGGCTCATGGTTAGCCAATTCATCAACTGCTAAATTAATAGCACTTACATGTAGGAGACTTTTGATACACTAAGGTTAAACAATAAATCATATTTCATTACGTTTATGTTTAGGTGCAAAACAAGGAAACAAAACTTTCTACCACTTAAGGGTGTTCCGAAAGGTGTCATCCTTGGCCACAGTAGTATTTATGAAATCCACAAACCGTGTAAAACACCTAATAATGATTCATTCTCAACATTCAGCTCGGAGATCATTTTCATGACTAGATAGCCTTCCCTTTCAATTACCATAAAAAATGTTCTTTTAGAAAGCAAAGAGGAGACTCTCAAAAGGTAGGAGACCTATGCTGAATTCTTGTTTTTATTTATTTTTAGTAAGCAAATTCCATTATTAATTATCTGGCCAGTTAGACCATAATTGGTTAATAGACACTTTAGACTTCAGACAGGCAAGGAAGTAATGTGTTTTTTCAATCATAACTCTTCATTCTACTATTTGCTTTCCAAATGCCCATGAGGTTGGAATGTTGAAGAGCGAGCATATTCAGCCCTAAGGTGCAACACAAGGAGATGATTGAGATTCTCTCTTTCTACAATATTGCATAGATCCACCTAATGAGTTGGACTAATGCATGGCATCTTTATTCGTAAAAGCTCTCTAGATGAAAGGCATGGTCGTGGGGCCTATGTGGCTTCTACATCAATCCAAAGGTTTCAGCCCCCTGTCTCCAATTAATTGGTACAAAGAGCAAACCAATACGTGATCTTACATATGGCTCCCAGTAGGATTTACATTTCCTAAAAGAAGGATTTTCCTTGTCACACCCCAGATTTGAACTACACGAATCTTGAGGTGTGCGCTATTTATCCTGAATCCAATATTTGAATCCAAGGTATGCAAGGCATTCTCACTCTCACATCTAGCCCAAGTTATGAAATTTCAGGGATTTTTTTTAAATATGCGGAAGCGCGAACCTACTCAAAATTCATCTAAAATTCAATTATCGCATTTGATCAATAAGAACTACTCATATCATGACTGATTTTCTTAAGTGTTAACATAATATTATACAATATAGATAAAATGTGAAGTCAATGATATATATATTTGTAAACAAATAATCTGAATATTCTAAGGATAAATACATACTTGATCATGATTTCACAACCTGTAACATGCTTCACTGCAAATGAACCTCACTCCAAAACAAATCTGAATTAGGTTAGAGAACTGTGTGTGTGGGGGGGGGGGGGTTGAGTTTTTGGAAAAAAGCTCACTGGTAACCTAGTATCCTCAAAATGACCATCATAAGTACAAAACAATAGAAAATATAATAGAATGGCAGAATACATTCAATTTTTTAAAAAAACAAAAGTGCAAAAGCGAAAATTCAAACTAAATAATTATATTTAGCAATAAAGGGCATAATTTAAAGCGTACCAATAAAGTTGAAAATTAAAAAACATATTTAACATTAAATCAATAACATCTACATCTCATCTATCACCAACTAATAACAATACAAGTCGGGTAGTTTATTCATCTGAGAGTGAAGAGGTCACAACTAATATATAACCCTAATCTAGCAAATATCTCTTGTCCCAATACTTAACCAGTGTGGAACCTCACTGTTAGTATCTTAATTTGCGATCAAACGGAGAGTTGTCGTTGCGTGTGAGGAGCACACTACAAGTCCGTGAATTTAGGCTCATGAGAGGGCCTTTGACCACGACACTGAATACACGGGTCAAATGAATAACCATGGTCAATCGTTTGACGTCTGTAGACATTTCAAGGATCCTTAAAACTATCCAAAGACCGGCGAACTGTACCCATCACGTTTATCGCCTTATTGAGGTACCATGTAAAACTCTATCAGATCTAGACTTTCAAAGTGTACCACTACAAAGATGGTAATCTATAAAAGAGACTGGAACTTTCTGCATATGAATAATAAGAGTATTTTCAAAGACAACCCATATCACCTAAGAGAATATGATCATTATTTGTATCTTAAAGAAATCCGTCGCCTCCAGAAATAGCATCGAATTTCTCTTACAGGAATTCAACTGATCATTTTCCAAATAACCTTGTTATACATTATATAATATAAATAATAATTAAAGGTTTTAAGTTAAAACAATCATCTTTCTTTAAAAAAACAAATTATCACACGATTCATACACATGTATGTGTATTGAAATATCCCTGTCACATTGTAAATGTATCCGACTGAACATGGGACAACATCCCTTAAGTGTGGCTTGATCTTTTGCTGGTTCAACTATCGCATCAGTGGCTATAGGATCTCCCAAAACAACTCCAATGCTTTAAATCTTCGTCTATGATCCTTTCCTTGTATAACTCCTTCACGGTCGATGCCAAAATGCCGAGAGAAGAATAAACTCAATTTAAGTTTGAAGATTGAACCTAAGGTTAATCTAGATGAAACTTATTTAGTCCTACACAAGTTAAATACACTAATTTAGACCACATAGGTTAAATATGGTCCATTCTATTTTGGTCAAACCGAATAAATTCTAGTCTGGTCTGCTAAATCTGGGTCCAATCTGGTTAACCTGGGTTAAACTTGATCAACCCGAGTCAACACTAGTCTAACAAGGTAAAAATTTGTCAATGTTACTAAGTGACCCTAGGTGACGAAAATAATTAAATATACTTATTTAATAAATCTACTAATAGAAACATTTGTGAATTATGGTCATTGTAGTGTTAATAGCAACACAACATATGAAAGACATTAAGACAGATAATCTAATTCTGTTTAATAAATATTTAGTTAATAAACATCTTATAAAAGCTAGTACTCTCAATCATGAATGTTAACCTTAACATCCTTCAATCACTTGATTTGATGACAAAAAGGTTAGGATAAATTGTTAGAAAGTAAGAAAACAAATTAGAAAGCATTTGGTTTCGAGGTGCTAATTACCCATTTGAATTCTTGGGTATAGGTTCGATCACCATGCTCAAGGACAAGTTCTCAAACATTTATGGTTAGAAAGGCGAACAAATTGGAGCAACCTATCTTTAAATTTCTCACCATTTTGAAACCCCTTTCTTATTTAATTATCTCAAAAATATAAAATAATCAGAAAAATTATTATTATTACATTTTTACAAATTCAAATTCTACTCGAAAAATCACCCGAAATCGACTCAAGAATTGCTTGATTCCGAGTTGTATAGCTCAAATTCTTGTATTTTTAAAATATAAGGTATTGTTGGAAAATATTTTCTTGCGCCGGAAAATAGGCGTCTTTTCAACCCGAATTTGCAACTTTTCAAATTTCTTTGTTATTACTTTTTATATATTTTTTTTTATTTGGGCTCAGCCCCCATGACTTCATGGGCTCTATTATGGATCATAGGCTTCTAGTAAGGCCCAACACATTTTTTTATTATTATTTTGTTTCAAAGATGGAGGTCTTCTTCTCCTTCGCGACCATGAGAACGACCAACAATAGGGGGTGATTTGGGCGGCCATGAATGGCCCCCATTTCAGCCACAAAAATTTCTAAAATCTAAATACAAAACTCCCCATTCATTATTCAATGTTCTTCTTGAGTTTTATAGCCGATTAGCCCTTAAAATATCATAAAAACGTGTTTTATTATGGGTTGTAACAGTCCGGAAGAAATGAGTAGCGTGTGCTCAAATGAACACCACAAGATCTGAAATTTTGATAGGAGAAATTTCAAAGAGTTATTAATCTCCCATTATGATTCCAAATCATAGGAGAAAAATCCAAATGAACAAAAGAGCGTTTCATGAATAAAATGCCCAAAACTCTTTTCTTGCAAAAATGATTTCTACAGCTCTATATTAGACTATAACAAATTAAATCGACAATAAACAATAATTTTAAACCTTAAACAATCTATTTTACCAAATCATCATCTAGATATGAGATTAATCATGTTTTTTTTTTAAAATTTTCAATCACAATAAGTCGAATTTACAAAAGAAAAAATAAACAAGAATTACAATAATATATATTTTCTTTAAATTAAGAATCCTAACATGAAATTAGTATAAAAAGCTAGTGAAAAAATATTAGTTCTTACCTAAACCACCTACCTGTTCGTTTCTCCATTTGTATTTATATCTAATTTTATCTTTCCTAGGCTTTCTACTATCCATTTTGACATCCTCACCTTTGCCACACTCATTCCATGAACATGTTTCATGGTTGCCCAACATTCAACTTTTATGAAGCATAGCTGATCTTATTTATGTCTTGTAAAGCTTGTTGCAAATAGTGCTCTATAGGAGAAATCTTTGCATGGTTTTGTTGCATGATTGTCTTGTTGAAATAATGGAAGCGATGTGAAACCGGGGTGGACATGGGTAAAAGGTTTACATGTATAAATTGTTGGTTATGTCTTTGTTTTACCTGTTTCATTGTAACTTGGGGTAGCAGGGATATTTCTAGTATTTCTTTGTCTTTCACCTCATTAATATAAATATATGGAAATCATGTTCCACATAATACATGATTTTCCCTTCTCCATTCTTCTCTTGTCTTTCTTATCTTCTCTTCTCTTCTCTCCTAATCTTCTCAACTTTATTTTCTACTTTACTGACTTAATTTAAGCCCTAGGTATGTGAAGTTTAGAACATGGTATCAGAGTAGGTACCTAGGGTGCTGTGTTTCGAATCCTAGGGCTTCTACAGGTGGTAATAGTACCACATGGTTGGATCCTACACCTAGGGCAAATTGTAAAGTTTTTTTTTGGTGTTGGGTTTATTTCCTCTTCACACTATTTATAGAGTACCAATCATCATTACTATTCACGAGTATTGTTCGTCGGGCCAGTTTTTAAAAAGACAAAGGCATGAGGCAAGGCATCCGAACCTCAAGAAGCATGAGGCGTATGCCTCAAGGCATGAGGCACGCTTTCACCTCTTTTTTAATGAAATTATATTAATTATAAGAATAATAATAGGATATAAATAACAAAAAACAGATATATGCATGAGGTGTACACGTCTTGGCGGCCTCAACATGTGCCTTACTGTTGGAGGTGCGCGTCCTCACTGAGCACACGTGTTCAGGGGCACGCTTCAAGGTGTATTGCTTATGCCTCATGTGCTTTGAGGCGTATGCCTCACACACCTTTTTAAACACTGATAATGGCAATGGGTTATATGGGAAAGGTCTAAAATGTGCCATCAGTTCTGACAAATTTATTGGTTTCTCTTGTTCCCTGTAGTTGATATTATATTTCATTAACATCTGTAACATGACTTTCGGTAGGGGGATGATGTTTCTTAATATGCATGAAATAGGAGAGCAAGTTGCATGTCAAAACTATATTACTTGCATTCATAGCTATATCGAAAAGTTGTCCGTAAGTACCAAATAATTAAATTACGCTTCCATATAGGATCTTTAAGTACCAAAGATGAGGAATGTTTTCTATTATGTCACCAATAAATTGGGCTTTCTCCTTGTGACCTCTCTTGATTCTTTAACATGATTTAATGTGTCAGAATAGTTCCATTTTATATTGGTGGTTTAACATAAAAACTCAATTTTGGCAATGTTATATGCATTAAATAGTTCGTTTTGGTGTGGTGGTGTAGATATGGCCTCCTAAAAGCATCAAAGATTCAGGATCTCGTCTTCACTCAAAACTGAAGGAAGCTATTATGCAGGTAAGTTTCATAGTTGTTCCTGAGATTATTATATAGAAGTGCTTACATCACTACTTGGAATTTGTATGATCACTATCTACCGTTTTAGTTCTCAGTATCATTGTCTTATTAAATATGTAACTTCTTAGGCATACTTTTTTGGTTGATGCCAAATCATAGTGTCAACAATGATTATTTAGGGCTTATATTAAGTAGTTGTGGTCCTTATTTTGTGGCATTTCAGTCAGAGGCAGGACATTTCTTCATCCTTGATAGATGAATAGAGTAGATGGAGAGTGCTTAAGGTGAGTTAAAGTGTGTTGAACTGTTGGAATTTCACTTTTCTGCAACCATTACAGGCTTTTGATAGAGGAACTCCAGATTTGAGGAGTTGGAATATCTGATTCAACAAGAAAAATCTTAACTGCTTGATTTGATTGTATCACATTAATCCATGTTTAGAATAACTCCTACCAGTTTGAAATCACTCCTAAAAGAAGATGTCACAAAGCTGGTATGCAATCAGATCAAAATAGCAAGGAAAACACAGCAACAATTACTGAACTAAGAACAAGCAGATGTAAGACACAAAGACCAGATTTTAGTCCATTTCAATGTCCATAAGGGCTAGAAAAGAATTACAACCCTAATACAGATCTTAATCAAGATCAAACCAATGGACTGGAGAACTAACAAGTAAAGGAAAACAGTGAACCAAACTGATCTGAAAGGGGATGTAAGATCTCGTAAAATTTAGCAGAGATGTAAAGTTTGGAGCTTCTCATTTCCTTCACAAATCTTTCTAGTGACTTCTTCTCTATGGTCCTTGTGGCAGAAAATTCGGGTTGGGTACGGTTCTTCCTACGCAACTCAACTTTGTCTCTGCTATGAGTTCCTCCTTGGACTGGTTTGTGTCTTGGTTGGGTTCCTTTTGACAAAGTAGGGGGGACCTGAAAAGTAGACACTTCGATGCTGAAAAGTAGACACTTCGATGCTCTAGTCAGACAGCTCAAAATGGTAATCTCAAGAAGAAATAGCAAGGATCAGATAATTGTACCTCATGGGGGAGGAACCTATTTGTAGGAAAGGGACCAACCACCATAAAATAATAAGTATCGTGGTTATGGTAGGAGTTGGAGTAGGGCATGACATGGGGGGATTAGACTCGATTCGAATACTTATTTTGCGGGTTTGGATCTTTAAAACATGATCCAAATTAAAAGGATCGGATATGGATTTGGAGGATTTGATCCGAATTGGGTTCGAGTTGGTCTAGACTTGAAGTTAGACATCCGTATTGGGTTCGATCCAGTCTTTGGGCTTGGATCCTTATCATAGCATTTTGTAGTAGGGCTACAACTTGGGTGGGCTCAACTCGACGTTGGGCTCTGGTTGGGTTGGCCCTTTCAGTATTCGGGCTCGGGCTTAGGCCTAGTTATGCTAAGCCCGATCAAAATCGGGTTGGGCTGAGGCCTCATGCAACCCGAGCCCAATCTCTATCACTTTTTCTCCCCAAAATCCTAATCCCTATTTCCCTCCCACATCGAATCATTTGCCGCTTTCGGCTTCACCCAACCGATGAAATCTTTCCCGTAACGATGAAATCCTCTGCATCTTCTGGCTTCACCCATCAGAATCAGACGCCCTGGTGGGCGAATTTGATGCGGTGTTGGTTGGAGGACATCTTCAAATGCATCTGTGTTGCAAAATTTGTTTGAACCTTCGAACCGATATTTAAAATCCACCATGTGTGTCCTTCGCCTCGGATTCTTCATTGTCGATTCGGGATGTCTTGAGGAAGGAGTAAGTGGTGAGTTTCTTAAAGGTGATCCATTTGGCTCTAGGAGTTGCCTCCGACTTGGAGATAGAGCTTGACGCGGTTCTTGAGTTGAGGGTTTTGGGTGGAGTACTTGAGTTTTAGGGCTTTAAGCTTGGCTTCTATTTCGTCAAGAGAAGATGTTGGGGTTTTGCTTTTGGTTCCTGAAGAAGGAGGTCTCTATTCTTCGTTGACGTCTTCGTAGTTTTCATTGTTTTCTTAAATCTCCAAATCAACGCCGAATCTATGCCGCCATTGCCTCATGGATTTGCATCAATGGGGACCAACCCGACCAACCCAATCGGGCTGTGACCCCCAACTCGCCCAAGTTGCAGCCCTATTTTGTAGTTGCATTTGACATGTATATCTATATATGGGTCAAATATAGATCTTAAATGGATCTTGGTTTGGATTCGGGTCAAAGTATATGGATCCAAGACGAATTAAGATGAGCTTGTTAAAAGTTGTAAATGTCCTAAATACAACAGGATTAAGGTCCATAAGAGTGCATGGTCATAAATGATGTTAGGACTAATATGTTGCAGTGGTCAACCAATATACACCTTCCGCATGGTCATAGATGACGTTGGAGGACTAATGTGTTCAAGTGATCAATCAATATGACTAACCTTTTGGTAGGACCACCAAATAATAGATTGGCGTATCAGACGACACTGTATGCCAGGCGGTGCTTCGTGCAACTTATCTATTAGACTGCACTGCACGTTAGACAGGGATTCATGCAACTTATCTATCAGACGGCACCGCACGTCAGATGGTGACTCATGCAACTTATCTATCAGACGACACTACACGTTGGACGGCGACTCGTGCAACTTATCTATCAGACGGCACCGCACGTCAGACGTTGCCTTGTGCAATTTATCTATCAAATGGTACCGCACGTTAGACGATGCCTTGTGTAATTGATCTATTAGATGGAACCACACATTATACGGTATTGTATACTGGTGCCTCCTACCCACAAAGTGCCCATTTGGTACTAGTTGAAATCAATGGAGGTTTTAGGGTTAGGGTTAGGTTAAAGTTGAGAGAGAAGAGAGAAGGCTATCATGTGTGTATCACATGACTCCATAAATCTTATTTATATGAAAGGGACATTACAAAAGACAAGTATACCCCTCACACCAAGGGGTGTTTACAGAACAACCAAATACGCTAAATACAAAAAATCACCAAAAAATAGAGAAAACTATGATCTATCTAATGGTGAAGGTTTTAACAAACCTCGATCTTCATGTATGTACGGCTGATGATGTCGGCAGATGTTAGGTTGCCTCTGGTTTGTTTCTAAAAGTGCTCTGGCAAGTCTTGATGATAGATGGCTCTGATACCAAGTTGAAATCAATGGAGGTTTCAGGGTCAGGGTTAGGGTTAGGGTTAGGTTAGAGTTGAGAGAGAAGAGAGAATGATGTTATGTGTGTATCACGTGACTCCATAAATCTTATTTATATGAAAGGGACATTACAAAAGACAAATATACCCCTCACACCAAGGGGTATTTACAGAACAACCAAATACGCTAAATACGTATAAAATACATATCTGATAACAATACTTGCATACAACACTAAGGCGATAGTCTTACTTGCTCAAGGGTCATGTGCCTGCTAATAGAAATTCAATTTTTGCCACGCTAAGTAGTTTTACACACTAATAAGGGGGTCAAAGATAAATCGTAGGATTGGCGGGACAAAAGTATGAGAGGTCGATCATAGGCAATCTTGTTCATAAAACCATTGAAACATGTGGGAATGAGGTACTCGCTTGATCGACCGCCATCTGTGCAACACAAAGGTATTATAACATGCCACGTGTTCGATCAAAGGGTTGTATTCAAATACGACTGCACCACCTCTGATCCACGTGGCACAATACGGACGCACGATGAGAATTGTCAGATTTATTACAATCATTCCCTCCTAAATTTCGACCCTATACTATAATAAAGAAGAGGGGTTGAAGGAAAGGAAAAGATGCCATAGTCAATGTGTTATCCTAATCTTCTATCTTGTTCTTTTTCTCTTAGCCTCTCTTCATCTTCCCTCGTTATGGTCTTTTCAACTGTTCGGTACGCAGAACCCTGGACTCGGATGCCATGTATTGCTATCTAATTTTGCTTTTAGCTATGCTTCTTTGTATTCTAGAGTGATTATCATCAATAAAGAGAATCTATTATTTTCATTGGATCCTAGTCGGCTCCTACCCATTTCATACCTTATGTTGGAGTGTGCCTCAGTGTAATCTCGTGATTTTTGGAGTCCTCCAGTAATGTGAATGGCCTCATGTCTGTAGGATTTTGCAATTTGTTGGCTTTCTGGAAGATCCTTTAATATGATCCAGTGTAGAGGTTGCATGAGGTGTTTGCTTCCCTTTTAGATTCTTTCTCCTTGATGTTATTGCAAGTGATAAGGTTTTGGTGATCATGTACCAAATCTAGTCAAAATCTTTCCTTATTTACGCAAATGCAACTGCCTTTAGGGAGAGATTCACTCGGTTATCCTTGGGGGGTGATAAGTGCAAATGCATATCTTCCTTATCTAGAAAAGCTTCTAAGTGAGATTTGTCTGTGCCCTGAGCAATTACTGAGTAAGCCAGGTGTCGGGAATCTTGCAAGTGCTTATGGATTGGGTCGGGTCTCAGGTTGGGCAGTAATGGGCAATCACTCATTCTTAAAATCACATTCTTAAGACCAAAGAGTCAGACGGAAAAGGGGGCAAAACTCTCCATTCCTGGTTTTACTGTAGCTGGATTATCCGGAACTGCAAGAATCTTTAGAATGGGATTCCAACTCAGCACCTTTTGAGTTTTTTAGAAGAGTTGCTCTTTGGAGAGCACAATACGATGAAAGTTGTAAGCGGGGAGAGGGGGGAGTTATTGTCTATCGTTGGCCTCTATGGTAGAATCAGTCGAGGAGGCCTGAGAGGCGGTGGTTTACCCTATGGAAGATGATAGCATGGTTAGCACCCAATTTTTCCGATTCGGCAGTTCGATATATGATTTATTATTCATGGACGTTGATAAGATCCTTCCATTTAACAGCACCTTAGATGGCATAGTCTTAAAGTTTGGCAAGGTTACTCATAAAAAAAAAATTAACGGAGAGGTTTAAATGAGGAAAGGCTTACAATGGATACCTGGGCACCAAGAAGACCAGATGGAGACAAAGCAAATATGTCAAGGTACACGTGTCATTGCCAGAATAATTGAAACCTGACCGTTCATTTAACTTATACCTTGGTACTTCACATGCCATGTTGCCAATGTCATAGTATAGTCCAAGGTTGAACTCCATAGGTTCTAAATATAGTTTAATTTGGCTGACATAGAGAGATATTCTGAGACCGATTGATCTGAGACATAGCATGGCACACTACGACTCGATTGTCATTCGGGTCGAGGCGAAGTTCAATGCCATGACTTGATTGTTTCCAATGGCAATCGGATCGAGACAAAGCTCAACTCACTATGACTTGTTCATATGTCAATCGGGCCAAAATGAGCGTTTTGCCCGATTGGCCATCTAAGAAGATGAATATGATACCTGTTGTGTTCAATCATTTCTGGCTTCTTCTTTGAAGATAGAATAATCGGTCTTAGTTCTGATATGCTTGACATACTGGTTCCGATTAGTTCGATGTCTGAGATAAATAGTTTGAAAGGATTCGATATGTCAGGTGGTCCAGCTAGTCTGATGTCTAACATGTCTTATAAGCTGAGTATGCTGGTCGGAATCCCATTTCTCACGAGATCAAGTTACTTTGGTCACGAGGACTTTGATAATACCTTCCCGAGATTAAATTAGCTGGGCCATGAGGACTTCGTAGTCTCTCCTTGAGATCAAGTTTGCTTGACCATGAGGAATTCTGTAATATGTTGTATGTTTCTGAGAAGCTTTTACTTCAGTATATGAGCATGCGTTTGTGTGTTTATACATTCAGATACACTCGTGCATCTTGTCTTGTTTGGGCTGTTTGCTGTCTTCACTTTTGCTTCGCTTGCCAAGGTTATGCTTGCTTTATTTACTTGTGAAAATAATCTTTCTCTTCTACCAACTGTATGTGTTTCATTGGTAGGAATGCTCAACTAAAGGTATTGAGTGAATTGAAACCTTGCACGTATAATCTTAATCAGAACTTCTGCTATGTTTCTGATAGACTTACCTGAATAAGAGCAGTGTAGACATTCCACAAGTTCCATGTTAAGTACCTTCAGGCGTTAGTAGCTTGCTTTAAGCCTGAGTCACACGGCAGGCTGACAATTCAGTTTTGAGTCGGTGGTATATCTGTCTTTAACAGTGTCATTTTATTTATCTAGGCCTCCTCTCCAATTCTTGGTCAGGATATTATTTGAGATTTGCCTAGATATCTACAGCTACTGTTATCCATAGTTTCAATCATCCTTGAAACATGTACATAATCTTTTTATGAGCACATTTAGAGGGAGGTATAATGTGGAACTCTGGTTATTTAATCTGTTTGAACAGGTAGAAGTAACCTTTGCATAAGATAGCTGGACTCATTAATCTTGCTAATAGATGTTCTTACTCAAGAAGAATCTGTTTTGGATAACCATCATTTAATGTTTTGCAGACAGGTTTGGAGAGAAACTTGTTTGGAAATCATCCTGTTTCATTGCCAATAGCGGAGTCCCGTGGTCCTCCTCCTGCTTTTTCTTCAGATCCACTTATGCATGTATCTGCCACTGGAGGCAGAGAGAAAAGTATTGCTGATTCTTTGGATTCCATAAAAGATCCAAGTTTATCATCTTCAGTGACTAAAGAGGATAAATACTTCAATGAAGGGTACTCACCTGCAGCTGGATTAGTCTCTTTGAAACTTTCAGCTACAGATATCGTGGAGATAGATGGTCCTAGTTCAGTGGGAAATCAACTCATATCTGATCGTGAACCCCACTTCACAAAAAGCCCGAATTCTGCTGGTGTAGGTGGATTTTTTTTATTAAACATTGCCTTTACAATGGATATCTCAGTTGAGTCTTGGCTTGCAAGTATGAATGTATGCATGCGTGCATATGCATATGTATACACATTTGTGGAATGCATATAATGATGCATGTTTCGGAAATTTCACTGTTTCGCCATTTTTTTAATGTTTCGTTTCGTTTCGGAGTTTGTCTCGGTTTTTCACTTGACCGAGACATTCCTTCGAAAAGAAATTTTAAACCTTGTACGTGGTACATATCTATAATCTGTTGTCTGATGCAGTCATGTTTTTTCTGATTACAATACACCACAGCCAGGTGCTACAACAAGGAAGGGTGCTTACCCTGTTGACAGGCAAAACTCTGAAATTTCGTATTATTCAGATGATGAAGATGGGAACCAGAAGAAGTACAATCGAAGGGGTGAGTGCAATGGTGTCAATTTTTTTATTCGAAGTGCATTTTTTTTTTATCATATGAAGCCAGTTTTCTGACAAATCTTGCAACGCGTCATTCAATACAATTGGTGATAGAATGAATCAGGTTACCTTTCTCTGGAGATGATTAAATATGCTACACTTTCTTCCTGTCTTTCCATTTTATAGTCTTTTGGGATTTTTCTATTGTTGAAATGATTCGAAGTGGACTTTAAACTTTTGCAAAAACTATGCTAGTATAAAAGATGCCGTAACTAAGGCCATTCTTAAGCCTGTTCTACTCTCCTCATTTTTGGTATTCTTATTTTTGGATTGTGCTATGGCTGAGGGTTCACAAGCTCCCTTTGGATAAAATCAGTTCCAAGATGTGGTAGCCAAGGGCCATTCTTAGGCCTGTTTTGAGGAATTTGGTAATTTTAAGGAATTTGATTTTAAGAGGTCCTATTCCTCTTCCTCAAATTAGTTTTGATTCTCTGTTATGGGTCTATGAAACCATCTACCCTCAATCTTTAAGGAAACTCTGAAATTCTGAGTCGGCTGTTAAGGCTTACTGTGGTGTATGAGACTTTTCCAGTCTTTAAGGAAATTATTGTAGGAGTCCACGAGACCATCTACCCCCAAATGTGGACCTTGATTATTTCAATTCTATCTAGAGTATCTCTTATATCAAGAACCAATCTAACCGAACAACCATCATCATTGATACAGCACATTGTTTTGAATGATAAGACGTACTGAATGTAATGCTAGATTGCCCTCTGCACTTCTATAAGAAAAAGTATATTTGTATATTTCCAATAAGAAAAGCCAAAAGTCAAAACACTGCCATCATTTGGCTAATCTCCTGCATTTCAACATACGCATTTTAGTCTTAACTTATTTAGTGTATTTCAGTTCGATTTCGACCACTTTGCCAGTTTGCCTTATATCATCAGGGAACACTGTATCTTGTTTAGGCTAAACCTTTCGTCTAACGTAGTAGTGTAGCGTCTGTCGAATTGGTCCTAAGGTCAAAGCTTGGACTGGATGCAGAACATATGCAGGACGTAGCCAGTGTCTTGGCCACAATAACCATCTAAGTTCATATTAACTTCAGAGTTCAGACTGTGAAGTCCCTAGTCCCAGTGCTGAGGAAAAAAGGAAAATTGTAACCAAAACATGGTCAGGTTTCGAGTTAAGTTGGCTGTCTGTGAGTTGATATTGCCAAATCTTGAATATCCTGACTGAATTGACCGAGTCCTAGACAAGTCAATCGAATCTTGAAGTTGCTTTGATTCGATTAGGTGATGAAGCTGAACAAACTCAATGCTTCTGTACTGTTTTCTATATTTGAAGCTATTTACACCAAACAGCCCTTGGTTTATTTCATTAAGATGATGCATGCATTGATATGTATGAATTTTCCCTTTTCAAACCATTTTCTTATGTCTTTCGATTTGGATTTATTCTTTCTTTATCTGAAGTCGTCCGCTTCGAATGTGTCTAGAACTTAGCGACCCCCCCCCCCCCCCCCCCCCCCGGGCAAATAATTGGACGAGTCTAACTTTGACAAGCTAACGGGTTTTTCAATTGCAGGCCCTGTCCGTCATAAGTTTTTAAGGGCTTTACTACCTTTCTGGTCAACTGCCCTACCAACTCTACCGGTGACTGCACCCCCACGCAAAGAAGTGTCTAACTTTGATGATGTTCCAGAAGGTCGATCGCGGCATCAAAGATCTTCAAGGATGGATCCAAGAAAAATCCTCCTCATCATGGCAATCATGTATGCTCTTTCTACCTCTCCTTTGACTTTTATTTTATTTTCTTTTTCCCCAGGGGAGGGATTGGAACAAACAAAAAGTCAATGTCTAGGGTTGCAGCTAGACCAAGTGGATTGGCTATTCTCAAGTAATAGTTCCATGATCTGATAAGTGAACAGGAATTTGCGTCAGGATAAGTGGAAGAGCAGCAGTGCCTCCTGCCTATGCTGCACACTTGTCACATGGGGTTGGGATGGATCATTTAATACATCCCACCAAGGGACTTCTAGGTCAAAATCTTCCAATCTGATGATTGTATCCATCCAGTCTGTAGGTTTCTTTTTCCTGGATTTTTTTTAGACTGCCAAACGACATGAATGGTTAGGATCATTTGATTGGATCAATTTTTGGTTTACAAGATCTCTGAAGTGATACTAAAGTAATGGGTCCCAAGTCCTGACCCTCTTGCAATTTGGCACATGTAGCATGGCTTCTTCCCATCCTCCCCTATTGATGCAAGTATGCTAGTAGTACTCACACACAGGCACACTAAAAGTGCATTTATAAAATAAAATAATCATTATTTTAGCTGATTCAAGTGGTCCATGATCTTCTTCAGGGCATGTATGGCGACGATGGGTGTTTTGTATTACAGACTCGCACAACGGAGTCTTGGTGAAAACCAGCCTGACGACGAGCAACAGTGAGTATTGTTTGGCAGAGCTTGGGTGACTTGATATTCCTCTTGTAGACTCTCCTGGTTTTGCTCCTGTTTGTTTCCACACTGCACCCGACCCATTGGAGCTTTTCAGTGAAATGTCCAGTGTGACAATCTACCGTTGTTCTTCTGAACTTTTTATCCAATGTAAATTACAGCAAAAGTTAAATTTATCTTGGTCATCTTGCTTCTGTGTGTCAGGCATGTGATATTTGAGTTAGGGAAGCAGGTTAAAAGCAACATATCTGTGTTTCCTGAACTCAGGGTGGTTGTTATGATTCATTTGTGGACGAGAGAATTAAATACAAGCTAGGCCATGCGTTTTGAGTTAGAAAAGTGACACTCTTTAACGGGCTGGCAAGCAAGCAAAGGGGTGTCTCTGTTCATATTTGCACTGGGGGTGTCAACGGCTCGGTTCTGGTTCGGTTCCTAAGGTAACCGGAACTGGAAACGATATTGTCGGTTCTTATCTGTACCGGTTCTCAAAATGATGGATCTGGAACCGGAACCGGTTATTTGGTTCCCGTTCCAGTTCTCTATATATTGGTACAAATCTTGATAATATTACAATTTTAACATTATATTTATATATTGCTTCCGGTTCCTATCGGTTTTGGGTCCAAATCTAACTACCCAGAGTCGGAACCATTATTTTAGTTCGGTTCTGGTTCCGGTTCTTTTTTAATTGGTTCCCAAAAATGTGAAACCCAAACCAGTGTTTTTGGTTCTTGTTCCAATTCGGTTAAACAGGTAAAATTGACACCCTGGTTCGCACCTTCTGCTACAAAAGAATGCTGGCATGCAAGCAGAACGTGTGCAAACAAGGGGCGCGTGGACGATCTTGGGATCAGAGAACCGTTTTGCAAGTGTCTATGCGGGGGTGGTTTTAGGAGAGGAACAGATTTGGAAGAGTGGGAACGATTTGAGAGAGTTGAGGGTATCTCTGGATCCGAATCGAGTTTGAACTAGGTAGATCCAGATTTGAATCCGATTTCTGATTTTCTTACCCATATCTGGATCCGGGTCTTATTTTGATCCATAGCTTGTGATATGGCCCCAAACCAAAATCCGTATATGAAAATTCAAATCAGAGCCAGAAAGGATTATATGGTAGATAGGATTATATGGGTCGGATACACTACAAATACTATTTTTAGCATATGGATCCAATTGGAGTTAGGACCCAAACCAAGTGAGCTACCTAAAAATCTAAGATCCAAAACAATCCGAACCCGACTCAAAGCAAAGCGATCTAGATCCATATCCAAACCGCTTTTATTCGAATCATATCTAAAGGTCTTTAAGTAGTCTTATGCCCAATTGGGCCGGCAATTAATGTTTTGGACAAACCCAATGTTTCTGGTGAGAAGTAAAATTAAGCACAGGCCCAACATTCTGAGCCTACAAAGGCAGCCCAAATCCGGATATAATGTGCTGGACCTGAAGCCCATTGGGCTTTACTAATCCCTGAACACCCATTACGTTAGAGGTTGAGACGCAAATGGCCAATTGCGAAACACCCAGGTTCATGGTCACAAAGTCGGGATTCGGCAATAAATCGACAAGGGGTCAAGTCGGAAAAATTCAACAAAAATCGATAAAATTATAAAAAATATATCACGGCGTATTTCAAGTTAGAAATGTTTTTAACAAAACACATCTATAATTCCATAGTAATAAGTCATAACTCATAAGCATGATTCATCATTCATAATCAAAATTTAAAATTCGACAAAATCGAAATCAGAAGGGGGAAAAATGGGACTTAGCCGATTAATCAACAAAATCGAAAATTGATTTGTGACTTTGAAAAATTAGAGATTTTTGTGACTGAGGTTGAACATCAGGTGGTGAACTAAGTAACCGTGACTAAGACCTGTAATTTCTGAGTTCTGTTTTGATGCAAATCATTTGACTGCTAGGTATCCTTGCAGGAAAATGTTTGTAGGCAAATATTTTGATAATAAAATGTTTGCAATGACAAACGTTTGTTTGGAAAATATTCGTATTGTTGGGGAAGGGAGAGCTGTTGGGGAAGACCAAGGTGAATGAGACTCATTTGCCTATTGTTTTTGGCTGCAAACATTAGACCACTTTTTGCAAAAAAATAATTGGGCCTAACGCAAATATATGTCGGATGCTGCGCCACCAAGCACAAGCAAATGCTGCAAACATTTCTGCGCAAACATTTATAGTGCTACCAAGCAAGGCCTTACTGACAATTTATTGTTACAATCAAGGTTTAGAAGGGACCGTTACAACGGACGGGCGTTACCGTTATGATGGCCTTTATAAGGGATTGTAATGCGCAGGGGCAAAAAAATAGAAAAATAACAGAAAATAACGTCACCAAAATTCAAAATTTGAATTTCGACTTTTCAATAAACTTCATAACAAAAAATAAGAAGGAAAAATAACGGAAATAATGGGCTTTTTTTAACAAGTTCTTTTCAGAAATTAACCGTCGTTATTTTCATTGTAACGGAAAACAATTTGGAGCGTTAAAACGGTACATAACGTAACGGGGGAGGTCCAAATCTGTTATAACGGCCATTTTTTAAAACCATGGTTACGATCTCGAAGGTCCAACAGTTAACCTGTTTGGCATATTTAGTCAATGAAAACGTGGTATCAAATGATTCAACGCCATCGCAACGATAAGATCTAGAAGATCAATGTTTGGTAGCTCGCCACGTCAATTGAATGTTGTTGTTCTTAGAAAAATGTATGCATAATGCCTCGATCAATGTATGAACAAAATAAGAAATTTTTTTCCTACGAACTAATGATTTCTTAATTGTTGGTTTTAAGGTTGTTTAAGGTGTTATTAGATATGTCACGAGTATTTAATTCAGTACACAAAGAAACCATGTATTCCAACTTATTAAAATAGCATAGACAAGCTCTAGAAAGGTGGGCAGTGGGCTTTATCCATACCACCAAAAGCCCACTCAAAAGCCCACGTGTACTAACAGCTCAACCATTTTAAGTCAATTTTGATTTATTTAATCAATTTTGCATTTTTTTTTCTTTTTAACTCTATAATATTAAAGTCGGTGTGTCACAAGAGTCAAATTCTCTAAGTGGAATATTAGGGTACACGTGGCACACCTGATGGAGCTTCTACATGTATGTGGTTGATATTCTGCACCTGAACAAAGAGGTCTCAGGTTCGATTCCTGCTTACCCATCAAAATAAAAATAAAAATCTACCCAACCTAGCAGATCTCCTATGTCAAAAATTAATGATTCCAGCAGTTTGTTAAGTTGGTAGGTTTGTGAGTCTTAATACCATAATTTAAAATAAAAAATAAAAAGATTCCAGCAGCTTGCTGAGTTGGTAAGGTTTGTGAATGTTGATACCATAATTTAAAAAATGGCCATTGTAATAGTAACGCTCCGACCCCGTTATGTTATTTAAAAAATAATGCATTTTACCCAAAAAATAAAAATAAAAGGTTGTTCATTTTGGTGGAAATAAAGGGACGTTATTTTGAAAATAACAGCTGGTATAACGAAAATAACGACCGCCCGTTATTTTTCTTTATTTTTCCGTTTAAATTTTATTGAAAATTTGAATTTTAGCGCCATTTTTTTTTCATTATTTTCCATTTTTCCCCTGAGAGTTACAATTCATTATAATGGGCGTTATAACGGAAAATGGTAACGCCCCCAGTCCATTATACCGTCTGTTATAACGGCCCCTTTTAAACCTTGAAGTAAACTACAGGTTTCCTTGTGGTTTAATCTTTAAATGCCAGTCCAGTTGTACAAATATGCAAGGTGGTTGGTAGGGGTAACAGGATAAACCTCTCATTTAATTTAAAATTGATTTCTCCTAATGTAAAATTGTTTTCTGTATTTTCTTGTTTAATTTTATCATATCGTGGTGCAATTATTCGGGAACGGATTAGAATCAAATCGGATTCAATTCTACTCATTTAGACCTGACAGGAATTGGGTCTAATTCAGGTTATGCAATGGGTAAACGTATTTTGAAGGGCAACATCAATATCTAAATCGTAGTTCGAAGACTCGGCCGATCCCGTTCTGGATCGTGTGATCCAGATTCCAGAATGGGATCAGAGCCCACCGATCAGATTCAAAAATGGATCGTCTCGCCCTGAGATCACTGTTTCACAGTTAGCTTCAACGCCGAAGTTAGTTGGCTCTGCATCCGACACTTACGCCTGACAACTCTATTTTAAATTTTTTGAAATTTGACTTCTTTTTAAAATTAAAAAAACATGTTTGTTAAGAGTACATGTCGGATCGAGCGTTGCTCAGCAAAACTTAACTCAACTAGAACTGGAACCAACAGGTCCCGAAACCAATATGTCGCGTAATATTGCAAACTATGGTTCACATACATGAACATCTAACTCGAGGCATGCCATGTGTCACATAAAGTGGGCGATTGGGCGTATCGCAATGTCGGCTCACATTATTCAAGTATATTTTTCAAGACTATACTTTCATAAAATAAAAATAAAAATAGGTTCATAATGCCAAACGTGCCCTATTTCTTAAATTCCCATATGTTATTAAAAAATAAAATAAAGAAATAAAAATAAAAAATAGGGTTTGGACTTTGGAGAGCTCACTCCTTATGCTTATTTATTTATTATTTAATAATAACTCTGACCATCCTTATTAAGGACCACAAGGACAAGCCCACGCTGACGTGGAACTAATCCAATTTTTTTTTTCTTTAATAACTCAAATCATTAAAATACTTCTGTTTTTTTTCATGAAAATATTTTTGATGAAGTTGTGAATTTTAAATACCCATAGAGATCCTACCCATAATAATTAAAAAAAAAATATAAATATATTTAAAGGAGGCATCTTGACCTGTTAGTCTTATCTGTATGGAAGAAGATAAGAAATACTTGTAAATTAAGATAAGTAAGATATTTATGAGGATAACACTATCTTTTGATGGAGAATATAATCCAATTTAGATTAAAATTATCACTTAATCATGTTTTTCGGAGCAGCAAACTATACAGCTTTCACATTATTAGGGAAGTTATTATATTGATAAAAATAATAATACCCATATATATTAGTAATTATTGAAGAAAGATCGAAAGCTAATCGGTTTTAGAGATGACCCGTGTTAGCGATTCCAATATCGTTTGATTCAAGTTACTTCGATGAAGCGAAATAAAGATCAGTATCAATTCTACGCTTTATATATCCAGACTATTTGGGGTCCGCAACATGAATTCTATTTTGCCATTCAACTCTATTTAGATATGACATCCAAATTCAAAATGTTATTTTGATGAGATTCCATCGATAAGATCACAATTATTGATATGAAGAATTGATCGAACGGTACCAGAGCAATTATACCATCTCATCTGATCAGTAATAATTGTCAAGTGATTCTTTGTTATCCACGCCTTATACAAACTTTTTGGGGTCGGCAACATGAATTCTATTTCATCATTCAACTCTATTTAGATAAGGTATATATCCAAATTCAACATGTTATTTTGACACGATTCCATCAATAAGATTACAATTCTCGATATGAAGAATCGATCGGACGGTACATGAGCAATTATTTGGGGTTGGCAACATGAATTCTATTTCGCCATTCAACTCTACTTCGATAAGATATTCAAATTCAAAATGTTATTTTGATGAGATTCCATCGATAAGATTACAATTCTCGATATCAAGAATCGGTCGAATGGTACAAGAGCAACTATATTGTCTCATCTGATCAGTAATTATTACCAGGTGATTCTTTGTCCAGACTATTTGGAGTTGGCAACATGAATTCTATTTCGTCATTTAACTCTATTTAGATAAGATATATATATATCTAAATTCAATGTGTTATTTTGATAAGATTCCATCAATAAGATTACAATTCTCGATATCAATAATCAATCGGACGGTATAGGAACAACTATACCGTCTCGTCTGATCAGTAATAATTTCCAAGTGATTCTTTGTCATCTACACCGTATCCAGACTATTTGGCGTTGGCAACACGAATTCTATTTCGCCATTCAACTCTATTTAGATAGGATATCCAAATTCAAAATGTTATTTTGATGAGATTCCATCGATAAGATTACAATTCTCGATATCAAGAATGAATCAGACGGTACATGAGCAAGTATACCATCTTGTCCGATCAGTAATAATTGCCAAGTGTTTCTATCTCATCTACGCCTTATCTAGACTATTTGGGGTCGGCAACATGAAATCTATTTCGTCATTCAACTCTATTTAGATAAGACATCCAAATTCAAAATGTTATTTTGATGAGATTCCATCGATAGGATCACAATTATCGATATCAGGAATCGATCGGACGTTGGACGGTACAAGAGCAACTATACCACCTCGTCCGATCAGTAATAATTGTCAACTGATTCTTATCCAAACTATTTGGGATTGGCAACATGAATTCTATTTCACCATTCAACTCTATTTTAAGGATGGATCGGACGGTATAGGATCAACTAATAAAGTTGTGTTGTTTGTAAGATATAAGATCTAGGTTTCCTTAATAGTTTTTGAAGGGAAATGAGATCACATCAACAACCACGTGGCACAAAAATAAAGGATAACGTGTCACGCGGTGGGAGGCTGAGACTAATTAAATTGAGCACAAGTTCTTGAAATTTAAAGCTAAAAAAGCTGTCCTGTGGGACTTTTGTTTATGCAAAGCGAGCGACAGCTCTCAAAACAAGCCCCAACCCTAAAGGTCGTGCAGGCCGGCGAGAATCAACAAGAATTTCGGTGCCAAAGAAAAATCAGATTTTTAGGTTCAATCATTCTAGGGTTTCGGCTGTTTAGATTTTATTCGTTTTGATTAAGGGGGTTTTAATCTCTAGGGTTTAATCTCTTCTCCCTGCAGATCGTGCAATGGCCGGCGCAAGCTTAAAGGAATCTTGAAGACCTCTACGAACCTTCGTCGACCCTTCAAAATCATTCTGGAGCAAATACCATTAACAAAACCCTAACGTAGAACAAACCGGGAAAATCGCCGGAATCTTAGGTTGAAAATGACCCCATCTGTGGTTTTTTTGAGGTAGGTTTTGGGGAAAATCTAGGAATTTGGGTTTTGTTGCGGATCTTGATTAATCTTAATTTCAGATCTCACAGTTGGATTTCGCGTTTTTTAGATCTCCATGACTGTAAAACTATGGAGCGAACTGGGTTTGTTTATTTGGTGCCAATTATTTTTAGGGCCAGGCTACAGTTACCGCCCTAAAATGACAGGCTCCGGTTACAGAACACAATATGAGCCACGTGGCACTCTCTTAGAGGACTCTGACCGTATGGATGTTTGGCCAATCCCTAAGTGGACCTACAAACCAAAAGCAGCCTGATTAGTGGGTTGATCTCAACTGTGGTATTTGAGGTACAAAGATCTAACGGATAGAAATCACAAATGGCTTATTTTTGGTTTGTAGACCTAAGGATTGACCAAATATCCATACGTTTAGAGTCCTCTAATAGTGTGCCACGTGGCTCATATTTTGTCTTGTAACCGGAGCCTGACCCTTACTTTTAAGGGAATTTGACCAGTGTAGACCCCGGTTGACTACCTAATTTTGTATTAAAGGACGAAAGTGCCCTTGTCTTGAACATTAGATCAAGGGTTTGGGTTTAGGCCAAAATCCATACCCCAAATCAAGCATGAAAAGAGGAGATTAAAGATAAAAATTAAAATCCATGTCGGTAAACTTGAGATTTTTTTTTGGTTTTTTGATGAATTAAACAAATATTGAGAAGAAAAAACCCCAAAAATTAAATAAAACTCGTGAATGAATGGGCATTTTTTATGGATTTTATTGTAGAATAAAATTTTAAAATTGGGAGCTTTCCAAAATCCACATCTCAAAAGCTTAAAATATAAATTGCTTTATCTTATTTTTCATTTTTGTTAATGAAAAATTTAAAACTAAAATTGTATGCTGTGTTTTTTTTTTTTTTTTTAACCTTGGGTGTTAAAATATTGCTGAAGTGGTGGCCAGCCAGCCATGAGACTCCGGTGGGTTGGTCGCCGTGATGGGCGGCCAACCCATTGGAATCTCTTGGCCGGCCGTCCACCACAGCCGTTTGATTTGGGGTTTGGGTTTTGGCCCAAACCCTTGTTCTAAGGTTGAAGACAAGGGCATTTTTGCTATTTAACACAAAAGTTGGTAGTCAACTCGGGTCAACACTGGTCAAATGACAGTGGACCAAGTTATAGGGGGGTATGTCAGCTTTTTCAAATTGAAGGGGGTATGTCAAATTTTAAAGATAACATGGGGGTATGTCAAAACTCCCTACTTTTAAACAGAACTGTAGAAACAAGGGTAAAATTTGTTAAAATTACACAAATAACCCTTAAAATGACCTTATTGTTATGGTAATGGATACGATGCCTTCATTTTACATTTTAAGTTGGAAGAGGGCCTTTTGGTCAACTAAAAGTTCATGGTTATTGACTTATTGTCCCAAGAGATGCCTTCAGTACGGGACCGGACATGTTTTAGACCTGTTCACATAGTACTCCAAATAGGGGTGTCAATGGGTCAGTTCCGGTTCGGTTCCTAAGGTACCCATTACCGAAACCAATATTTTCGGTTCTTATCAGTTTCAGTTCTCAAAATGATGTATCCGAACCGGAACCAATCTTGATAATATAACAATTTTAACATTATATTTATGTATCCGTTCCAGTACCAATCAAGTTCCAATATCAAACTACCAAGAACCAGAACTCTTTTTATTGGTTACGGTTCTTGTCTGGTTAGTTCCCAAAAAATGTGGAACTGGAACCGGTGATTTCAGTTCCAATTTGGTAAAATTACGGAGATAACCCTTCAAATGACCTTAATGTCATGTAACGGATATGATGCCCTCATTTTATAGATGTTGTACAAGGGCATTTTGGTCAACTGAAAGTTCATAGTTATTGACTTATTGTCACAAGAGGTGCCTTTTGGTAATTTGTTCCCATTTATTTCTATAGAGGACTGGCCCAATCAGTTTCATATGGACCGGACATATTTTAGACCAGTTCAGATAGTACTAAGTAGGGGTGTCAACGGGTCAATTTTGGTTCGGTTCCTAAGGTACCCAGAACCAAAATCAATATGCTCTTTTCGATTCCGGATCTCCAAATGATGGAACCAGAACGGAACCAATCTTGCTAATATGACAATTTTAATGTTATATTTATGTATCGGTTCCGGTTCAGTTCCAATATCAAACTACCCAGAACCGGATCCGGTGTTTTCAGTTCCAGTTAAACGTGTACAAATTAACACCCCTAACTCCAGATCCAGGAATTTTGCAATCCTGCATCCTGTCTAACCGGGTCGACGTGAGCTCCATTCATCTATTCAGAACCAAACCGAACAATCTCAATGGGTTCTTAACCGAAATGGGTTTGGAAAACTGGTGTTTCATCTCACTGATTAAGGTTCCTAATGGGTTGCCTAGCAAAAATGGTTTTCCATTCAATTTCAAAAGATCAAGCAAAGGAACACTTGTTAGTTTTCGAGCATCTGAGGCGACAACAATCGGCGTCGGCGGATATGTTGTCCGGTTTCGGATACATTTTAAGAATGTCAAACCCATCTCCACGATGTGTTTCTTTATTCCTCCAACAGAATTCCTCAATTCCCTCTGTTTTTCATAATCAAAAATACCTCCCACGTTCTCCCAATTGCCAGACGTGACTCTCCTCTTTCTCTTTCTCATTCTCATTCTTCCCCATCAATTTGGCTATTCTTTTACTAATTAATCACTCTTTTAGTCCCATTTCAATGATTGCCTTCAAACCTTCTACTGGTTCTGATTGTGTTTTTTTAAACTAGTACAAGACACTTAAGGCCATTGAAGGGTCGGCTTATTTTAATCCATAATTGCCTGAAATTGGGCCAATCTTAGTTGTACTTGGCCCCGTAATCGTCCCTCGCCGTGGACCCCTGCAATTGGTTTCAAAAAAAATGGGAACTCCCCTCCTTACACTAATTAAGAATTCAAATTTATTATAGAAAATGAAGACAATCCAGTGTAACATTCTTAGGAGCTGTTGGGTATAAGTATGTCTCCATACTTAGTTTTTTCTTCAAGCATTCGAGCAAAATCGAGCTTCTCTTAACAGCTAACACTTGAGAAACAGACCACACTTTTCTGTAGAAAGAAGATGGAGCATGTTAGAGCCTTGTCTGAGGGTGAATGGAGTTCTTATAATGGAACGTTCTCCACTGACGAGGCCGATTTCATGGCACAGTTGCTCGGTAACTTCTCGTCTTCGAGCGAACAAGATGAGGGTGCCCCATCTACTTTTTGGCCTAGTCATGAACCTACATTGAAGATGGCGAGGTTCGATGAGAATTCATATTATTGTTCAGATACTGTTAACTCTAATTTAATCTGTTTTCCCCAAGAGGGTAGTTATAGTAGTGGTAGTAGTCTTTTTCTCCCCACTTCAGGCCATGAAAACTACTACTTAAGTGGTTCTAATCCAATTCTGATGACCTATAATAGTTCCATGTCCATGGAATTCTGTATGATGGATGAGCAAAACACCAGCTCGTCGATTCAGGTCTTTCACGACAATGTAATGGAAGAGGATGTTTGCTTGAACGAAGAGATGAGCGGCGGCAGTTTGGGAGAGTTAAGAGGAAACCCACCAGAAGCTGTTGTTCTTCCTGATCAGAAATTGAATCCGAAGAGGAAATTCGAGATGCCACAACCAGATATAACCACAGAAGATAAAAACAACACCAATTCATCGGAGAATCCTAAGAAGAAATCTCGGGTTTCGGCAGATGTGAGTAGAATATGAAGCTTTATGTACCTGTTATTAGTGTTTATTTTTCTTAGCACTATAAATGAGTCTGTTTTGTAACCTCTTCGCGTCGTAATTCGAAAAATGAAGGTCCAAAGGAACAAGAAGAATGTACATTCGAAGAAGAATCAGAAGCTCACCCCAATTAGTATTGACGAAGAAGAGACTAATGCTGGTTTGAATGGGCAAAGCTCTAGCAGTTACAGCTCTGAGGATGACTCTCAGGAACTAAACGGCGGAGCGACTTCCAGCTCCAAAGGGTCTGCAGCTCTCAACTTGAATGGAAAAGCAAGAGCCAGTAGGGGATCCGCTACCGATCCGCAAAGCCTCTATGCAAGGGTAACTAAGCACTACTACTAGCACAAAACCACAATTCTCTACTGATATGCATTTTCAACCAACTTAACCGTCGCTTTGTTGATCATTCGTTCTACAGAAAAGAAGAGAAAGAATCAATGAGAGGTTGAGAATCCTACAGAACTTGGTCCCTAATGGAACAAAGGTATGTAGTATACTCCATGACAGTATCTAGTTTTCTTCGTTTAGGCCTTGCATGGTGACCCCAGAAAAGTTTTCTAGAAAAATGACTTGTGAGCCAAAAAGGGTTGATCTAGAAAAAAAATTTATCACATTTATAAGCAAAGAAACCATACAGGGCCTTACTGGTTTGATTTCTGGGGCTAAGTTGAAGAAGGAAAATTTCTAAAACCAAATTCTTTTCTGGGTTTTATGGCAGGTTGACATCAGTACAATGCTTGAAGAAGCTGTTGAGTATGTGAAGTTTTTGCAGCTCCAAATCAAGGTAACAGAAACAAAAGTCGATTTAAGTTCTAAAACCAGTTTTATAAATCAACCAAATTCACTAAGTTGGATGTTCAAGATGAAATTGGATGTCGATACGATATTGGATGTTATTTTAACTTGAAAACTGATCTGGGAAAGGTTTGCTAAGCTTTGTTTTTTTTGTGGGTCTTTGCAGCTCTTAAGCTCTGATGATCTATGGATGTACTCTCCTATCGCTTACAACGGAATGGATATTGGGCTCAACCTGAAGATATCTTCGCCACGATGATTTTAGAATGTAGGAGGGTTGGGCTGGAAATCTGCTGGCTGTTAATAAATATATCTATTTATTTGAACAATTCATTTTTTTTTTAAATTCATGGGGAGTAATCCTCATGATCAGTTAACCACATCTCATGTCTTCCTCTTGTTGAGCAACTTTCTTATTGTCTTATATGGGCTTATCAATCTATATAATAAAACAGGACGGTTGTCTCCCCCTCTTATCCGGCTTCATAAAGGATGGCTGAAATCTTATCACACCAAATGGACAGTGGATCTCAGCCACTCACACCCAATTTTGACAAATGCTTTGTCGATAAGTGTCGTGGGCATGGGTCACCTACTATGTACCTACATATAAAGAATGAAATGGGTTGGATTTACATATAGCCCAAGGGTCAGGCTCAGGAGCCGCACTTTTTACACCTCGAGAGGGGTGTTACCGTTAAAACGGCTATTAAAACGGATTGAAACAGCCAGGGGCAAAAATGAAAAAATAGATTTTAATGCTTTTAACGGAAAAAAGTGGTGCTGAAATTCAAAATTCAAAATTTAAAAATTTAAAAAAAATATATAGAATTTAACGGAAATTTAATGGTTTTCTTATACCCCTCTTATCTTATATGGCTTCAATAATGAGTAGCTGAGATCCACTATGCTTCGTATCAATGGCTGAGATTAACTCCCACCTGATTTTGACAAACACTTTGTTGAAAAGTGCCGAGGGCACGGGCCACCCACGCATATATCAAGACAACTCAGTTGTATTCTCCAATCTTATCTATCCATCTAATGTGGACGGTTAGATAAAGAGTGGTTGAGATCAAATCCATCGATCTAATTTGGACGGTTAGATTTCAGCCACTCAATCCGCCTCAATTTACTCAAAATTTAAATTTCAACACCGTTATTTTTTGTTATTTCTGTTATTTTTCTATTTTTCCCTCTATGCATTACAATCCATTATAACAGCCGTTTTAATGGAAAAAACGGTAACGCCCCAGTCCGTTATACTTATAAGCATCAACAAAGAAGGGCCGAGATCTAATCCTCCTCCAAATGGACGGTGGATCTCCGCCACTCACCTGATTTTGGCAAATTCTTTGTCGAAGAGTGCCGATGGCACAGGGCACCAATAGTATATATACAATATTTCTTAAATATTAATTTACAATTGAATACTTGGCAACACTATTACCAGTGAGATTTTGGAGAAATTATAAGAAACAAATGCTTCAATGAAAGGATGATCTTTGATGGGACAAACTAAATTTGGACAGATTTCGAGTTTCGATTAGGTCAAAATGTTAAGCTGATCGGATGATCTTAACCATCTGATCTATTCATTTTCTTGGACCATCTGATACTCTTTCCAACCATCTAAACAATGTGATAATCGAATAGTTATGATCATCGAATTGGGTGCTTAAGATTATGGTTAACCACGATGATCGGATATTTTGACTATTCGATGAAGTTTTTGTCTGTACTATGGTTATTGTATCTGACCATCCAAAAAGGGTGCTTAAGATTATCCAATTGGACTATAAAATCTTCTAAGTAGGACCCACAAATTGGACACGTTGGATTGACATGGTTGGTCATATTATTGACAGTATTGTAGTATCCAAACTAATGATCATCGAGCCACCTTCCCTACCAACTAACCGTTGCTCCTTTGCACGACACCTGTCCCTAAAACTGACCTAACCCACGTTAAACTCAACCCTGGTTACTTTTGTAATATGGGTTGTGGCAGGTTTACGTGTCGTATAAAGGGGGCATCCTAGAAGCTAAGAAATTCCATGTTCATTAATGGGGTACCTAGCCATCCCTATATTTGCCCAAGTCAATACTAGTTTTCCTGCCCCTAGTTACCAATTTGGAGTGCGCACAAAAATACAGCATGGGAAATGTTCAAGTGCAATTTGGATTTGTCATTAAAATGTGGCAAAAACTCAGCAAAAATAATTTGAAGAATAAAATAAATAAAAAAAGAAAAATATTAACAACTTTTTGTCTCATAAAATGATTTTTCATGTTCAAAACTGAATAATTCAGAAATAATTCGGAAAAGTTTGTGAGATCGTGTTAAAAAATGCCTGAATTTTTCCAAACCTTTGAATAGGATGTCGTTCGGTTCGTTTTTTTAAATAATCCATACAGTTCGCAAATTATTCTTGAATAATTTGAGAATTTGCTAGCTAGGAATCCTGCCTAGCTAAAGGAAGACAACAAAAAAACTAGTTTTCCGTTTGGTTTGGTTTGTCGCAATTCTGTTCAGGACCCAGCCCAGGGATGAGCCTTACCTCTCATACAAACAGAGGGCATTGGTGAGTCGATCAAGTAGTTGGCATAGATGAACATGCAGAACTATATGCCAACACAAGTCCTGCAGCAAAAATCCAACAGTAATGAGAAAGCCAAGGCAAATATTTTGATTTAGCATACCAGCTCAAACAATTTAATATTGATTTTGCTTATTCAATCCAAATAACCATATGGTTATTCTCCCTCTAAATAAAGAGAAACACTTGGTGTGGAGAAAACATGGCCCACAAAAGCTATACATAAATTACACACTCTTCAAATTAGAGAACATCTCCACATTCTCAGAATTACAATGGGAACAGAGATTCCTACCAACTACAATCCAACCTTTTAAGAACTCCCTTGCCTGTCTCCTAATAAATTTCAGGGCACACTATAGCCTATTCTTGTACTGATTCACCATGATGCTTACAAAACTAGATGCCCTAGTGGTGAGAAAACTTCCTTCTTGGTATAAAGAAGGGTCAGCAAGATAAATCACATCCTCTGCATCACCTGGGATCTGGGGAAGTTGACACTGGAGCTTTATTTCTTCTTCAAGCATGATCCTCGCTGACATGGTTCGGGACTTCTACTTGACTGTCCAGTGGCATGTACTGTGCCATTATAGCTCTGATCTCCGAGTCCATGTATGACTGAAACAGCAACCGAAAGGAGAAACGTCAATAATCTGAGACCAGTGACAGAACTTAACTTCGCGAATCTAATCCTTTTAACTCAGTAAACCATCCTATAATAATCTGATTATTCACAACCAGTTACATAGGTCAAGATGACCAAAGCTTAATATATAATGAACTTTTTTTTTTATACGTATATATAATGAACTTTTTCAAACGCTTATTAAACTGACAACTGATAAGAGGGCAAGTCAGTGCTATCATTGAACCCCCAAAGCTTCTACAAATAAAGTCTCAACCATAACCCAACAGGAAATTTCTAAATTTGGAGAGAGAAATATAATGCACTGAACTTACTCTTAATCTATATTTGTACACAAGATAAGCCCCACCAGCAGCCATAGCTAAGCCTATCAAAATGACCCAAACTGCAGCCCATGTGGTCTTTGCTTCACTAGCACTCTTACCTGCAGATGATCATGGAGAGGACATCAGACAAAGCAGTGTGTGTGTGGTCATAAAGATTGACACTGTTGACTCACTTATGCAAGTATCATGGTCCTTGATGTATAAGAGGTCCCTACTACAAGTGCACTCGTAGCCACCCCATGTATCCTTGCAGCTGCATTCGGGGCACTGACAAGCTTTCTTTTCTTTGCATTCATCAATATCTGTCAGTGCCAAGAACATTCACAGGAAAAAACACTTAAATTTGAAACTAGTTTGCATGTTTACAGTTTCTTTGCTACATGCTTTCAGGTCCAATTACGGTTTTGCAATCTGAAAAGCTGCCTCATCCACTTGGACTTCATAAATTTTTCTTTCTTTATCAGTTCCCAGCAATTTATATAAAAGCAAATCTGTAGCTACCTGTTAGAGCATAAGAATGGTTTACCAACAGCATGGAGGTACACATGGTGCATGTGCAAGGGGGTCAGAGCCACCGTTAATGGGTGCCACCTATGAGTTCTCAGACACCAAAAATCGGTGCAGTTGGACAATCATAGCAACTGGTTTTATAGACCTTTTTCTGGACCATTGCCGTATTTTCTGACTCCAAGTGGGATAGAAGGTAGATCATGATAATAAACATAGATGATCTCCTGCTCACTAATAAAAACAGAAAACCTATTGAATAGAGGGTCCTGCTCACCGCATTTGCACCAACTGAACCACTATAGCATTGGTAGACTGTTCCTAGGGTCTACCTGACAGGTAATTATATTTTCTTTGATGTAAACACCATTTTTTTTTCTAATATAAGATATGACAGATGATGCTAGCAAGGTCATTTCTTACCTTCACAACTTTTGACACCATCACCTTTGAATCCTGGAGGACACTGGCATTTACTGCCCTCAACATCCTGCTGATGGCAAAAATGAATTGAGAATTTACCTCTACATCTATATATAATGAAAGAGAAACAATGAAATGATCACCAACCACACAAGCAGAAAAGGTGTGTCCATCTTGAGTTCCATGCCAACAACCCCCGTTATTTATCTTGCATCGTCCGCGCCCACTTGCTGCAAGGAGGAAACTGCTATTAGAGAAAAGTGTACTACATGGTCATAAGATGTTTACAAGAAATTAATATATATATTTATATATACATGGTATTAAAATTAGCGGAAGCTTTGGCGAATTTTATTGATTTTTAACTTGTCAAAGCGAATTTTACTATTTATGACCGAGCTTTAAAATAGATGAGAAGTGTTTACAACACATTTATCCCCATTTTTTCTACACGTCCTTGCTTTTGGGAGGTTCTTAGCTGAAAAAACGATCACTCCATTAAGAATTTTCAAGTCAAAAAAAACTTGTAGGGTAGAAATCAAGATCGAATGCGCATCAGGTTGCATATTTTCAAGTTGTTCATCAGTAAAAACTATTTTTCTTTGTAATTTCATGTTTCTTTCATATATTTAAGTTCGATTAATATATTTTTTTGATACGTTAAGGTTTTATTGAAAAGGCTCAATCCAAAGGGAAAGTTCACCGATTAGGTCAAGGTGACCTACAAAGGAGAGCAATACAAAGGGGAAGAGCTTCTAAAGAATACGACCCCTGGTGGAGAAAGCATATATAGATAAAGGAACCCAAGAACACATCGAGGAGAGATCTAGAAAGAGTCCAACAGATACGAAAAAGCTGAAAAGAAATAGCTCTATACTTGCCAAGCAAGATTGCAAGAAGAAAGAGATGGTTGATAGATTCCTCGTCCACCCCTCACATGAAACAAAAATTCACCAAAATCCTTCTTCACTTGATCAAGTTGTCAATGGTCAACATCTTGCTCAAAGAAGTCGTCCAAGCAAAGAAAGCGATCTTATAAGGAACCTTATAACCCCGCATAATAGCTACCGGAAAAGAAGAATCACAAATAAAGTAAAACCAAATATAAAGAACGAACCGAGAAAGAACTATCACGAGACCACAACCACACTTTCTTGTCTTTATGCAACCCAGAAGGAGGCTCCATGATGCGAATAAGAAGACAGAGATGGAGTCAATCTCCCGGTCGTTCAAATTTCTCCTAAACCCAAAGTCCCAAGCCGTAATCTCACCTTGTCTCATGACGAACTCTCGAATAGGGCACTCTCTCCTATTAAAAAATGCAAATAACCCTAGGAAATCTTCCTTAAATGTATTGCAACTACACCAGCGGTCGTCCACTTTAAAATGGATCCCCTTTAAAAACTTAGACTGCATACGCACCTCACCACTATCCCAACCAAAGGGCATATTCCCATATTTAGCTGCCAGCACCTGCCTCCACAAATTTGAGTGCTCCTCCCCAAATCCCCAAAGCCATTTGCCCAATAAAGACTTATTAGTAGTTCTAAGGTCTCTAAACCCCCAAACCACCCTTCGAATTAGGCACACAAATCGAATCCCAATCCACCGGGTGGTACTTAGAGGAGTTGTCCTTACCATTTCAGAGAAAGTACCTAATCAACTTCTTCAATTTCATAGCAATAGAAGTAGGGATAGTGAAGAGAGACATGAAATAAATATGGAGGCTCAATAACGTACTCTTGATAAGAACCAACTTCCCCCCTTTGGAGAGATACGTAGACTTCTAAGAAGCAAGTCTCTAATCGAATCTACCGATCAAAAAAAAAAAAGTCTCTAATCGAATCTCTCAATGACTGGATTTCATAAAGCTTTAGAGCGTTATCATGCTCCTAAGGGGAGCCCAAGATCAAAAGGTAAACATCCAATACCACAGCCCAAAATCTCAGCATAGATCTTTAATTCCTACGCACCACCCACACCAAAAACCTTGCTTTTGGATAAATTAATACAAAGCCCAGAAACACCCTCAAAGCAGCAAAGAAGGCTTCGAAGAAAAAGAGCTTGGCCATAGGAGGCCTTTAAGAATAACAAAGTATCGTCTGCAAACTGCAAATGCGAGATCACCACCTCTCCATTATCGACCCCAAAACCTTCCAAAAGACCATTATCCATGGTCCTTGACACCACACCATACATCTAAAGCTTCCACCACCATAACAAAATGGAAAGGGGAAAGAGGATCACCATGTCTAAGACCCCTCGAACACGAAAAGAACTCAACCAAAGACCCATTCACCATGATAGAAAAGGAAGCTGACAAGACACAAGAACACATCCACTTCGTCCACTTCTTGTTGAACCCCATTCTCCCCAACATGTAATCAAGGAAGCTCCAATTAAAGTGATCGTAAGCTTTCTCCATATCAATCTTGCACACTAAACCCGGAATCCAGAGACGATTTCTAGAGTCTATGCACTCCTTGGCAATTAAGACCCCCATCCAAAATTTGCCTACCCTACACAAAAGCTCCTTGAGGAGCTGAGATAATGGAAGGAAGGACTTCTTTGAGTCTAGATGCAAGCACTTTAGCTATAACCTTGTGCGTGCTCTTGACAAAACTAATGGGCATGTAATCATAAATATTCTCCACTTCTTATCCTTTCGGGATCAAATAGATAAAAGTGCAATTAAAAAAGAATCTAGATACGCATTGTCTTGGAAATCCATAATCACCTACATAAAATCTCACCCAATTACATTCCAACAATGCCTGAAGAAAGCTATAGAGAAACCATCTTGACCAAGAGCCTTGTCCCCTTCCATCTCTTTAATCGCCCTTAGAACCTTCTCCTCCTCCTCCTATGGTCTCTCCAACTAGCTACTCTAATTCCTGTTGATGCTCTCATAGTGAAGCCCATCCAAAGAAGGTCTCAAAACATGGGGTTCATAGTACAATTTAGCGTACACTACTCCTTTTAAAATGTCCTCTGACTCCAAAACTTGTCCATCCACCTGAAGCCTAGAAATGTGATTCCACCTCCTCTGAGAATTGGCAACTCAATGAAAAAACTGTGTTATTGCCACCCTCCTTAACCCATTTGACTCTCAGTTATATTTTGGCATCCAAAAAAAGGCTCAAATTCAACGGTCAAAAGCCACGTTCTTAAAATGCTAAATCTAACGGCTATAAATCACCAATTATACTGATTTTTGATATGTAGATTCATCAAGAGGTGGACCAAATATCCATAAGGTAAGTGGCCCTAAATAGTACTCCCGGGGACATCGAACACAGGCTCCTTATAACACTGTCTCCATCCGACTATCCGAGTTGACCATTCATGCCAATCTATGCATCTGTCTCATAAGTCGAGGTGATTTACTATCCTCCCCAAGGACATAAGATACCACCCTATCCAACATCTCATCCATAATATCAACAGCAAAAGTCAGCACCTTGCCCCCCATTTTTCCTTTCCACAAGCAACTCCCTTTTCTCGCTTCCATCAGGTTGATGATCCCCACTCTCCATCGCCCCACATGAGTGACCCATAATCTTCAATATCTCGGTGTCTGCCCCAAAGTATTGGCCAGCCTCATCCTCCTCTATGGTAGAAGCAGAATGTTGATCTGCAGAAAATGCTTGTGTGATTCCAGAATTGCTCTCCATGAAAGCCCCTACTTCATCCTTGGCCAAATGATAGGAGTTGGCCACTATCGATTTTCAACAAACCAATAGCTTCCTCCACAGTTTGTGAAAGACAGACCAGGGGAAGATCCAATATTGAGGATGTTAAAGAGAAGCCACTTATTTACCTCAAAAGAGGGGAAACCTATAAAGAGGCGACGAAAACTTTAGTCCATTCACTCTAACACAAATAGACTTTTGGACCTTAGTGTTCCCGCCTACCATAAGTGCTACACACTCACCATCATACTACATTAGGACCTCAAGGGTAGACCCACCCTCCCTACCCACAAACAAAGAGGGTAAGACCTCCAATTGCTAATCACATCCTAACAAAGAAGGTCACACTGACAAAACCCCAACATGCAACGAGTTCTTCGCAACATAATGCAACCCATAGTAGCAAGGATCAAGGATACCAAACAAAGAAGAGTCACCCATAAAACCGTTCAGTTTGAAACCCGAATCACTGGCTCTCAAATCTTCGTCTAGTTCTAAACTACTCCGACTGAAGGAGCCAGAAGTAGTCCCACCACATAACAGCCCGCTCCACATGTACCCAAAACAGAGGAGCTAGCACGCTTCACACAAAGAATTGTGAAAATCCACAATAGCATTGCCCTGGCCTCCAGAGCAAGAGTTTACAATCACTGGTGAGGGAGGAGAAGTCGTAGAGATAGAGCACACAATCGAAGAAAGAGGATGAGTAGGAGAAGAAGACGCAACAAACATACACACACACTTATCTTTGTCAACGAGCACGTAACGATGACTCGATGGAATGGAATGAGGGACTAGACATGTGTAATCCCTGGAGGAAAGAACCGACGTCGTCAGGGGCCATTCACCTTAGACATCTCCCACGCATAAGAATCTTCAAAGTTCAACCTAGGGATGGAAAAAGCATCATCTACCCACCTTGCAGACCATCTCCACAGACCCTTCTTATAGGCCCTTTCCAATTGAGAAAATGCTAGGCCACACAACCTAGAAGCAACGCTACGACCCCATTGTGAGTCTCTCAAATAATCAAATTCATCCTGACCTCTAGCTGCTTTAATATGAAAGTTGCCAGATGCTGCCCCATCCATGCTGAATGTTGCCTATCACCATCTCCTCCCAAAGAACTGCTCGTCTGGTGAAGGATGCGCCCCTTTATATCTATACCTCAAAAATACCAGTAACATCATCTTGTGCATAACGACCATCGTCTGATGAAACCTCCTTAAGACCATAGTTCTACATGTCGCCTCTCCCATAGCCGAGACAAAACCCCAACTAACAAACACCGACACAACCCTGAAAGAAGAGCCTAAAACATCCCTCATTATACCGTCGATCTCAAGCAAAACGTAAAAGAGATTACCTCGATCTCAGATCGTAACAATCCTCAAGATGTCCTACACGCCCACTTTAACTTTGATCCTAGCCAAACTAAGACAGATTATCAATATTTTCATCAACTCCATAAATCCACCAAACAGATTCCCCACTGTTTCAAAGATACCTATAAACCATAGATGAAGAGGAAAACCTCAAAGACCAACCCAAGAAAGGCCCAAAAGATTGATAGCTAGGATAAAACCTACAAAAAGTAGCCATCTAGAGAAAGAAATGCAGCTATCACCATCGCTCAAAGAACACAAATCGCATAAGAAATCGAATACAAAAGAGTCTGCAACAAAGAACACTTTTTTTTTTTGGTCGATAAAAAGATAATTGTATTAAAAGGGCTGAGATGGCCCGAAAAGCACTACACAACAGCAAAGAAAAAACAGGCTAGAGCTAAGGCTCGGGAGCCCAAGACACAACAAAACAACCAAAAGGCCCTACTATATCACTAAGCTTTCCCACCGAAATACAAAATCTTCAAATCTGAATTTCTTGAGCTCAAGGATGACAGAGCTCCAATGATAAAGAGTGGCTAAGATGTTCATGAATATCTCCTCGTCGTTGGCTTCCTTGTTTTCAAAAGTACGACGATTCCTTTCCTTCCATAATTCCCAACATATGGCAAAAGGAATAAGAAAAGCATGGGAGGGAGAGCTAATGATCCCAAATGAGGCCACTGAAAAATCTTCCCCTGATACTTCACAAAAAATAATTAAGCTCCAATCTGTGAAAGCCTCAAGCACCGATCCAAGATAGCAAGTTTTGATCCTCTTGCAGTCTTCAACGATTTCAATCTCCCCTTTGACACCCCTAGCTTCTGGTTTGCACATGAGATAGACTTAAGCAGCTCCTTCCCTGCCATGTACCTCTCCCAACCTACACAATAAGAAACATGCTTCTCCTCCTCTCAATTCTTCTCCCTCGAAGCTATCACATACAACAAGGGTTTCCTGCATCGCCCTCCACCCTTTACCCCATCTGCCCACCGAAAAACACATAAGCTTATTCCTCCCTTTTGGAGTGTACTCTGTCAGCCTAACAAAATGTCTATTGACATTATATTTCAGCTATGCAATTAAAGTCCTCCCTAAGCAAAATGTTTTCCTCCAAAGAAATTGGAGCTAATAGCAAAATATGCATCACAAAGAATAGAGATAAACCAAGTAACCTCTAACGAGAGAACCATATCAACCTTCATCCTACTGGACACGAAAATCCTTGCAAACTTCCCACTACCTTTGGCAACTGAGACCAATGAGAAGGTCTTTGCTTCCATTACTACTTTTTTTATAGGTAAACATTTATTATCCCCCCCTTAACCCGCCCGAAGGTAAGAACGGGACTGAACCCAGCTCTTTGGGAATTATCCCCAAAGACTCGATCCCAAGTTTGTGGTACAACCCCCCACAGCCTGACCAACTCAGTTGTTGGACGCTTTTTGCTTCCACTACTACTTCCTCCATCCCAAGAGAGCAACACTGATTTTACTATAGCTTCCATCACACCAATGCTCTTTCTTGGGTATTCCTCACTTTGTTAAAACTTGCAAAGCTGAATTATGATAACTGGAATCCTAAATATAGAGGGTTGCTCTGTGCAAAAGCAGAAACCCTAAAAGGACGATGAAGCCTCTCCTCCAACTGTTGCCGACATTTCATCTACGAAACTGAGGACGATGACGCATGCGATAAAGAGCGGAAACTAAACCCTCTGTTTCTACAATTGATTTCTCAGTCGAAAGGCGCCAAATGAAAGTCTTACTCAAGGACAAGAGAGAATCATCCATAGAGAATCGACAACCGAGAATGAGACAACCCAAGAGTTCTCCAAGGTTTCTTTGCAATGGCTAGATTTCGTGGCTTGGAGGGGATTTAAGAGGACCGGCCTGCAGAGCTCGCCCCTGCTAAAGCCACAAATCTGAGTCCAAGGACGGAAACAATTTGACCAGCGACGCCTTGAAGACCAGTTCCAAAGAATGCAGAGGTGGCTATGCTTTACTTCACAAACCCTAACCAACGGATCTCATCTATTACCGACCAGTAGAACTCGCAACTGATTTCTTACATTTGTCCTTGATGATGTTGCTGTCGTGACCAACAATCCAAGATTTCGTCTACAAGGAGCTATGATCTTGCTTCTCCTAATATTTGTTCATTATAAGAAGACAACTCAAACCCGATCCATACTAAACCGTAACTTAGAAACTCAACTTCAGCTACATTGATGAAGGTAATTGAAACTTCCTTTCCGCCCTTCGACCCAAACCCCCTTAAGACTTTTGTGTTGCCGATGTCGCCACCCCTCAATCGTTCTTCATCAACGGGTGAGGGCGCGGCCAATTCGCTGGGGCACTAGGTGAGAGCGACGAGCCTGGGTTCCACAAGAGCTTACAATCAGAAGATGCTCTGGAGAGTTGCTTGAGCTTAAAGTAATGGCTATCTTTTGCTGAAGAAAAATGTAAAAATGACGTGATTGTACTGTTGAGGATCTAAGTCCAATAAAGGTTGATGATTACAAATGTGCAATGCATTATATCACGAAACTTCTCTATGTTAACGAATTTTTACAAACTTCTCCATGTCGAATTAAACTTCTTCGAATTAATTCCGAATTTTATGCGTGTGTAGTATAACCTTACTCGAAATTATTAAAAATATCAGTTCCTAGAAGAATAAGCATGTGTGTGTGGTAGAACATTACTCATAATTATTAAAAACTAGCAGTTTCTAAAAAACAAGCATATAAAATACCTATATATAACGCACATAATTATTTCACAACATAAAGTCGAGATTCGCGCAAACTTAACACTATCGATCAACTCATTAGCATTCAATGTGGACCCACATAACAAGAATATTTTATTCTTCGAAAGAATTATCATAGGATGCACAAATAGGATACATGTCAAATATGAGATCAGGGGTTAACCAAAGAAGAAAAAAATTGATAAGAAAAATTGACCAACATTTCCTCGTGTATTCGGTTTTCTAGTATATACTCTAATATATTTCTCAATATCAAGGTACATTTTTTATTATAAATATTTAGATACATTTTCACATCTATTAAATATTGGGATAACTCCGGTAGGAGCTAACATTCTGCGATCACATACGCAATTCGGGAGTTGTTGTCTGACTACGAGCAGTCCCTTCATAATTTCAAATAAGTTTATATATTAACTGACCAACCTATTTAGAAAACCAAAAATTGGGGCCAGCCAAGGTCAATTTCAATCAAGTTCTTCTAATCTATTTAGTAACCATGTGGGCCCACCTTTTAGGGTCAATCTCGATCCAGTTCTTCTAGTTTGTTTAGTAACCATGTGGGCCCCAACTCTAATTTTTATAAAACTCATTGTAACGCCAAATCCAAAGAAGTGCAAAAAAATCGGGAGTCCCTCTCTTCCACAAAAGCTCGTTTCCCCTCTCTGTTGTTGGCTCACAAATTCGCAACTCCATGGCAGCAGACCGCAGGTAATCTCTTGCTCACCCTTGAAGAAAATACTAGCTCTGCCACTGATCATGCAAGTATACTAGTGTGTTCTTTGTGGTGCACTCACCTACTACATATTTTATGAGTATTAGATGTTATTAGAAGTGGGGAGGTGAGAAGTTCAATTAGGGCATCATCTTCTTCTTCAAAGCCTTACCCCAACTTTTTGCAGATATTCATGTGTGTTGTTCCATTCTATTTTGGGCTAAATTTTCTCTGAAACCATGTACATTAAGTCCTTTCTCACTAGCTCAATCCACATCATTTTTGGGCTTTCCCTCGTCTCTAGAGCCTTCAACATTCATGGTTCAAAGTATCCTTTCATATCAAAATATCTTAGACAAGATGTCCAGTCTCAAAGGTGACTAGAACAATATATTAGGGGATTGTCATGCAATTGCCTGAATTTGTCATCATCTCAGTTTTTCAACTGACCAATACGTACCTCAAGACCAAGACTTAAACCATGATATGGATTCCTCAATTAACAAGGATGTTCAACCAACTCCTTTGCTAAGGATCGGCCGTCCCATTTGCACTTTAGGGGTATGCATGACTATAAGTTCATTCCATACCGGACCAAACTGGAATAGGGTTATGTACATTTTCATTATGAGAAGGTCAAACAAGATGTTTACATCCGAAGATGGGGAACAAAAATAAATGGTGAAAATTCCATATACCTAGACATCTTCTGGTTTGGGATCTAAAGAGTCTCCTCCATCAGAAGCAAAACAAACCCCCAACCCCACACCCCAACACACAAACACATACAAATAATAATAATAATATTAATAATAATATTAATAATAATAATAATAATATAAAAATAAACCTTCCACGAGAGCCTTCCTTCCTACATCATTCAAGTCCTATGCCTCTAGGACCCAAGTTAACCTTCTTCATGACTCCACTATTTGACTCCAATTCCAGTGGAGCCTGAATTGTCAACTGAAGGCCAATCGACCACACATCAAAGTTAAACTTTAGCATTCCTCTAAGGCTTGACATCGAGCAAATAAGAAGTTTCTAGATTTCCCACTGCTTGCAACTATGTTACCCTAATACTTCAAAGTTTGTTGTAACCATATCGAATACTTCAATTTTAACTGTAAATGTTGTATCCACACTGTCAATCACATGACCCTGTTGTATCTAGGTAATATGTACATGCAAGCCTCATTAGCTATTTTTGCACCAAAATTGCAAATGGAGATACCAGATAATGAACATAAGCATTTACGGGCTACACTTAGATTACGGATCAGATACACATATAACACTAGTACATCGAAAGTTTGTAAGCTGGATGGGTAGAATGATCAAACACCTTTTAACTGATTTTTCCGTAAGACAGATTAGTGGGAGTGCATTTTGCAAATTATAGATACAAACCTTTCACATTCTACATCTCATACTGTAAATGCAGTTCACCAACTCACTGACCAAACCATTCAATTGATAAGCCACCCCTTGGATAGGACATAATTCAAAAACCGTACCAATGTAACCGACCCTAAATCTGCATTCTTTCATAAAAGGAAGATCATGTTAATCGGTGTATCTGTGTATGGATGACAGGCCTTATTTAGTTTACATTAACATCATGAATCATGTTAACAACATTTTAGTCTTCAAATCTTTGTTCCAATATGCATTTCCAATTTTACAATTTTTTTTCCATACTCTTGAGATACCATCACCGATGTTGATACTGTGAGGAAAAGCCACCTCTCTGCTAGGTCAAAAATCCCCCTTGAGACAACACATGTCAAACAAAGTTCCAGACTTCTCTATCCATGAAACAATGAATAAACAAACTAATGAAGGACTCCCAGCTTTCCTATATATCATAAAAATGTTAGGGAAGCGAAAGTCCCTTTAGAAGAGGAGATCAACAATTGAATTTTTGCCAAGGTACATGGTCCACATAAAAGCTTCAGCTCTTGAAGGAATGGGCACTCAACAAACCTTAGAGAAGAAACTCTACTCCCCAATCTCAGGCGCACCAAATCCCATAAAGAAGATTCAACTGAGACATCTAAACCATTTTTTTATAAGGACTAGTGTACTACTCCCTTATAAGGATAAGGAGAGTGGCAGCTCAACTTAATAGTGTGAGTGTAGGTTTGATATGGTGTTTCTCAGTTAAATCTTGCATTGGTAATAGGGAAAAGGGTATGTGTGTATACCGATAAAAAAAAAAAAGGTGTGTATTTCTCTATCGAGGTATTAAATTTCGATTTCAAGTTATATTTCGATCAGCCTGGAAATGAAAATTTTTCGTGCAAATATTACAAATTTCATGGAAATATGGGGGAAATTTTGTGAAACTTTAGGAAATGACAATCACAAGTAATAAAACTACAATAAACAACCATATAGAGTGGGAATAAATTCAGTTATACAGTATTTCCACGTACGTCCTAAGAATTTCCTTAGCTACATTCCATGTAGAAGAAAGACAAGGACGTATAGAGATTTACCTTCGCACGTGCTGTAACCATCTCCCTTAAACTGAACACCTTCAACCAAGGGACATTCACACACTCTTCCACGGAATGTATCCTGAGTAATCAATGCTGACAGTCAACACGAATAGAAACAAATGCACATGTCAAGCCAAGTGGTGCTTTAATTAAAACCTTGCAGGCGGTGATGTTGGATGCTTTATCCTGCCAGCAACCACCATTATTATCCAAACACTCATTTGTCTCTATATCTGCATGAAAAGATACCCACTCAGAAATTCATATTGCAATTAAGCTGACCAGCTGAGAGAGTTACATATTTCAAAATTTGCTCCAAAGTTATTATAAAAGCTTACCATCACTCAAACAAACAGCTGGCTCAGTAGTTTCCTCAAAACCAGCACAAATGGCCTTCAAAACAGCCCCTTTATCCAACTTTCCTGCAATTAACATATCTTAGAAGTTAGAACTGGGCACATCCTAGATGTTATTAGAGTAAGAAATACAAGGTTCGAAGACTGACCTCGATACTGTCGATTGTTAACAACAAGGGTAGGCAGTATGGTAACATCACCTCTAGATCCTTTTCCAACCTATAGAAAAGTGCTCCAGTCATCTAACAGCTTATATAACTGAAAATAGAATACCAGTTTCGAAGGATTGCAAGTAGTAGTCACAGATCCACCAAAACCTCAGACTACAGGATGCCATATATGTGCTTTAGAAATTGCAGAAAGAATAAGTATAAATAAGAGACACCTACTTGGGCATCTTGCTCTTCTTTCAGAACGGGGTTGTCAGAATCAGCATTTTGATCTCCCATACAATTCTCAATCTTTTTATTGTCAAGCCCTACCCAGATGACATATATATATATATATATATATATTAAAATTGTTTCACTAATGATGTTCTGAGAATCAAAGGAAGAGATAAAATAAACCTACCTAGAGATTTGATAACTGTGTCAGCACATTCTTTATTGTATTTCTTCTGCTTCATGGGACATCTTATTTGAAAATCAGTTACATAATCCCACCAGATCCAAGGCTTTTTGGTCTCACTTGCCACTCTAAACACACATAGTTGTCTTAAATTTTCAATAACCACATCTTTCCCTTCATAACCTTGGCTGAAATCCTGTTCAGGATCAGGTGCACAATATCTTCCATTATTTATGCATTGAGACTTGCACTGTTTGCTTATAGTGAATGCCTGAGGACAGTACCAAGTTATATAATGGGGTGTAAACTGAGTATAACCACCTCGCTCAAGTATCTGTGCTGCACCTTTGAAATTCTTCACGAATTCCATTAGCATGTCACATTTGGGCCCACATTCATCATTGCTATTGGTCCACAACTCATACTCCACACGTTCGTCTGGGTGTGGAACAGCTTCTCTCCAGTCCAGGTTCACATTGACCATATCCCCGCCACTGATTGCCTTCTTTAATTTGTCACCAAATTCTTTATGGATAAGTGCAGATGGTATTGTTATGTTCTCAATATACTTTGCAGATGCATCATCCTCTTGGGGTGAATCCATGGTTATCAGTGGTTCCTCGATGTTGTCCGCAACAAGCACTGCAGAAGCCCCAGCATTCTGTGCATTCCAAACCTTTAAAGCGAAAAAGCAATCTGTAAAGGAGCATATGTACGCAATCCCATTAAAATTGATCTTCAATTAAAAAAGGTTCAGCACTATAAACAACAACATGCAATAACTCAACAACTCAAATATTTGGGAAAAGAATGCAATCATGATTCGCAAGAGAACATCTGGGACCATAGAATTCCAAGTGGTCACAATAAAACTGGCAAACTGGATCACAACTTTTGTAGACTTACTATGAAATTGACAAGTCCAGTATACACACATTTCCCTTTACATAACAAAACCAATTCTACAAATCAATGTAACCCAGGATAATCTTGATAGGATGATAATTTTACTGCAGATAAGATTTTTCATAATGCTGACAACCAACCAACAGAGATACAACGGTGTTGGGGGTATTCTATGGAAACAATAAAGTTATAAGATGTTCTTTTATCTCAGTGGCATCCAGCCTTGAGCCATATAGATATAGCTTAGAGGGTTACACTAAAATTAGCAGGAAGCCAAAAAAAAGCCATTCTAACTTAACAGCATCAATCCCCAGTTCGAACCATTGAGGAAAATTAAATCTGCTGATGCAATAAACAAATGAATTTTACTCGTGACATGCACAGCACTGTTCCCACGGGTAACATAACACAACCCTTATAATATTGGTGTGCTTGATGACATTTTCTCTTTAAAGCATGCCAAAGATGAGAGCAAAGTCTAGTAATCAGGTCAATGAATCTTATCTCTTTAAGGCCAATTTTCCAACTGTTCAGGATCGCAAAATGGTAATGGAGACTCAACTTGGAGTCTCGGACTAGAAGGAGAAACCATGTTCACTAAAAAAGAACAAGAACAAGGTCACATTTTATCAAGGAGCTAGAGAAATTCACTCCCTGCTGAGATTGCAAGCCACCCATTTGGGAGACAATGTAGATAAATGATCTTGATTGATATTATTTTTTAGGTCATGGAAGAACAACAACTTCCTGAGGTTGCACAATTACACTATTTGGAGATTTCCATCGATAGGGCATAGAACCAGCTCCAACTGCTCTATCAAAATCAACAATTAAACCAAACCTAAATTAGATAAGCTAAGGAAATTCAAATTCTCGTCATAATTCACAATAAACGTCAAATTCTCGTTCTCCAAAAACTTCAAAAGAACGGAAGACTGAGATTTCCCAAACAAATTAGTACCGCATACATCAACAGGAAGGGCAATAAAACAAATTAATTTTATCGAATTAAGAAAACATACCTCCTCGATCGACCAAAACGAAGTTGGGGAGAGCTCCGGTTTTCGCCTTGAATGAAGTCCCGAATTCATCAAAACCCTTGCAACCCTTCTGGTTCTGCTTCGGATACACGACAGTCCCAGCCATGCTACCTCCGTACTGTGGGATACCAAAGTTCCCAATGGCGCTGTCGTGAGTGCCTTTAATGCTTTCTGGAGATGTCACAGTTAAGCTGTTCTTCTCCACCACGAATCTCGCCATCGCTGGAGATATCAGAGAAACCGCAACCAAAGACACCAACCCCAGAAACCCGAGACAAAACCCTATTGATCTCCCCATCTCTAAACACAGATTCCACCAAAAAGAAAGAAAAAAATTGAAATTTGAGTGGTTTTCAAGTCATGGGTTGGTGATGAAATCCTTGTTAGAGAACAAACAAGGAACCTAAGCTACCTCGAAGAATTGGGGGTTGTAATTTATTGTTCTTTGTTCAGAATCTCAGATATCGATTTGCAGAGGCGAAAGCTACGTCTTTCTGTCTATCTATAATTGCTAGTTGCGGAGAATACGGTTCGACGGGTTGTGCCCGTCTTATAAATGTAATTTGTTGGGGGAGCATTTGGAAAGGAAAAGAAGATGAAAATGAAACAAATAGATTTGGAAAAAAGATGTAATAAAGCATAAGTCATGCTTTTTGGCGTGCGGAAGCATGATTACTATCTGGACCCACTGACCGCATGGATGTTTATCCCACCCATTGGTAGACGTATACACCAAAATTCATCCTGATTGGTAATTTCTAACCGTTTGATTTTAGTACTTTTTAAGGCGTGATTATAGCCGTTGGATCCAATCATTATTTTTGACTACTAAACCAATGGATAAAAATCAACAAAACAAGCCAATGTTTTGTATGAATGTCTACTAATGGGTGGGCTTAACATCCATGCGGTCAGTAGACCCATATGGCAGCTGTGAGTAATAAAACCAAAAAGTTCACAACCAAATAGATTTTAGAATTGCTTTTCCACAGTATCCAATTCTACTGTCTGTTTGGCGCTGGTTGCTATGCTAGGGTAAACATTGAAAAGGGGGGAGTGGAAAAAAACATTCCAATCGATTTTCTGGTGTTTGGTGGCTTGGGTGTTGAGTCTGTTGGCTTTTCCAAGTCATTTTATGGTCAGGTAAGATTGCATTCCGTGGGGGCCGCAACTACCTTTCCCAAGTTGGGATATTTTGACGAGGGGACGTGCACCTTACACGTGGCAGGCTCTTAGAGATCACTGGCTGTATAGATGTTTGGCCCATCACTAGGTGGACCTACATGCAAAAATTCATCCTGATTTGGATTAGTCTTTTATTTTTAACTCTGGATTTTGAGTATTATTTGGCCAATGACAAAAGGCCATACCACCATGTTCCATGACAACGTTCATGGCCCTTAGACCATGTGATCGTTACTTTTTTCATAATGAGGTATATACCGCATTTAATTAACTTTTTTTTTCAAACATCCATATTGAGTATGGACCATATTATGAGCCACGTGGCACACTCTTATAGATCATAGGCGTATGGATGTTTGGCCCATCCCTAGGTGGACCGACATGCCAAAATTCATTCGGATTAGTAATTTATATCTCTTGGATTAGAGTTTTTTTCATGGTTTATTTTAACCATGGATTTTGAGCATTATTTGGGGGCCCTCGGATCCGAACTTTAGAAATCATTAATCATGCTGATTTTTGTTATGTATGTCTAGCTAAGGATGGTCCAAACATCCATACGGCCAGTGGCCTCTAATAGTGCACCATGTGGCTCGTACTATGGTCTATAATCAACGTTGATGATTGAAATCCACCATCAATTTTTTTTTTCCGGGGAAAGCAGTTCATGCACCAATGTGAAGAAAAATTGCCTAAATACTAAAGTACACTTAAAAAGCTATAAAAAAATAAAAATAAAACATAACATAACCCAGGTATATTTGGGAGACAAAATGATCAACATCACAAACGCGTTCGCTGAAAGCATTAATTGAGGGAAAAAGAAAAGTTGCGCAAAGATTAAGGTGCCCCTAAAAAGTAAAGAACTTTAAAAAAATTAAAGAAATATAACTAGGATATTTTTGGGAGACAAAATGACCGACATCCAAATCGCGAACTCGTTAGTTATATAGTAGTCTAGACTAGTGGGGATGTAATAAGTAATTCTATATACTTTTTTTTTTAATAAAAAGTGGCAAAATAATAAAGTTTCAACCTAAAGTGCAGTTTGGGAGATTAGTTTGGAGGGGCAAATCTGTAAATTGTAGCAACTCAATGCAAAATTAGAAAATCAAAATTTTGTTGTCAATGTAGAGTAGGTATGTAATTATGAGTTGTTTTGGGAATATGGAAGAAATAACATAGAAAGTAATTAAGTTGTTATTATGGAACTGTTTCGAAAATTAGAAAATAACTAGGAATTAATAGCCCGTGCTTTGCACGGGCATTGTAAAAATAATTATATGAAAATAATATTTAACAGTAAAAATCCAATATTATTCAGTGAATGTTCGTCTGATTTTGTATGTCACATCTAACGTGAAAGAGATGAATAAACGTATATACATATTTGGCAAAAATGTGGAGTTGCATAACTACCAACAAAAGAAGAGATATTAGGGACTCACATGTCTTAAAAGACTCATATTGCTATCATATATTATTCTCATAAGTGGTCCCACTAAGATATCAGTAACTAAAATCAAAATAGTTTTATATAGCAGATTTGCTTCCAAATAGAAAAAAAAAAAATTTACCTTTCAAAATAAAGAACTAAAAATGAAACCCTCTCAAATTCTTTGATTTGACACCTTATTTTGTGATATACTCTTTCAACAAAGTTATTCGATTGCACCTTATATAAAACTTAACAAAAATAAAAAAATTACAAAAATTCTCATTCGAATTTAGAAAATCTAACCTCGAAATATAGTCGCTAAGAGATAGAAGAAAATATAGCGTTCCTACACGAAGATTCGACGTGTTGAACTACAAGATTAAAGAAATAAAGTTACAAAAACCAAATAAAAATTAGAAAATTAAAATTTATCGATTTTTACTAACATATTTGATTTGAAAAATAAAAAGCTGAGAGAGGTTTTGGTTTGCTTACCATGTCGAGAGGAATGTCGAAGAAATGCTTGGTGATTGCTTCATACAAATGGTTCCACAGATACAAAGCGGACTTTGGGAAAAAATATAAAAACTAAGAAAAATGAAAAGATAAAATCTATTGTTTCCTTCGGATTGAGAAATTATAGAAGAGAGAACCGGATGTGTCGTTTTTCTTGTGATTGGAAAGTTGAATGTGAAAGAGAGTCAGAGATTTTTTTAGAGTTTCAGAGGGAGAAGTATAGTGATAGTTATGGACAAAGATGAAAAGGTTTTAGATTATAGACGTTTCGGGAGAGGAAAATGTTTTAGGCATTTATAATTTTAAAATGTTTCTATTGTCAAATTTTTAATAAAATAATTAATAGTTAGGTTATTTTTTTTTACAAACTTTAATTAGGAAATGATATGTTTTGGGAATGGGAGACATAAATGGAAGATAGAGAGGTGCAGTTGGAATTAGAAAGAGTTGTTGTTTTTTGAAGGGAGAGGCATAAATGGAAGATTGATGGGGGCAGTTGGATATGTAAAGTTTTTATTACGTTTTCTTTAATGAGATATTGGAAAGATGATTTTTATGGAATGGAGAAGAGATTGCGTATTTATAAGGGTATTTTTGGTTAAAAAAATTTAAGAATTAATGAAGAAATTAAAGAGAGGGAGAGTGACATAATTAGAAAGAGAGATGTTTTGTGTGGGAGTGTTTTTGGGATAAACTAAAAAGCTAGAGAAAGCACCACCTCAACAGGGTCGAGCTTTAGTATAGATAATAAACAATAAATAGATGGCATGGTAAAGTTAAGTGAAACATGCTTTTTATAATCTTAATTTTAGGGAGCTCATATTTGCACACCCCATTTCCTATCCCGGTGGACTCCTAATCGGGGCACACCCCAAAAAGAGACATCAATCTAAAACTTGGCTGACCGGTGACCACATTGACCACCCACAAAATGAGACACATGGCACATTATTAGAGGACACTGACCATATAGATGTTTGACCAATCTTTAGGTGGACCTACAACCCAAAATTCAAGTTGATTAGTGATTTCCAGTGTTGAATTGAGCCATTTTCATTGGTTGATTTAACTGTCAGAATTTGAGCATTATCAATCATTATTTGGGGTACAAGATCGAAAGGTTTGAAATCGCTAATCAAGTTAATTTTTTGTTTTTAGGTCCACCTAGGGATTGGCCAAACATCCATACGGTCAGTATCCTCTAACATATGCCACGTGGCTCATTTTGTGAGCGGTCAGTGACCGTCACCGGTCAGCCAAGTTTTAGAGAGAGATCTCTCTTTTTGGGGTGTGTCCCGACTAGGACTCCACCAGGATAGGAAATGGGGTTTGCAAATATGCGCTCCCTAATTTTAATAGTTATGAGGGGCTATTTGAAAATATAGACACAATGCCATAGTAAGTGATTTAGCGATTATGAAGGAGTTGTATTGAAAATATATTTAATGGGATATGGAGTAATTAAGTAGTTAATCAGGTTTATTTTTTTAACGACTTGTTAGCTTTTTAAAACTAAAATATTTGATTTAATAATGGGTCAGTATAGAAAAAGGGATGTTCAATGAATTTAATAATAAGTGCCTTGATGAACATTGCGTGCATGCCCAAGTTTTGGCTTTAATAATGAGTAGAACTTTGATGGTGAACCATATATACTGTGAGCTACCACGGAATGTATGGATATTTGGCACATTCCTAGGTGGATTTACATACCAAAATTCAGCCTGATTAGTAAATTTTATCCATTGGATTAGAGTCTTCTTCATAGTTTTTTTTAACCGTGGATTTTGAGCGAGCATTGTTTGGGGTACTCAGGTCCAAAGGTTAGAAATCACTAATTATGATGAATTTTGATTTGTAAGTCCACATAGGGATGGGCCAAACATCCATGTGGTCAATGGCTGACATTGTGGTCCATCATCAACATTGATGATGGATGTTGGTTGTCAGAGCAGTTCTGCTCTTTTATCAAGAAGTTGTATGGAAATGCAATTAATGGCATGAGAATGGGTGAGTGTCAACAAGGAATTTAGTGAATGCAATTTGTTCTTGGGTGAGATGGGCATTTAATGAACTAATAGGTGCATATGTTTTTTTAGAAGGCAACTAATAGTGAATGCCGTGATTCAACCCAAGTTTTGGCTTTAAAATAGTAATAGATACGGCTAATACATACCTATGTAGGTCTTGTATGGCTAAAGTTGGTAACTCCCACACAAATATGACTATTTGGGAAGAAAATCTGTCTCGATATCTATGAGTTTTCATTAAAAATGATATCCAAGGACAAACGGTACCTCATCGTTGTTAAATAAAAAAATTTATTCACGAAATAAAGGGGGTTTGTTTTCATATATTGAAAATGGTCTCCCCAAGATGAAGATTGTTCTCACAAAGAAATCAACTCATTACGACATTTCTAAGACTACCAAATGTAGACTTAAATTTAATAGTCTCAACTTGTAAATATACTTTTCGTAAGGCAAGAATCATGTAGAAGTAGGGAGTTTTGTTAAGGATGTTCTCCTCACACTTTGAATTTGAAACATTTATTGCCCCGTTAGACACCTATTGTATTTCATACGGCACAATATCATGTAAATCAGATAATCCTAGACAGCCAATCATGAGGCTATTTTTTCAACTATTTACCATGACTACTCAAATGTAAGTAGTTTGGAATTGGTTGCTTACCAAAAATATGTAGATAATTTGCATTGGATGAGTGTGGGATTCAACTTCAACAAATTTTTGAACCACCTGCAATCTAAGCACTGTTTGAAAACTTGACTCGACTCGACTCGAAAATTAACGGAGTTGAGTTAACTCAAAGATTCGAATTCGCCCCGAAGTAACTTGACTCGAGTAATATATTAATATTGCATACATATATTAATATTAATATATAAATATCATATTGAGTTTGTGTTGACAAGGTGTTTGAGTAACTTATTTCGCGCATCGATTAGAAAACAACGTGCTTGGTGCGTTATTTTTTACAGAAAAATAACACACCCAACCCGTTGTTTATTCGATTCGAGTTTATTTCGAGTCAACTCAAAATTCAACCGAGTTGAGTCAACTCGGTCGAGTTTGTAGTTGACTCGACGGGTTTTAAAACACCGAATCTAAGTAGTCAATCAGTTTGTGCACGATAACGGTAGAGATACTGGGTCTATAATATGATGGGACTAACATTTTTTTGAACTACATGAAATAAACTTTATCTATGATTTCTAATAGCTATATTTTGGCATCCAAAAAAAGGGAAAAATCTAGTATGCAAATGGTTGCATGCTTTAGATTATGCAAATGTGGTTAGAGGGCTACATGTAACAATTAAACCCCCTTTTAACCCACAACCTCTCTCCTTAACCAGGGTTAACATTGATTAGTTGTTACGTGTCGCTTTCTGACTTCTATTTGCATATTCTAAAAGTATACAACCATTTGCATACTAGATTTTTCTCTCAAAAAATTGTTTAACTTGAAGGGATAGAAATCACTTTATTGTAGTGATTAACCCTAAGGGTTGAGTGTCGATGGCTAGGACTCCACTTCTAAAAGCGAGAGGTTATGAGTTCAACTCTCTTGGGGCCACCCCTCGAAGAGTAACAATAAGTGTTCAATCCACATCAAACTCTCCCAGAACACTTGGCACGTGTGGAGGGGCGACTAGTGTGTCCCGGTGGACTAGTCAGGTGCTCTAAAGGAGAAAATTTCTGAAGCAGCGGAGCAGTGGCCAATCACATGACGCCACAACTGTTGTTGCTTTCGTTCAAACCCAGAAATGCTTCTTGAACAGCAGGTTGTGGAGTCATGTGATTGGCCACTGCTTCACTGCTTCAAAGATTTTCTCGCTCTAAAGAGTGTAAAACTCCGTGGCCAAGGCCTGACCACCCATAATATGAGCCACGTGGTACACTCTTAGAGGACGCTTACCTTAGGGATGTTTGGCCAATCCCCAAGTGGACCTACAAACCAAAAAATCAGCCTGATACGTGATTTCAAACCTTTTGATCTTTGAACCCAAATAATGGCAAATAATGCTCAAATTATTCCTACTATAAAACTCAACCCATGAAATGACTTCACCTATCGCTTAGAAATCACTGATGACGTTGATTTTGGGTTTATAGGTCCACCTAGGGATTGACCAAACATCTGTACTGTCAGTGGAAACAACTACAGTTAATGGGCCATCTGAACTCCAGGACAGGTGGCGGTTAAATATAAGTGACAGATCACTGGATCAAAAAGTTGCATGATCAAGAATTTTCGGAGGAAACACGGGCTCTCGCCCTGAGTGTGTCAGTGACGCTGTTCGCGAGTGAGTCATCTTATTTTTAGTCGGAGCTGTTGAACGAAAAAAGAAAAACAAAAGTTATGCTAGGTGTACCATCCAACACCTGGGGTCTCGAGGCTGACAGCTCATTTTCCTCGAGGCCTCACTCACCGTCCAATCCACGATCCAAACGCGCCATATTTATCCCAAACTCATTATCAAAGATTGTACGGTGATGGAGGCTACATCAGTGATGTTAGATATTGAAGTAGTAGCACCGTATGCCGACGTACCTATCGGCATAGGATATTTCGGGGTACTAGCGTAATTTTGTAACCGGTCGTAACACTTTCGTATCCTTTCAAGTTTTCAACCCCCGTAACAGAGAGAGAGAGATCGCGAGCTTTGCCATGGCGTCGGCAGAGCAACCTCTGAAGAAGCGAAAGCTCTACGAAGCTGTTTCAGAACCTCAGAGTCACCATCAGAGCTTCGTATCTCCTATTTCTCAGGAAGAAATCTTGAGAAAGCGAAGAAACAAAGAGGAGATCAGGAATTTGTACGAATGTTATAGGCGAATTAGGTTTTGTATCTCTCAAAAGGATGCCCGTCTCATGCCCGACTTCGAACAGGCCTATCTCTCACTCATCACTGCTTCAAGAGGTCAGTTTGATCTCCCTCACTCATTTTTTTTTTCCTGTTTAGTTTTGTTGAAGTACGATTTCCATCTTTACTGTTGTTTGAAATGTTTAGATATGACCTAGATTAATATTAATGCAATCGAAAACTCTGAATTTAAAAGGAACGAAGTTATTTCAAAACCTACGTGGAAGCAAAGAAGCAAACATAGATTGATTTAGTGTGAGTCGAAATCAGTTCCTACTTTGGAACAATCCCTTCAAATCTCCTGGGAAAATTGTGAGACTAGTTTGTCGTGCCCAGTTTTCTCGCCCTCCCAAACCCAGCTATTGCTATAGATTTTAGGGATTTAGGTTGCAAATTTTATGCTTAGGTAAATTCCATTTGTACATGGGGGATCTTGAGGACCTGCTACATTGGCACCAGGCTGTAGGGCCTTGAGTTCAGAGTTGATCTGTGGGCACATCAGGCAGTCCATTAATGTTCCAAAAGGTTTTTGAGGCTTATGACTCGAGATGCTTAGAGACAGGCTTATTAAAAAAGCGAAAATGTATGTCATCCACTGAGGATTTAAAAAAGGTGTACGCTTCATGCTTTTCTCTCCTTTTTTTAACTCTTCATGTTAAAGGCTTGCATCTTATGTCCATAGGCTGATGGTGGTGATTTTTCGTTGTTGTACCTAAAAAAATTCAATATATATATGTTGTAGATATCCCAAACAAAGAATAGACGGCACCCGCACGTGCAACTTTCTATCAAACGATACCCGCATGTGCAACTTGGCTACCAGACGACACCCGCACGTTCAACTTTTTGTCAGACTTCACCCGCACGTTGGACAATCATATATACTGATATCCTTCACTCGTGAAGTACCCGTTTAATACTTATATATAGCGCTAAGACGGTAGTCTTGCTCGCACCAGGGTCATGCGCCCACTAATAGGAATTCCACTTTTAGCCACGCTATCTAGTGTCGCGCACTAGCATGGGGGTCAAAGACAAATCGTAAGATTGGCGGGGCAAGTGTATAAAAGGTCGATTTGAGGCAATCTTGTTCGCAAAACCGCTAAAACATGTGGGAACGTGATACTCGCTTGATCGACCGTCATCTGGGTTGCACAAGGGCACTGTAAAATGCCACACGTTCGATCAAGGGGTCGTAATCAAATACGACAGCGCCACCTCTGATCACATGACACAATACGGATGCACAATGAAAATGGAGACATTTATTACAATCGTGCCCCCTTAACCTTCAACTCTCCACTATAAATAGAGGAAGGGGTAGAAGGTTAAGAGGATGAGACCAGAGAGCCAAGGTGTTACCCTAATCTTTTATACTGTTTCTTTTTGAGCCTCTCTTCTTTATCTTCATTCTTTGTGGTATTTACAACCGCTTAGTCCACATAACTCTAGACTCGGATGTCACAGATTCCTTTTTAATTTGCTTTCAAGCATATTGCTTTGTGTTCTAAAGTGATTGTCATCAATAAAGATGGTAAATCATCGTTTTTGAGTTCTAGATCTTTTTTCTCTGTTTATATATATATATATATATATGTATGTTTTTTTAGTTTTATGCTCTTAACCCTTAATTAAATAATAATAAGTGATTCTAGGTTTCCTCACTCTTCAGACCATTGAAGTGCCTCACCCCACACCTCAGCATTTAAAAACATCAAGGACCGCACCATGTCACTACCATTGAGGGGTAAAGGATCACAGGTTTTGTGGCCAAGAGGATCAAGGAGACCATTGACAAAGACGGCGTCCCACCCGCCTGTTAAGGGACAAAGGGAAGGTCGAAGGAAAACACATGCAGTTGTAGGATGCTTGACCCAATGCCCTCAAAGGGCTGAGTGCTTGTAACATTAATGCAGTCCTTAGATTTCCTTTGACTCCTTTAAAGAATTCAACGGCACTGTCCCCCTTCGTTAGCACCTTAGTTGCAGGAATCTCTTACCTGGAGTGCTGATCTTGCTCTTCCGCCCACTCCGGAATCTTGCTCCCGTGCTTGCTTCCTGAAAAATTCAACTAAAACTTGTTTGCAACAACTGCTTCCTCGCTCTTGCACTTGAGTCCTCCCCCACACCCACTCCCACATCTTGCAACTAAGGTTAGCACCTCAAGGAGATAGCTAGATGTCGATATGTTATTAGGGGTGTAACTTCTTTCTTATACTGACACCTTGATAAATACAAACAAATTGTGGGTCAACTTTCCGGGTAGGTAGTGAAGATAATGACGCTTCATACTTAGTCGTCAACCCTTTTACCTACCCGCTTACCTTTCGCCTCTTAGGTGCTATGAATAAAAGACTCCACCTTTAGAGGAGGGTTTGAACTTCCCCATTCATCAAGGTCATTACTCTCTCTCTCTCTCTATACGCTCTTTGTTCTCCTTTCCTTCACCAACCTCTCCCTCTTTTCTATGGTAGCACAATGATGAGCAAATGGCTGGTGACCTAGTTTAGCTAGTCACACGGGGATGTGACTCGCAATTCAATTATTAGGAGATGATGACCAAAAGAGGAGGTGTCACGCACTGAATCCGGGTGTTAAAACCCGGCCTGAATGCTTGTGGGTTGGCCCATTTACCCAAGATCCAAGGTGATAAAAATAAACAATTTGCAACACTCCAAAATAATTTCCAAATTTCTATAAATTAAAATGTTCCGTAAAAAGAGTCAACACTAGTGAGAGTCCCACTTTGGCTTTTCTCTCAAAAGTTGTCCAAGGTCAACCAAATGTATTAAATTCTTTTTAAAAGCATATCTACATGGAAAATGTACTAAAATTATTGTTATTCCCGTCTTAAAGGAAGGTAAATAAAAGAAAAAACCTGAATTTAACATCTACAATTTTTACATGAATCAAGTTCTTAGAAAGTCGGCCAAATTTCTCAATCCTGAAGGAAATCAAGGTTTTGGCCCGCGTTACCGGTGAGGTCTCGACGTTCCGGTCATTTTTGCCAAAAATAGCCCAAGGCTAATTTGGCCCACAAATGAGAAATCGCGTTCTGTTATCTGCCGACTGTTAATCCTGATTAGCAGTCCGTTGATCATAGTATAAAAGACCCGATTGGAAACCGATCTAAACATGGTATTTTTGCGATTCCATCTGCGACATCAGAAGCGAAAACGCGATCCGGACATTTCCGTGTTTCACGAGCTTAACCTAAATTCGAGAGCTAAGGCCTGAAAATGTAGTCAGAAGTCTGAAGGGTCAATTTAATCCGTTTCTTAATTATAGTTAACAAGAAAGTGGATGGGGAAATTATGATCCTTTTGTAAAATAAATCTAGATAACCATAGTAATTATTTTATCAACAAATGAATACACACCAAAAATCTCAATCATTAGCCACTCGTAAAATTCTAGTGATGAAAACAAACACACCATATTTCATCTTATAGGAAATAGTCATCTTATGACGAGAAGCATGCATCCATCCATCCGCCCATAAATCAGACTACATTTCCATGCTAACATAATGTCTCTAAATGCTTCAATCAAATAAAAAACAAAATATTTAGGCTTGGATCTCCGCATCCAAGTCTGAGTTCTCCTTGAATCTAATGTTCTCCTCGATTCCTTCACCCATAGTAGCAAACGTCATATCTTCATCAAACTCATCTGTATGGTAAGTCGGTTAGGAAACCGTGAGCGAGACGCCCAGTAATTTCCACGTGTACCATGCTGTACACAAAAAGATATAGGCAATCATACAACAAGTAATTATGGCAATAGATTCAAATAACAAGTAGGGATGATCACATGTAATATGGCGCATGCTTCCATTCACCATATGCTGGGGTCTTTGGAAGGAGTGGAACCTCCGGGTGTTTGAGGGCTGGGAGACATCGCAAGAGAATATCATCCTCAACATCAAGGGCTTATTGTTCTTTTGGTCCAAAGCCTTTAAAGAATGCCGGGGATTATTTTTCGAGGATTTCCTCTTTAGATGAGACTTGATTTGTAGGAGGGATTTTGTTTAGATTGGGTTCCTCTCCTTTCCCTATCTTCTTCTCGTTTGCTTTTGTAGTGTGTTGGTTGTTCCCAGCCTTCAGTAGGTCTTCTCGACCTCCTAGGCCTTTTGTACTGCTTTGCTTTTCTTTAATGACATTCTACACTAATAAAATAAAAAATAAAATCAAAGAATGCATGGATAGAGATATATGGACATTATCATGAAAAGAATCAAAATGATATGATGGTAAACATATTCGAGCTGCATATCAAAAGAATCACGGAAGTACATAGATTAACATATCTCGAGACTAATATCGAAAGGATCATAGTGAAACAAGGATCCACATATCTCAAGATCAAATCAAGCATAGCATGATAAGAAGAAAAACTCAAGAAAAAAGTTGAAAATGAATGTAAATGTGTTCAAGGGTAAGGTACTTACCTGATTCGTTTCGTGTTATTGCGATCTTCTTCTCTTGAATGCGTGGTGGAGTTTCCAAGATCAAAGTGTGATCTTTTAATGGTGAAAAGAGATAAAGGCGTTTTCCACAGAGTAGTTTTTTTTTTTGAGTGGGTTCTCAAAACCCTAAGTATGGCCAATATAGTAAAGAGATTAGAGTTGTTGCTAAAAGTAGAGTGTCACACCCCAAACTTTCCTTTAAATTTCAAGCTACAATTTTGATTAATTGGTATGTATATTTTAATTGCATGTTATGGATTTTGCATTGTTTCCTTTTCCTTAATTGCAACATTTTATTTCTAATTGTGTAAAGGTGGCAAATTCCTTTGTTAGTTAAGTTTCTAGAGAGTGAATTATTCTCTTTCCTAGTTTTCAAAGAAAAACAATAAGCAACAAGGTAAAAGGGAAAGTTCTCTTAAGCTAGGATTTTAGTTTCTATACTAATATGGATCATTGAGATCCTAAAGGAGCAATAAATAGTGTAGCCCATTATTGGGACACGTCACATACTAAAACTCCTCCAAAAATTCAAAAACAATATTCTTTTGATTCTTTCCTTTTATGGATAACCTTCCAACATTCAAGCAAGATATTTTTATCAAGTTGGTGGGAATCCATAGGACCCCAATTATTGAAAAACATGTAGAACACTGCTCATGTGCCATTTAACACTTATTTAATTATTTTATTGAAATTCTCTCATTATTCTCTCTCCCTTTCTCGTTAATTACTATAATACCATTTAGTGTACCATGTGTTATGTACGTTAATTATGATCTAGGAAATGTGTACTCTACGAATAGTGTTTTGTAGGGTCTAGAATAGTCCAATTACACATAAAATTAATTGTTAGATGAGATACAAACCTTTAATTATCGCAATTAAGGTCACATTATCCAATTATCACAATTAAGGTCACATTATCCAATAACCACAAGGTTCCGTGGGTCCTACCAATTATGGAGTTTTCAAATTTGGCTTATTATGAATGAACTAGGGTAATTACTAAGTTCAATTGTGGTCAGTGTGGTATAAGGTGTTCATTTGTGTCTAATCCTCCAAATTATCTCCTTAGGGTTAATTATGGAAGGTTAGGCATACAAGGTTCACTGTGGGTCCCACAGTGTCAATTTATCATGCTCTTGTTTATTTAAGTTCGTTGGTAGGTGTCTAGAAATGCTCCCTACACTAATTGTGTCAAAAGTATAAATGTACAAGTGTCGGATAATTCTACGTGGCATGATAGTAAGGTTTTTTTTTTGATAAGGTGGGCATGATAATAAGGTTCTTCCTAAGTTGTTGGGATTTTGTACGCAAAGGATAAAAAGTAAAGTTTTTAGAAAGTCAAATTTGCCCCCAAAAAAGTGAGTTTACACTAATATCCCTAAATAAAAGTTTAGGGTAGTACAGGAGGGTCCAATTGTCTAACCTCCCTGGTCGTCCGGTGACCCTTCTAGGTCACTCACATCCCACAAACCAAGGTTTTCCGAAGGAAATGTCTTTGGACCCACCCTTAGTTCATTACATTCACAACTTCCCAAGAAATTTGATATAAATGTTAGCCTTGCTTAGGAGTATGAGAGATACAAACTTGGGCTTTTCCTGTGATGGATGAGGTGATTTGAAGAGCCTAGGGCACTGTAGCATCGATGGTACTAGAAGCATCTATGGCAGCTTCAATAAAACTCTCACCGGACCATCACTATTAGTGGAGCTCGATTGCCTCCTTGGAAAGGAGTGCTTTAAGAGGCTTGACAAGCCTACTTAGCATGAAAGCCATCTGCCTACTAATGCGATCTGGGCCAAAATTCTTAACCAAAAGATCATGTAAGGCTTATCTTCTCATATTATAATGGCAAAAACAACACCCACAAGCATGTTCTTTGAGGCATTGAGGGAATTGGAACATGATACAAACCTCAGTGAAATTCTTCAAGTCCCTCATAGGCCATGTTGATACCCTATTACAACAACCTAGCATGCAACTTTATAGCCATCTATTAGAGAATGCCAAAAGCCTTATATAAAAAGTTATTTCTTGTCACAAAGCATGCTGTGTTGACAAGTTTAGGGTGTCATTGCCTAGAGTACAAGAAAACTCAATGACTATGTTTGACGTTTTTGAAAAATCGTTGTGGACTATCATGTAACTGTGATTGAATCTCGCTTGGTTGAGATATCAGCAACCCGATCTCGAGAATCTTAAAATTATGAACTTCATAGTTACGTGAAGTTACAAAGAATATTGGCTGTGTTGCATGGACTCTTCAAACCAGCAGGCGAGTCACATGTCCCTACGTGTGGACACGGATTCGGACACCGTCTCGCCTGAGACTCTTCGTTTTTTTTTTTTAAATTGAAATTTTTAAAGAAAAGAAATATTCAATACTGGGAAATTTGGTGTTTGAACTCCATAAGAGAGAGAGAATAGGGTTTTGCTTCTAAGATTCGGTAAAAACCCTACCAAAATCTACAAAGAAAATCCTGATATTTCGCCACGGACTCATCGTTTTAAAGTAAAAATAAATTAATAATTAAATATTCAGCCGAGTCCCCGAATCCTATTTTTTGGGGTTTGCCGAGTTCGACACCTCGTATCCATGTCGGACTGCGACACACCTGTCCGTGTCCATGCAACACATGGTGAGTACCATTGGACACGATAGATTCCAAAAGCCATAACTTCTAGTAGGAAATCGAATTTCAGCTTTCTAGTAGTTGTTTAGAAGTTCTTTCGCAACTATTTTTCTTGGTTTTGACAGATTTTATGATTTAAGACCTCACAAGATAGTCCAAAATTTAATGTCGTGATTAGTGACAAGATTGGATGATTTAAGTAGTAATTAGTGTAAGGAGATTTTTTCTTTATAACCGGTGTGGCGAGGAGTTACCAGAAGAGTTATGAATAATCTTTCCACGACATTGTCTATCTTCCTATGTAACAACGACACGGTATTTTTAGGGTTTTTGGCTGTGTCGACACATATCGACACGGATATAAGCATCGACACGGGCAGACACGGGAATGGAAATGTACAGACGTGTCTTGAATAAAAAATGTATTTAAATGACTTTTATCAAAGTGTCTTTTATATTTATAAATTTACAAATTTCGAAAAAGAAAAAGTGGCGAGCAGAAGGAGAAGAAAAAGAAGACGAAGGAGAAGAAGATGAAAGAGAAAACGAAGAAGCAGAAGAGGAAGATGTACCTGCATTCAGTCGCTACTGTTCATTACCGCCATTGGATGCCGCCGATTGTCGCGATCATGTATTGTTGCTGCCGCCCCAATTTCCGAGATGGAGTTAGGGTTTTATAAACCCAGACCTCCCTTTAAGAAGACGGCCTCCGTTCCCCTTGTTTTAATATTGGGCGACCTTTTTTTCTTCTATCTTTGGTGGGCTTTGGGTTTTGGCCCACAAGTCCATCCCACGACTTCAAACTCAGTCTGACCCAATAGGGTCTCCCATCAAGTGAGCCAACTGCTTTAAATTTAATATATACGAAAAAATAGAAAAATATATATTTATATAGAAAAAAAAGTCGTCCTTATATATACATTAATTTCATATATATGTACGAACGTGTCCCTGTATCATATTTTTTAGATTGCCGTGTCGGACACCTCGTATCAGTGTCGGACACTGACATCCCATGTCAGTGTCCTTTATACATATCTATCCTCACTTAGGAATGCATTGGTGTTAAGAACCTAAGATCCTTGTTCAGTCGACCACCTAACCATCCATCTGGCTTTGAGAAAACCACAAAGGACAAATCTGAAAAGATTGGTGTTTATTTATGAAATATAATAGTTTCCTTCACCATGACAACTTTTTGATGGAGGCTTTTATTCCTCATGCTCCCTGTGGTAGATCGAACCACAAAATGCTGAATTCTTATCAACCAACATGTGGTCCTCGCCAAAAAAAATTGGCTTGGGCTCATTGCACTTCCTCTTTATATCTCTTAATTTTCCCCTTTTATAATTTGAGTGGCTTTCCAAATAGTAGTAGAAAACGAGCACTGAAATAGAGTTTCCCTTTGCTTTCTTCAGCAACCGTGCATAATATACATTGTGAACCAAAACTGGCATCTTTGCTTGTCCTCAAGAAAGAGATTAACTGAATATTTTAAGGTTGCAAATGGAAAGAAATTCTTTTCAACCTCACAAATGGTTAGTGTAGCTAGTTACTAAAATGACTTGTCAAAAGATATTTAACATTATTTTATGTTACACTGCTGACTTTACAGGTTGCACAAGTGTACAGCGTATTGTAGCCGAACTCATTCCTCGATATGCATCATACTGTCCAACTGCTCTTGAAGCTGCAGCTAAAGTTGCTATCAATATGTACAATTGGAGCTTGGCTGTGATACTAAGAGGAGAGGATTCTGATGGCATTGCATTTCAGACTGCTAAAGCCTGTATTTTTGGTCTAGTAGATATCTGTTGCACTGCTTCATTGGAGGCACCAACATCATCTGTTATCAGAGGCATCTGCTCTGCAGTATTCCTGAATGTGCTTAATTTCTTTGTACCCTCGTTTGAGGGCAAGGATATTTATCAAATTGGTGATGAGGACATTATAAAGGTGCGAGACTCCTCATTTTTTTTTTCTGAGCTGAAGCAAAAAGTGGCAGATGAAGATGAATCTGCACTTTTTAAACTATTCAAGTTCAGAGCATATAGTCTGCTCAGGATTTTCTTTTGTTGCCCAAAGAATGTACTTGCTGCTTGTTTTGAGCTCTTCAAATCCAGTGCAACAGATGTAGGGGCTTTTAAAGGAGGACATTACTTTCTAAGGCAGGTGACAAGCCAGATTGATGCTGCTGATGTAACTCATCCTTTGGACAGGACACATGATGAGTCTAGGTCCTGTACAGATTCCATCAAGTCAAGTACTGATGGAATTGGGATTAGTGGAGAGAGGCTGTTATCAGATGACAACCATGTTTCAGATGACACCTCTCTAGATTCAAAGAACTGCCTGATGAGAATGGTAATACTTGAACATTTGCTTTAGTTTTATAATGGATGTAAAGCTTTAGTTTTAGGTTACTGTCGTACTATATTGTGCTACCAGTAAATGTTCATCATTACTGGTCTCTTAAATGTTCTCATCTTCTGAATTAATTCCTCTGGTTCATAATCGATAATCACTTTTATAAGTAAATTGTAGTTGCATTAAAAAAGCGGAAAAGGGGAAGGAAAACCTGCTGTACAAGAGAGCAGAGAAAATTTGTGTGGAAGGTCCTCAGACTCCTCACTAGATTAACATGTACAAGTTCTATGTGCCCAAAATTAAAAAAAAAACTGATAAAAACTAACAAGACAATAAGTTATTATCCACCAAAAAAAGACAATCAATTATTGTCTGTTGATAAATCCTTTTAAGTTACTGGATCATCAAGAGATGTATTTCCGCTGTACCCTTTTCTTTCTCTCTCTCTCTCCCTTTTTTCTCGTGGATTTCCTTTTCTCAGGCACCTTGATTGCTGCAAGAAGTATTAGACCGATATGCCCTGCCTGAGAAATCCTTGAGTTCAGAAAGCCCATGTTAATTAGATATTTGATTTCACACTTCTTCTTTATTCTCAGGTAAGGCATTTCCCTAAGCTTTTAAAAGAAAATTCTTTCAAGCTGTGCATTGGAGATTGGCCTGGAAAGTAATATTTCTAACAGGTTTGTTTCCCAGCGATCTTTCCCAGAACCCTGAAAAAGTTCCTGTAAATGGAGACAAGTCCCCTTCTCTACTCCACATCACACTCTTGTTTGACAGAGTTTCCTTCTCTCTATTAGGTCCCTTTATAAGCTGGTTTTTCAAGTGCCATTTCGTTCAATGTGGTCAAGGTGGGGTTCAGATCAGGGAGATCTGGACCCTTCATTTTTGACCCTCTGATCTTCTAATATCTCGAGATCTGTGCATCAGATCGCAGATCTGGACCCATACGGATGGATAAGTTGGGCAAGTCCCACATCCGTATGGGGTTAGTTTCCCAAGGTGGGGTCCAGATCAGGGAGATCTGGACCCTCCATTTCTGACCATCTGATCTTCTCCCGATTACTCGACATGCGTGGAAAACTATTTATTACTTACATAGCTCTAATATTTTTGTTAATCTAGAAGCATCTTTCTGTATGATAAACTTCGATTAACATATATTTATATATAATAATATCTCAGTTTATTTTGTTATAGAACGGTTCTCTTAGAAGACTAAAATACTGTCTTCGTCCATAATATACCTCCCAGGTTTATGCAAGATACCTGGTTTGACCAATAGAAAAATATACACCATCTTCTCTTCTAGGGGCCGCGTGTTATGGAAACTGCTTCCTTTTGCCATTTCTTGGGGACTTTGGAAGGAGCGAAATCTCAGGGTGTTCGAAGGAAAAGAAGAATCTAAGGCGAACATCATTCTCAATATCAAAGGACTGCTATTCCTTTGGTCCAAAGTTTTTCCGGAATGTCGGGGTTTGTTTTTTGAAGATTTCCTTTTTAGATGGGATCTCATTTGCAACCGTGACATTCCGTGATTCGTAGTCTTTGATCTTTGCTTTTTTTGTGTGTTTTTTGTTTTTTTGTGAAGGTTTCCTCAACCTTCTAGGCTGCTTTGTACTTCCTTATCTCTATCAATAAATTTATACTTATCAAAAAAAAAAATGGTGTATAATAATGTGTTTTTAAATAAGTGTACAGTAACTATGAGTTGGGACCATGGTTTAAAATTTCATAATGTTCCATACGAAACATTTTGGAATTTAAGAGAACCGAACGAAATGATGTTTTGGTTTGTTTTGTAATGTTTCGCCGAGACATTACGAAGCAATCTGATACAATCAGGAAAAAAATATGATTCCATGATTTTGGGAATGTTTCGTCTGTTTCGTCATTTTTTCAATATCTTGGGAATGTTTCGTTTCGTTTCAGAGTTTATCTCGGTTTTTCACTTGACCGAGACATTCTTCCGAAAAGAGATTTTAAACCATGGTTGGGACCAGTTATATCTTATTCACTGTGCAGTTTGTTGTATTTTAGTATCTTGGGATGAAATTCACTGAGTAGGACTTGTACCTTGGCTATACAGGCTCTTGGCAAGGATCCATCATTGAGAGGTTGGATTTTTTCGAAGTATAACAAGTTAAGCAAATCAGCATGTTCTGAGGCTGTATCGGAGATTTCATCCGCTCTGGAAGGAATCTTTGGATCTCTTTCAGAACTGGTTAAGGAAGCAGATAGCCAAGAAGACAGTGATGAGGATAATTCTGATCCATCAAAATATATTAATCGACAGTATTTGATGCCTAGGATCTCTAATCAATCTGAGAACTCTGCCGAACTATCTGGAAGGGATTGCACTTCAAGAGTTCACGATGTATCCACTGGTGATGCATTTTTTGAGGATAGGGATTCAGATGACAAAGTTTCAGGTCAACCCGAGAAATCTTGCAGCTCAGTGGTTCCTCTTGAGTCTGATATCCAATCGGTGAATGAGAAGTCAAATCATGAATGTTTAAGCTCAAGGTCCATAAAAGACCTGGAGACTGGGGAGCGTGGAGATTCATGCTGTGACAGATCTTCCATGCGAAAAGACTTGTTGAGCAAGCAGTTGCTCTCACCTGTCAACAAAAAACCATTGGACCTCAGAAATGATGCATTCGATGGTGGAAACCATCTTGTTCAATTGGAGAAGAATCAAGTTTCCAATGCGGATTTTGGCTTGCCAGCCATGAGATCCACCAGTGGAAGTGTAACTAATACTTTGGCATCTCCTGAACAACATTCGGCTGTCCGATATCATTCTTCTTCTATTCAAATTGTCTGGTACTCTGATGGGGATCCTGCGGCCATGGATGTGTTCTCAGCTTCTAAACTACTTTGGCTGGGTGGTCTAGGTCCTGATGCATCGGAATCTCTAGTGAGGTTTCAGTTTGAGAAGTTTGGTCCTATGGAACAATTTTTTTTCTTTCCTATTAAAGAATTTGCTTTGGTTGAGTACAGAAACATTATGGATGCTATAAAGGCTCGTGAATGTATGCGGAGGTCTTCCCCTTGGGGTGCCTGCCTGCGAATTAAGTTTTTAGATATAGGTTTGGGGAGTAGAGGAGCTATTAATGGGGTGGCAGTTGGTGCTAGTTGCCATGTTTATATTGGAAAGGTTTCAAGCCAATGGGCGAAAGATGAGATTCTGCATGAATTGATGAGAGTGGGTTTCAGGACTCCTCGCATGGCTACTGATCTTACCAGTGAAAGTGCCTTGCTGATGGAATTTGAGAATGCCGAAGAAGCTGCCACTGTGATGGCACATCTCAGGCAGCATCGTAAGGAAAATGGGTTTCATTTACTAATGAATAAAAACTTGCCGTTAAATGCAGGCACAGCAGATGGTGCAAGATCTCATATGGATGGTGCAAGATTTGTTCCAACCCCAATTCGTGTTGAATATAGAAGCAATAACCCCGGAAGCATGCCCATTAGCATGATTGGATCGCCTCATGTTCCAACTGTACTTGATAGCCCTATTGACAATTGTATGCCGAGGATGTCTCAGTTATCTTCCTTACTTTCATCTTTATCTGCAAAACACAATATTAGTCAGAGTTCAAGTTCTTTTGACAGCCATATATCTAGAAGCTATCATGCAACCACGATGAGGGATGAAGATAGAGTGCCTACAAACACTCTCTGGATTGGCTTACCGGATATTAGCTCCTCATTCCTCACTGATGACGAACTAATGGCTGTTTGCAATCTAGCTGTTGGAAATATTGGGTCTGTTGTCAGATTGACACGGGTAAATATGCAGATGGGCTGCTGTTGGTTTGTTGAACTCAGCAGTGTAGATGCAGCTATTACTGCTTTGAAGAATCTTCGGGGTTGTCCTGGCACATTCTTTCAGATAGAATTCAGGTTTGGATTCACCATCCTTGGCCGTCCTTTTTTTCCCATTCAGTTGACTTACAAATTTTCTTTCTTCGCCTTTGTTTATTCATACATTGTTGTCTTTTGGAATATAAAATGATATGATACACTACTGATTTCTGATCTTAAGCTGCAAATTACAGAAAAATATGTACATACTGTGACTGCTAGCTATGGGCAGGTAAAACAACTTTTCAAGGTATCTTCCATCTCATGATGTATTTTTTATTTTTGGTTTGGACAGTCAACAAGGGAAGCACCATTCCATGCCCTTCACAAATAAATCTGAGAGCAGCACTCAGGAGCTTGTATCCCCCAGAATAAAAATGGACAATCGTGGAACTGCAGTACAAAGTGGGCATGCATTTCAGTCGAATTGGACCATTTCTGGCAGTACAGAGATTTTGGAAGCTGGGGCAAGAAAAGTTGAAAACATTGATGGTTATGAAAATAACATGTCAGCGGATCTTTCACAAGCAGGTAATATTCTAATGGAAAAAAGTCAAATTCTTCTTCTAACTAAATTAATTGCATACTCATGGATTGATATGTCAAAAGGTCACACTGTTTCTCGTGCCAACGAACAAATCTGGATGTATAAGAAACCTGAAACCGAGCTGCAGTTTTCAGCACCAGGGAGCATTCCATGCCCACCCCAAATGGCAACGCAGGGGCCAGCTATTGTCCCGCCACTGCAAATTCAAGCATCATCGTTCATGCGGCCTGTCTATCTTGCTCCTAACAATTCTTGGGATACACACAGTTTAAATCATCCTGCGCCTTTGAACCATATCTCACCAGGCATAGTGCCTAATAATCTTCATGTTAATGTTGGCGCTGCTCCTTTCCTACCTGCTTCTGTGACTCCACTAGCACAGCTTCCAGGAAGTTCAATGCAGCATTTTGATCAGATAACTGCCACGCCAGCTGTACCATCTTTATCACCCCCACCTCCTCCCCCTCCTGACATGCCACCTCCATTACCTCCATCACCACCTCCTTTGCCAATGTCTCAGCCTCCTCTGGTTCCACCTCCACCGAATTCTCCTCCTCCACTTCAATCTGCTGTTGAACCTTCCCATTTGGAAAATGTTGGACATGTTATGCAATATCAGTGGCAGGGTGCGCTTTGTAAAAGTGGTGTTCATTACTGTACAATTTATGCACGTAGGGAGGACTCGGATGCTTGCAAGTATTCAAATGCCATGTCTGAGCCTGCGGAGTAAGGACTTATGTTTTCCTTATTTTTTTTAACTGACAAAAACACTACTGAACATAGCCGAGTTTGTAACCGTAGTCTTTCTGACACATACCTAATGCAGATGGCCAGCTAGATTAGATGTGACAAAACGTACAGATTTTCGGCATGTGAAGTCGACATTTACAAGTATACCACCATTTAAAGTGAGTTATTTGAACACCTTCACACCCATATCTTTTAAGGTGTTGAATTATCTTTGATTTTGAATATTATATCTCAAGGCCATTACTGATGTATTTATTTTCAGAGTTGAAGCACGGAAATTTAGTCTAATGAAGGCACAGTAATTTGCTGTAGGACTACTTACTGGAAAAATAGCGTCCAATGGAGATATAGGGGAAACGAAAATAAATACAAGTATTGCTTAAAGGTTTTAGAAAAGAAAACTTGTCATTATATGCTTAAAGAAGATAGTCTTACATCCTTATAAAGACCCCTACTACAGCCAATGTAGCAACTCATAACTTATTTGGACTCCCAACTTACTAGAAACCTCATATCTTAAACATCATGCAACTTTCCTATACAAAAAAGCATGCAATTTTCTTAACTAGTTAAAAGATTCTAACTTCTAAAATAACACCAAATCTATCGAACAAGTATTGCTATTTAAGCAACTCATTCGACCTCTTTCTAATTACTTCGAAATTCTTGAAACACTACTAAAATGTTAATTGCTGATGTTATCCAAGGGCCTGAGCCTGAGCCTGAGCCTGAGCCTGACCCCTTCTTTTTCTGCCCCCTTTTCTTTGTACTTGCATTCAGAGCTGCCACAAATTGATTTGGACGGCATCATACCTCTTTGCTGACTACCTACAGAATTGTAGGCTTATGACCACTAACTACCAAATTGGACTCAGGTTTAGTACATAGATTATGCTGTGTGTGTGTATGGGAACATCTTGAGTATGAATACTAAGACCCAAAATCCTTAAGAACTATAACTCAACACGAGTCTCATGTACAGTGGATCAGGAGCCACCATTGAATAGGCCTCCTAGGCCAGGATGATTTTTAACCATCAAGGATTTATGTAAAATCGAATGGCTGAAATCATCTCATCATATATTGATTTTCTGCCTCATCATATATTGAGGGAAGGCAGACTGGTGGACTACGGTCTTTCTGACGGCCCCTTTTGTAGTAGAAAGCGAGGAGGCAACACGGACAATGATGTGGTGGATTCAGATATTAGTAGGGTAGAGGATACCTCAGATGCAGAGTTAGGACGATCTGAGAAGTCTGTGACATCTTCGGGTGCTCTTAGTAACAGCCCGGGCAACGCTTTAGAGCAGTCCTCGTTTGATAAGGTGGTAAATACTTCAACGCTGGTGTCGCCTCCGTCTCGGTTAATCTAACTGATCGAATTGAGACAGGTGGGGAGGGGGAATGGTCTACGGGGGGTTATATGCAATTCGGCAAGGCTATTGGGGTAACTTTTGACTGTAAGGAAGCTCAAGCTAGAAGGCTTCAGATAAGTTGGGCAAAGGGGGTTTCAGATCCTTGGGGATCTATTGTAGAGATGGCTCTAGCTCAGGAGAATATTCACCCCAATTGTAGCTTGGAACATGAGTTGTCAGGGGATCCTAACAGCAAATCCAGGGTGATTCTAGGGGAAGGAAGAGGACCCAATGGAGAGGAACCGAAGGTAAGTAGGACGGGTAGACAGAAGGGCAAGGCCAATAAGGAGCTGAGTAAGCTAGTGAGCCACATTAACTACGGCGGTAAGCTTCGGGAGAGTAGTAGGAAGTTCATGGCCAGTCTCCAATCCAAATGAAGCTAAAAATTCTCTTCTGGAACGTGAGGGGGTTAGGCAGCAAGGATAGGAGGGCTTCAGTGAGAAATCTGATTAAAATGTGGAAACCGGATTTATTGGTGCTCCAGGAAACGAAGTTAGCTTCTATGGAGAACATGACGGTAGCTGAGGTATGTGGGAATAGGGAGTATAGTTGGAGAGTCATCCCCGCTTTGGAGTCAGCTGGGGGGTGATGGTAGCATGGGATTCAAGAGCTCTGAAGGTGGAAGATGTCATTTTTGGCTCCTTTTCAGTTTCTATCTCGTGTAGTTGCTCAGATGATGGGTTTCAATGGGTCTTCTCAGGGGTTTATGGCCCTAATGATAGATACCTGCATAACCAATTTTGGGAGGAGCTGGACTGTGTGCACGGATCATGGAACCACCCTTGGTGCATTGGGGAGGACTTCAACGTATTCTCCTACGAAAAAAGGGGGCAGAAGTAGCAAGATCACATCTAGTATGAGGGACTTCTCGAACTTTGTGGATAGGAATGATTTGATGGACCTTCCTTTAGCTGGAGCTAGATACACGTGATCTAACCATCAGTCTAATCCTAGCTTATGTAGTCTGGATAGATTTTTGGTTTCAGTAGCTGGGAGGCCCACTTTCCGGACGTCATCCAATCGGCCATTCCTAATCTGGTCTCGACCATTGTCCGTTGCTTCCGGTTTGTGGGGGAGTTAGTCATAGACCATCTCCTTTCCGCTTTGAGTTGATGTGGATGCATGAGCCTTCCTTCATGAAGGAAGTTGAGTCTCGGCGGAACTCCTTTACTTTTACAGGGAGAGCATGGTTCATTTTCTGGAACAAGCTCAATGCTCTTAAGAAGTATTTGAAGGTGTGGAATGTAGAGGTTGTTGGAAGAATCGGTAAAAATATGGGGGATTTGCTCTAAGAGATTTCAAAAGAAGAGAACAAGTCTCTGTCTAGAGAGGAGTTCGGTAGGAGGATGGATATGAATCGGGATTATCTTTCCTTAGCGCGCCAGGAGGAGATTAGTTGGAAACAAAAGTCCCGGGTGCGATGGCTCAAAGAAGGCGATAGGAACACGAAGTTCTTTCATAGCATTTCTAATGCTAGAAGAAGAGCTAACAATATTTGTCGCCTGATGGTGGAGGGTGTGGTAGTCGAAGAAGAAGAAAGCTTCATGAATGCTATTGTTTCTTTTTATTCTCATCTGTATTCCGAGACAACAGTGGATATACCTAAATTGGATCGTATCGTATTTGACCAGATAGAGGATAGTCAGAGCATATGGTTGGAAAGACCGGTTGAAGAGGAGGAAGTTCTGGAAGCCATTAAATCGATGGGGGGTGACAAAGTTCCGGGGCCAGACGGTTTTCCCTTGGCTTTTTTTCCTTCTTGTTGGTCCATTGTGGGAAAGGATTTCATGAGAGTTGTGAAGGAATTTCATTGAGATTGGTGGCTCGACTGGAGGGCCAACACTACTTTTATCTCCCTTATCCCCAAGAAGGAAGGAGCTGAGTCTGTTGCGGATTTCTGGCCTATCAGCTTGATAGGGAGCACTTACAAAATCATAGCTAAAGTTTTGGCCTCTAGATTGAGAGGGGTGTTGGGGCACATTATTTCTTTGTTCCAAGGGGCGTTTGTGAGAAGTCGCCAGATTTTGGATGCTATTTCGATAGCCAATGAAGTGATCGACTCCAGACAGCGTGGGGGAAATCCGAGCATCATTTGCAAAGTTGATTTGGAGAAGGCCTAAGATCACGTGAGTTGATCATTTCTTGATTATATGTTGGGTCGTATGGGTTTCGGTGCTAGATAGAGGAGATGGATCTGTATGTGCATATCCACAGTCCGATTTTCGATCTTGGTCAATGGTGCTCCGGCGGGATTCTACAAAAGTTCTAGGGGGCTCCGTCAGGGGGATCCCTTATATCCCCGTACCTGTTCCTCATTGTAGTAGAGGGATTGAGTCAAATGGCGTCTAAAGCGGTTGGTGAAGGTTACATGGCAGGCTTTAAAGTAGGGGAGGAGAGTCTAGCCATCTTTCATTTGCAGTTTGCAGATGACACGATATTCTTCTTGGAGGGATCTCTTGGACAAGCTCAGGCCTTACGAGGGGTTTTGCGATGCTTTGAGGTGGTTTCGGGGCTTCGGATTAATCTCTCTAAAAGTGAAGTTTTTGGGGTTGGAGAGATGAGTGTTTGGATGCGATAATAGCTTTTTTGGCATGCAAAAAAGGAAAGCTCCCTACGATGTACCTTAGCCTCCGCTCGGGGCAAATGGCAGTTCGAGGAACATATGGGATCCGGTTCTTGAACGATTCCAGAGAAGATTGGCTTTATGGAAAAAAAATGTTCCTATCTAAAGGAGGAAGAATTACCTTTTTTTTTTATTTGTTAAGAGCACCCTTTCGAATTTGCCCATTTACTTCATGTCGATGTTCTCTATACCGAAGGGGGTGGCTAAGAATATAGAAAGACTCATTAGGAACTTCCGTTGGGATGACATAGAGGATAATCATAGGTTCCATCTTGATAGCTGGGCCAGGATATGCAAACGCAAAGAAGAGAGGGATCTTAGTGTTCGCCAAATCCTGTTTATGAATAAAGCCTTGCTTGGGAAGTGGCTTTGGCTTTTTGGGGTTGAGAGGCATAGCTTGTGGAGAAGAGTTATCTTGGCTAAACATGGCGCAAAGAATCATGGTTGGGACAGTAGTATGCCGACCACTACGTACGGGGTTGGAGTTTGGAAAGGTATATCCAAGATGAGCGAGATAAAGAATGAGAGTAGTTTCAAAGTGGGGAATGGATGCCGGGTGAGATTTTGGGAAGATATTTGGTGTGGGAGTTATCCCTTGCGGAGTCTTTCGCCTCTATCTATGCTTTATCTAACGAAAAAGGTGATCTATTCAGTGACGTCTCCTCCAGAGAGAATAGTATTAACTCATAGGATATGGGGCTTAGGAGGAGAATCAACAATTGAGAGGTGGACACTGTGGCATCTCTGTTAAATCTACTAGAAGAGATCCAACTAGTTGATGGCATAGAAATAAGAGGTGGTGGAAGCATGATCACTAGGGGAGATTTTCAGTTTAAATCTCTCTACTACATCTTACTGGGGCCAAGTCAAAGGGTATTTCCATCCAAACGACTGTGGAGCACTCCCATACCATCCAAAGTCATCTTTTTCTCTTGGTGCGCTATGCTCGACAAGATTCTCTCTATGGAGAAGCTCAGAAAACGTGGTTTTCAAGTCCCTAGTAGATGTATCTTGTGTCATCGTGAGGAGGAGACGACCAATCATATGCTCATCCATTGTTCTGTGTCTAAGGAGATCTGGGAGCGCTTTCTTCAGTTTTTTGGGGTTTCCTGGGTTTTTCCTTTTTCGGTTTTCGACACTTTTAGTGGATGGACCTCCAAGGCTTTCTTAGCTAGTGGTTGATTGCTTTGGAGGATCGTCCCTATTGCTAAATGTTGGGAGTTATGAAAGGAGAGAAACCGTCGGATGTATGAAGACAAGGAGGCCAATATAGGCGAGATCGCTATGAACATTAAACCTACTCTTTATTATTGGGATTTTGCTATCTCCGAGCTTAAAAAATTCAGATTTGAAGATTTTGTTTTCCATTGGGATCGTTTGGTTTCATAATTGAGTTCTTTTCTTCGGGGCTCTTGGGTTTTGGGTGTAGCTGCTCTCGGTGCATTTTCCTTTTCTTTTGTTCTGTTGTATAGCTTTCTTTGGGCTTCCTCAGCCCTCCTTTTAATATATATTTTTTACCCATCAATTTTTTTTCCAGCCCTATAGAGTGAGACTCATCAATTGTTGGGTCCTAAGGGTCCTGATCCTCTGCATGCCAGTCTCATGTCCACATTGTGCTTATGGACAACAGAAGTCTTGAGTACTCAAATCTAGAGTGCTCAAAACTCTAGATTTGCATACATACATGTAAGTATGTATGTTAGTAATATATCCTCTCTCTCTCTCTCTATATATATATATATAGGGTTGGGAAAGGTTGACATATGTTTTGTGACTCATATAGTGACACATGGTCGTTGGGCCTACATGGAGATGAGTTGAGAGCTGATTTTTGGTGAGGATAATTTCCTCATCAACCCAATCTGACCTTTGAAGCCTCATGAAATGTGGAGTGCAAGTTGAAAAATTCTGGATCATCCATGTTCACCATTAAATTTAAAGTTTATATTTGATACGGTTATAAGTTTCAGAAAGCGTTGATTCCTTGTGAGGATGATTTCTATGGTGAGGGGATCCTCACCCAAAATTGCCCCTGAACTCATCTCCATGTGGGCCCCACGACTGTGGCATTATGTGTGTTGAAAAATATGTCAACCTTTCCAACCTATATATATATATAAAATTTAGTGTTCATTTTTACCATTAACTTTTGAGTCCACATTTGGTTGTGTTAGAAGTTTCAGAAAGGGCTGATTTTTTTGTGAGATGATCATTCTCTCAAAAAATCAGTCCTTAAGTCATCTCCACGTGGTCCCCATGACCATGGTTCATTTTATGAGTCAAAAATCACGAGTCAACTTATCCTAACCCTATGCGTGTGTGTGTGTGCGTGGTCTTGCTATTTTGACACGCCCTTGTGTGGCCTACATGGAAATGAGTCGTGGGCTGTTGTTTGGTGGGTATGATCTCCTCACCATGGTGATCATCCTCACTAAGAATTACCCCATTCTGAAATTTCTGACCTTATCAAATGTGGTCATAGAGTTAACGGTGAAACGGATGGTCCAGAATTTTTAAACTTGTTACCCATGTTTTGTAGGGCTGGAAATGTTGAATGAGTTGATTTTTGTTAGGATGATCTCCATGATGAGAAGATCATCCTCATAAAAAATCAGTCAACTCATCTCCATGTGGGCCCCACAATAGTGTGCCACACACACACACACACACACACACATATATATATATAGATATATAGGGTCAGGAGGGGGGGACAACAATTTTGGCGTACCCACATGGAAGATGAATCAATGGCTGATTTTTGGTGAGGATGATCTCCTCACCATATAGATCACCCCTACAAAAAATCAGCCCATTCTGAAATTTCTAACCCCATCAAGTGTGGTCTTCAAGTTAATGGTAAAAATAGACGGTTCATAATTCTTCAACTTCTAAACCAGTCTACAGTTATCGGAATGATTTGAATTTTTGTGAGGATGATTTCCTCACCATAGAGATCATCCTCGCCAAAAATCATCCCATTACAAAACTTCTAAGTTATATATTAGCCTGCACCAATTTTTTATTGTCAAATTTGTTGTCCCCCGATCCTGATGTAATATAGGGTCAGGATCGGGGGACAACAATTTTGACAACATTTTTATAACAATTTTGGCGTACCCACATGGAAGACGAATAAATGGCTGATTTTTGGTGAGAATGATCTCCTCACCATATATATCACCCCTACAAAAAATCAGCCCATTCTGAAATTTCTAACCCCCATCAAGTGTGGTCTTCAAGTTAACGGTAAAAATAGATGGTCCATAATTCTTTAACTTCTAAACCAGTCTACGAATATCGGAATGATTTGAATTTTTGTGAGGATGATCTCCTGACAATAGAGACCATCCTCGCCAAAAATCATCCAATTCCAAAACTTATAATTTATATATTGGCTCGCGCCAATTTTTTGTTGTAAAAAATGTTGTCCCCCGATCCTGACCCATATATATATATGTGTGTGTGTGTGTGTGTGTGCGTGTGTGAGTTACGATAAGCATAAATCCACTTCTTACATTTAGTAATGGGGCTCACATGGAGATCTTGTTGGACAATTCAATCGCACAGCCTGTCGTTTATATTGTGGAGACCATCCTCACAAAAAATCTCTCCATTCTGACATTCCTAACTTTGAGAAGTTACTTAAATTTGAAAAATCTGGACCATCCAATTTAACTGTCACTTTAGGTTCAACGTTTCATGAGGTTTGTTTTGTCAATTGATTTTTTTTTGTGATGATCTCCATGTGGACCTCACCACTGGATGTAATAAGTGGATGTAGGTTTATCCTAACTCTCTCTCTCTCTCTCATATAAGTTTCAAAGATGGAGAGATCGGTGAGGATGTGAGGCATAAATTTAGTGTTGGGTGGCTAAAGTGGAGATGCACTAGAGTATTATGTGATCAACGTGTATCTATCAATTTAAAAAGAAAATTTTACAAGATTTGCTTTATGGAGCTGAATGTTAGGCAATCGAGAAACAACATGTTCATCAAATAAGTGTAGCAGAGATAAGGATGTGAGATGGATGAGTAAAAAACTATGAAAAACAAAATTAGAAACGAGCACAATCGAGGAAATCTAGAAATAGCCTCAATAGGAGATAAAATAAGTTAAACTCAATTTAGAGGGTTTGGGAACGTACAACAAAGACCAACAACGGCATTTGTGAGGTGTGCTTTGGTACAAGTTGAATCCATAGAGGGAGAGAGGAAGGCCAAGAATTACATGGAGCAAGGTAGTAAGAGAGGATTTGAAGACATGCTTTTACAGAAGATATAGCTTTTAATAGAGTTGAGTGGTGAAATAGGATTCATGTTGCCGACCCCAGATAGTTGAGACAAGGTGTGTGATGATGAGTTAATAGATTTGACACGATTTTTCAGGGCCCAAATAGAGATGAATTAAGGGCTGAGTTTTGGTTAGGATGATCTCAACAAAAATCAGCTCATTCAACATTTCTAGCCCTTTGAAAAATGGGGCTACAAGCTGAAAGATTCTGGACCGTACATTTCACCAGTAACCTGAAGTGAACTTTTGATAGGGTTAAAAGTAAAACTGGGCTGATTTTTTAAATATGATCTCCACGGTGAGGAGATCATCTTCAACAAAAATCAGCCCTAAACTCATCTCCATGTATGCCTCACAAGGTCATGTCATAGGTGTGTCAGAAAAACAAGACCTATATATATATATTAGGATATTCTGACAAGGTTTTTGACACGGTTCTGTTGGGCCTGCATGGGAACAAGTCAATGGCTGATTTTTTGAAGAAGATTCCTCATCATGGAGATCATCCTGACCAAAAATCAGCCCTTGACTCAACTCCATGTGGGACCCATATGTGTCAATATCTATCTATCTTTGAATGGAATGGGATTAGTCAACACAGAGCTCAGTAGAAGTGCTACTGGTAAATAAAAATGTAGGTTTGTCATGACGCATTCAGATCCAAGTCTTACCAAAATGTAGGTATAGGGCACCTTGGGAGTCCTGAATGGATTTGGTAATGAAGTGAGCTGCAAACTGGTGAGTTACTGATTTTCTTGTAGTTTACCTTTTGAGAAAGAGTAACGAGTCACCTTAAAAACCTTAAAGAGACTAAATTGAATTCTCGTTACTTGAAACAGCTTTAAAGTCTATGTCATGTACAAAACTGTAAAATAACCAAGATGGCTTCAACATGGTATACATCTCATATACTTGTAACGATGTGTCGGGCATCAAGCCTCTCAGTCCTTGTGTACAACTCCCCATATATGGTCGAGACCAAGACATGTCATCCAAGTAGATTCTATATGCATGAACATGTACATGCAGACTTAGTTAGTTGTCGGTGCACTCATCCATGTATGCACTCCCAGAAAAGCAGATATATGAAGTTACTCCCGTTTCCATGAAGATCGAGGTGCAATGGATTACACAACCATTGAGGTTGAGAGAAACTTGTAGCATGCTGCTTATTTTAAGGCCATTGGGTACCATTTACTAACTGAACTCGAACACCAACTTTTGCTTTTGAATAGTATATGCCTTAATTGTGTTGTATATGTGTACTATATTAAAAATTATTCTTTTGCGGTGCAACTAAGTGTCACATCCTCCTGCAGTCTATATATCAAGGAAATATATATTGGGACAGGTTATAAATGCTCATAAGATAAGTACACATTTTGCATCTTTTGTTTCTCTATTTCCTGCCTACGTGATTGTGATTGAGCAATTTGGTATATTTCTTGGCATCATAGTTTCTCAATTGCCTGACCAAAATGAAATGTTTTGTTTGGTTGTCAAGGTTTATGTGTTGTCAGCTTGGTTAGCTACTTGTGACTATTGTTCTTTAAATTGAATTAGGCATCCTTGATCCCATGTTGGGAACTACTCCCATTGTATTCAAAAATTTTCTCTGATAATTTTTGCTCCGGGTTTTACCTGTTACTTTTAATTTTTCGCAATTTGGTATATTTCTTGGCATCATAGTTTCTCAATTGCCTGACCAAAATAAAATGTTTTGTTTGGATGTCAAGGTTTATGTGTTGTCAGCTTGGTAAGCTACTTGTGACTATTGTTCTTTAAATTGAATTAGGCATCCTTTCTCCCATGTTGGGAACTACTCCCATTCTATTCAAAATTTTTCTCTGATGATTTTTGCTCCGGGTTTTACCTGTTACTTTTAATTTTTCTTATTATGTGATTTTGCCTCACTTTTCGACATGTGATGTAGCGAGAGGTCTGTCGGCTGCTCCCCTCTACCACAGGCGACCATAAAGGCGTAAGTTATTATCGATTTTGTAAAAAAATTTGGTTTCTTTCCCTTCATTGAAGATTCAAAATTGTCAGAAAGGCCATAGAGGTTAACAAATTCACTTGCTTTTATAGCATAGTTGCTGACAGGAGTGGCTTTGTTGGTGTTCAGTTGTAATACATGTTTATATTATAATTTTGTTGTGCAGTTTCAGGATTTCATATCGTACTTGAAGCAGAGGGAATGTGCAGGAGTGATCAAGATCCCAGCAGTGAAGTCCATGTGGGCAAGACTGCTCTTTATTCTCCCCTACTCGCACGACACATGCTCCATGCTCGCAATTTCCCCTCAACCATCGGAATGCCTAATTGCCTTGGTTTTGCCAAAGGAAACACATTTTGAATGGGTATGAAACTCCATTTCATGATTAGAAAAGAAAAATGAAAAGATAGAAGTCTCTGCCCTGCTTTAATAGGTTTGGTCTCAGTGTCACTTTCTGTAGGAGCAATTACTCTGGCTTATCTAATAGAAAATCATTCCTCACACGCAGGATCCTTGTTATAATAGACCTCAGCTTAACTACGAAAAATAACCCATTTTTTGTTTTTCCGAAACTATCAGATGTTCTTGACAGTTGAATATCAATAGTTCTGCAAAAAATGGATTATGCAGAACTTTTCACTAATTCCAGACTGAAATGCTGTCAGCATTCATCAATGTACTCAATATTCTGAGCTTAAGGGTATTTATATCATAGCAGGTATAATTTAGTCATTTAAAAAGAAAGAAAGAAGGTTGGTGTATTTAAGGTCTTACTGGAAACTATAGAAGTTTTGATAAGAATTCTGATTTATTGCTTTGTATGTATTTCGTATAGTTAACTGTTCTTTTGTTTTGGTATTTCGTAATGGACTAATGCGTTCTGTGAGTTACTTTCAAAAACACTACTGAATGCTGTTGGTATGTGTCCTTTTGTAGTCTGCATGCCCATACCTATAATTGCTATTATAACAGCTATAAAAACTTACTCTTTTCAAAGCACAAAATCAGGTTGTGAACACGTAGGGTATATGTGGGGTTCCATCTAAATAATGTATTATTAACAGTGGTTTTCTTGAGAACACATGATGATTCTGTTATTCATTCTCACTATGTGCTGAACTGTTGATTCCTTTTGATTACTGTCATTTATAATTATTTTTATTTCTGTACTGTTAACAGTTTTATTTGCATTAGTGAGCCCATGTTCTGTTTTATCCGTATCTATGTTGCTGCACAAGTTCCTCAAAATAATCCTGTGCTTGTTCTGCTAGATACGATATTACAATGCTTATCACAAAACCTTCAGATATGCAATTATTATCATTTTTCTTAGAAGCCTTTGTTTTTTAGAGGGAAGCTTTTGATGACACTTTTATCTTAACCATATGCATTGAAGTAGGTGGGTCCGACCAACCAGCCATTGGTTGGTGGTTGGTTCTGTCCTGGATTTATGTTCCGTCTTTGCTGTCCTTGTGATCCCACGGTTCTCATCAGCCAGTGAGAAAAAAAAACTAGAGTTGTTTACAGTTGAAGGGATGTCAGAGAGAGGAAGTAGGTGCTAAATGAGATGAGGGACCTGGAGTTGGAACTCCTTGAATTTTTGAAATATGGAAGAAGAGTGTTCAGCTTCTCCTAGTCGGTCTAACAACAAAAACAGTGGCAAAGATGGAATCGTCGTGGGTTGTCCACCCACATTTGAACCTCTCTGTTAGATAGTAGAATCACAGTAGTTCATTTGTAATTTATTTCTGTCGAGCAATAGAAGTTTTTTGGAATGCTACAAAAAACACAGGCTGAGTTTGTTGGCAGAAATACTGCCGCCAAAAAAAAATTCCTTGTAAAGAATTTTGGTACAAAAAATGTTGTCCAGTGAATGCTGAAATAATTTTGGTTGTTTGGGTTGATTCCAAATGAATGCTGAAATAATTCTCGTCCAACAAATAGTATCTGCTTCGAGCATATAATCAAACATGCGATGGGCATCCTTTAGCCGAACTAGCCCCATCTCCATCCCTTCGATGGAGAGACCATCTTGCAAGCTCAGTCTCATCTCCTACTAGCCCTCTTGCACGTCTCAAGCTAGCTTTCTCTAAGAAACAAAATGAAATTGAAATAACATTTGGCTTTTTGTTAGAATTGGACGGACCAAGCTTGTGATTTTCTTGCCAAGATGTTGGATGCAAGATAGAAGAGAACTGGGTGCTTCAATCCTTCAAATCAATTCGGCCATTTTTGAACTCTAAAATAACTTTGCATTTGTGTGCCGAGTCCACCATAGTTGGTGCTTTCAAAAATATGAAACCAAGACTTTGGAAAGCTTTTTTGTATTAAAAAAAAAAAAACCAGAAATGCGAGTATGATTCTTCAGCAGAACACTTCAAGAAGGTAACTGCAAGCAAGCACGCGGGGTCTTCTCTGGTTAGCGCCCCCTCCACTTCTTTTTTTTTTTTTTTTAATTTTTAAAGTTTTTTTCCGCTCAATGTTCTAACTCCAAAAAGTTGGAAAAAACAAAATTCGGTAATATAAGGCTCTGTATGGTGATGAACAAAAAGTTTTACAGGTTCACATAGGGTAGCATGATAAAACTCTACAGGTTCACATCCCCCACGGTAGGAACTGACGTGTGCTCTTTCAGGAACAATCTGGAGGTTAAAGCGATCAAGCACGAGTGCACGTCCTTATCAAATCCAAACTACGCAATCAGTGGTCCACATGTAGAGCAGCCTTCAAGATCAGTAATCAGTGATCAGATTACCTGATCTCAACTACCATGGAATTTTTTCCCTCTTGATCAAAGAATTCAGATCACCCGATTGGGGTGTTTTATGGCCGAGTAAATCTCTAGCTATGGCCCACTGAAGGTTCAGACTCAGAATATTGTGCTGCACTTATACAATAAAGGCCCACATTAACTTGAATTTGGTAGTATCATAGTATCAAATGGTCACCTTCAAAACAGAATTAAAACAAAAACGAGCTCCTTATAGCAGAAGTTGGTTATTCACCATCCAAATCAAACCATGCAAATAGAGTTTGTACAAAGACTGAATCCAAGGTTTAAAAGGGCCGTTATAATAATGGACTGGGGGTGTTATCGTTATAACAGATTTTAATGCACGGGCAAAAAAAAAAAAAGGCGCTAAAATTGGAAAGTCGAATTACAAATTTTCAATGGCAATTAAGGGACGTTATTTGAACAATTTTTTTAGAAAATAACAGCCATTATTTTCTGAGCATTAAAACAGTACATAAAGTAACGGGGGAGGTCTGAATCCTTTATAAAGGCCGTTTTTTTCAAACCATGACTGAATCTACAAGAGCGGAAACGACTTCAATTTATGAAAAAACGTTAGAAGAGAAATAACCGAGGCCAAATTTAAATCAATGTAACAAAACAAACAAGATTTTGTATCTGCTGTGGAATGCTTTTGGCTGCGCACTAGGAGCTATATTTTTTTATTTTTAGGGGGGAGAGTTTGGACACCGACTTGAGATGTTTTAGGAATTAAGGCTGCATTTGGGTAAGATAAAAAAAAAATCCGGCTTATAGCTTATGAAAAAAAGATTTTCGGGTTTTTAGCCAATTTTTTTTCAGGTTAAGCAGAAGTCATTGAATACATCTTATTGCTTATAGCTGGTAGCTTATGTGCTTAGCGCTTGTGAAAACACGTGCTGAAAGTTAAACCTTAATAAAACTCTTTAAATATTTAAAATGTCCTTCTATTCCTTCAATACAAATTCTAAATGCCAAATGGCCACTAAACCTTTCATAATTTTTTTTAAATGATAAATGGTCTAAAAACTGTCCGTTATAATGAAATAGCAGCTGTTATAACCTACCCTGTTATGTTATGAAACGTTTCAAGTTTCAACGTTCATAAAATAATGGCCGTTATAACTAAACTAACAACCATTATTTTATGAAAAATTTGGAAAAAAATTGCCCATTATTTTCCGTTTATAAATTTTATTGAAAATTTGAAATTCAAAATTTCAATCTTAGCACTTTTTTTCTTTCTTTTTTCTGTTTTTCTTTCCATTTTGCCCCTATGCGTTACAATATGTTCCCATTTTTGCCTGTTACAATTCGTTGTGACGACTGTTTAACGGAAATAACAGTAACGCCGCCCCCAGTCCGTTATACCGTTATCGCGGCTCCTTTTAGACGTTGGTCTTAGACATAAAGGTTAATTTTCTTTTTAATTTTTTTTTTCTCATTTTTTCCTGAAAATATCACTCCCCTATTCATCTTTCACGCAAAAAACAATCTTCACCTTTTCATTTATTCTAGTAAATTTGAATGTTGCAAGCAACCCCTTGATGGAGTTGCACAGATGCAACCCACAAAAGACAAGAAAAATATATGTGGTTTTCTCATCTCTAGCGGTGTTGCTTATGTGCAACTCCGTTGAGGCCATGGTTAGAAATCTTGGGATCGGTGGACTTTGATCCCGATCTGGAATGGGATCGGCATATCTCGCCCCGAGAAAAAGTGATACTACTTTGGGAAACATTGATCTCGGGGTGAGACGATCCATTTCTGCATTGGATCACTGCACTCCGATCCCGCTCTGGATCGCCCGATTAAGAACGGGATTGACCGAGACTCTGAACCATGGTTAAGGTGCTACTCGCTAGCATTCCTCATTATTATATATTTAACATTTATAACATACAGATATTTGATTTTGTATTGGTGCATATTCTTATCAATACGGACCAAAATCCCCTTAATACCTTTGGCAGTCTGAAAGAGCACAACTGGTTGAACGGTTAAGATCATCCAACAGGCACTATTTTTTAGCCTAGGAAGCGGTCCCACTAGTTAGTCAGCAGTCCTCGCTTGGGTTTGTGGCAGTAAATATTAAAGTTATTCACTGATTATCTATTAAAAGAAAGCTCATTATATACAACAAATCAGAGTGGCGCAGCGGAAGCGTGGTGGGCCCATAACCCACAGGTCCCAGGATCGAAACCTGGCTCTGATATGAAAGAGTAGCTTCCAGCCCACCCCAATTCTTTTTTGCGTTCCGACACTCTTTTGGCTTTTCTACTACTTTGAAGAAAAATCCAAAAAAAAGAGAAAGTAGATGTGTCCTAAACCTACCCATCTTTATTCCTTTTTGACCTGAAAGTCAAAAACAGCCATAGCACCATTTTTTTTTAACCCACAGCTGCCATCTGGGCCCACTGACCGCATGGATGTTTAGCCCACCCGTTGGTGGAATACACACCAAAAATCACCATGATTGGTAATCTCTAGCCATTAGATTTTAATACTTTTTAAGACGTGATTCTATCCGTTGAGTTCAACCATTTTTTTTGAGTACTAAAACCAACGGCTAAAAATTATGAAACAAGCTGATATTTTTGTATGAATGGCTATCAAGGGGTGGGCTAAACAGATAAAAAGTGGGTCCCAGAGGACAGCGGTGAGTAGAAGAAATGGACCAATGGTACTAGCTTACCCTTTTGGATTAAGCCACTCCTTGTTACATCGCCACCCAACTATAATTAGCAGAGAGAGAAATCAATGGTCCTAAAGGAGTTAAAACTTGATGACAGGACGCAATATGAGACACCTGGCACACTCTTAGAGGACTCTGACCGTATCAGCTTCACTAGCGATTTCAATCCATTATTTGAGGTACAAAGATCCAAAGGTTTGAAATCACTAATCAAGCTGATTTTGGTTTGTCTGTCCAGTCCTCTAAGAGTGAGCCACATGGCTCATAGTGCGCCCTGTCGTCAAAGTTTTACTCGTCCTGAGGACTCAAGTTTCATGTACAATAAAGCTAAAAGAGTATATATATGATATAGGGTTTCCACAAAAGTTTCAGTCACCTGTAAAAAAAAATCTCTGAATCATCACAAAGAAAGACAAGCTACCTTAGAATCATCAGAAGCTCAACAAGCAGCTAAACAATCTCTCTCTCTCCTTCTCTTTCTCTCTTTCAATGTTTCCATCACCACCACCACCACCTCCTTAGCTGAGAATGAACTGACAATGGAGAAAACCTGCAAGAAATCACTTGTCACTTGAGAAATCTCAAAAAAAAAAAAAACACACACACAAACGCAAACACAGATTAAAATTTAAAATATAGGAGAGATAAAAAGTACTTGGGTCAGCATTGATGATCATAGCAGTCCCTCCAAAGCTGCAAGTTCCACCATTGTTCTTGTTCTTCTGCCAATAGCTATTAAAGGCATAAGAAGCATGAGCTACAACTGTATCCGGCGAATAACAGCTCCCATGAGGCCTAATCTCGTCGCAATCAGCACCACCTTCCCCACAAGCATAATCCATGGCTTGCTTCAACGTATCTGCAGGAACACTTGGCTTAGCCACACACCAAAGCTCCTTCTTCACCCCTGTTTCTGGTGTCGGCGCTGCCTCTGCCGCCGGATGACAAGGGGGCAATGTGAAAACATCAGGCGGGGTTGAGGGGATGACGACCGGAGCCCCATCCGGAGCAAAAGAGGATATCGAAGGTGAAGGAGCGATTTGAGCCAATGGGGGATGTGGGGTTTTTGCTACATGGGCTGGTGATGGTTGGAGCTCTGGTAATGGGGTTGGCCTTGCTGGAAATGGTTCTACAACCTTGGAACTCATGAAAGAGAGCTTCCTGCTCATGGGTTTCTTCTCTTTTGGCATGGTGGTTATCACATTGATCTTGTACAGCTTGAAAAATCCAAGCTTTTTCATGGATTCTGTGTGAGAATCCACCAACTTGGTGGTTTCATCTGAGAAAGATGGAGAGAAACCTGGAGGTGGGTTCACAGAGTAAGTTGAGTTGGAGTTCTGGAGAAAGAACAACAGAGGTTTCAACACTCTCTCAGCTAAATCATCTCTAAATCTATCAGAAAATGGGTGTAAACAATCTTCAGAAAAAGCAGCTGAGACCTTGATTTCTTTCTCCAAACCCCACCTCACAAGAGAGTGATAAATGTTCTTCACAGAAGGCAGAACCAAACCCCACATGGGCACATGATCTCTGTTGCAGAGAACAGTGTTTCCTACAACAATGGTGGTGATTTGGGTTGCAGGAAAGTGGGTAAGAACGTGGGTTCGGAGCCAAATTTCTGCCATTAAAACACTGGAAGATATCTCACTGAGGTCTTCATTACTCACAGAAACTGCCATAGGGACACCAGTGTGTGATAGAGTTTGAAGAGCCATGGATGTTGGTTCATGGAGGTTTAACAAAGTAACTGATTCTTGACCTGCATCTACAATAAGTACAAAACAAATGGATGTAAACTGTAAAGTGATACAAAGAAAGAGAGCAAAAGAAGATAAACTCCACAGGAAGAAAAAATGGGTAGATTTATTTACTTACATGTAAGACCTTGGAAACAAAGAGACCAAAGAAGGCCAAAACACACTATCTTCAACATCTGGGATGGAAAGAGATGGAGAACTCAAACAAGAGAGAAAAACCAGACACTTAAAAGGCTAAAAGCCTAAAACCATTTCTCTGGAAGATTTTGTGAATGGGTTTTGGACTGCAAGGGAAGGGCTTTGCATGGTTAAAATCTAAAAATGGAAGATTTAAAGTTAAATAGCCATTTTTTGGGGTCTTGGGAAGCGTGTTGGAACAAAGGACGGTGTGGGGAGTGTGAAGCTCAAGACCCAATAGACTTGAGAGAGAGAGAGAGTTGTCGTTGTTGCACCCTCCTGCGGAATCAAGCTTGTTCTTGTTGCACTTGCACCAGATGGTCACGGAAAAATGTATGACACAGAAGTCCCTGGAAATGCCACGTGGTATACTCTTTGGGTCCACTGAGCATGAATGGTTGACCCACACTTTGGTGGACTTATATACCAAAAAATCAACATGTGATTTCCAGCCGTTGGTTTGAGCACGTTATCATCGTGGGCTTGGATCCAACTTTATGCCCATTCACAAAGCCCAAGATGAAAAAGTGCTCAAATCCAACGGCTTGAGATTACCTATCATGCTAATTTTAGGTATACAGGTCCGCTAAAGTGTGGGTCAAAAGGCATGTAAATTATGAATCATAGAACGGCTCCATGGTCAAAAGAAAATTTTCCTAGCAAACGGCATGTATTTCTCGTGATAAATTGATTTATCTGACGAACAGAAGAGAGTAAAACTTGCCTAGCCACCGACGGTCAGCGAAGCACTGAGTCCCTGACCACCCATAATATGAGCCACATGGGCTCTCGGAGGACGCTGACCGTATGGATGTTTGGTCAATCCCTAAGTGGACCTACAAACCAAAAATCAGCCTGATTAGTGATTTTAAACCTTTGGATCTTTGACTTCAATGGTAAATAATGCTCAAATTGCTACTGTTAAAATCAACCCATGAAAATGACTTCACTGACGCTTAGAAATCACTGATCAGCAGGGCCGTCTCGATGCAAGTTGAGGCCTAAGGCAAAAATTCCATATGAGGCCTTTTAATATTTAGTATATTAATATAGGATCGGGATGGGAGACAACCATTTTTTGACAACTATTTGGCGGGCCCACTTAGAAGATGAATCAACGGCTGATTTTTGGTGAGGATGATCTCTATGTTGAGGAGATCATCCTCACAAAAATTCAAATCATTCCAATATTCGTAGACTGGTTTAGAAGTTGAAGAATTATGGACCGTTTATTTTTACCGTGTAACTTGAAAACCACATTTGATGGGGTTAGAAAATTCAGAATGGGCTGATTTTTTGTCAGGCGATCAATATCCTCACCAAAAATCAGCCATTGATTCATCTTCTATGTGGGTCCGCCAAAATGGTTGTCCACCTATCTTGACCCATTAATATATGGTATTAATTAAAAATTTTGACTCTTTATATGGTATAAAACCTTATTTAACAACTATTCATGATAAATAAATGCTTTGAAAAAAATTTAGATGAACATGACTTCCGTTGCAATCTATGCAGAGGACTCTCCCGGCCCTACATAGATCATTTTTTGTGCCTAATGACTGTGTGGATGTTCAACCCACATATTGGTGGATAAACACACTAAACATCAGCTTGATTGATGATTTCTAACCATTGGACTTAATACTCATAAAGAATGCTTGAATCCAATGGCTATAATCAAATCCAAAAATGTACTAAAATCTATGGCTAGAGATGACCAATCAGGTTAATTTTTGGTTTGTATGTCCAACAATGGGTGGGCTAAACATCCATGTGGTTAGTGGGCTGGGCCTTTCTCTCACCTGGGCTGGGGGCCTAAGCCACCGCCTTACTTGCCTTATGGTTGAGCCGGCCCTGCTGATCAGGTTGATTTTGGGTTCATAGGTCCACCTAGGGATTGGCCAAACATCTACACGGCCAGTGTCCTATAAGAAATTGCCACGTGACTTATATTGTCGGTGGTCAGCTAGCCACTTTCCAGTGATGGTCCGATAAGATTTACTCAATAGAAGAGTCTTCTGAGAATTTTGATTTGATATCGAGCTATCAGAAACAGATTCGGCTTTTGATGCGCTACAGTGTTCTAGAGAGGACGCATCCAGATAATCAGGACGGACCGTTTGGTGGTCACACTTTCGAGACCAAAATTCAACGATTCGATGATCAAAATGAATGGTGTCTATTTCATTAATGAGTCGAAGAGCTTGGATACAATTCCTACTACTATGTTAGTAAATGGTATTTGGCCGTTGATTTGATCTCGTGTTTTTGTCCCCTTCTTTAAGCCATTAGTGGAAAAATTACTTCTAAAGGGATCGTTCATATTAAAATTAGTTTGGACAGGCAAATTAACCTAGATAACGGTCAGGATGAGCCCGAGTTAGTGAAATCACAAGTAAAATGATAGAATCGCCAGGGCCCACCGAACTTGATGAACCTCAGTTATACAGTACACTTTTTATAAAACGAATGGGAAAGGGGTAAAAATAGTAAACTTGCGCATCACTGCATTAGAAGGCCGAGAAGTCGGACGGAGGCAATCTTCGATCCAGACGCTCGTCTGCAAATCGAACTTTCGATCTAATACGAGAAAGAAGAAAAAAAAAGATGTCAACTCGACCTATGCACAGCAGACCAGATGGAAACAAGGGAGTCGTTAGAACCCAAAAGCGATTCGTCCCCAAGACCGATACTTCATCTGGAGGAGAACCCGTCACCAATCCTCCACTCTCAACATCTCTGCGACAATCCTTCACAAAACAATCCGACGCTTCGAGCAGTTCATCTTCTTCTTCGACGTCTAGGGTTCGTTCGGGAGACAACAGAAACTGGGTTTCAAGTGTTAAACAACTAGATGGCAATTTCGTAAATTATCTTCCCCAAGATGAGGCCGTCGCCTCCGGTCTCGGCGTTGAAGACGGCGCCTTGGATCCCCTCGAGTCGCAGAGAGTGGTCGACCTTCTCAATACAGAATTGTCTCGCTTGCTCAAGTTGAGCCCTAGAGATTTCTGGAAAGAAGGTTATCTGTCATCTTCCCAGCTTCTTTATATCCGAATGAATTCTGTTTTATTGAATTTTCGATATGCTTTAATAGTGAAATCGAACTGTGGTTGAAGCTGGAGAAGCTCAGTTGAGTTGTTCATTTGATGTATGGTTTATCTTTGGAGCAATTTTGGGATTCTTTATGTTTTCATTTAATGTGTTTAGTTCTCAAAAGTGGAGCAATTGGATCAGAATCATCAGATAGGTTAATAAGCATTTGTTTGGGAGTAAAGAAGAAAAGAAGTGATATTGTAGATTCTAATTTGCGTTGAGAAAAAAGGGTTAGAAGTCTTTCTGTTTCATTGGCAAATAATTTGTATTTGAATTTCATTCAATTGTCAAAGTGATGATTTGTTGAGATGCCAATCGAGTGTCGGGAGTTTCATCCTCTGCTGGTTTCGATCAACTAGTTCTCTTGGTAATCTGGGCATGGCTGGCACATGGTTTCAAGTTTCATTTAGATTCCAAAATTTTGTCCACAGGCATCACCGAAATGAAAACATAAAGAATCCCAAAATTTCGGCCCACTCTTCAAACCAATGGAGAGATATAATTAAGACTTTGTTTTTGGTAAATGGTAGTCAAGACTTCCTTTCCATGGAAAAAGGTTATAAAATAAGATTTTTTTTTGGGAGATTATAGAGGGGAAAGACATAAGATTTCATTTTCATTTTCATTGGAGGTTCTTCCCCTGTTGTGGCAACTGCCCCCAGTGTGCTGACTGATGCTGGGTTCTCTTGCAGACCCTTGCTCCTGGTATATTCACAGAGGCTAGGTTGAAGGTTCGGCATTGATGCACCTGGCCGGACTGTGGTGGCAGGCACATCATTAGACACGGGGGTCGAGTTTGAGAAGGCCGCTATGCGCTCATCATTGCTCCTTGGCTGTGGCTGATTGTTCCCACCACTTGCCATTATCACTGCAACTGTGACAGGCGAGGCAGCGCATGAACTTCCTGGTTCATTGTCCGACTCTGTCTCCCTTGTGGACCTTGACGGAGGCAATAATTGCTTGTTATTTACGATTTTTCTAAAATTTCGCCAAAGTTTTGAACATTCGGCTGAAATTTATGTCTCTATTAGGTTTTAACTTGGGTCGAAATTGAAATTTAAATCCTTGGTATGGCATGGGTGGAGAACTAAAGATGACTTGAGTCCAAATTTAGTTTGGTTGAGTGGAAATCGGTGTGTGGATTTAGGGTGGGTTAGGTATAAAGATTCTTAGAGAGAAGAATAGAATCCATTCGTGGTAAGAATGACAATAGACAGTGTAGGAAGGTCCATTGATGTCATTCTTTGGGCAATTTAGAAAGATATTTTCGAGGTTTTTGAGGAGTTTACATTAGGTCGTTAATCATCCTTTTCAGTTTTGTGTCTCTAAGTAGATTGCATCACAAGGCGGTAACCTTATGAATCCTCGTAAACCTGAATCATTTTTCGCAGTAACATAATTTTATTTCTCTAGTATGTGACATCAATCCTTTTACATCAGTCTTATTGAAGTTATCTAGTTCAATGATTTGCTCTATTTGTTTATGACTCTGTTGTCATTATTTTTGTAAAGATGACAGATCATCCCATTTAAGAAGACATGATAGTACTTTGTTTAACTTCAATTAAGGTGCCAGTTCTTTGTAGAAATGTTAACTTATGGTGTTGAGTCTCACCTTTCTGCTCTACTTTTTTCTTTTTAGTGGCCAGGGACACTTCTTTGCACAATTTTCTGGATAGCTTTCTACAATTTAGGAATAGATGGTATGACTTCCCTCATCATGGAGCCAAGGAAATAGTTGCAGGAGTCATTGTCGGAGAGCTTGAGCTAAGCCGCCGCGTCTTCATGGTTTTCTATCGCTTGTAAGTTTCAATCGTAGTCTTGTAATTTCATAAGGAAGCTCTTTGATGATGATCACTATCCATTTTCCTTCATATAATGTCATTGTTTTAATTTTTGATTCATTGAGAACTTCTTCGTGTGACAGATCTTCCAACAGGGATCCTGGTGCTTGTGCTGGTGATAGCCTCAGTGCGAAAGAGCATGGAGGTGTCTTTTTTTCTTCTATGTAACAAAAAGACATGGTGTTAGACACCATGTCATACGTGTCAATGCATGCCGACACTTTTTCAAACAAATCATAATTTATTCAATTTTTTAACTATTTTTATTTATTTATTTATTTTTTTGATCGGTAACTATTTTTATATTTTATTTATATGAATTTATTGTATATCAGCTTATCTGAATACATTTTTCTATATTCTTTACTTAACATGAACTATAGTATTTAAAAAAAATTCTCTCAACACATGGAATAAACTTTATGGCGACACGGGCGTGTGTCTGTGTTACATTTATGTGTATATGATTTTGTAGTTGACACAAGAATTTCATGGTAGCATATATGTTGTTCTCACACATATCTATGATGTTTTTAACGATATTGTGATTTTCTTGAGTTTGTTAAAAGTGAGATAAGGTTTATTTTCTCATGAAAACTTGATATTTGGCTAGAAATGGAATTTTTATTCTCTTTTCAAAAGAAAATATCATGAGATTTTCCCAAGATTTTTTTTTGCGAAGTAAATATCTATTAAAAAGGGGAAAACCCTGCGAGAACAAGATACAAAGGCTCAACAAGCTCCTTAATCAAGGAGGCAAAGGAACGCCTAACAAGTCTTCCCATCTAAAAACAAGTCTCAAAAAAGCATCCTCTAAACTTAGAGGAGAGGGAGGACAAAAGATAAACGAGAGCATTGACTCTCATAACCAACTGGGGGACATATTCTGCGTGTTCTTCAAAAATCTGATAGTTTTTTTCCCTTCCAAATGGCCCACAGAATGGCAAAAGGATGGACAAGCCGTAGAAATTTCCCTTTGCATGTAAAGGTGTCTGACGATCCCCCTTGGAAAAAACCGTTCACATGCTCAGGGACCACAAAGGAGATACCAAACAAACTGAAGAATACCTGCCACACCTCATAGGTATATCTGTAGTGAGAGAAGACATGATCCACAGACTCAGCATTGGACTTACACAAAACACATCTACTCGGAAGCATCACCCCCTACTGATCAGGTGGTCGACTGTCAGTATCTTATCCAGGATTTTAGTCCAAACAAAGAACTTCACTCTTGAAGGGATAGGGCCCCCCAAAATTGAATGAGGCAGGAAAGTTCTCTAGGCCCACCGTGGAGCACTGCAAAAAAAAAAAGGATCTAACTGAAAATGAACCCTTAAGTTCCCATCTCCAAACCCTCCTATCTGAATTCGTGGATGATGTGGGGGCATCTCCTACCCGAACCAAGAGAGAAGCCAAACTTTCCATCTCCTAATCATTCATGTTTCTTCTGAAGCCAAAGTTCCATGAGGCAAAGCCTTCTCCCCTGTCAATACAATCCTGCACCAAAGCTCCTTGGTGATCCTATAAAGAGTACAATCCTAGACATGATTTTGATATTTATTATTTCAACTGTTTTCAATTTGTAATATAGTCAATTTATTAATATGATCTTACTTTTCCTAATTTTTAACAATAATAATCCAAGAAAATAACGAAAGAGCAAATTTTTTTAAAGTACATCTTATAAGAATTTTCTTGTTAAAACGTTCACGAGAATATGATTTGTTATTATGATATGGTGCACCAATTTTTTTTTTTTTTTGTGTGATAGGTGTTGTAGAAACTTTTGTGAGAATGTCATTTATTGTAGCAATTTTCTGATACACTCTTATTCATTACTTCCACATGTAGCTCTCTTGCAGGAAAAGAAGCTGCTTGACTTGCCGAAGTTATTGGATATATGTGCCATCTATGGACATGAAAATGAAGAGCTGACTAGATCACTGGTAAGCCGTTTTCATTTGAGTGTGTCAGCTCTTTTGCATTCATTTAACGCATGGTTCAGATGTTTGGTTTGTTGAGTTGCAGTACGTCTATCAGCTGTAATATTTAGTAGTAAGATCTTTAAACTTAATTTCTTCTTCTTCTTTCATTTTTTTGATCATCTCTGATCAACCCAGAGGTGATTAGAATTTAATGTAAGATTATTTCTATTTAGTTTGGATAAACTCTATGCCTTTTACATGACGAGTCTTGGTTTAAGGTGCCACATGACTCCTCCACATTGATTCACTGTCTCACTTGGTTCTAGAAGTGACCATATTGCGATTGCCATGTGTTTCCACGTCGCAGCTTGTGATAGCTCATTGCGACCAGATTAGCACAATGATGATTTCACCGCAGCTGCTACCTGTGATGGCATCACGACCATATATTGACCCATCGTGGCTGTGTTGGCATAGCTGTGATTTCACCATGGCTGCCATGTGTGATGATGTGCTAGGATGGTGATTTTGCCATGGCTGACTCGTCCACATGCAATGACATGGTGATCATTAATTGCCCTATAGTGTTATGATTCGTGATTTTGTGACAACTGTCACATGTGATGACATGGTAGAAATTTAATGGCTCACAGTAGCCATGTTAGCACAACCATGATGTCGGCTATCCCGTGTGATGACTAATTGCCATTTATTGGTTCATTGCGGCCATATTGGCACCAGTGCGATTTTGCTTTGGATGCTACTTGTGATGATGTGACGTTCATTTATTGCTCACCATCGCCAGATTGGCACAAAGACAATTTTGTCATGGCTGCATGTGATGGCCATATCCTTAGTAGGGCTGCTGATAGTTCTGCCTAGGGCTGTCAATGGATGGTCGAAAATCCGAATCCGTATTTGAAAATTTGAATATATCTGCAATTTTCGGATATTGTATCCGGATTCAGATATGTTTCTAATATTCGAATAGTTATCGGATACGAATTCGGATATATCCATATAAGCTTCGATAATATCCGATTCGATTTACCATACTACCATGTACTAAGGACTTTTTAGTCTTTTCGCTTTTTCTATTTCAAAGGCAAAAACCCTAGTCTCTCACGGACTCTGCTTCATGAGTTATTCTTCTTCTAACTCCTCTTTTCAACTCACTCGTGAACTCAATGGAGAAGACCAAAGAGTGGCTGATTTGCCCGGCCGAGCTGTCCATTGTCGCTACCACCGACGCCAGAACTATCCCTGCCACCTTCGTCCTTGTCACCACAGGTTTGATATTTCTCCTTCCCTGAAGACGCCAACCCATCTAGGGTTTTATTGTTACCTAAGAGTAGAGGATTTGGAGATCTTCCTGCCCCTTCTCCTTTCCTGAAGACGTCAAACCATGAGGTCCAATCGAAGAGTTTTCTGCAACCTGAGAGTAGAGGAGTTGGAGAAAGTTCATCAAGGAAGCCAACGATAAGCACGCCTAATGGGATCGGGTTGCAAGGAGCCAGAATGGTGATAGGGTTGGGGCTTGAATATCTGAATATTCAGATAACATTCAATGATTCAAATCCGATTTGCTTATCGGACAAATCGAATATTTTCGGATATTCTATAAGCAAATCGAATTTGAATATTGATTTTGAGTATCCGTCGGATTTCAAATACGAATTCGAATACTGGATTTTTTCTTTGGATTCGAATTCGAACATACCCCTATTCGATTCGATTAGTATCCGTTGACAGCCCTAGTTCTGCCGTAGAAGAGAAAACCAGTAAGATTATGCCAAGTAGAAAAAGGTGAACAAGGTGGCAGCAATCTAGTGGTTCACAATGGCCATGCTGGCACAACAATGATTTCACCATGGCTGCCATATGTGATGATGTGGCGGTTATTTTTTGGCTCAATGTGGCTGGGCATGGTTTTAAAAATCAAAATAATTGGCGAAATTAAGCTGAATTATTTTGAATTTTGGGTGGTCAAATTGAAGATCTAATGTAATATAAAATATACAAAAGTTTCTTTATTATTTCACCATATTAATTAAAAAAGTTTGACAAAATTTGTAAACTTCAGTGATATACAATAATTTTTGACTTTTTTCAATACAAATTTACAACAATTTGCTCATAGTTTAAGGAATTTTTGCAAAATTGAGGAAGTTTAGGGAATTATTAGGAAAAAGGTAGGGAAATTGCACTAGTGTTTTATAAAACGCTAAATAAGCATGAAAACGCAGTAATTACTCAATGTAATGCAATAAAAAATCATTTGGAGTAACAAAAGCATGATCAATTGTGTTTTGTATGTACTAACACATGTACTAAAAACATTGAGACTTGAAGAGTCAACAATTATTGAGTTAATTACTCAAAATCTTAGTGCCCAAAACCTCCTATTAGGGGTGCCACATCTGCTCCGGAACCTCGATGTAACGGACCTAATGGTTACCGAGATGATCCTTGTCCATACCTCTCCCAAAATGCTGCAATCTCACGCCCAAAGTATCGAATCTCCCTCCATCTACTTTGTTCACCACTTTCTCTATCTTTTGACAACCAATATAAACAATTCTTGTTCTTATCTACCTGATAGAGAAACAATCATTGTAATAGAACATTGGTGATTATTGCAACAATGGTGTAATGGCAAAATGGAAAATGCTGTTGAAATTATAGTTTTGTAGCAATTGAAATCTTCAAGTTGAAAGAATTTTTTTAATTCTCAAAAAACATTAAATATTTAATGTTAACGAGTAATAATGTTGATCAAGGATTGATTGGTGGTGACTAGTTGGAGGTTTTGAGATCGATGGATAGCAACGTTAATGATACTTGCTAGGCCATAGTAAGGGTGAGTGAAAATGCAACCAAGCTTTGGATGTTGGTGAGCCAATAAATAAGAATATATATTTGAAACTAAGAATAATGAAATTACAGAATACATAAAATTACTTATTTTTGCTCTACTCTTAAAAACTAGAAGGAATAATGCAATTGGTCCAAGCTAAATGCAACATTTATATATATATAATATAGGCACTTGCACTCTGGAGATGCTTCAGATTTGAAAGTATTTTGAAATTTGGCGCTCGTATGATGCTGCTGTCAACACTACTCTCCCTTTCTCTCCTAGGCACTTAGCTTTAAAAAATGTCATGTAAGTACGTATAAGCTAAAAACAACTCACCTATGACCGGATGAGGTCATAACCGCATTTTGTAAAAATATATGTAAAATATTTTGAATGTGAGAAACAGTTATTAGTAAAAATGGCATCTAATCAACAATACATGTCGTATAATTTTTAATAGTCAGTGAACATAAGTTTAATGGCTTAATTACCTTTTTTGGTGATACTTCCATATAAAAGCCTATTCTAACTGAAAATAATAGTGTTTTTCAAATATGAAAATTAAATAATATGAAAATAATTAGGAAACTTATAGGAGAATAGATGCATGCATCAGTGATAGTGAAAATGAAATTTGATGGGTTGATTGCCATAAAACAATGCCACGGACACTTGTCGGTGTCTGACATAGATATAGGTGTCTGACTTTGACATGGACCTTTAAGAGGGGTGAAACACTGACACATCGGGCGAAGGTCATTGCGAGCAGGTTTGGGGTTTCTCACTTTGGGTGGGAGACTAATCCCACAATTACCCCGTACGGTTGTAGCGTGTGGAAGGGGATAATGAAGATCTCTGAGGAGTTTGCCAGAGGGATTCGATATGATGCAGGGGTGGGGAATCGTATTAAGTTCTAGGAGGACGCCTGGTGTGGAGAAGACCCCTTGTTTGTTGCTTTTCCTAAGCTCTATTCCTTGTCTGAGAGGAAGCATTGGTCTATCCAGGACTATATTGTCAGTAGAGTGTGTGTGTGTGTGTGGTAGGATGGGACTTTGGCTTTCGGAGAAATCTCAATGATTTGGAGATTACCCCCTTTTCTAGACTGATTGCTCGGCTCCATGGGTTCATCTTCCTTCTCTGATCTAGGACAAGCGGGTTTGGATATGGGCGAAAAGTGGTGCCTTCTCTGTTCGATCATTCTACGAGGCGTTAACTAGAGAGAGTAGATCCTGTTTTCCAGTTTCTTTGGTGTGGAAATCTAAAATTCCCACTAAAGTTGCTTTCTTCACGTGGGATCCTTGGACATGATTTGGACCGTTGATCACTTGATTTCTAGAGGGCTTTTTCTTGTTAACTTCTGCTCCATGTGTAAGAATAGTGGGGAGCCTATACATCACTTGCTGATGCATTGTGATGTGGCATGGGAGGTGTGGTCAGCGTTCCATAAGGAATTCGGGTTGAGGTGGGTGATGCCAAGTTCTCTTGTGGATCTTCTCTTGTGGTCAGCATTCCTTAAGGAATTTGGGTTGAGGTGGGTGATACTAAGTTCTCTTGTGGATCTTCTCTTGTGTTGGCGCTATCCAGTTTTCTCTAAAAGAGGTCATATCCTTTGGAAGTTACTCCCTTTTGCGATTTTGTGGGGGTTGTGGAAGATAAGAGTGAAGGTCTGGCCTCCAACGTTTTTACCATAAAGGGTTTTGTCTTTTTATGGTCTAAACTGTATACAGAATGTAGAGGGATTTTTTTTTTGAGGACTTTGTTTGCCGATTGGACCTCCTTTGTCTTAGGGATGCTTGTTAGTTGGGGTCCCTCGGCTTCCTTTCTAGTTCGGTGTTTGGCTGTGTGTAGGTCACCTCGACCTCACAAGCTAATATGTTTTTTTGGCTTTGCCTTTAATAGAGTTTTACTTATTAAAAAAAACACCGACACATCCATACACATGTATTATACTATTATTTCTTAGTTATATTTAAACCATCTGTTTTTTAAAATAAAACAATTAAGAAAGAAATATATGAAAAGTACAAGAAATATTTTCATACACTATGGAGGTCCCCAATAACATTATTGTCAGTAGGGGAGGTGTAGGATGGGACTTTGGCTTTCGGAGAAATCTCAATGATTGGGAGAATACCCCCTTTTCTAGATTGATTGCTCGGCTCCATGGGTTCCTCTTCCTTTTTTGGTCCAAGACAAGTGGGTTTGGATTTGGGCGAAAAGTGGTGCCTTCTCTATTCGATTATTCTACGAGGCATTAACTAGAGAGAGTAGATCCCGTTTTCCGGTTTCTTGGGTGTGGAAATCTAGAATTCCCACTAAAGTTGCTTTCTTCGCATGGGCTCCTTGGACAAGATTTTGACCATTGATCACTTGATTTCTTGAGGGCTTTTTCTTGTTAACTTCTGTTCCATGTGTAAGAATAGCGGGGAGCCTATACACCACTTGTTGATGCATTGTGATGTGGCGTGGGAGGTGTGCTCAGCGTTCCTTAAGGAGTTCGGGTTGGTGTGGGTGATGCCAGGTTCTCTTATGGACCTTCTCTTGTGTTGGCGCTATCCAGCTTTCTCTAAAAGAGATCATATCCTTTGGAAGTTACTCCATTTTGCGATTTTGTGGGGGCTGTGGAAGGAAAGGAACCAGCGGGTTTTCGAAGGCAAGAGTGAAGATCTGTCATCGAACGTTCTTACCATCAAGGGTCTTGTCTTTTTATGGTCTAAATTGTATACAGAATAGGGCTTTTTTTGATGACCTTGTTTGCCGATGGGACCTCCTTTGTCTTAGGGAGGGACGCTTGTTAGTTGGGGCCCCTCGGCTTCCTTTCTAGTTCGGTGTTTGGCTGTGTGTAGGTCACCTCGACCTCACAAGCTGATATTTTTTTCTGGCTTTGCCTTTTATAAAGTTTCACTTATTAAAAAAAAAAACACTAACGCATCCATACACATGTATTATACTATAATATTTTAGTTTAATTTAAACCATCTGTTTAATTAAAATAAAACAATTAAGAAAGAAATATATGAAAAGTAGAAGAAAATATTTTCATACACTATGGAGGTACCCAATAACATTATAAATATAAGTAGGTTTGTAAGAGGGAAGACTATCAAAGAATTATAGTTGTATTTATAAACTTAACAAACTATTCTATGGAAGATGGAACACGCCAACCCTCTTTCAGAAACCATTTTATAGTAAAAATTATTAAAATAGAGTGACACTGTTGTGTGCGTCCATATGTGTGTCAGGATGTGTTGACACACAAAATCTGTGTCGATATGTTTTTGACATGGCAAAAAACCCTAAAAGTGTCAGGTCCTAAGATGCCTAGATACAAATACATATACTGTCAAGGATATGGGATGTTGGGATATGACTCTACGTTTCTCGGTAAGTTGACAGAATGAGATGTCTCCTCCAAGACGGAATGAAACTTTGAAGAAAAAACTATAAATTTCAATACACAAAGATAACAACTTATATCACATTAGAATGATTTTTAATGCTCAAGTTAAAAATGTGTTGTTTATCTTTTGTGTTATAGAGGACACATTTAATATAAAAAGAAGGTTTAAATTGGATTTTGATATGAGACGATATATACCCAATGTATTGTTTCGATACTCTACCAAAAGTAGATGTCTTGGCTGATACAAACAAGACTTTGAACCATGACTGGGATAATATATATGGAATGTATCATTTGGTATTGGGAAGTTAATTTAATTAATTATAGATTGATATGGACTGAAAGTAGTAGTATTTCATGGTCAAAAGTAGTATCATTTTGTCAAAGAACTTATTTTCAGCTTAATTTAACATTGAAAATAGTTTAGTTTAAGGTTTTGCATGCTGTGATGTATTGGGACTTGCCTTTATTTTTCCATTGTATCGTTTGTCTCAAGAAGTTTTGTTCTGTCAGCGTACTGAGATAGGGAAACAAGACCTAGATTTTAACTCTTGGTTCCATCCTCATTGTTCGTTTACCTTTACCACCCTTTATAAAAAAAAGACAAAAGAAAAAAGACAAAAGGAAAAAAAACCTTTTCTGCCCTTTTCTTCCTCTTTGAGCCTTCTGCAAATCTTTTCAAGGGTTTGTTATCCTAGAATCTTATCTTAACCTTTTCTGAAAAGCAAGGTTTCCTATCATCTTTGCAGGTTTTGAACAACTGACATTCTATATCGTAAATGGATTTCATCAACTTTTCCAGCTCTTAAAACTTCTCCCAGCTTGAGATATTAGGATCTATCAACACTTTCTATGCTGTGCAGTTATTATTCTTACGTTCATGGGTTGTTATGTCCTTATGCTTTACTTTTCACCATTTTCTGTGACCAGTTCAAGTCTTTTGTCTGCTGGCAACTCAATCTTTACCCGGCAAAGGCCCTTCATGATGGGATTACTGCTCCAGTGCCCTCTGACAGACTGCTGCTTTCCTAATGAACAACAGTTGCTATGGCTACATCTGATATATAGATCAATTATCTATGTAGAAAGTTGGAGGCAGCCTTTTAGTGAATGGTTACATTTGAAATAAGAGAATGGACCAGGTTACTTCAAATAAAATTGCTCCTGTAGCTAGATGATATCGTCACCTGTATTGAGAGTTTATAGAACGATGGCTTTATATACTACTTTTAGTTCAAGTGCTGCTTCTTCCATTTTTTATTTTTAAATAATTATGTTTTCCAGGTTATGAATGCTATGAAAGCTCAGCCAAGGCTTCATGAAAATCTGACAATGGCAGTGTCTCATTTCCTAAGCATTGTCCATACAATGCATCAACGTTGCAGCGCATCATTAGAGGTATTTTATCTAAACCAAAGAACTTGGACTTAATAATTTAGTAACAGACATATCTGGTTTCTGTAAGTGGTTTTTCAAGGAACAGCAATTTACTTCGTTTTCTATGTCTTACATTGTACAGGCTCTATTTTCCTCTGGAGGTCATGAAGATCATGGACACACTCGACTTCGTGCAGACTTTTTAGAGGCAAGTTTGCCTCTTTTTTTGATGGGTGGTGTGCATGCGTGCTTTATTTTAGGGTTTTTGCTTTCAGCATGATTTTTCTTCTTTCGTCCTATAGGTAATGGACTTCATAAACGATGCAATTGTGTCACTGGATGCTTTTGTCGATGCATACAAACCCGCAGCTGTATACTTTTCTTGTCCTGATGAAATGAGGTAATGTGTTAAATCTATCTCTGTATTATGGACAGTCAGTACCTTTTATAAACAGATCATGAGGGTGCATGGCCCACGTGAAGGGGTTGGGACTTGCCATTCAATTGGTTCCAGTGAAGGTTTTAAATTTCAACTTCGGTGTGTATTTCGATTAGCTCGGAAATGGAAATATTGTAAATGTTTTTGGAAATCATGAAAATATTACGGAATTCATGGAATAATATGCATTGAATTCTTAGGAAGCGTTAAATAAGCATGAAAATATACAGCAACCATTTGGAGTAAGAGAAGCAACACTGATAGCATCAGTTATATTTGAGACTCAGACTTACACATTTGAATGTTTATATTCATGTACTTAAATTACATAAAAGCGAAAAGCAGTTGCCTTACAACTTGAGGAGGTCATAACCACATGAATCTACAGCCAAAGTGTCTTCAATTTTTCCTTATTATCAATTTTTTTAATTAAAAAATATAGATTATACTCGTTGGAGTTGATATATACTAATTATTGAAAATTATATGTAATAGTTTTCCCATTACATGTCTTAATTACTACTAATTTACTAATCTTCAGACATCATTCATGATTTTTAATCAGTATATATTTTTTAAATACAGAATCAAAAAACATTTTATGGAAATGGAAATATTTCTAGGTATTTTTTCGTTTCGGTTCCTGTGGAAATTGGTAATATTAAGTATATTTTGTGGAAATATGTTGAAAATTAATACCATGGTTTCATCTAGGGAGAAGCAGGTGAGCCATTCTTGTGATGAAAGAAATCCTATAAACACTTCTTCCTTCTGCTGTTTGAGATTGAGATGGAGGGAAGAGGGGAGGCTTTTAATCCTCCACTCTGGACCCACCTTTTCTTATCACTGCCCAGGTGTCTGTGACACACGTTTTTTGTTTTGTGGATATGCTTATCCTCCCTAGGTTTGGATAGCATAACTATGCAAAGAAATCCCTTTTCCTTAGACTTCATCATATTTTTTGTGACTGTCCAAAAAAAATGCGATTGATTGTATGATTAAGATCATTTGGTCAGATCGATTTTTACCTGGGATATCTTGGGTCTGCTACACAAACACGTTTTTTGTCGATACGCTTTCTCCTCCCTATGTTAGTATGACATAACTATGCAAACAATACGACCCTTGTGCCTTTTTCCTTGTATACTCTAAATTTTGGTGACTGTTCAAAAGAATGCAATAGATTGGATGATTAAGATCATTTGTTCTTCATATTGATTTGCTACTGTGGAGATCTCTTTATTGGGACTCTAAAGTGACGAGTCTTTTTTTTATTGGTAAAAAGTGATGGGCATATTCCGCCTGCTTTTGCTCAATGTGTGCTGATATTTTGGTCATAGATGATGGTTACTGTATGGTATTCATCTCCCTTTCCACAAAGTTTCTGGAAAATCCAATGTAATGATGTATTTCTGAGCCCTTGCAGTTATGGGAATGAGGAATTACTTAGTACCCTGGCAAGATTGCACGATGTATTGCTTCCATCTTTACTACGGGGCGTCAGACAGATTTTTACAGCTGGAGCAGGTGGGGTTCAGAACTCATTTAGTGGCACACTTTCGAATATTGTTATCAGTTTCAAGATGTTATCAATGAGAATAGTTAAGTTTGGTTGGAAATTACTGGACTTCTGCTACTTAAGTGCTGAAGTGTTTGAAGGGAGCCTCCCCTTTCTAAGTGCCACAAAGATGTTTCCTGCCAAAGTTGAGGATCCAGTAATAAGGGGAGACATTTTGGTTCAGACTTTTAGAGAGATCAATGAAGAAATTCCACATTATGTTCAGGAGAACCAGAGCAGTGGAACATTTCTTCAGAATGTTGAAAAAAATTACAAGATATCGAGCAGACTTGACCAGCTCCGAGGTAATGGTATGTACAAACTTTGCCTTAGATGTGTCTGGATTTCAGGCGACTTTTGGTTCTTTTACTTTAACATTAATACTTATCATGGTTAATTATGATGATTTGGTGTAGTACTGAGCTACGCATGTTGAAGAGAACCAAACAGGATATTGCCACCTTAGCTTTTGTTTTTGGATCCCTGAAAAGTTTAACAGGACCCTATTAAGAGTTACTGAAATTTCACTCTTGCAGGTGATTGACTTGTGTCAAATAAATACTTATTACTTTCACGTGTCTCTGTTATTGCATCAAGTTTGCACCATACCTAGCACGATTTCCATATTCAACTGCCAGTAATAAATAAGAGAAATGAAGAAATTTCATCTAGGGTCAGAGTTAACATGTTTGTATGATTCAATTTATAAGTTTGAAAACTGTTTCGATAGAAGGCTACTTTCCATGGATATTATCTTGGACAAGAAGACGTGTTAGTGTCAAATGCAGATATGGAGTGTCTAGTACAGATATTTTGACAAACTTGATAAGTGGTGGCCTAGGTGAAGCTTCGATTACACTGATTGATTCCCCTCTGTAACTTTTCTTTTGTCTTGGTTCTTTTCTTTTCTTAAAAGCATCACTCATAAAAAAATTGTAAAAATTGAAAGGCAGTGCAATAGACTTGCAGCCCTACTCTGAGGGTCAACTTGGTTTTCTGTGAAAGAAGGCGATCCTGGAAGAAGATTGTAGAATTATGTGAAATATCAGAGCCTTACAGTGTTATCTAGGAGACATCTTTAATGGTGGTGTTCTGAGTCATTTCACAAGTCTTATTAACCTTTGGCAACTTTGTGGGGGTAGGAAATGATTTAGTAGTCTCCATTCTCCAAGTACGTTACTTTGTCATAAACCATATGTCATGCATAAGCTTGTAGTTTTTAAGATATTTTGTATTCTCCCACCATGTACATGCTCGTGAGTTTACTTACAACTTTTCTAACCACATCTTTCACCCCAACTTGAGTAACAAAATGTAGCTGTCAGAGCTTGAAGCAACTGAGCTTAAAAGTCATTTCTTCATGCAGGATGGATTTTCTTGGACAATGAACAGTTTCAGTATTTATCTCGAATAGTGCCTCCTTCCAAGGGCATGAATAATGATTCAAGTGTGCCAATTTCTATGGTGAAGAAGGACGTGCAGATGGACGAAGATGCTGCAATTACAGAGTCCAAGATCAGTCAAATAAAAGACCTTTTCCCTGATTACGGTAAAGGCTTCCTCTCTGCTTGTCTCGAGGTCTATAACCAGAATCCAGAAGAGGTGATTCAGAGGATACTAGATGGAACTCTCCATCAAGATCTGCAGTCTCTGGACATTTCGCTAGAAAAGATACCATTGACCAAGACTGCTTCATCGATGAGTAGGAATGATAAAGGGAAAGGAGCATTAGTTGAGCGTTTAACTTCACCAGCTACTGATGTGGTTGCTACAGTGGGAGAACGGCACACTGACGGCCTCTCATCTTCGTCTTCAGCTTTTACTGGGCGGTACGCCAGGAAGTCCAGAGTTGACATGCCCGATTCCAAGACCCTAGACTTGAGAGGTGATAAGGATTTGATGAAGACTGCCGTTCTTGCTTCACAGTTCGAATACGAAGACGAGTATGATGACTCATTTGACGATCTGGGTCTAAGTGTTGTGGAATCTGGATTCGAGGAAACGGAGGTCTTGGGAGATAAAATGAGCTCAACTCCGGGGAAATCTTGGGGGACAGAAACTGAAAGCTCTACCTCAAATAATTCTGGTTCAAGATGGAATTCTCGGAAGAAGCCTCAGTACTATGTCAAGGATGGGAAGAATTACAGTTACAAAGTTTCAGGTTCGGTTGCTGTGTCAAATTCTCAGGAAGCTGCATTAGTCAATCAAGCCCAGAAAGAACTGATTCATGGTCTCGGACGTGGTGGAAACCTTCCCCTTGGAGCGGTTAAGGCATTGACAGAGTCGAACGAGCAGCAGGATCATCAGGCCCCTGATGTTACTGAGATGGGAGGAAGAGGGAATTCGACAAATTTCAGGGGCAGGGGAAGAAGAGGGGGTGGTGGTGGTGGCGGCAATCATTACAAGAAAGATCGGGCAATGAAGAAGCACTTTGCAGGATTGGGTGGAGGGTAATAAATACATATTGCAGGATTGGTGATGGTGAGTAAGTACATATAGGGAGAATTGGCACATGGTCTTCATTCTTAGAAATTTGCTAGAGGGAACTAGGGTGGATTTCCTTGGAAACTAAACTGTATAGTTCATTATCCTGGCACCTAGTGCAGCCAAAATTTTGTTGTCTACTGGATTGGTTTTGTGCAAGTGGGGCAAAGTTTCCTGGTTATCCCAGTTTACAGTTGCATTTGGGCAACCGTTCCATTTGAAGTAGAGCAGCCTTTGGTACTTCTGTTATATATGGTTTCTTGAAGAATCGCATTTTTTTGGAAGGTAAGCTTGGGGGGACCTCCTGGCAATCTTTACTGTTTGATTGCTCAAGCAAGTTGATCAGATACTTTGCTGTAACGCTGTCCAAAGCACCAGTCAGGGTAAGGCCCAGACCTGAGTGATGGCTTAGGTGGACCCAACATGACAGTGTTGCTAAGGGCATAAGCTGTGTAATGGCCAAAACAGCATGAACTCGACTTAAATGTGTATTTCATATCTTGTTAGATTAAATTATTTTAATGTTTAAGAAGCGAAAAAATGATATATAGTGAAATAATGGTTTTTCTTAATCATCATGAAATAATGATATATTCAGTTGTTACCAATGTTTAATTGATTAAATTAAAATTTCTGCTATGAGACTTGCATATTTCTCTGAATCAATTGGTGCCTTGCTAAAACAAAATGTCTGTGTGAGATGGAGCTATACTTTGATCATCTTTCTCTACAAATGGCAAAGTACAAGTTCAAACTTATGGAGGCAATCAGTAAGCCTTTCTCCTTGAATGGTGTACTGGTTTTGTTAAATGCAGACATTTTTAGGTGAAGGTTGTAATGGTGATCCTTCGGAGTGGATATAGCAGCCATTTTTTTTTATTTTTAAGGTTTGACAATGAGCCCACACTGGGGAAGCTCAGTATGATGGTTAGACCCATGGTTTAAAAAATAGCTGTTGTAATGGATTCAGACCTCCCCCGTTACGTTATGTACCATTACCATTTTAACGTTCAGAGAATAACGGTCGTTATCTTCTGAAAAAAAATGTTAAAAAATGTCTGTTATTTCTGTTATAAAGTTTTTTGAAATTTGAATTTTGGTGCCGTTATTTTCTGTTATCTGAAAGATTGCTGGCCAATTGTTGATAAAATGCGAGCTTGGATTCAAGGATGAATTAATATTGCTTTATCTTATGCATGGAGGGTCCAATTAATTCGATCGCCGTTATATTGGAGTGGAGCCTTTCCTATTTCAATGAGCATCTGTGAAGGTACTCTAGATAAGGGCATATGGACCCCCTGCTTTTTTAGGCAAGTTCTCTCTCAAATTTGCATGAAAATTTTTAGAATCACATTGTAATAAATTGTGATGAGATGCACCATATCATTATTGTCATCACGAGTCTCTGCTGATCTCATATCAATTAGGATATTAGATTTGATTTATCATTTATTTAGATTAATTTCTATATATAGATTTTGTCATTGTGCGATTGGATTGTCCAACATGATCTCTATATAGGCCCCACAATAGGGTGTAAGAAATGAGTGTAGCTCTAGACAAACTCTTAAAATAATAGTCTTTATTTTGGCTATTGAGGATTTTTTTTTGCTACAGTTTGCTCTTGTTGCAGTGCTGTGGGGTGCTTGAAAACATGCCACGTGGCACACTCTTTTGGGTCCACTGACTTATCAATGATTGGCCCACCCCTTGATGGACCGACGCACCCAAAATCCGGCTGATTTTTGTATGTAGGTCCATCAAGGGGTGACCAATCATTCATGGGTCAGTGGCCCCGAAATAATGTGCTACATGACACATTTCAAGCGCGTACTCACAACGCTGCAATGAGAGCGAACTGCAAGTAAAAAAAAAAAGAAAAATTTCAACTCTTAGTGTGTTTGGCCATAGCCTTGTTAGTAATTCTGTGTACTATACACGTATTATATCTGAATAGTAAGTTTTTTTTTTTGAAAAAATAAAAGTTTTAAACGACCATAAACATTGAACTTTAAGGATTATTCTCTGTTTTTTCTCTAAAATCGATTAAAACATGTATTTTTTTTTCAATAAAACTTTCCAATAATACTTCAAATTCGACACCGTCGGAAAAAGAAGTCCATTAATACATTCTTAGTGATCAATGACCTGATTTTCTTTTATCCGGCGATCTCCAATCTCGATTGAAAATCAGCTTGATTGGTGATTTTTAACCAATGGATCTTTGTACCCAGCCCAAAATAATGATCCAATTCCATAGTTGAAAATCAACACATGAAAAAGACTAAAATCTGACAGATATAAAGCACTAATCAAGTTAATACATTTATATACACACATGAATTTTTGGTGCCGAACTTTTTTACTAAATGATATTATAAATCTGGAATTGCATTTTTTCCGTTTCCTGTTTATTTGACCATTTTTTTTACCGTATTTCAAAATTTTCAAAAAGGATTATTCGAATTATTTCCGTCCCGAATTTTTTTCGTATGCAGAATTGCTAACTAGGGTAATAACTCTTCATTGCAGAATCCAACTTTTGTTGGTGGCTTGTAAAGCGTTTCCATGTTATCAAGTCTTGCAATATATCTTCAAAGACACCCTTCCATGAGTGTCATCCATTGCATTTGTACCCCTTGAAAGGAAATTTATGTGTGTCAAGCAACATTTAGAAGCTTCTTTTTATTCCACATACGTAGCTTGCTACATACGAATTGTCTCAGAATCCTTTCTCTCTCTCTTTCATTTTCGATCATCTTTCTTGTCCCAAATGCTCATTGTGTGTTCGCCTTTCTGTGTTAGCGTGTCAAACTAGTGGAGACTATAATATCTGTGTTGTTATAACTCCCCCAAAGATTTGTGATAAGTTTCCTACTGTTGTTTAACTTCTTCACGCACCTATTCGTGGATATCTACCTGTCCCACGAGATCATGAAATGCGTCCGTTGGGAGGACTCCTTGTTTAATTGGAGTTTCTTTCCAGAGACAAACATAATAACATTTTTTTCTCTTCTCTCTCTAAGTTTTATTATATTTTCTGCAACAATTCTGGAGTACTCTACACAGTGATGGTACAGAAGAGAAGATGCATTGAATCCTTGAGGTGTATGCTCTAAGAGGCCGACATCATCTATATGACAACGTTTAAACAACTGCAAGCTTACTGATAAGTTGACTTCTTCTTACTGCTTCTGCAAATTACTTTCTAATATAACTAGGGGAACGCCACGTGTGATGCACGTGCACCTTACACATGGAAGCACCTTACACGTGGAACACCCGTAGAGATCACTGATCGTATCAATGTTTGGCCCATCTCTAGGTCGGCCTATATGCAAAAAATCAGCCTGATTAGTGGCTTTTAAGGATTTGATTGGAATCATTTTCATTGGCTGATTTTTAACCATAGATTTCACGTATTATTCAGTGTACTCAGATCTAAAGGTTTGAAATCACTAATTAGACTGATATTTGGTATATAGGTCCACCTAGGAATGGAACAAACATCCATAAGGTCAGGGGTCTCTAAGAGTATGCCACGTGGCTTATACTATTGTCCCTCATCATCATGAGGGACGTGGGCGCACCAGACAACCTGAAGACATTTAATGATGGAAGGTTTTACCTTTGAAAGTAGAGACCGCTCTAATTGTGTCACATGCGGGCTAACCTCAGTTGTTGCTTCATAATAGTATAGGGGAACGTGCATGACCTTACACATGGAAGCACCTTACATGTGGTACAAAGAGATCGTTGACTGTATCCATGTTGGCCCATCCCTAGGTAGATCTGTATACAAAAAATCAGCCTGATTAGTGGTTTTAAAAAGATTTGATTGGTTTTTAACCATTGATATTTAACCATAGATTTTAAGATTTATTTAGGTACTCAGATTCAAAGGTTTGAAATCACTAATCAGACTGAGAATTGGTATATAGGTCCACCTAGGGATGGAACGAACATCCATAAGGTCCATGGTCTCTAAGAGTGTGGCACATGTCTTATACTATTGTCCCTCATCACAACCTAATTGTAAAGGATTAATGAGGGGAGGTTTTGAAATGGCATGGGATGTAATTATTTGATTGGGAAGGTTTGTTTTTTTTTTTTTTTTTTGCTTTTATGTTGGGGTGTGTCGTGTGAGTCGAACCCATGGTTGGTTTTAAACAGAGGTGAAGAAAATTTAGGAACCCTTTAGAAGATCAAGAACCGTTTAGAAGAGAGGAAAATGGTTACAGCTTCAAGAGTTTGCAACGGCTGGGATTCTTGAAAGAACCTTTGAAGACGTGTTAGAATTAGAAGGGTGCATAGGATAAGGCTTTTGGAATAGGTAAAGTGGTGAGGGTTATTCATAGAGAGTATAGATTCTATGAATGAATTATTTAATGCTTATTGCTTAATTCGAATTACATTCACTAAGGAACAATTATTTTTATTAATAACTAGGGGAACGCCACGTGCGATGCACGTGCATCTTATACAGGGAAGCACCTTACACGTGGCACACTCGTAGAGATCACTGACCATATCGATGTTTGGCCCGTTTCTAGGTGGGTCTATATGCAAAAACTCAGCCTGATTAGTGGTTTTTAAGGATTTGATTGGAGTCGTTTTCATCGGTTGATTTTTAACCATAGATTTCAAGCATTATATGTGGGACTCAGATCCAAAGGTTTGAAATCACTAATCAGACTGATATTTGGTATATAGGTCCATCTAGGAATGGGACAAACATCCATAAGGTCAGTGGTCACTAAGAGTGTGCCACGTGGCTGATTTATTACTTACTGCTTAATTGGAACTACATTCACTAAGGAACTATTATTTTTACTAATAATTTCATTGAGTGAGGTTAACTTTACTTGAGAAAGCATATATTGTGGACTTGGTCTCCATCATAATCAATGGACCCCATTCCCCATATTTCATGCATGGCCCACCAGTCTGATTTTGGACTATTCCCCATCTAAGAAGAGTGCCCATCAGTTGAACAGTCTGGATGAATGAGTTGGAGGAGAATGTGTAGCAGAGGAGCAACCGAGGACAGTGGACTTCAGGTCCATCAGATCACCACCCAAACTTAAAACTTTAGTTTGGTGAAGCTTGAAGAAACTGTCACTCCAGAAAGGGACATGGCTTCTCGTTTTCACAAATGATCACAATTTGTCCCTTGTACACATAAAGAGAAAGATATGGGTAGAGCTTCTACTATAAATTCTCTGCCAATTCCCCTAAATCTTTGAACCCCACATAGAAAGAAGGAAGCCATGAAGAAACATTTAGTTTTAGCTATGTGGCTCTCAATGCTCCTGGTGAGCCCGCGCACCACACACCAGTATGCGTGCGATAAGCGCGTAATCGACACTAGCACCTTCCCATTTTGTAACACCTCTTTGTCTTACACGGACCGCGCCAAAGATCTCGTGTCGCGCCTTAGCCTCCAAGAGAAGGTGCAACAACTTGTTAACAAGGCCACAGGCGTGTCAAGGCTTGGTGTGTCGAGTTACGAATGGTGGTCCGAAGCACTTCATGGTGTCTCAAACACTGGGCCTGGTGTACATTTCAATGCTACTGTGCCTGGTGCAACTAGTTTCCCGGCGGTAATCCTGTCGGCCGCAGCGTTTAATTCATCGTTGTGGTATGAGATGGGGCGTGTCGTGTCGACGGAGGCGAGGGCCATGTATAATGTTGGACTCGCCGGGTTGACGTACTGGAGCCCGAACGTTAACGTATTTCGTGACCCGAGATGGGGGAGGGGCCAAGAGACCCCAGGAGAGGACCCATCGGTGGTTGCGAAGTACGCTGTGAATTATGTCCGTGGGCTACAGGAGATGGCCCAGGAGGGGAACTTGACTAGTGATAGACTCAAGGTTTCAAGTTGTTGTAAGCATTACACAGCCTATGACTTGGATAATTGGAAAGGCGTTGATCGATTTCACTTTGATGCAAAGGTACGTAAGCTGGTTCTGATTAAAAACACCCCTTGATAGCCGTATGATAATCGGATGAACGGCTCTGATCATCATACACCATGTCATGGGTCCCACCCTTAATATTGGCTCTATGATCATTTTATAAACAAAATAATTTGCAGGTAACATTGCAAGACATGGAGGATACATATCAACCTCCATTTAAGAGCTGTGTAGTGGAGGGACACGTCAGCAGTGTGATGTGTTCATATAACAGGGTAAATGGTGTCCCCACTTGTGCTGATCCTGACCTTCTAAAAGGGGTCGTCAGAGGCCAATGGAGTCTTGATGGGTTTGTTTTTCTTCCAACATTTTGCTAAGTTTTCTTTCATTTAATGTTCCAAGCTTATTAACGTTAGTTCATGCAAAATTAATCTGATTGGATGATATCTTCTCCATATATATGTATAGGATTAGTTATTACCCTGTGTGCCAATTGCACTCCTTCACAAAATGCCCGCAAATAAATTTGGGTGCTTCAGCACTCAAACCAACGGCAATATCCGACAAAACATTCGCAAATCAATTCGCGTGCCTTTCGCACTCAAATACTGTTCATAGGCACTCTATGTGATGAACATAAATTATTGTACAAGAGAGTATTTTGTTTACTTTATTTCCTCTTATCCGCTTATTAAAAAGACTTACTATCTTTACTATTATAATGCACCAGACCTTTAATGGCGTCGAAGAGACTTCCTCAAATTTTCTAAAAAAAACATTATTGACAATATCGATCTAATAAAGTTTGTGTAAACTTTAGGACTTGTTAGTATTTTAACTTGCATAAATTTGGGGTTGTCGATGGATAATCGAAATTTGAATATGTACGTATTCGAAAAATTGGATATTATCCGAAAATTTTGGATATCGGATTCGGATTCGTATATTTTTTTTTATATATTCGAATAGTTTTTGGATACAGATTTGGATATCGTTATATCCAATTCGATCTGATATATTATTTAATAAATATATTTATTATATATGATAAATTAGATTACATTTATCGTATTAAATAATATTAATTATAATTTTTTATATATTTATTTATTATTATAAAAATTTAATAATTCATTAATTATAATTTATTTGATAAGTTAATCGGATTCGAATTCAAATATTGATTTAGAATATCTGTTGGATATCAAATTGGATTCGGATATCGGGTATTTTTTTCGGATTCAAATTCGGATATGTTTATATTCGATCCGAATAGTATCCGCTGACATCCCTACATAAATAATTTATATAACAAAATATAATAATTGTCTTATCTCTTACCTTATCCGGTTTCAACAAAGAGTGACTGAGATCTTATCCTCCAAATGGATGGTGGATCTTAGCCACTCACACCCAATTTTGGCCAACGCTTTGTCAAATAGTGCCGTGGGCACGCCTACTATCTATATAACAAAATAGGGAAGTTGTCTTATCCCTAATCTTATTTTGGCTTCATGGTGGTTGAGATAAAATCCATACATCTAATGTTGGATGGTCGGATCTCAACCATTCACTCCCACTCATTTATTTGCCTCATGTTATGATTTTTGAGAAAATCTGAAATTTCACTATACAAACTTCGATTTGGTGTACGTCCACCAAATATGTGCTAAACATAAATAAGGTTCATAGGTCCAAAAGTAAATAGATTTGGTGTACGCTATGAATAGTGACTGTTATAACGGGTTTGGACCTCCTTCATTACGATATGTACCATTTTAACGCTTAGAAAATAACGGCCGTTATTTTCTGTTATAATTTTAGTGAATATTTGAAAATCAAAAATTTTAATTTTAGCACCATTATTTTCTGTTATTTCCGTTTTTTGCCTATGTGTGTTACAATCTATTATAACGGAAATAACGATAAAGCCCCCAATCTGTTATACCGTTTGAGTGTCGAAGGCACCCAATTTTTGCAAATACTCTTTTTGGAGAGTGCTGTGGGCACGGGCCATTTACCATTCTATATAACAAAACACAGTGGTTGTCGCCCCACTTATACCTCATCTTATAGGCATCAACAAAGAAGGGCTGAGATCTAATCCTCCCCCAAATGAATGGTGGATCTCAGCCACTCACCTGATTTTTGGCAAATTCTTTGTCTAGGAGTGCCGATAGCACGGGCCACCCACTGTTTAATACATGTTGAATAAAACAGGAGCCCAAAGTGCCAATTTACCAGCTTTCGATTTTGGTCATTGACAACTCTTTCAAAAATGCCGTGCAATATTCATAGCATAGAAAATCTCTTAAGTTTGCCCAATTCTAAAGCGACATGTAGGTATCATGAAGGTAGGGAGTAGGACCTACCAGTCAATAGGTACTTAATGTTTTGCATGTCGTTTCCATTATTGTACCTCCCATTATTGTCACCTCGTCATTTCCTATATGTTTTCATTATTATTTCCTATTCGCCTCACATTTCGTCACATGAAGTTTTAGGGGCCAATTTTTTTTTTTTTTTTTTACCATTTTCATTTGCCATTATGACTCCTATACTTTGTAAGTCCATATATAGTTGCAAATTTTAGAAATTTTTCGGTAAAGTTTGTGTATTTTATGAGAAAAAATGCAAAACATTGGAGAAAAAAAATAATTGTTTTTAAATTTTGATTACATTTTTGGCCGAATTTGTTGAATGACAAACTTGAATTGTACGTGAACTTTTGCTTATCGTATTTTTGCCATATGCCAAATTGGTAAATATGCTATGAATATGGATTCTCATGATCTCTCCTAATTTGGTACTTGGGTTGGAGCAGGTACATTGTTTCGGATTGTGATTCCATTGAGGTATTTTACAAGTCCATCAACTACACTGCGACGCCCGAAGATGCCGTCGCCTTAGCTCTGAAAGCAGGTTCTTTGACAAACCCATATAAATGCTAGAGCTAGGCCATAGTTCCATAACTCAAAGATCTAGACCTTCTAATTTGAAATTTAGCGCCGTTATTTTCTCATTTTTTTCATTTTTGCCCCTGTGCGTTAAAATCCGTTATAATGGAAAAACTGAAACGTCCCCAGTCCGTTATACCGTTATAAACGGCCCCTTTTGAAACTTGATCCATACATCAGGCAGTTAGTCGTCTCCGATGGTTCTGAATGAGGTCGAATTGATGAATCAATGGGATAAATTAATGTAGAATATGGGATGTAAGACTTCATCTTTCTCTCATTATTATATAACTCATGCAGGTTTAGACATGAACTGTGGGAGTTATCTGGGCAAGTACACTGAAAATGCAGTTAAGTTGGGAAAGGTAGAAGAATCTGTGGTAGACCAGGCCTTGGTAAATAACTATGTAGTCCTCATGAGGCTGGGCTTCTTCGACGGTGACTCGACGCAACTCCCATTCGGAAAACTGGGGCCTTCCGATGTGTGTACCGATGATAACCAACAACTAGCCCTTGAAGCAGCTAAGCAAGGGATAGTTTTACTAGAAAACGATGGCACTCTTCCCTTGGACCCTAACACGACCAAAAACTTAGCCATTATCGGACCGAACGCTAACGCGACTCAAGTTATGATAAGCAATTATGCAGGTGTCCCTTGTGGGTACATTAGCCCTCTACAAGGGCTACAGAAGTACACTTCTTCGTGACTTACCAGCCGGGTTGTGCTAATGTGAGGTGTAGTGATGGGAGTCTAATTGAATCAGCAGCTAAGGTTGCTGCCACAGCAGACGCGGTTGTGGTGATTGTTGGGCTTGATCAGTCGATCGAGGCCGAAGGGTTGGATAGAGTGAACTTGACATTGCCTGGGTTTCAAGAGAAACTTGTGATGGAAGTGGCTAGTGCAGCGACTGGACCGGTGGTACTTGTAATTATGTCGGCTGGTCCGATCGATGTGTCGTTTACGAAGAATGAGAGTAAGATAGGAGGGATCTTGTGGGTGGGGTACCCTGGTCAATCTGGAGGACAGGCTATAGCTCAAGTCATATTTGGAGACTATAATCCAGGTTTTTGTTGCTCTCTCTTATACTATGATTTTAATTTTCGGAATGTTTCGTATGCTTCATAAGAAAACTGAATCGAAACACTGGATGTTTTGTATGTTTTGTTTCGTTTCGAAATGTTTCGGTTTGTTTCGCCGAGACAATTCGATACAATCTAAAAAAATAAAAGTAAATAAAAAAAATACGATTTCGTCATTTTAGAAATATTTTTAAATGTTTCGTAATATTTTTGAAATTTTATTTTTTCACCATCTTTTCAATGTTTCTTGTTTTGTTTCGTAGTTTATCTCGGTTTTTCACTTAACCGAGGCATTCCTCCGAAATGATATTTTAAACCTTGCTTATACATGTGTATATATACCTATTACTATTTTAAAGCCAAAACTAGGGTTGTCACACCACGTTTACTTAGGCACCTATTAGTTCTTGGGTCGGGCTCAAGAGCCCCCATTTATTTCTGACCCCTTTTGGGAGTTGGACTCGGGGCGTAGAATCAAGAATCCAACGGTGGTTGATAATGCTGAGCTGTCATTTGCTTTTTTCATTAAGTGAATGCCAACATAACCCTATCAACCGCGGTTGGATTCTCGAAATCCGCAACCCTGAGTCTGACTTTTAAGAGGGTCAGAAAAAGGGTTCTTCAAAAAAACTTATCAACTATTGAAAAGCATCCCTACTTAACTATTTAATTACTTCCCATGCCATGTCGGGCTCATGGGGACCCCCTTATTTCAGACCCCTCTTGTGTTTGTGTGCTCGGCTGTTGGATTCCAAGAATCCAACGATGGTTGTCAGCGCCCAGCAGGCATCACTTTTTCAATTTTTTTGGTGCTGACCACCAGCGTTGGATTCATGAAATCCAAGTCGAGTGCTCGAACACCCGAGAGGGTTCAAAAAAGGGGATCCTAAGAGACCGAGCCTTTATTATATTTTCAATACAACCTATTATTCATAATCACTAAATTACTTACTATACCGTTTTATTCATATTTTCAAAATAACCCTTTTTAACTACTTAATTACTTAACATGCCATTATTTCTATAATTAATTACAACAATTCTTAATAATAACTTAATAACTTTCTACGATAATACTTCCATATTTCTATAGCAACCCTTAATAACTACACGTGGACAGCTCACTCACGTGCGTTGCGCGTGAGGCCCACTACCATATCATAGAGTGATAAACTGAGTGCTTTGGCAGGTGGAAGGTCACCATTTACATGGTACCCACAACAGTATGTGGAACAGGTGCCTATGACAGACATGAACATGAGAGCTAACACTACTCGGAACTTCCCTGGAAGAACTTATCGATTCTACACTGGCCCAACCATCTACGATTTTGGACATGGACTCAGTTACTCCAAACTCTCCAACTTTGTAAAAGTTGCTCCTTCTACAATACAACTTCCCCTGTACCCATCTCATAATATCCTCTTTTCCGATGACGCCACCCGATTGACTCCAAATGGACAAGCGATCGACGTATCAAATGTGACTTGTCATGATCTACATTTTGACATCGAGATCGGTGTGAAGAACGACGGACCAAGAAATGGGAGCCACGTGGTGTTAGTATTCTGGAAGCCACCCATTTCAGAGGGGTTAATAAGTGGGTCCCCAAAAACACAGTTGATTGGTTTTGATAGGGTGGAGGTGAAGAGAGGAAAGGTGGAGAGTGTAAAGTTTAGAGTAGATGTGTGTAAAGACTTGAGTTTGGTAGATGGAGAAGGGAAGAGGAAGTTGGTTCTTGGGCAGCATGTATTGCTGGTTGGTTCCTCTAGTGAGCATCAAGTAAGGCATCATCTCTATCTTAGGGTGCTTGAAAGTGAGGGGGCCACCTAATCCATGCATTAGTTAGTAGCAGTTAGTAGTTAAAAGTGCTTTAGTAGCTCATTTGGACTACTTTGTAATAGTGTGTTTAAAAGGGAATACTTGGGTTCCAAGGGACCTCACTGTTATGATCGTAAATTTGTATCCGTCCGATGAGATGACTCTAGTTTGACTTTAGGAATTTGAGCATCAACTTTTGATGATTTTCCTAAACATCAAAATTTCTCGTTCAGGATTCATCATTTGATGCATATCATCCATGGTGATCTACTAGGTTAGAAATCATCTGGGCTTTCATTTATTGCAATCTTTTGGATCTTTTGGATGATCAGACCAAAATATTAAGGGTATTTTAGTGACACCCCTCCTAAAATTTGAAATTAATTAGTAATACCCCTTATATTTTCAAACTTCAGGATTACCCCCTTGACCTAGTTTAACCATCATTTGACTAACGTCAAAACGTGACATGCATCATGTACCTGTTAATGTACTTATGAAAGGACCATAATATTGCAAGTACAATGCTAACTACGCGTGATTCAAGTCCATTTTAACTTAGGTCAACCACTGTTAAACGAGGTCAAGGGGGTTAGTCTTATTCATGACTTTTGACCTGGGAAATTTCCTGGATGTAACCCATTATCTGAGAGGACCCCACCCCCTGAATAGTCAACATGTGTCAAATTATATTGCTCTTAGAAGATCCATCATGACCTTTGTATTGATCTATATAACAAAATAGGAAAGTTGTCTTATCACTTATCTTATCCAGCTTCATAAGATAAAGAGTGGTTGAGATCAAATCCATCCATCTAATGTGGACGGTTGGATTTCAACCACTCAATCACCCTCATTTATCTGGTCACTCCCACTCATTGGACCCCATACGCATCAGATTGAAACTTTGAAATTCACATTTTGAATTTTAGCACAGTTATTTTTCATTATTCTGTTATTTCTGTTATTTTTGCCCGTGCGTTACCATCCGTTATAACAGCTGTTCTACTAGAAAAATGGTAACGCCCGGCCCACTCTGTTATACCATTTGAGTGCCGAAGGCACCCAATTTTTGCAAACGCTTTTGTTGGAGAGTGCTGTGGGCACGGGCCATTTACTAGTACTTTATAAGGGGATGCTCGTTGTTAACGGTAATGCTCCAAGACTGTTGAAGTACAAGGGTAATCCGTTATGGGTCAGGCTCCGTTGACAGTCCTAAAATGACAGGATTCTGTACAAGACAGAATATATATGACACGTGGCATATTCTTGGAGGACTCTGACCGTATGGATGTATGTCCAACACTTAGGTGGACCTACAAACCAAAATTCAGCCTGATTAGTGATTTCTAGACGTTGGATTGGACTTATTTTCATGGGTTGATCTCAACTGTGGGAATTAGAGCAGTATTTGAGGGACATCAATCCAATGCCTAGAAATCACGAATCAGGCTGAATTTTAGTTTGTAGGTCCACCTAAGGATTGGCCAGACATCCATACGGTCAGAGTCCTCTTAAGAGTGTGCCATGTGGCAAATAATTGTGTCCTGTACAGATTGCTGTCATATAGGGCTGTCAACGGAGCCCAACCCATCTGTTATAACTAATAGAATTGTTTTTGACTATGATGCGATCTGTTATAATGGCCGTTATAGCGAACATACAGACACATGTCTCCTATAATGTTATAAAGTGTTGTTTTTTTACTTCCCCGTATGATTGTCTCAATTATTCCCCGTGCAAGGACGAAGTGGGGACATCTTTGGAAGAGTAAAACTTCGCTGACCACAAACAGTCTGTGAAGCTGCTGACTGCCCACAATATAAGCCACGTGTCATATTCTCAGAGGGCACTAACCGTATGGATGTTTGGACAATCGAACCTACAAACCAAAAATCAATCTGATTAGTGATTTATAAGCGTTGGATCGTAGTCATTTCCAGGGATTGATTTTAACCGTGGAGCATAATTGAATTATTGAATCAGGTGATTTTTGGTTTGTAGGTCCAACTAGGGATTGGCCAGAGTAAAACTTCTGTCACAGCGCACAATACGAGCCACGTGGCAAACTATTAGTAGATGCTGACCATATGGATGTGTGGCCAGTCCCTTGGACCTCTAAATAAAAAATCAGCCTGATTAGTGATTTCGAAGCGATTCGATTGAAGTTATGTTCATGGGTTGATTTAACGGTAGGAATTTGAGCATTATTTGGGTGAAAGATAAAGAGATCCAAAGCTTGTAAATCACTAATCAGGCTGATTTTTGGTTTAGAGGTCCACCAAAGGGGACTGGCCAAACATCCATACGGTCAGCATCCACTAAGAGTGTGCCACGTGGCTCATATTGTGCGTTGTGACAAGTTTTACTCGATTGGCCAAGCATCCAAATGGTCAGCGTCCACTAAGAGTGTGCCACGTGGCTTATATTTTGCGTTGTGACAGAAGTTTTACTCGATTGGCCAAACATCCGAATGGTCAATATCTTCTAAAAATGTGCCACATGGCTCATATTGTGGGTGGTGAGCAGCTTCGCTGACCTGACTGTGGGTGGTCAGCAAAGTTTTCTTCGGAAATGGGACATTGAGTACTTTGTCGCACGCAAAATGATGTGGGTGTGATAGTTAGCAATTCAGCATATGGCAAAAGTGGAAGATGATAGAAATTCGTTTTCAGCATAAACACTCAAAGGAAAGGTCGAAAGATCGGAAAGCAAATATGCAAAATGTTAAAAAAAGCATATATTCGTGTTTAATACCATTTTACTTTTAAAAAGTTTAGCATATTTTATAGAAATGTCCGGGTATATTATGCATAGAGTAGTGTTACTATCCTTCCAACGTGGCTGTCGTCCCTAGATCCAGACCGCTGATTATCCTTGAGATTCACAACACAAAATTCTCACATATCATTCAATGGCGTTACACCCTGGGAGGATATCATCCTCAAGATTATAATATCATTCATGGTTTAAAATAATGGCTGTTATAACAAAAAAAAATGGCCGTTATAATGGATTTGACCTCCCCCGTTATGTTATGTATCGTTTTAACACAGAAAATAACGGTCGTTATTTTCATTACAACGACAAATTAATGATCGTTTATTTTCTGAAAAAATTTGTTAAAAAAAGTCTGTAATTTTCCATTATATATTTTAATGCCATTTTCCCGTTATTTTTCCATTTTTTCCGTGGGTTACAATCCGTTATAACTGAAATAGTGGTAACGTCCCCAGTCCGTTATACCGTTATAACAGCCCTGTTTACACCTTGGCATCATTAATCATATGCTTTTCAATATAAATGTACCTACAAATAATGGGAATTTACTTAATTGAAAAAAAAAAGATTGGGAATTTACTAATTGAAACATTAGAGCATGAACGGGGTCAGATCTCAGATTCGAATTTAAATAGCATGACTAGAAAATAACATGTTTTAGCAAGGATTAAGTCCCAAATCCAGGATCCGAAGATTTAAAACAAGGATATGAATTGGATTTGGATCCATATCCGACCATTTATTTTCTCTGGATCACATACATATAAGAGATCCAAACCCGCTACATATGGGTTGGAATCAGGTCGGATCTCGCATTGGATCTGCACCATTTCATGCCCTATGAACCGACAGTGTTTACATCCTATCCCATCAATCCAGAGTGGCCAATGAGCTTAGCTCAATAGTCCCAATCAATTAGCCTGTTTTCCAAACGTAACACTCTATCCTGTGGTCAGGAATGATTTGATCAAAGGGTTGAGAGAGAGAGAGAGAGAGAGAGAGAGAGAGAGAGAGAGAGACAGAGAGCAAAACAAGTTTGGGAGATGAAACGTTGTGATCGGTCCAGATAATTCCATGGCTGCATCTCAAAAATAGATGCTTGACGTGCTGCGTAAATTAATTAAAAGATTAAAAAAGAAAGAAAGAAGGAATAAAAAAGAGAAAGCAAATGCTCTCTAACGTGTGAGATTGAGCAGCCAAATTTGGTCGGTGGATTACCAAGGGAAGAAGTTGCATTTGCTCTTACAAAATGCTTCCCTACTTGTATCGATCCTAGCCGTTGAATCACAGTGATGGGAGATAGCCCAACAGATCATACGGATCAGAATCCTTAACCCATCTCTAAGCATTGGGCCTTTCTCATTGATTATCACATTGCATCGGGTAGCCCATCAATTGGACGACCTGGATCAATTGCAGATCTGGCCCACATGGGTTGTGAGATTGATTATACAAAAATAACTTTTTTCCTTTACGGCAGAGAATCCCTCAAGTAGTACCAACTACCAACTACCAAGTTCAACCAAGTCACAACAAAAGAAAATTGTTGAGAAAGCAGGGAATCAGATGAGGGGTACACGTGGTAATTTACGAACCACCACATGAGCATAATCATTATCATCAGTCTGTCTGCAAAATATGAACAATCCAAGAAAGACAAAACTCCCTACTAAATATAACGGAGGAGACAGAAAAAGGACCAAAAATCTATTCTGAATGCCACGTGTCAACAATAAAGCACGAGAAAACCCTCCCATGAAACCCGAGTACAAATGCAGATCCTGCTGACGTCAGCGAGCATCCATATCTTGCGGCCGAAAGAAGCTTCCTCTCTCGGCCGGTAAGCACAAATTTGCAAACCAACCAGAGAGGAACTGAGAGAGAAATATCAGAGATAACAAAAACAGCCATGAAAGCTCCTCCTCTCAACCTCTTCTTATTTCTGTCCTTGGTTCTATCTTCTTCCATTATAGACCCTTCAAGAGCGGCCCCTGGAATTCAAAATTTGGGCGCTGAAAGTCACAGGAGAATTCTGCACCAACCATTATTTCCGATCGACTCGACACCTGAACCGGCACCTGCAGCAGAGCCCCCACCGGAAAGCTCGGATAACCCAGACCTTGACCTGCCTTTCACGCCAGAGGTTCCCATTGGGTCGACCCCAGATCAGACGGCCCAACCCCCTCCAGTTCCTGTCAATGTTTCCACCCCCATTTCGATTGCAACTGATCAGTCTGTGAACCCAACGAAAAAAGTTGCAATTGGGATCTCTATCGGGATTGTCACATTGGGTATGCTCTCTGCATTGGCATTCTTCTTGTATCGACACCGGATAAAACACTCAAGTGAATCTCAGAAGCTTGTTGGAGGGAATACCCAACTGTTTCCACACGATTCTTCATTGCCCAATTCTGATCTTCTATCCCTTGGAACCATGGAGGTTTCGAATCGGAGAGGTGGTGGTGAGGTAAATGGGGAGAGCAGATCTCCATACCACAAGTTAAGCTCGCTGCGAAGGACGGAACTGCACCGTCCAAGCCCCGAGCTTCAACCACTGCCACCACTGACCAGGGCAACACATACTTCTCCTCCAGTCAGCTCCTATGGGGCTTCACACAGGACTTCTCCTTCATCCATGTCCTCTGATGAGGAGACATTTTACACTGCCCAAGGCTCAGTTGCTGGGATTGGTGAGAACCCTTACAGAACTGTTCCCCGTCAGATATTTCCTGCCACCACAACTCCAGAAACCACTGCCAAAGGTGTAATTCATACTAATAGTTCAACGGCTCTTTCACGAAGATCTTCTCCAAAATCACGCTTTTCAATTTCTTCTCCTGATGTGAAACAAGCCATTATACCATCACCATTGTCGTCTCTCCCACCACCCCCACCACCTCCACCACCGCCACTACCACAAGGGGCCCAAATTCAATATAGTCAACCTAAAACACCATCGCCTCCAGAGAGTAGAGCAAAATTTCCTTCACCACCTTCTCAGCCATCAAATTTAGTGCTTCCACAATCAACAAATTATTCACCCCCGAAGGCAGATAAAATTCCGGTCCCGCCACCGCCACCGCCTCCACCACCGGCAGCAACACCATGGAAATTAAGATCTTCAGAAACAAATGTTCCACCAATGCCGGTTCGAGTACTGGCCAGGCCTCAATCTATGATGCCTACGCCAAAAGACACTACTTGCTTTGAAATACCAGTTGAAATACCAGTACCCGTTGCAGAGGTTACTCAAAGTGGCAGTTATTCAGAGCCACTTCATATGGCAGAAGATAAAGATGAAACAAAACCCAAGTTAAAACCTTTGCACTGGGATAAAGTACGAGCAAGTTCAGATCGAGCCATGGTGTGGGACCAACTGAAATCGAGCTCTTTTCAGTAAGTAGACCAGATTTTAATGATTCTGCATCGGTCACTTCCCCTATTGCACAATCTTTAATCTTGAACATTTTGTCACTTGTTTTCAGATTGGATGAGGGTATGTTTGAGACTCTATTTGGCTGCAATTCCACAAATCCAGTTAAAAAAGAATCAACTAGAAGATCAGTTCTCCCTCCTGGTGAACTGGAGAACAGGGTATTGGACCCAAAGAAGTCACAGAACATAGCTATACTTCTAAGGGCATTGAATGTAACACGAGATGAGGTGTCTGAAGCACTTTTAGATGGTGAGTGTCTTGATATTTTCCCACGTCTGATCAGTAATGTGGGTTCTGTGATTGCTTTCTATAGTTCATGCTGAAGAAAAACCAAGCTAACTTTTCTATTCTGATAGTAGATATGGATCACGGAAAACACTCCTTTATTACAATATTTATACACAATTCAACTGACAAAGGAGCCAGGCCTCATAAAAGATGACACTTCAGTACACTTGTTTTACCCCCTAATCCTCCAGCCAAAAAGACAAAAAAAAGAAAAAGAAAAAAGTGCTCCGCTATCTTATATGGCCATCTATGACAATAAGTGTTTAAAATCCTGACCAAGATGACACAACTAGGCCGAGCAATACTGATTTTGTAAGTAACCAGTATAATAACTGCATGTGACTTGTGAGCAGCCAAACTCACAATAAATCAGCCAGGTCAAACAGTCTTTTTTTTGTATCAGTCAAACCAAACACTTCACAGCCCAAGTTAACCTAGGTCAATTACAGTGGTTCTCAATTCACAAGGACTTACCTGAGTTGTATCAAATTTACAAGTCTAATCACAAAAGCAGTAGATGCCACAATTGGCATCATCAAAAGGAAATTACTCACCAACTAATGTTCCATGTACAATTGTACAACATTTGATAGGACTACTTCAGTTTTTCACCTCTACCTCTTAGGTACTTTAAGATTCACTCGTTAACTTGATCTGCTTCTAGGTATCAAGTTAACTTTTAGGAAGTTGAACATCTAGAATTATTGAAGAATTGACAAACTGACGAACTTACTTGGAATGCTGGTTTCCCAGAAGGCCAAAACTCTGCTTCCAGAACTGGCTTTGATGACATGTTTGTCTAGCTAGACTTGGAAGGACTTTCCAAATAGAGATCTCAAATCTTGTAAACTGACTTCGCTATATTACATGTACCTATTAAGGGCTCTACACGGACTTTCCTAGATTGCACCTGTGGCATTTGCTAGGAAGACCTGCTTTCCCCTTCCTCTTTTCTCTAAAGGACGAACCTTCGTTGCATGAATTCTTCTAAGTAGGCAAAGTACCTGTGTTGACACCATACAGGGAGACTTTTCGTTAAAGATTGCTCTCGTTCACCCCTCAATTCCGGTGCGCCACTTTCAAATTCTGTTTTGCTGCTGCACTCTTTACTTACAAGATATTAACTAACATTTTTCCATAGGTTGAGTTCTACCTTTAAAATTTGAAGTTTTCTATGCAACAAATATAACATTACACATTTATTCTCTTGCCTATGAGTATATAGAACAAGCCATGAGATATCTAATCGCACTATCAACTATTATCTTCATTATTATATAAGAAAACAATTACTTTATTTCACAATATTTAAAGTATACTGCCGAGTCCATGAATCCTATTTTTTAAGGCTCGTTGAGTTGGACACTCTACACCCCTGTCGGACTCTATATATGTTTGTTACCAGAAACTGATAGAGAATTCCACCTTCTTAACCACTGACTTCTATAAAGGTTCATACTTCTAACCCGTGTTCAAAACTTCGGTTTTAAGCATGACTGCCATATGGTCCATGCCCTTGCAATGCTAGGTTACATAGGTTCTAGGTAAGAAACACACCAAAGATCACCTATATGAGTATATGGATGATATGGTTTTATCCAGGACAGCAGCCATATGGCAGGTTAGAAAGTTCAGTTAACTTTGCATCACAGTGACTTCATTTTGGCAGAAAATCAACCTAAGTCCAGCTCAACACAAGGTCTCGAAAAGAATGGGATTCTTACTTATCAGAAAAAAATAAAAAGGGAAAAAACATATCGGATTCTCAGTAAAAGGTAATCCTCGATTTGCCGGGTTTCCTCTATTTCCATCCTGGCTAAAGGGCTCCACTAATGCACATTGGATTCCTATCACGGTACCTACTAAAGAATCAGTTTTTGCTCAGTGAGAGAAATGAATCATGCCTTCAATCTAGGCATTCTTATTAGGAGTGAGTGTTCCAAGATGAGACATACCGAACATCACCCATTTAAGTATGTAGACGATTCTTCGGGAAAACATCCATATGGTAGGTCAACTACCTATCTGTCTGTCTCAGTAGTTTTTACTGGGGTAACACATCAGCCCACCTGAAAGCTTGATGTGCAGAAAAAATTCATATGGTTTACCACTAAACATGAAAATAACTGTCAAAGGGGCTCACCCAATTGACAATCTAACAGTTTTGAGTTTGGTGTGCCTCTTTGATCCATCTCTTTTGCAGCTATTTTATGTGCATAGATTGAAGGGTGCATAGAAATAAAAGATAATTTAGCTACGCAGAAAGCAGGGAAAGATCCAAATGACCATATGTAAGTGCCAATTGGTCAACGAATTTTCTACACACACAATTGGCAACCCAGTTATCAATAGAACTGGAAGTGAATGCGTCCACAGTTTTTTTTAATTATCTGATAATTGACAACTTTTTTTTTATGAAGTACAATATACTTGCAGAACTATAGCCATTTCAGATCTCTATTCTTCCACCTTTCAAACTTGATCTGCTCTTTGTTTAGGCTTAACCATTTCTCATATCTTAGTTGTATCACTTTAAGTGACTTAAATTGATCTGACTTCTATTTATGGCCATCAGAACTCAAAAAAGATAGCTAACATGAATGTGGCCCTATCATGTTACATCAACAGAAACCTGCTGTATTTGACTTCAACAAACTATGTTGCATGAAAACCGGTACATGTGTCAGAGTCTGATGTGGGTATGGAGTATTAGATTCAGCAAACCCTAAAAAGAAGAATTTGCGAACTCGGGAATATGGCTTAACTAATGTAAACAAATTAAATAATATTATATAATAAGAAGGATAATAATGGAAAATGTGATGGAATATCTTATAATTTGTATCATATACCTATAGACAAGAGAATACAAATGTAATGTACAAATCATATACCTATATACAAGAGAATAAACATATGTAATGTCATATTTGCTACATAGAAAACTTCAACTGGAAAAGGTAGGATTCATAACCTGTAGTAAACATTAATAAATATCTTGCAAATAAGGAAAGAAAATGTAAAAAAGAAATCCTGAAGTATTGTGCCAGAATCTGTGACACTGTTGGAATCTGAGTCCGACACCTGTCTGACACAGGTACTTCACCTGTTTAGAAGAATCCATGCAACATAGATCAAGTCTGATTACAAATTGGCTTATTGCAACTGGCACCACTTTTGGCAACTATATTTTTGCACAACCTCAATATTGCCAATGTCTACTTCAAGTTTAATACGATATACCAGCAGATCAAGAATATCAATAAAATAAAATAAAATGCCCATAAAATGTCTGTTACGGATCTCGCTTTTACAAATTATTGTCTAATCAGGGTCCTGCATTTTATCTTCAGCAAATTACATGTATCCATATTCTTCTGCAACAGGTAATCCTGAAGGTTTGGGTGCTGAGCTATTAGAAACTTTGGTGAAGATGGCTCCGACCAAAGAGGAAGAACTAAAACTGAGAAATTACAGCGGTGACATGTCAAAATTAGGCTCTGCAGAGCGATTCCTCAAGGCAGTGCTGAATATACCATATGCCTTTAAAAGAGTTGATGCCATGCTATACAGAGCCAATTTCGATACAGAAGTGAAATACTTGAGGAAGACTTTTGAAACCCTAGAGGTATTGTTAGTTAAGACTTCTAATTCATTTTTGTTTGCTGCAATTTTCTGACTAACAAGGGTAACCGCTGTCGCACAGCCACATATCCCTAAACTTTTAAACACTTACATGACATAAACTCTTACTGCAGAATGAACCTAAGTACTAAGCAGGTGTTTGGGCACAAGGACATGGGAGGCATTTCTGAGATTAATACTTTGACTTTCTTGTAAAGTGCCATCTGTGATTGGCTCCTTAATGGCCAAATTTCAATAACCCGCCTTTTCCTCATCCCCCATCCCTGTTCAATGAGCAACGCAAACCAAACAAGTTGGTTTGGGACACAATACTCTCAATTTAGATAGTGTATCCTTGTGTAAAAATCTTAAGCCAAACTGCAATTCTCTTTCTTATGTTTGCATATTCCATCAGTGGAATATGTACAAGAAGAAGTAGCTACTATTTTTTGTGATACAATAACCAATAATCATAATCTGAAAACCTTGGACCCCTTAAAACCATTATCACCACTAATGAAGCTCATAATCTGTGCCATGTTACAGGTAGCATGTGAAGAGTTGAAAAACAGTAGGTTATTTCTGAAAATCCTGGAAGCTGTTCTCAGGACAGGGAATCGGATGAATGTTGGCACCAACCGGGGTGACGCAAGAGCTTTTAAGCTCGATACACTCCTAAAACTAGTAGATGTAAAAGGAGCAGATGGTAAAACAACATTGCTCCATTTTGTGGTGCAAGAGATTATTAGATCTGAAGGTGCAGATTCTGATCCTACGCCTGAGAATCTTCTCAACAAAATGTACCCCAAGGTGAAGGAGGATGATTTCAAGAAACAAGGTTTGCAGGTTGTGGCCGGACTCAGCAGAGAACTTGGCAATGTTAAAAAAGCAGCAGGAATGGACTCAGATGTCTTAAACAGCTATGTGTCGAAGCTGGAAATGGGACTTGCGAAAGTCAGATTGGTTTTGCAATATGAAAAGTCAAATACGCAGGGGAAATTCTTTGAGGCGATGAAGTTATTCCTCAATGAGGCAGAAGAGGAGATACTTGGAATTAAAGCAGATGGAAAAAAGGCTTTATCCCATGTAAAAGAGGTCACAGAGTACTTTCATGGAGACGCGACAAAGGAGGGAGCTCATCCTTTCAGAATCTTCATGGTTGTCAGAGATTTCCTCTCGGCCTTGGATCAGGCATGCAAAGAAGTGGGAAAAATGCACGAGAGAGCAATGGTGGGTTCTGCTAGATCATTTCGGATAACTGCAAGCACTTCATTACCAGTTTTCAATAGATTCAATACAAGACAACATGAAAGTTCAGACGAGGATAGCTCATCTCCATAAACAATGTGAAGATAATGGACCTGAATTTCTTCAAAAGCCAATCAATAAACCAACACGATACGGTTCCATACCTATTTCTATAGAAACACGGGGGTATCTGATTCTTTTCTAGGCAAGCCAAAGGAGTAAGATGATTGAGTAATGAAACAACTATAGATGAAGTTCTGTCCAAAATCCTTATTCCAACACAGGATTGTAACACTCAATTCATGAATATTGTCTCCAGAAAGAAAAAAACACAAATTGCATGAACACTGCAGAGACATACAGTTTGTTAATCGGATATCCAATAAAACCGACCTCGAAGGTTGTCAACCCCCCAAAATCCTACACCCAATTTGGGCCTTTTTTAGAAGTATAAGCAATCATACATTGTAGAACAAGAACTTGCTCTGTAATCTATCTAATAAAATATAAGATTTCACCCAAGATCTACAAGAAAATAATTCTAGTGCCTTAACATTTGTGTCTGCATTTTTAACTTTATATGCTTACTTGAATTTCTTATAACCATGGTGTAAAGTAGCCAGTAGAGAGTATTTGATTAACATTGTTGCTAGATCCAACGCTCTAATTTCCTAAAAACTTTCAATTCAAGATCTCCAAAAGCTAAAACCTCAAACAATGGATATTTGTTCATCCCTGCTCTAACTCTTAGGGCAAATGATAGTTACAGTGAATGTTTTTTCCTACACTAATTACATGAAAAGATGAAACATTTTTACAGTTACCGAGAAAGATAAACAATGGTGGAGACTGGAGAGTGAAAGGAAACGTACCTCGCTTCATAACCGATTAAAACAAAAGCTTACCTTCTGACCTGCAAATCGCATAGAATAAAAGAAAAAATACAATAAAAGTGCAGAAGCATGATCGATCAAGCGCTGGCGGATTTATGAACTTGGATTCCAAGGTAACTCTTGAATACCGTTCATAGTCATGTGGGGAAAAAGTTTCCTGGACCGTCGGTCAAAATCTCTTTCTGGACTGCCTACCATTTTCTACCACGTGGATGGATGACGTGGGCATAACATTAAACTCTTCTTTTCCTGTTGTGTTCCGAACAGTATTTTTGGGAGAAAATTTTTGAAGCGGCGGGATTTTGAAACAGCGATCATGCGCCACATATACCCATGGTTACTTTTAAAAAGTCTTTTTAAAACCGAAGCCTAAACCATGGGTATATGTGGCACGTGATCATTGGGCGCATGATTGCTGCTTCAAAAAATTCTCTCTACTTTGGGCCCTTGAGATGATGTACTAGTTGATACAAGATCCCCGTGATTCACCCTATTTAATTATTTTTTATTTTCTAAACGGAAAATTGCAGAAAAGAAAACCAACTTTAATTCATTTACAAAAAAGAATACAAGTTTTCGCAAATCCCAAAAAAGAAAACGAAACGCTCTTTAAAAGGGCGTTTCATGACGTTGCACATGTTTATTAAAAAAACGCTCTTTAAAAGGGCGTTTTTTTTGACAAACGCCCTTTTAAAGGGCGTTTTTCAGTAATAAACGTCTTTTTGAAAAACGTCTGTCAGTGTCGGTCCGACATCTGACAACCTGACAAACGTTATTTTAAAGGGCGTTTTTTGATACCCCAAATTTTACGCCCATTTTGGTGTACCCAGAAGATGAATCAATGGCTGATTTTTGGTGAGGATGATCTCTACGGTGAGGAGATCATCCTCACAAAAATTCAGATCATTCCGATATTCGTAGATTGGTTTAGAAGTTGAGGAATTATGGGACGTTTTTTTAAAATTTCTCAAGAATAAACGCCCTTTGAAAGGGCGTTTGTCAGACGTGTCAGCCATCAGTCATTCGTTAGTCAGTCGACGACTGATTGAACTGACAACAGACGAAACGCCCTTTGAAAGAGCGTTTAGTTTTCTTTTTTGGGATTTGCGAAAAGTTGTATTCTTTTTCGTAAATAAATTAAAGTTTATTTTCTTTTCTGCAATTTTCCGTTTTCTAAAAGTCTATAAAAAAAAGTTTAAGAAGTATATTCTTTTGCCACATGGCATATGCCTATTGGAGTGAATGCTTGATCTTAACGATTTTGACTCAGTGGGTCAGAGAAATTTTTTGATCCAGGCGTCCTGGCACTTATAGTTAAGTACCACCTGTCCTGTGGTTATGGTTGCCTTAACTGTAGTTACACTAAACAGTGGAGAAAAAGTACAGTTAAGGGTCACCTTAGCCTCAAGGACAGGTGGCGCTTGATAAGTGCCAGGACACTTGGATCAAAATGTGACAGGAATTTTATTTGCACCCCCACAAATTCCAAAAGCACCCTATTTGGATGCTTTTTGGACGCAAAAAGCCCATTAGACCAAAAAAACAAAAAAAAAAACCTACCCCCGTCTCCACCTCTTCTCTATCTCTCTCTATTGTAACTGTCTCCTCCCCTTCCTCACTCTCCTCTCGCTCTCTTAGTCTCTCTCTCATTATTTTCTTTCTCACAATCTCTCTCTCTCTCTCTAGGGCTTTTAGCCTCCACGGTACCGCACTACCGGGGGGTTATGTAGTCCACGGCTGGGCTGACCGTGGGCTACATAGTACCCACAGCAGCTCGGCGCCGTGAGGGCTAAAATCGCAGAGAGAGGGATATGTGTGGCGGTGGTAGTGGCGGCAACGTCCTCCTCTTTTTTCTGTTTTGGGTTTTTTTTCAAGGTGAGGGAGAGAGAGAAGTAGAGAGAGAGAGGTGGAGAGGGAGATGTTGAGAGGGAGGGAAGAAGAGGGGTGCTGGGTTTTGTTTCTATGTTTTTTTATTTTTATTTTTATTTTTAATTTTTATTTACAGTCAGGGTATTTTCGGCCAAGGTGCTTTTGGAATCTGTGGGGTGCAAATAGAATTTCACAAAAAAAAATTCTCCAGTGGATCTAACCTCCTGAATTTTGATCAATCTTCCTTTATATAAAGTGGGATTATAAGATCAACGGAGAGAACACACATGAATTAGATCAACGGAGTACATTGATTTATCCATCTTCACCTTTAATCACTAGACCAACACTTTGATGGGGGTATTACACCAAAATTAGATAAACCGAACCGCTCCATCAACTGGATTTGTGTATACCACGTTTATCTAACAGCTCCATCGATCCTTTCCAACAACTCTACATCAGAGGAACAAAATAAACATCTTGCATTCACACAAAAACCTCAAAACCTTTTAGCCTAGGGTACATCGAAGTCTTTAATGGTTAAGCTTCCAGTGTGAAGTTTCGCATAGCTTGAGACCGTGATTATATATTTCAATATGTCCAAGACAAAATCTTAACGGCGACTGTGTTAAACTTAATAAAAGTCGCCCATTGAGATTTTGGAGTTCCAACTTATCGCTGAAGTGGTGGACGGTCGAACTGCGGGCAGGCATTTCCAACTGACAGATCCGAAGGAGAGTAAAGAGCGGTCGAGTCTATTGACGAAAAATTCTCGATATGCCCAGCAAAACTGAGATTTATAATGGATCACACTACCATATAATGCAGATTATGGATTATGGGTGCTTTCCTCTCCTCTACATGCAATCATGTTCAGAAAAATTCGCACTTACCGAATGGGACACAAGCCCAAATTTGCTTCAGACTTTGCTTCACTTGACCACAGAAGATTGGAGTCTGTCAAATGGGCATTATCATGACTCGCAACCAGGCCGAAAATCCAGAAGCAGTTGATGCCTAAGATTATTCAGATGAAACAGTTTTCATAATGTGGCCCCTCCAAGAGGTGCCCTATGGATTGAACAGTCCTGATGGACACATCTGCTATTTGTGCATAATGAGATAAGAAAATTTCCAAACAATTGTCTTGATGAAGTCTTAACAAATCTAACGTTTTTTTTTTATTGATCTCTATGATGGTAACCGAAGAATTTAGAGTTACAACATAACAAATCTGTTGGAAAACCACCAAAGGTACCAAAGTAGTTAAGTGCTTCCCAACTATGAGTTCTGTAGGGACAATAATAAAACGAGAAATTAAGTAAAACAAAAGTTGCAAATCATTGCCTTCAACCAGGGGATAAGATTGCTCCCCGGAGCAGTCAACAGGAGAGACCACGCTAAGCTTGTTCTAAGCCTCCTCATCCCCGCCGCTAACTGCATAGTGCCCGTTGTTCCTCCCCTGCAAATAAAAGCATCATCGAACATAACAAGGCTTAGTTTATTAATACAAGGAGACATAACAAGTAGTGCATTCTTCATCAACCAGGCAGGTGGGCCTAGACTATCTAACAGGTGGTCCACCCTCAGCAGACTGATCATAGTCTGGAATTGGTCCACTGGATGAGACTAGCCATCAGAGGTATGATCATTTTTCTGCACCATCACATCAATCAGATGGCTAAGATCATTCAACTGGACCAGACTTTTAAGCTAGGAAATCTCCTAGGTTAGCCCCCATCAACTGGATTTGTGTATACCACGACGACAGTAGGTGGACGAGGAAACCTGAATTAATAAACAGATATCTAAGAAGAAACTACCTGAGATAACATGCGCTGCTTGTTCAGTAATTGAGTTCTCGCCTTGTTGATGACAGAGTTTGGCGACTTGAACATCCTCTGTAAACAGTAAAAATGCAAATATAAGTACCACCAATCGTGGAACAAACATACAGAGAGATCCCACTAGTAAAAATCCCCACAAGAGAACGCAATATCAATGTAACAGCAACAATGCTGATCCATCAAAAGAAAAAAGTTTTAAGCTGTGTATTAAACACACGAGGATACACATTTGCTTTTTGTAAGACTCACTCTCCTTTCTATAGGTAACTTGTGAATATGAAAGTAGAAGTTATATACAAGAATTTGCTACACTTCCATATGAAAGAAGAAGTTATATACAAGAATTTGCTACACTTCCATTATTGTAAAGATCCATAATGGACCTTTCAATCAATGAGCTACACCTTGAAGGGCTATAGCCCAACAATCATGCCAATTGGATGGATTGATGCATAGGTAGGTCATATGTACTATGATTTGAAGGCAATATTTACTAAGATGCAAATAGCCCATGATGCAGCTCGCCGACTCATGCATAAAGCTAGTCATTAGACTCAAAAATCTTATCTAAATCATCATTAAAAAGCCAATATCATATACAATTAAACTAAAGAGAGGTAATCAAGATCCCAAGTCAAGGTAGCTCAAGCTGATATAGATATGAAAAACAGCTTTTATTCATGTTAATTGTATAGGATATCCTTTTACCATACAATCCAATATGTAAACATACGTTTGTCAGATAGACATGGCCACGCCAAAAGTTGTCACCAGAGCTAGCCTAGAGGATAAAATAGCCACAAGAGCACAAACCATAAGAAGAAAAAGAAACCATTTTAGGGTCTAAGGTTCTTTGGAACCAATAGATCTGTCAGTAGATGTGCCAACAGTGGAAGTAATTTGGTATTTTTATGAAATCGTTATGCCACAACACATATGCAACCCACATAGGCTCAAATCGTCTTGCACAAGAAGATGAAACTTGCAGAAGGTAAAGTCTATTTTTGTAGAGAAAAACTGAGAGCTGGACTCATTCAGAATATTTACATTAGAAGACAACTACCTGATGTTTTCACATTTTACAGATCCTACATGATAGATTGATATCAAATGTTTACATGCAATAACAAACCAAGAACTAAAAACACACATTATTAGTAGACATCATCCAGGTGGATAGTTCACAATTGGTTTGATATTATTCATTCAACAGCCACTTGGTTAATCACCTTTGAAGTGGACCTTGTCAGACATACAACTGAAAGAGGAGGCTTTTAATGGTAGCATCATTGTTGTTGCTTAGAGCAGTGTTGTTGTCTCCTGACCAGTGTTTTAAATTACAGGTTTTTTCTCATTGTTATGACCAGTGTTTCAAAATGCGTTTGAGGCTTATGCCTCGAGGCCGGCTCGGGGTGGGGCTTTCCAAAAATGCCCTAAGGGTTATTAGAATACGTAACAGCTCCAGATACTTACTCCTCATCCATTGAGGCTTTAAGAAAGGCGTTTGCCTCATGCCTTTTACACCTTTTTCTTATGCCTCAAGTTAGAGACATGCGCTTCATGTGCATATGTTGGTACTTGGTAGTGACAGTTTTAGATTGTCATAAATTAAAAAATTCAATTTATTTCCATTTTTTGTTCCGCTAAGCCTTAGTTACAAAATAATAAGCTATTTTAAGATAAGTAGCAATGACAAAGAATCTCTTTTAAGCATATCATACCACATCGCCACGTATTGCATGACACATTGATTTTACATCTTATTGATGCTCCAAATGTTACTGATATTTTAAAACTTGGTCAAGATAATAAGGGGCAATGTTCACTATGGTTTTTTTACTTAGTATTCTTACCATTCAGGGTGTGAATTATTCACTATTCCAAGATCCAAAATCCAAATTACAGTAAGTAAACATCAGGAAACATGATTATTCATCAAAAGAAAATCTCATCCTAGACATTTTCAGTTTTATTTTTTTATTTTTCCTAGACATTTTCAGTTGAAGTTTAAACAATGGCACACGAGATTGCAGCACAACAAAAGCAAAATGAACACATTGATGTATAAGGGACTACAAAAACTGATGCAAACTGTTTCAACTAACAGAACAAAGACCTGAAAGAAAATAAACTATACTATCAGGAAAAGCACTCAAACCAACCTTTTCATTGCTTGATAAATGCTGTTCATTGCCTGATGCATGTTTTCTTTTTGGTGTGAAATCAAAAACATCATGAAGAAATTCGTTTTCCTGTGTAAAGAAGCACAGAATTCATTGATAAACTATAAATCATCAAACACAAGAATATATAAGCAACCAATGATAAATTGTAACAATTTACAATTTATCTTGATAAAAAGAGAGACCAAGTTATGGGCGAGCAACCCCACCTGCATGTGCTTCACAAAACCACCTCCTAAAAAGTGCTTCAGAAAGTTCACCTAATAAAAACAGAAATTAATGAAAGCTAAAAAAATATGTAGACCTACAAAGTTTAAATAATAACTAATAAAAAAATACCTGTACTGATTGAGACCATGTTGATATGTTTAATACATCTCCACCAATCTTTATTGAGGTTTCAGGACAGTTACCACCCTGATTTTCATATTGGTTTAAGATCATTATTCTGGCCCACATGCATAATCAGTAAGTATTTATTTGGACAAACAAAGCAATACCTCAAGAAATTCCAAAACATCCCGAAACAAGTTCCGCTGGCTGCTAAGATCTTTCTTAGCTGAACCTTTACCCCCTGCTTCCACAGAAAGGTTCCTCACTTGATTCAGGACTTTTCCCTTCAATCCTTGTAGGTGTAGGTATCCTTCTCGCGAACTATTCCCTTCACATTCTGAGCTATCACTAGAACCCTTAGCTTCACTATAAAACTTCTCTAGACTTCCTACCTCAAAAATGAGTGCTATTGCCTCGCCAGCTGCAATGCGAAGAGATCGATCATCCTTGTCTAGTAAACTTGAGAAGTAAGAAATGGAACTGCACCAGTTTGCAAAACCACATAAGTTTTCTCCTTAAAATTTGTATACGAAACTAGAAAGCATCTAAAAGATCGAAACTAAAATTCAACTCACTCTAGCCAATGCTTGGAATTAAGATTCCACCCATCCATGGTTGTAAGCAGGAATGACCAAGCAGATATGGCAGCTGTTAATACAGCCACTTTAGGTTTACTTGCAACTACCTGAAAAGTAGAAACAAAATAAAACAAATTTCCATTGAGCAACCAATGAAAATAAAATTGATAAGTATAATTTATTCAAGAGAAACAAAGCTACAGAGACAAAAGAGGATGAAGGGACCTCTTAAGGAAGCACACAGAAAAGGAAAAAAGCAAAGACCTCTACCGTTTCGGCCAATTAACATATAAAGACCATTATATAATACTACATGATTTCAGAGACACCTTTCAGTTATACAACTATAGGACATGCTTACATACATTAGGACCCGACTTTGGGTGAACAAATTGCCACATGATTTGCATTGATCTTTCTGTCTCTTCGGGACCATTCCCACCGACGAAAGTGACAATAGCCAAACACTCCAATATCTACAATTATAAATCCACATTATCCAGAAAACAACATATTGAGCATTAGAAACATTTTGCAAATTCATAAAACTATAGAATTTGAGGTCTGCTAATTCATTATCACACGTACAGATGATATTTTCAATGGTTCAGCCCCATCTTTAAGAGCTTGAGAAAAGGGGGGAATTGAATCTTCCAATATTTCACGTGCACTATCTCCACAACCAACAGTAATAGCCAGCAGCCCTACAAACCGAAAACAAGAATGATAGATGTTCTAAATTGAATACGAGGAAACAAATGTGCTACTTAGAAGGTTAAAGAGTCACCAATGGCATGACAAGCTAGATCTATCTCTTTGGTGGATCCCCGTTTCATGGAAATGAGGCACTGACGCAGTAAAGTAATACATCTGCAGGAAACCATCACAGAAGCCACAAATATATGAGTCTCTGTGATTTGGACATGAATACGCATGTCCGATGCATTGCATGGCTATACATGAGTCATGCATATGCATCTAACAAAAAATCCTTTTAAAAGAGAGCATCTATGAATTGGATAACTCTAAAGAGCTAACATCAACTATTGTCACCCTCACAGAGATCAAGAAAAATCATAATAATTTAAAACAAAAATACTTACTTGTTCGCCACAAACTGCTGCTGTAACTTGTTGGTAAAACCATCAACAAGTACTGACAAAGCTTTCTCTCTTGCGGATCCCCTTTATCAGAAAATTGAAACAAAATCAATTTCAGCTAAAGGCACTATTTTCAACAAGATACTTGGCACCAACATAGAGTTCAGTAAGTAGATGGTCAGAGAGTAAAGACATCACAATATATACGAGTAGACCTGGCCAACATCAAAGTTAAAACAAGACAAGCATAGTGGTATCTTCCCTTTAAATGAATATACTGACATGTGTATCAATGCTTAACAAGATGGATGTTCTTGGAAAAGACACTAATTTTTTTAATAAGTAAAAGAAAGACATTGTTCAAACTAAATCAAAGAAAGAAAGACACTAAATCAAAGTGCTAAAGTATTGAATAGCATAGGGACACTGTTCAAACTTTTTCAATTTGGCAACGAGACTACGGACATCATAGAGGTATGGATGTAAAATCTCACTGCCGAAAACTGATTACTTGTAACAGTCATATATGTCAAGGAGCGCAACCAACAAAAATGAGCACAGGTTAAATAAGGCCAGTGGGTGGAGATGGCCAGGATCCTGACTTAGAAAGCAGGTGGTCCTGAATTCGATTCCTTGGGAGGCCATACCCCCTGGGATTTATCCCAGTACATCAGGCTGGTGGGGAAGGGGTGACTTACGTGCCCTACGGGATTAGTCGGTGTTCTAAGAAGCCCGGATACCCATGGTATAAAAAAAAAAACAAATATTGACCACAGGCTCAAAATCAGAATGTTATCACTAGGAGTGTCAATTGGTACCCGAATTCCTGACTACCCAACATATCCAACCCAATTTATCGATTCAGGTTTGATTAGCCTAGTAAGCAAAATTCCGATTGACCATCCAACCCGATACTAAAATACCATAAAGACCAGCCTCATTTTTGTTGGGTATCAATTTCAAGGCTTTGCAAACACCTCAAAAAGACCCAGTTTCACAAGCCTAACCAAAGAAGTTGAACCTCAAAAATATAAATCTACTAAAGTTTGATGATTTTTTACGAGGATTAATTAACTCAAGTGGGGATATAATAAGATTTAAATCTAAATTTGAGACCGAATTACTTATAAAAAAAATTAGAGATTGAATTAAATAAAGCTGTCTATTTGCCTGAAAATAGAAATAAAATACCTCTTCTCAAATAAATCATCCAAACATTGATCCAAAATCTTATCCCCAGCGTGCACTTCTTCGGTATCTGGCACCAGCGTTAGATCAGACATAGCTGTTGACGAAGAACTCACACTATCATCATCATCACTATCGAATAAAGCCGCAGTTTTACGCTGATTTTTACCTGCAAAGAAAAGTCCATAATTTAGTCCGAAACGACACAAATATCGCTTAAACCGGAAAACAAATTAACCACCACAACATGAGCGAACAATTAAACAGATTTACTGCAAAAGAATATGAGAAACTAGGGTTTCACAAAAGCTGCAATTCAAGATAAATCATCAACAATGAATTCATAGTTTCCGAAACAAAAACCACATGAAAAAATTTCGATTTTTCTTTCTCAGAGGATCTTAACCCTAAAATTTAACAAATGGAACAGAAAAAAAAAATCAGAAAAGAACAAACCAAAACGAACGAAACCCTAAAATTGAAAATGGCTTACGCTTTCCCATTGCTTCTTCGTTGTACTAGAAGGAGGAAGCTTGATGAATCCTAATCTGAATCTGAATCTGAAAACTGTGGTTGGGGTTGTGAAGAAAATGAGATTTTCTGGAGCTAATGTTTCTGGAAGAACGAATCAAAGAATTACTTGAATATAAATCAGAGAGGAAGAAATCCATGTAGTAGATTATAAGAGAGATGGATCGAAATCCAACTGGAAGTAGAAGTCTAGATGTAGAAGAAGAGGATTTTCGGTTGCACGTCACCGAAGGAATTGAAAACAGACATGAAAGAGGAAGTAGCTAAATTTCTTGACCGATATTTTAGTTCTTATTGTGCGCCTAAGGCGTACTGAGATGGGTACCCACCTAAGTTCGGTTTTTACCAGGTGATGACACGTAGTGAACCCACAGCACTCAGTACGAGACACGTGGCACATTATCAGAGGACGGTGACCGTATGGATGTTTGGCCAGTCCCTAGGTGGACCTACAAACCAAAACTCAGCCTGATTAGTGATTTACAACCTTGTGAGTTTTGCTCCCAAATAACGCTCAATAATGCTCAAATTCTTACCGTTAAACTCAACCCACGAAAATAACTTCAATCGAATCGGATAGAAATCACTAATCAAGCTGATTTTTTGTGTACCTGTCCACCTAGGGACTGGCCAAACATCTATACGGTCATTGTTCTCTAATAGTATTCCACGTGGCTCACTTTTAATGCTGTGACCGGCTTCCGTCGCAACATCTTGTGACACAAGTTTTGCTCCTAGACAGATGTACCGTGTTGAATTCCTTTAGTTTAGGCGCGCACGGTGCGTCTGTGCGCACAGTTAAACACATTGCGTCTTTTAATTCACGTGTCGAATATTCGCGTAGATTCCCTTTCCAGTATTTGATCCGTGTTGGCAAAAAGTATTGCTTACGTCACAAGACTCCAACACTAAATATGGATGAAAAAACCTAGGCCCATGTAGAAGCCCAAAATAGCTTAAAATATTTTGCTTATGGCTCAACCTGTAGGGAGAGGCTTCCATGGGCCCTGCTCACTGCTTGCCACGTCAGCAAAAAAGTTAAAAAGGAAAAATGAAAAACAAAAAAAAATTAAAACTGACAAACTTGGGTCGGGTTGTCTCGGGTTGGTTTACCGAGACAACCCGACCTGCCAATTGCCACCTAGTCAGGTTGAGTTATAGGTTGACCCAATCAGGGTGATTATCCGAACAAACGAATTATCCGAAAAACGAACTATCTGAACAAACGAACTATTCAAAGGTAACGAATAATTCACGCACTTCTGAACATGATCATCGAATTATTCCTGCATTATTTAGTTTTGAACATGAAAATTTATTTTATTTTTTTATATTTTATTTTATTTTTGCCATTTTTTTAAAGTATTTTTAAAAAGAATTTTTTTAAATAAAAAATAATTTAAAACTATTTATAAAAACAGATAAAATTTTTAAAAGGGCCGGGCTCAGTTCACATATCTAAAATGACAGGGACACAATATAAGACACGTGGCACGCTGTTACAGGACTCTGATCGTATGGATGTTTGTCCTATCCCATGGTGGACCAACAAACCACAAATTAGCCTGATTAGTGATTTATAGGCTTTGGATTGGACTTATTTTCATGGGCTGATCTCAACTGTGGGAATTTGAGCAGTATTTGAGATACAAAGATGCAACACTTATAAATCGCTAATCAAGCTGATTTTTGGTCTGTAGGCCCACAATAGGATAAGACAAACATCCGTACGGTCAGAGTCCTGTAACAGTGTGCCACCTGGTTATATTGTGTCCCTGTCATTTTGTTTTAGATCTCTCAACGGAGCCCGATCCTTTTTAAAATGGGTCGGGATGTAACAAGGTATACCTGAGATCTTTTCATTTGCGGAAGTGGCATTTTTGGTAGTCACCACTGCCATCTGGGCCCACTGACCGCATGGATGTTTAGCCCACCCTTTAATAGACATTCATATAAAAAATTAGCTTGTTTAATGATTTTTAGCCGTTGGTTTTAGTACTCAAAAAATGGTTGTATTCAACGGCTATAAGAACGCCTTAAATGGTGCTAAAAGTGTTAAAATCTAATGGTTCTAGATTACCAATCAAGGTGATTTTTGGTATGTATATCCACCAAGGGGTGGGATAAACATCCAAGCGGTCAGTGGGGCCAGATGGCAGCCGTGACTACCAAAAATGTCGCTTCCGCAAATGAACAGTTTCAGGCATACCTTGTTACATCTTTTTCTTTTAAAATTTTGCAAAAAGAAGTAATAAAGGCGTCTCTCCCCGACACAAATTAAGGCTAACAAATGCCCTTTTAAAAGGGTCTGTTTTAGAAGGGCGTTTGCCTATTGAGAGTAAAACTTCTGTCACAATACGAGCCACGTGGCACATTCTTAGTGGACGCTGACCGTATGGATGTTTGGCCAATCACTAGGTGGACCTACACACCAAAAATAAACATGATCAGTGGTTTCTAAGCATTCGATTGAAGTTATTTTCATGGGTTGATTTTAACCGTAGGAATTTGAGCATTATTGAGCGTTATGTGAGTGCAAAGATCCAAAGGTTGTAAATCACTAATCATGCTTATTATTGGTTTGCAGGTCCACCAAGGGACTGGCCAAACATCCATACGGTCAGGCGTCCACTAAGAGTATGCCACGTGGCTTGTAGTGTGACAAATTTTACTCCTCAATAGGGACGCCGTTTAAAAGGGCATTTGTCAGCCTTAATTCTAGTTAGTTTTTTTTTTTTTTTGCAAATATTCAAAAAATTTATCTGTTTTTATATATCATTTAAAATTATTTTTGTTTAAAAAATTTTCCATTTTTAAAATGATGAACCTGAATTGTAGTGGAACATTTCCCGCACCCCATTTTTGCCGCACTCCAAATTGCTACCTATGTCACCGCTCAAGTACAAGGGATAACCCGAGAACATTTGAACGGTCCGAATTGATGACCACATGTTTCATGTTTCCTGGACTTTTATTGGACCACACATTCATTGCCCTCACCTACCCTTCCTTCCTTCATTCCATATACATGGCCGCACACTTAGTCAGCACATCTAGATTGTTTAAATGGTGGGCCACTTCTTTCCTTCTGCATTAATGTATTGTTGAGTGCTTTGGCTTCGGGTAGGGCTGTCAATGGATCAGGTTCAGTCAGATAGCTTATCAGATCAGGATTCTTAGGTCAAGACTTGATCGATAAGTTGTCGGAACATATTAAATCGGATCAGAACAACCTTAAATTGAGTCGATCGGATCAATAAAATTGTTAAAATTGATTTTAAAGAAATAAAAATTACAAATTCTTAAGTCAAATGATGAACAATAACAAATTTTATCCACGTAATATAACACATTTTGATTAATAATATAATAAAAATTAATATTATTTCTATATAATATTATCTATATTTCATTAATAATATTGAATCGGGTCATTATGCGATCTGATCAAAGTTGTTCCAGAACCAATCCAATAGCTTATCAGATCATGATTCTTAGGTCCAAACCCCTATGTTATCAGATCATATCAAATTGGGTTACTGGAGTGACCTGATCCATTAACAGCCCTAGCTTTGGGTTATATCTGTTTCACTTTTGCCTAAAAGTGCTGCGGTTCACACCTCTGCGACCCCAACATGCACCACAGTAGTGGGTGGCCCGTGCCCTCGGCACTCTCCGACAAAGCATTTGCTAAAATTGGGTGTGAGAGGCTAAGATCCACCGTCTATTTGGGAGATAAGATCTCGGCCCTTCTTTGTTTAAACCTATAAGAGGGGGTATAAGTGGAGAGATAACTTCCTTGTTTTGTATATAGACTAGTAGGTGGCCCGATGGCACTCCTCAACAAAGCATTTGTCAAAATTGGGTGTGAGTGGCTGAGATCCACTGTCCAATTGGGGATAAGATCTCGGCCCTTCTTTATGAAGTCTATAAGAGGTGGACACAACTTCCCTGTTTTGTTATATTGAATACTAATGGGTGCCCCGGGCCATCGGCACTACTCGACAAAGAATTTGCCAAAATCAAGTGAGTGGTGGAGATCCACCGTCCATTTGGGGGAGGATTAGATCTCGGCCCTTCTTTGTTGATGCTTATAAGAGGAGTTATAAGTAGGGAGACAACTAATGTGTTTTGTTACATAGAATAGTAAATGAGTCCGTCTAGAGCTACACCCATTTCTTACATCCAGTTCTTACACCCGAGGGTGGGGCCCATGTGGAGATCATGTTTGATAATCCAACTGCACAATGAGTTTGTCATGCTATGGTTACCCTCCTCTAAAAAGATAGGAAAATTCAACATTCCTAACCTCATGAAAAGTAGACTTTAATTTGAAAAATCCAGACCATCCAATTAAACCACTATTTTGGGTCAATTTTTTAAATGGTTAGCAATGTCGAACTGAACTGATTTTTGGTGATGATGATCATCATGGCAAGAGCAGTTCAATGTATGGTTGGATTGTCCAACATAATCTCTATGTGGGCCCCACCCCCGTGTGTAGGAACTGGATGTAAGAAATGGGTGTAGCTCTAGACGGACTCATAGTAAATGGCCAATGCCCACGGCACTCTCTGACAAAAGCATTTGCAAAAATTGGGTGCCTTCAGCACTTAAACGTTATAGGGGCGTTACAGTTTTTTTCCATTATAACGGCTGTTATAACAAATTGTAACGCAGAGGGAGAAATGGGAAAATAACGGTGTTGAAATTTAAATTTTGAATAAATTGAGGTCAAATGAGGCGAATTGAGTGGCTGAAATCTAACTGTCCACATTAGATCGATGGATAAGATAAGAGAATACAACTGAGTTGTCTTGATATATGCGTGGGTGGCCCGAGCCTGTGGCACTTTCCAACAAAAGTGTTGGTCAAAATCGGGTAGGAGTTAGTCTCAGCCTTCGATATGAAGCATAGTGGATCTTAGCCACTCATTATTGAAGCCATATAAGATAAGAGGGGTATAAGAAAACCATTAAATTTTCGTTAAATTATATTTTTTTTTAATTTTTAATTTTTAATTTGAATTTCAACACCACTTTTTTCTGTTAAAATCATTAAAATCCAATTTTTCATTTTTGCCCCTGGCCGTTTCAATCCGTTTTAACGGTAACACCCCTCGAGGCATAAAAAATGGGGCTCCTGAGCTTGACCCTTGGGCTATATGTAAATTTAACCCATTTCATTCTTTATATGTAGGTAAATAGTAGGTGACCCTTGCCCATGGCACTCATCGACAAAGCGTTTGTCAAATTGGGTTTGAGTGGCTGAGATCCATCGTCAATTTGGTGTGATAGGATCTCGGCCATCCTTTATGAAGCCGGATAAGAAGGGAAGACAACCGTCCTGTTTTGTTATATAGACTAGTGGGTGCCCCGTGCCATCGGCACTCCTCGACAAAGAATTTGCCAAAATCAGGTGAATGGTGGAGATCCACCATCCATTATAACGGCTGTTATAACAAATTGTAACGCAGAGGGAGAAATGGGAAAATAACAAAAAATAACGGTGTTGAAATTTAAATTTTGAATGAATTGAGGTCAAATGAGGCGGATTGAGTGGCTGAAATCTAATCGTCCACATTAGATCGATGGATTTGATCTGAACTACTCTTTATTTAACCGTCCACATTAGATGGATAGATAAGAGAATATAATTGAGTTGTCTTGACATATACGTGGGTGGCCTGTGCCCGCGGTACTTTCCGACAAAGTGTTTGTAAAAATCAGGTGAGAGTTAATCTCAGCCATCGATATGAAGCATAGTGGATCTCATACACTCATTATTGAAGCCATATAAAATAAGAGGGGTATAAGAAAACCATTAAATTTATGTTAAATTCTATTATTTTTTTAAATTTTAAATTTTAAATTTTTAAATTTTGAATTTTGAATTTTGAATTTCAGCACCACTTTTTTCCGTTAAAATCATTAAAATCTATTTTTTTCTATTTTTGCCCCCAGCCGTTTCAATCCGTTTTAAAGGCCGTTTTAATGGTAACACCCCTCTCAAGGCATAAAAAGTGGGGCTCCAGAGCATGACCCTTGGGCTCTATATGTAAATCCAACCCATTTTATTCCTTATATGTAGGTAAATGGTAGGTGACCCGTGCCCACAGCACTCATTGACAAAACGTTTGTCAAAATTGGGTGTGAGTGGCTGAGATCCACCGTCCATTTGGTGTGATAAGATCTCGGCCATCCTTTATGAAGCTGGATAAGAGGGGGAGACAACCGTCCTGTTTTATTATATAGATAGATGACAAAACTATCTTTAAAAAAAGTTTAAATTTCAAAAATTGAAGACAATTGACAGGGGTACGTGTAAGATGCAGATGTAGATCCAGATGCACTATGGTTCGGATTTGAACCATAATGTTGACCATTATTTGGGGTACAAAGATCCAAAGGTTTGAAATCACTAATCAGGCGGATTATTATTTTTTTATATAAGTCCACCTAGGGATTGGGCAACGTCCTCTAAGAGTGCCACGTATTTTATATTGTGGGCGGTTAGCAACTTTACTGACTGGCGGTTGTCGGCGAAGGTCTACTCATATCCCACGATTCCCACCTATGCCTCTATTTACTTTTCCCCAAGGAATTGCAGCCATTGAACTACTTTGAACATTTTTAAATAGACAATACAATTTAGTGCTCCCTTTTGCCACATGTTATATATCAGAGAAATTAGGAGAATATCCCGAATTCTTCTAACCCAATCAAAACTTGAAAGTGGCCTCAAAGTTCGGTTGAAATGAACGGTCTAGAATTCTCCAACTTGTAATCCACTTCTGATTGGTTTAGAAGGCCTTATCTCCGTTTGGGTCGCACTGGTTCATATAAAAAAACCATTTTTAATACAATATCTGAACATATATATATATATAAAACAGTAACCCGAAATTGGCCTTGGCCAGAAAAAAGTATAGAAGGAAAAACGGTCGTTATAACAAAAATAACGGCCGTTATAATGGATTCGGACCTCCTCTGTTACGTTATGTACAGTTAAAATGCCCAGAAATAATGGCCATTATTTTTCCGTTTATTGAAAATAAAATTTTGTGAAAAAGGATGTTATTTCCGTTATTTTCTATTTTTGAAATTTTGAATTTCAAATTTCAACATTTGAATTCCAACGCCATTTTTTCCGTTACAATTCGTTATAACGGCTGTTATAACTATAACGGAAAAGCGGTAACGTCCCCAGTCCATTTTACCGTTATAACGGCCCCTTGTAAACCTTAGTACAAATATTGCTTCTTTCATTTTATGATTTTTTTTTTTTTACTTTATATGAATCTTTGGTTATTCAATATTTTCACATTTCAATTCAATTGTTAAAGCATTTAATGACCCCCCACCTAGCACCTAATGGTGTCCATCATCAAAATTGATGACAAACCCACAATGTGAGCCACTTAGCACACTATTAGAGGCTACTAATTGTATCGATGTTTGGCCCACCCTAAATGGACTAACCGTAACAAAAATATGTTAGATTAATGATTTCTAACCTTTGAATGTGAATACCCCAAATATTGCTAGAAATCTACAGTTAAAAATAAACAATGAAAAATGCTCTAATCCAACGGATAGAAATTACTAAGCAGAATGAATTTTGGTAAATAGGTCCAACTAGGGATGGGCAAAACATGTTCACCTAGGGATGGTTCAAAAATCCAAACCCCAAAAGCTGTATTTCGGCAAACGCTATACTGTCAGTATAGCATGGCTTGGAGTGGAGGAGTGCTTTTTTGGCCTTTATGTCAAATTTGAGATTGACACGACCAAAGAGCATAGCCTTGGAGATGCTCTGTAGGCTGCATTTACATAAGCTTAAAATAAGTTAAAAAAAACGCTTATAACTTCTATAAGTTGTTTTTTCTGGGGTTTAAGTTAATTTTTCGGGGTTCAACAGAAATCAATGAAATCTAGCTTAAGTCAAAAAGTACTACTGTGAGTTTCCAATGATCCTGCAGCCTATAGTTAAGTGCCACCTATCCTATGATTAAGGTGGCCCTTTATCTGTAGTTGTGTAACTACAGTTAAGGCCACTTTAACCCCACAGCAGGTGGCACTTAACCATAAGTTGTAGGATCACTGGATCAAAAAGTCGCAGGATCAAAGATTTTCTCCCTTGAGGGCATCTTAGGGGACAAAATTAGCTGGTCCCGGGGTCCTCAAACTTTGAAGGTCCCCTCCCAAAATGTTTGACACGTACCCTTTGTTAACCACCCTTAACCAACTAACAAAGGGTTAACGTGGGTTGAGTTTAGGCCTTGACGTACGTGTCAGACATTTTGACAGGGGGACCTTCAAAGTTTGAAGGACCCCGGGACCAGCGAATATTTTCATGCATCTTAGTACAACTCCCTTGGAAACAAGCCAGTAACGGTCAGGGGAGATGAACCACGTGGCACACTCTTAGAGGATGCTGACCATATGATGTTTGGCCAGGTGGACCTAAAACCAAAAATCAGTCTGATTAGTGATTTTAAACATTTGGATCTTTGTACTCCAAATAATGGTCAATAATTCTCAAATTACAACGGTTAAGATAAACCATGAAAATGACTCCAATCAACGTTTAGAAATCACTAATCAAGTTGATTTTTGATTTGTAACTCCATCTAGGGATTGGCCAAACATCCATACCGTCAGTATCCTCTAAGAATGTACCACGTGGCTCATATTGTGGGTGATCAGCGGCTTCGCTGACCATCAATAACAATCAGCGAAGTTTCACCGGAAACAAACCAAATGAAAAACAAGAAAGAAAAGATGTAACCAGGTAGACCTGACCCCAAATGGCGTCAAGTAGAGCGATTTATGTTACTCACCACTGCCTTATGGGGCCACTGACCGCCTGGATGTTTAGCCCACCCCTTGGTGGGTACACACACCAAATATCACCCTGATTGATAATCTCTAGCCATCAGATTTCAGCACTTTTTAAGGTGTTATTTTAACCTGTCAGATTCAATCATTTTTTGGGTACTAAATACAACGGCTAGAAATCATCAAACAAAAGGATTACTAAAATAAATATTTAAGTTCAAAGCTTAATAACTTTTATTTTGTAAGATTTTGACAACTTAGGTTGGGTCTTCCCATAACTTGGAACGTCGGACTTAGTTTATTCATGGACTTAGCCCATCGAAGGCCTGCAAGGCTTGGGCTTAATTTTTCAGGCCCAAATGTATGGAACTAAGCTGGATCTTCACTGAACTTGGTCCGGCCCATGTGCGACGAGACACACCCATGACAGGATTGGTTCCCACCTTGGAGATTGAATATTACTGGGTTATCCTTAACCAACAATCGAGAAAGAATTGACGAGACAAATGTTTACCATCCCTTACGGCTGCCAACGATATAATCTTAGGCCGAACTTTAGCTCTAGAGTCACAAGTAAAAACATTTTTGGAAGTTCAAAAAGCCCATCTTGACTATAACTTGGGCTGGGCTGAAATCCACAAATCTTCCAATGAAATGAAATTAAAGCTTTGCCGGAAAGATTAATAAGATTGGAAACATTAGAATGTATCAAGGCTATCATACTTGCTGTAGTATCTAGTCTATATTACACAAATTATGCATGTTCTCATTACGACAATTAGGGTCTGTTTGGTACGTGAGAAAAAGAGTTCCGACGGCGAATATTATCGTGGCTAATATTTGCTCATATCAATATTTAACAATGTTTGGTACGTGTATGAGCTAGCTCACTTCATTTTCTATCAATTTGAGTGGGTCCCACATATCAAAGTAAGTCAAAAATAGGTTGGGCGAGTGCGGGAACCACATATTATGTCAAAGGATTAAAAAAAATTCATTTTTATCTTTTTTATATATTAAAAAATTAATTTTTATTGAAAATAGTGATTTTCCGACGAGAAAATAAAATTTTCTCACCAAAGCGTGCCCAAGGCCGGGCCCAAAAAACATACTCGAACCCTGGCTGGAGCCTGATTCCCTGAACTTCAGGCCAGCCTGACTTGGTCCGGAGCCAATATTTTTGGGCCGTGGGCCTTTCCTAAGTCCGAGCCTGGCCCGATCTGAAATCAGTCCCAAAGCAAGGCCTAAGCCCGATCTGAGGCCCAAAGAAAGCCCGAACTGTTGGTCCCCGAAAGGAAACTCATACTCTAGGTGGCCCTAAAATATTTATCAATATCCTCTTTTGGGCCCTGAAGCCTGGCTATAGGTCAGGTTGGGCCTTGGGCCTCCATTCAGACTTTGGCCTGGCCCGAGAACTGAAGAAACCTCGAACTTTCAGGCCTGTACGGGCTGTCCCGGCACGATCTCTAAGGACAATGGTTTAATCAAGTGAGTTAAGGTTGGAAATGGGCTAGACAAGGCCTGGGCCTAATGTTTGTTAAAATTTGACTAGATCCAAGGGGGAGGCATTACAATTCAGTTCAAACTCAAACCCAAAATCTCTCATGAGCTGGTCCGTATGCAACTCTAAAGTGAGTATTTAATTGTTTTGTTGCTTTACATTTATGAGCTAGATCACATAGGCCCATAAAATTTATGACACGTTTGGAAGCCCAAGCCCATGCTTGCCCATCAATAATTTGGGCCAGGTGTAAAATCACAATGCAATAAAGCAGCTACATGAAATTAAAATCATGACGATAAGTCCATCAAACAATCAATATTGCCGATTAAAATCAGAATATGCAAGAAACCATAGCCATTGATAAGAAACAGTTTGGCTGCGGAATAAGGGAAGGGTTTCTTGAAACGCATTTGACTAGGGTTGTCAACGGATATTAATTGAATCAAATATAGGCAAATCCAAATCTGAAAAATTATTCAATATCCAGATATAATTCGAAATCTAACAGATATTCTGAATCAATATTCGAATTCGAATCCAATTAACTTATTGGATATCTGATACTATCCATTTCGTCCGATAAGTAAATCTTATATATATATTTATAACAAATAATATAATCTGTTTGATATATAACTAGTAAATGGCATGTGCCCACGGCACTCTCCGACAAAAGCGTTTGCAAAAATTGGGTGCCTTCAGCACTCAAATGGTATAACGGATTGGGGCGTTACCATTTTTCTATTATAACGATTGTTATAACGGATTGTAACGTACAGAGGGAGAAATGGGAAAATAACAGAAATTACAAAAAATAACGGTGTTGAAATTCAAATTTTGATTAAATTGAGGTCAAATGAGGCGGATTGAGTGGCTGAAATCTAACCGTCCACATTAGATCGATGGATTTGATCTAAACCACTCTTTATCTAACCATCCACATTAGATGGATGGATAAGATAAGAGAATTCAACTGAGTTGTCTTGTTATATGCGCGGGTGACCCGTGCCCGCGGCACTTTCCGACAAAGTGTTTGTCAAAATCGGGTGGGAGTTAATCTCAGACATCGATATGAAGTATAGTGGATCTCAGCCACTCATTATTGAAGTCATATAAGATAAGAGGGTTATAAGAAAACCATTAAATTTCTGTTAAATTCTATATTTTTTTAAAATTTAAAATTTTCAAAATTTGAATTTCAACACCACTTTTTTCCATTAGAATCATTAAAATCCGTTAAAATCCATTTTTTCTATTTTTGCCCCTGGCCGTTTCAATATGTTTAAATGGTAACACCCCTCTCGAGGCATAAAAAGTGGGGCTCCTGAGCCTGACCCTTGGGCTATATGTAAATCCAACCCATTTCATTTTTTATATGTAGGTAAATAGTAGGTGACCCGTGCCACGGCACTTATCGATAAAGCGTTTGTCAAAATTGGGTGTGTGGCTGAGATCCACTGTCCATTTGGTGTAATAAGATCTCGGCCATCCTTTATGAAGCCGGATAAGAAAGGGAGACAACCGTCCTATTTTGTTATATAGATAAATATAATTATTATATCTATATAGTATACAGAATTTTTTAAAAAAAATACAAAATTAAATCAATTTGTAGAAAACAATACTTATTTTCAAAAATTATAAAAACGAATACAATAGCCGTTTGAATTGGCGCCATTTCCTTCGGTGTCAAAACGTATTTTTTCAATAAAATCCGATCGTACCCTCACGGTTTTGGCGCTTTTTGCAATGGTGCCAAATCAATTTTGATTCAATTTCAAATGCAAGTATGTTGGAAAGTATAGATCAAGAGAGAAATTGATTAAATCAAGAGAGAGATTGAGATATATCTGAAAGAGATGTGTGATGAGCCAAAACGGGCCTATGCATATAAAAAGAAGATAGAGTGCAACAGGTTTGTGAGCAACGGTCGAGTAGCTTGGAGATTTGTGCGAAACGGTTGAGTAGCCAATTGAATCGGTGTTAGATTATGTATGACGCCATATCTATCGGCGCTAGATCTAATCTGGCGCAACGCCGATTGAAATGGTGACAGATTTGATCTAGCGCCATTTGAATCGGTGCCAGACATACGACGCCAGGCATAATCTGATGCCGATTAAAATAGCTACTAAGAGGGTATTTTAGGAATTAAATTCTGAAAAAGTTGACGCCGATTCAAACGGCTATGTGAATTCGTTTTTATAATTTATTTTCTACAAATTGATTTAATTTTGTTTTTATATTATTGAAGCGGATATATCAATTTCTGAATCAGTATGTAAAAAGTATTGAAACATAAAAAAATTATCCTATTCTGATATCTGAAATTTTTGGATAATATCTAATTATTCGAATACGGATTTGAATTTTCGACCATCCATTAATACCCCTACGATCAACTAAAAACTATATGTGAATGCATTATCCCTTTATTCCCTTGCAAGCCATTATCACTAAACGCATACTGGACTAGAATGGAGCTATCCATGCGGCGAGGAAACGCACATTTAAGAAACCATTGATCTACAAACCATGTTAAGAGAACCGGACTATTATCACACCTGAACGGTACCATCCATGTTTCCTCCAACCTATGAACCTCAATAACAGATCTTATCATCCATTTTTGTCACAACTTCTTTGTCTTTGTTGATAATGGCCAAAGACATTCAAGCATTTGGCCCTTATGTCTGGGTCGGATTTGGACGCCGGACTACTTGGGACCCGCCCATGTGAGCTCTCCCAGGTTATAACTTTGAAGTCCGGTGTTTGAGCGGGGTCAAGGACTCAAGGTGGTCAAACATCGGGAACCCACCCATGCCCTCTGCAATATTGCAAGGTAAAGGTTGGCACTTGGCAGCAATGGCAGCTGTTTTTTGTTAAAAAAATATGGCATACGAGTGTGAGCGCGTGAGTGTATGTGTGGGGTTCCCTCTGTCTTCTCTCTCTCTCTCTCTCTTCTTCTTCTTCTTCTTTTTTTTTTTTTTTTTTTTTTTTTTTGTAACTTAGCATGATATCCCATAAAAGTCAGCACTTCGGCATATGGCAAAGATTCGAAACGGGAAACGTTTGAATTTAATTCAGTTTCAGGATATAAAAATTCGGTCATTGGTGAACTGTTATATTTGTTTAGCCTTAAAACGTCTGAATTTTATCAATTTTTTTATTTTATACGACTATTTAGTATGTTTTTATTAAAAAAAAAAACACAAAATTCGTGTATTAAACGCGAATTATACATGTTTTATTCATTTAATATTAAAATTCTTGATTTTTCTGATTTTTTTTTTATTTTATACGGCGGTATTAAACGTTTCTTAAAAAAGATAAAAAAAATTACGTATTAAACACGAATTTACTAAATAGGGGGTGTCCCAACCCTGACCCTAGTTAGTAAATTCGTGAATAACAGTACGAATTATTAAATAAAAAAAAAAAAAACAGAACCGAACCACATCCTATTCAAAGATATGGAAAAAATTTTGTGCAGTTTTTTTAACATGATCAAATTATTCTTAAATAATTTGTAACTTTTTCCGAATTATTCCTGAATTATTAAGGGTGTGTTTGATTGTGAAGTGGGAAAATTGCATTTTCCTTGGGAAAATAAAGTTGTCCATTGTTAGATAGTCATTTTAAAATCTGTATAATTTTTCCTACCAAGCCATTTAAATCTGGATAATTTTCCCTAGTAAGCCCGGAATTCATTTCCAATCCAGATAGGTGAGAATTCATTTCCACCTGAAAATACGCCTTTATTTTCTCACATAAGTGAAATATGTGTTCTCAGTTGCAATCAATCAGCTATTTAAGGCATTTTCCAGATGTATTTTCTTGGAAAAAATTTCTGTGCAATCAAACACGCCCTAAGTTTTGAACATAAAAAATCATTTTGGAAGACAATGATTATGGGTATATTGGTTGCTAACTATGACCCTGACTAGGAAGGTCTAATCCCTTAAAAAAAAAATGTAGGGTACCCTTAAAGGTCAGTAAATTAAGGCACCAACCACAATCATGTAGTCCCCCCTCCTGCTCCCTCCCCACTACTTAGTCTCAAACCCTAACTAACTTGTTCCCCTATCCTTATTTTACTGGATAGGGAGAGAGATGGGTCTACAAGACAAGCTTGCTGGGCCTTGGTCCTTGGAATCCTTGGAAGTTGGAAATCTTTCGCATTTTTTATTTGAAAAAACGAATGAGTGGGTCATGGGTATTTGTGTTCCATGAGAGAGAGAGAGAGAGAGAGAGAGAGAGAGAGAGAGAGAGGTCTGACATTTCTCATATGGGTTAGGAAGGACACATACTTCCAACTATCTTTCAATTACTTGTTCCCAGTGTTCGACACTGGTTTTTAAAAGTTTGTTGTTGCAGGACTTTTAGGTTTTCATGGGTCCCACAATTTAATTTTTTAGATGGTTCTAAAGTTAAAAACAAGGTAGTATACTAATGTACTAATCTGATGTATGATGGCTAAAATAACTATAATAATCAGACCTGGTTTAATCAAGGAACAAAAAGTCAAATATTTTGACTATCTTGGGTTGCCTGAGTCCAACTTTTAGTCAAACCACTCAGCCAACTACATTACATTAACCCAATTTTATAATAATCATAGCTTCACGGCTACCAACTGTTGAGCAGCTTGGTCTAACCTTTCACACATAAAGATTGTGTTATGGGGACAAGCCACCATGGTTCAAAATCTCGGGATCTGTGGTCGGATCGACCAGATCACGGTCCAATCCAACACCGACGTTAGGTTTCTTCATGGATCAGTGCATCTCCAGCGAGGCGATCCCAAAATGAAATGGCTTGGTGCCTGTTGATCCTGATTCAGATCGCCCGATCCGAATTGAAATGTTATTAAGCATGAAAGAAACAGAAGTGATCTTAGGAAGCACAAAGTCTTCTAATATCATTGTCTGCAACTTGAGGAAAATGCTACCCCACGGATAACGGGACAAAAAAGTATACGGTTGAGGCCATTGACCATTGGATTCATGAGATACCCTGTCCATGAGGCAACAACAGCAAAAAGGTAAAATAGTTGTTGCCTCGTGGACCATGGATCTCTTGAATCCAAGGGGCAATGGCCTAAACTGCACATATTTTTGTCCGGTTATCCGTGGGATAGCATGACTCTTTTTTGTTTGCAGTTGTTTTTCTACTAAAAAAAGAGAAAAGATTCCTAGATTGTGACTCACGTGGCCGCCGCGTTCCACTTTCACATCTTGTTGGTATGACAACCAGTGGTGGAGCCAGGATTTTGTTCCAGGGAGGCAAGGCGGCAAGCGACTGTCAAACTGGGGCAGGGGCTAGAAATTTTGTTGATCTTAGCGTTTTTTGATCTAGGCGTCCAGGCATAACTTAAAAATGCCGCGTGGTACTCTTTAGAGACTAATGACCGTGTGGATGTTTGGCCCATCCGAACAAAATTCAGCCTGCTTGGTAATTTATGGTGTTTGGATCCGAGTACCTAAAAAATAATATTTGAATCCCACGGTTGAAAATCAACCTATGAAAAAGATTAAAATCTAACAGTTATGAACCACCAATTATCTAGATGATTTTTGGTATGTGTCCACATAGGGATGGGACACGTGGTGGACATCTATGCTCCCCACAAAGCCAAGGGGAAAATTCAATTCAAGCTACATGATCTATCTAATAGAGGACCCTCTAGGTTGGCTGTGTAGATGGTACGATTGTCAAATTCCTTGACAAATAACCGTTTCTGAATATTGCCTGGGAAATGCTAGCAAGCATCCCTTAAGGGAGTTGCATAGATGCAACGCGGCAAAAGACAGAAAAAAACTGCTTCAAAAGGAGCAAGCCATGGCTGAAGGAGCAAGCCCTATAATAATAGGGTCGGGCTCAGGGGACCCCCTTTTTTCTGACCTCACTCGGTGTTCATGTGCTCGACTGTGGATTTCAATGGTGGTTATCAGCGCCGAGCTGGCATCGGCTGACAAGCACGTACTTTTGGGGACCACCGTTGTATTCGTGAAATCCACGGCCGAGTGTGCGAACACCAAGACAGATCAGAAAAAGGGGGGTCCTCGATCGGAGCCTGAGCCATTATAATAATGGTTGCTACCAGTAAGCAACGTTCTGAATACTAGGATGGTGCAAGGATGGGGCAGTTCAACCGTTGAACTAGTTTGGTTACCGCTTTGAAGGAAGGTTCTTCTGATGTGGGCTGGTCCTCTTCAGCCATCTCTGCAGATATTTTGACTCTCTATAGGTCTGTTAACGGGGCTGTTCATACTCTAGCTTCTAAAGCTCTTAATTTTTTGCATTTTTTGCTCTAGGATAGGGATTTCCCCCTTGGCTTATATCAGCCTTAAGGGAAAATAGTTTGTCTGACTCCTCTATATTCTCTCTTCTTTCGGAATAGAGAAGTGGCTTACAACAAGAAAAAAAAAAAAAACGTTGAACTGGTTCTAGAATGATCAAGGTGAATATTGACACCAAATTTTATTCATTTTTTCAATGGCAAAAAATCATCGTTTTTAGGCTTAAACAACAATTTTGGTCAATGCAAAATAGGGCAGATTAGGTCTGTCGTTTCCTATTATTCATTTTTTCAAACATAATAAATGACAGGTCAAGTCCGTTGTTTTTTACGAATTTTGTGAATCACACAACAAATCATTAATTAAACAAATTTAGAATTGTTCATACATATCTTTAATGCTTATAAAAAAAAAGGAGTTATAAATATAAGTCAAATTGAATATTGTGTAAATACTCCGGGTCATTGAATGATGTTGCCCAACTGCACATCTCCAAGTATCCAATTTACATCCAATAAGCTTACACTCGAATCATAAATATCATTTAAAAATAACCATATATATGTTTTTACTAGCTCTCATCACTTTCTCACTAGCAACAACCTTACCCAACAGGTTTTTAATTGACAACTCGCTAATTCTATCCGTGGAGATGCATGCCTAAGTGGCTCAAATAATCAGTGATTGTGTAGAATGCACCGTTGCCAACAAATAATACATTAAATTAAAAAAAAATAAAAAGTGAATATTTTATTATTTTAAGCATAAAAGAGAAGTATTTGATGCTTAAAATAATGTACTAATGCACCGGATCCCATCAGAACTCCGTAGTTATGCATGCTTGGGCGAGAATAATACTGAGATGGGTGACCTCTTGAGAAGTCCTCGTGTTGCACCCCTTGAAACTATTTTTAAAAATTAAAAAAAGAAAAGAGAAATATTTGAAGCTACTAATGAGAGTCAAATTTATACCTTAGAGGTGGCAGAATTAGCAAAAAATTAAAATTGTCATGCATTGTTGAATAAAAGAGAATTTCTCTCGCAATGCAATAAATGTTTGTTAAAGTTTCATGTGTGCCCTCGCCTCATCATCAAATCGATGTTTCAAAGTATCAACTTCACTTTGAAGGTTCAATCATGCTCTCTTTTGCTCTTTTACAACCTCCTTACAAGGAGCTGAGCTAGAATAGTGGTCTAGAAACACCACTATTCATTCCCGTACATGACCTCCTATTAGGGCCATAAACCTATGTAGCCATTTATTTTACTAAATGAAGAATTTTATTAGAACAAAAGAATGAAGAACAATGCAAGAGAAGATGAAGGGAAGAAGCATCACAAACTTGTGTAACAGGGTCATGGTTTACATCTTTTTGTGTGCTAGCGGGGTCAGTAGCAATAATTATTCTTATTCGTTCTGTAAAACAAATTATAAATTGAATACATAGTTAAACTTATATTCATTAATTAATAGTCTATGAATGATTAAAACAAATGTTCTCACCAATTACATATCCTATGAAGGACAAGGCCCCTCATTCCTATGATGGGTGGCTATCTATAAATCTATCATAGTGACTGTAGTAGTAGGATCACTTCGCTTCTGTAAAAGATTAAGTAAATACATAACAAAATATTAATCTTTTAATGGATTATAAGAAGCTAATTGAGACAGAAGTTAAGTGCTCTGCTATCTTAGTTGATCCTTGACGCAACGTGAAACAATATGGAGATATGAGCAACGTTAATATCTCGAGGTTTGGAATACACCAAATAGAGAAGAACTCTCAAAGGAGCAAAATCACGGAATCTTATTGATAAAATTGTCTTCGTCTTTCGGCTTACAATCAATTTAATGTAAAACGAAACTAAGCAAAAGAGGAAAATTACTAAAAATGACAAAATCTAACTAAGCTAGGAAACTGATAATATTAGCTAGAAACATATTGTTAGAATCGACGGTGAGTAATTCTAACTTCTATAATTAAGGTTATTGTTAAAAAAAAAAACTTCCTAAAATAGCAAAATTGTCGTTTCCACCCTCGAAATGATGGAATTTAGCAGAAAAACAACGTACATCATGACAAAGTGGAGACTATTGCTTATCTCGTTGTTTCCTTTCAAGAGCTCCGACTTTGTGTGGTTCTGACACTATTGACAATTCCGTTAATACCCATTACGTCCTTTTTTCATCAACAAGTCCGCTAATGCCCGTTGTGTCCCTTTAGTACCATTTGAGGTTTTGACGATCCAAAAGCTCCATGAAGAATCCGCTACTTGTTCTACATCAATCCTCGTCTATCTAACGTGTGTACGTAGGCTTTTCATCTATAGCTTAGAAGAAGATTATTCCATCTCCCGACGAGTACGGTCCTCATTTGATGATTGCATGCCAACAAAAACGTCATTGTCTTCTTTCTTCACACAATCTGGAAAATTTCTTTTTCTCTTCCGATCTATCTCATATTTGTCATAATGCTTTCGGAGTTCTTACTATCTATCCTTTCAAATTTTGTTATCTTTTTGGAGGACAAATTGTTTGTATTTTCCATGTTGACTGTTAGAAGAAGAAGATGAATAGACCAGTCAAATTTACTAGTAGAAAAAATAATTAAACTTGAATGAATTACATACTCATCACTGTGTCTAGATCCCATATATGCGCTTAATGACATCGGGAATAGTACGTCAATTAGCATATGTGATCGGATAATGTATCTACGTAAGCTGCCCTATGCTCAAAATATTAGTTAATAAAGAATGCTTAATTCCTAACATCATATTTAAATTAATTTTTGATGTACTTTTGTTTTTGTAAAATGAACACAATAAATTCTACGTATAAAAAATTTCATTGGTTGATTATTATATGTTAAAAAGATATTAAATTGCATTATATGCCTACAAATTTTTATTTTTTATTCAAATGACATTATCACGTGCAATGCATGTGCTATTTCATTTGTTATACATTAATCAAAGGAAATGGCAATATAAGATAAAAGGAAATGTTAGCATTGTCTTTAGAACGATATGTAACATGCGTGTCGTCCAGTTTGTTCAAACCATTGATGTTCTTCGGGATTTGTGTGGTGGGATGAACTATATATTTTGGTTTTTTTTAACCAAAACAAAAAGAAAGAAATAAAGGAAAAACTAGGGAAATGATTTTTCCTTACGAAGGGCAGTTGAGGTGGCAGACCAATGGGGTTCACAAGTTGTCCACCTAACCATCTCTGATGTGGCAAGTCTAGTGCCATTGGACAAAGAGGTCCAGTTTTACTCAATTTTCTTTATCTATTTAAAGAGGAAACTTGAGGTGTCAGTCACTGGTAGGCATCCCACATATTTTAAAATGAAAGATTGCCACATGGCACACTTTAAGCCCATTGACCTCGTGAATGTTGGGCCTACTTACACCCTAAGAATCAGTCTAACTGATGATTTTTATACATTGGATCGATTTAAGTGTTATTTCATCTTATTTAGAATCTTTGGTTACCATACAAGAAATGGGTTTCTTTCATTAAAAAGCCCTTCTATGGTGTTTGGTAAAAAATATATAAACTTGTAAAGAAGTCTTTTAAGAACGACTTCCTGCAAAAGCTACTTATAAACGGCTTTTGTTGCTTATGGCGATTCGGGAACTTATTAGGCTTTGAAAAAGTACTTTCAAATTTTACCAAATGCATAGTTTTTCAGATAAGTGCTTAAAAATATTGCAGTTTTTAATCTTACTCACACGCAGCCTTAATGTATGGAGAGAAGCTGTCGGCTTTTAATAAGCCAGCATGTGGTGAAGTCCCATGTGTGTGGATATGATTTATTCCTTATTTGTGGTGCAAACAATAAATTGATCGTTGTCATCATTAAATTGGTTTTGGTTCTTAAGCATTCACCGACTTCTCTTGACTTGTTCAAAAGAATTCAAAATTGATATAATGATTAAGGCTATATAACCATGATTATTGGGAGTTTGGCACAATCGATTCAACTGTGATGACCAATAATAAAAAGGCTCAGGCTTCGAGGATTCATCCCGTGGATTTCACAAATTCAACGGAGGTTTTGCTTTGCCAAAAAGTGAATGCCAGCTCAGCACTATCAACTACCATTGGATTCTCGGCATCCACGCCCGAGAATATGAGTGGAAAGACGAGTCAGAAAAAGACAACTACCCCCAAAATAAAAGTGCGGGGAACACCTATTGAAGGTATGTGGGCGTGGAATAATAAATTAGTAGGTGGAATTCAAGTAAGATAAAGGATTACCATTTTTTTTTGTAGTTAGGTTGGTTTTGGATCTTGTGCTCCCTCTATTTTCAATAACTCATTGTATCTATATACTACTTTAAAGCCAAAACCAAGATTGGGGCACGGTCTTTACAAGACTAGTTTACCTTCACAGGTTCTCCAGCATGTCAATGATGACGAGGGACCATTGTATGAGCTCTGTGGCACACTCTTATAGATTATGTCCATCCCTAGATGGATCTACATACCAAATATCAGTTTGATTAGTGATTTGTAACCTTTGGATCTAAATATTCCAAATAATGCTCGAAATCCACGGTTAAAAATAAGCCATCGAAAAGATTCTAATCCAAGGGATAGAAATTACTAATCAAGTTGAATTTTGGTATGTAAGTCCATCTAGAGATGGGTCAGCCAAACATCCATACAATCAGTGATTTCTAAGAGTGTGCCACATGGCTCATACTGTAGTCCGTCGTCATAGTTGATGAGGCCCCTACAATCACTCATGCTGCCCCCTAGGACTCTATAGAGAAAATAAAAGGGCCACACCTTGCTAGAGAAACCCCTCATCTCATCCAAATACTTCATTAAGCTCTTTTTAATCAGCATGCTCTATTAAAATATTCTTAATAATTATTGTAAATAGGTTTCAATGTCCACAGGAATGACTTTGTTGCTAGGATCTAAAGTATTGGTTACTAGAATTATGATCGATGAGAGTGATAGATGAGGAGGGGTGGGAATGGGGTTTGTTTGTTTCTCATGTTCATTGAGCCAGCAAAATTAAAGTCTTTTTTGATTTTTAGGTGTTTTCTTTTTTTTTTTATAAAAAGACTTTTTGGCATAAAAATATTTTTATTGAATAAATACTTTTTAAAAAAATGTCATCCAAATACTCTATTATTTTGGAAAAAAAAAAAAAAAGGTATTTATGTGGGTCCAAAAATACCCGATCCAAACAAGCCTTCAAATTCGTGAAAACTTTTTATTGTCTTTACATAAAAATGAAGGAAAATAAAAAAAATTGAAAAAAATAAACAAGGGAGCAACCCACATATTCACACACACACACACAAGCGATGCACATGCACCTTACATGTGGCACACATTTAGAGACAACTGACCATATAGATGTTTTGCCCATCTCTAAGTGGACCTGGCTACGAAAATTCATCCTAGTTAGCAATTCCATCTATTGGGTGAGAGTGTTTTTCTTGGTACCATAGATTTTTAGTATTACTACTTAGTACGCAGCTCGAGGTGCATTTTTGGCCTATGACACCACCATGCGCGTCCATGGACCATGTCATCATTACTCTTTTAATAGTGGGTTTATACGGTGCGTTTTTTACAACAATGAGTTTTGACACCATTGATGACGGGCCATATTATGGGCCACATGGCACCCTAGATCACTGACCGTATGGATGTTTTGCTGATCCATAGTTGGACTTACATATCAAAATTCATCAAGATTAGTAATTTATATCTGAGTCTTTTTCTTAGTTTATTTTTAATTGGAGATTTCGATCATTATGATCCAAAGGTTGGACATCACTAATCCTGCTTATTTTTGTTTTATAAGTCCATCCCTAGATGGACTAAACATTCGTACGATCAGTAGTCTCTAATAATTTTCGACGTGCCTCACATTGTGGGTCCATCATCAAAGTTGATGATGCACATCATCATCTAAAATTTTCTAGTGATAGAGTTTAAGTATCATGCCAGGATGCAATTGTTTCTACAGTTGAATTGAAATGTGAAAGTGTTAAATGACCAAAGCACTATTGTAAATTAAAAAATTTTAAAAATTGAAAGAAATATTTTTTATCAATTTAAAGAACTTGAGGGTATATTAGGAATAAATTTTTTTATTACTTTTTAACATTAAATGAGCTGTAGGATGACGTATATCCTTTATACCATGTTCGTGTATTAGTTATATTTAAGAAAATATTGAGTATATTGTCATTTACACCTACACGCGTGCATCGGGATGATTTAATTTAATTTTTGTTTGCGAGTCGGTTGGACTCACATTTTATGGACACTCTCTTTTCAGGTCAGCATAAGCAGTACAATTGCATGTATGATCTTTTTAAATGCACTTGGATTATTTGAGAGATTCATGTAGTGAGAGCTGAGTTGTAATACATTCAGTCATTTAGTTACTTTTTAAGATATTTAATTTATTTAGATATTCAAAATTTTATTTAATACTTTAGATGGCTCGTATTTATCAGCTCGCATTACATCTTTATGGTGTGTGTTGGGGATTCGTTCCCAATCGCGCCTCAAGATGTGTTGACATACACCAGATGTGTTGGACCCAAGTCTCAGAGCGTGACAAATAGCGACCCCCCTCAAAGACGTGAACGAATAAGAAAATACACTCTTTGTCTCTCTTCACCAATCCACTCTTGAATTGGAGCCCTCGACTAACAAGTTCACCAATAAGAATAATCAGCCTAAACTCAAAGTCGAATCATTAGGATGTTTGGTTGGAAACCTTCAAGAAATCCGTCCGTACATCTAGCAATCTACATGTGTTCGAAATTAGCAAGGTCTTTGTTGGACTTTTGCTAAGTCAGGGTCAAGCCCATGGGTTCGTGCCCTGAAAATGAGTTCCTCACCTTCAACTTCAAGTTTGAAATCTCCCCACATTTGGAGAGCGATTTAGCGATAGATTGCATCTACGACTGTCTGGTTACAAAAACACCTCGAAATTATAATTTTATAAAAAAATTGTCAGATCGGATCAAAGCAACCTAAGATTGAGTCAATTATATCGAACAATTAGGTCAAATAACAGATGGTGAAGGTTTTTTCCTTAGCAAACGGAACCTTCTATCAGGCGTACCATTCCCACTTTAATACCTTGATTCAACGATTTGAGAGGTAATTCTTGTCAAAATCTAGCTCCCACAAAGGTTGAAATCCCGCTCCCAAAATATTGAACCTCGCTCCATCTACTTTATTGGTCACTTTCTCTTTCTCATGATGACAAATGTAAATAAACCTTGTCCTTTACCTACTTCTGAATTTATGGTGGAAAAGGGCATTGTACTGAGAAACAAGGGTAGCAATATAATATTGATCAATTAGGGGGGTTGCAACAATGGTGTAACAGTGACAAAAATGAAAAATTTGTTATAATTATATATTTTTAAGCAACTAGAACCAAGGTTTAAAAGGGGCCGTTACCATTTTTTCCGTTATAACGAGTTGCAATGCTTAGGGGCAAATAGGGAATATAACGGTGCCAAAATTCAAATTTTCAATAAACTTTATAACGGAAAGTAATGGAAATAATGGGCGTTAATTTAACGATTTTTATTTTGAAAAAATAATGGTCGTTATTTTTGTTATAACAGAAAGGGTTGGTCTATGAGCGCCCACGACTTTCAGCTGGACACCTATAATAGACCAAAATACCCCTCCCCTTCAGTCGGGCACCCACCCGTCCCTTCTCCTTCTCTCTCTCTCTCTCTCTCTCTCTCTACTGTAAACTCTTTCTCTCTCCTGGACTTTTAGCCTCCACGGTGTTGCACTACTGTGGAGACTATTTAGCCCACGACAGTTCAACGCCATGGGGGCTAAAAAGCCCAGAGGGAGGGAGAGAGAGAGAGAGAGAGAGAGAGAGAGGGCTAGGTGCCCAAACAAAACAAGGGCATTTTGGTCCCTTGTGGGTGCCCGTAGAGTGACCCTAAGGGAAAACTTAGGTTTAGATTCATAACCGATCCAATAGCTTAACAAATCACATTTCCATATCCAAACCTAATGATCGAGTCGGATCAACGTTGATCCAGCTGATCCCACAACTTTTAATGGATCACAATCTCCAGATGCTTACCTAATGATGGTGTTGGGTCGGTCCGGGCAAACCTTCCTTCTAAATTATTGTTTGAATTGGGTCGGGTCGGGTTATCTGAACCGGTTCATTGGCAACCTTCTAAATTGTAACTCTTATCACATCCAGCTAAATTTGGCGGCACCAAAACCGCAAACCATCGTACCCTCGACCAAAGCCCAGATTTCCTCCTCTCTCCTTCCATTCATGGTGGTCAGACAGATTTCCTCTCCCTTTCTCTATGTGGTGGATTTAACAGCAGAAAATAGCAGATTCTGCTTTTAGATTTTCTACAAGAGAAAAATGAACTCTGACTCTTCTTTCTCCCTCTCTAGCCTTCTCTGCAGAGAAAGCGAAGCTTGTTTGGATGATCAAGAAGTGGAAGAAAACGTTTTTATTAACTTAAGAAATCACGCTCTCTTAGAGAACGAAGATGAATATATAGAAACTCTGGTTGAAAAGGAGAACACTTTTGGAACAAAAAACTACGGATCTTCAGTAGATTCTTTGAAGATTACTCAAGAATGGTTGAAATTTGCTCGTCTGGATGCCATCAAATGGATTCTCGAAGTGCGCTTCAATCTATTTCTTCCCTTCTTTTATTTTTTCTCCTAAGATTTATGCTTGAGTTTTGTTTCTCTGTTTTGAATCAGACAAGGGCGTTTTTCGGGTTTGGCTTTCAAACAGCTTATTTGTCTGTGACTTACTTTGATCGGTTCTTATTGAAGCGAGCCATCGATGTAAACAGCTTTTCTTTAGAAATCTTGATAAGAAATTGTTTTTTTTTTCTTGGATCTTTGATGATTGTTGTGATTGTTGACAGAGTGAGAAATCTTGGGCGATTCGATTACTATCTATTGCGTGTTTATCATTGGCGGCAAAGATGGAAGAATGCAGAGTTCCTACCCTATCAGAGTTTCAGATAGAAGAGTACAATTTTGAAAGCAAGGTGATTCAAAGAATGGAGCTTCTGGTTTTGAATACTTTAGAATGGAGAATGGGTTCAATTACTCCATTTTCTTATCTACATTACTTCATCACCAAATTTAGCGATCAATCTCGACCACCCAAAGATTTAATATGTATAACTGTCGAACTTATTTTGGCCTTAATCAAAGGTAACTAAAATTCAACTTGGATTTTTTTTCAGATTTCTTTCTATAAAATTAGGAAATTTTTTTTGTTTAAATTCTAATTTTGGATACAGAGATGAACTTAATGGATCATCGACCATCTGTTATAGCTGCGGCGGCAGTCTTAGCAGCATCAGATAAGAGATTAACAAGAGAAAATGTGGAGGTTAAGATGAGTATGATCTCATCATGTAAGTCTCTAGAAAATGTGAGTACTTCTCTTTTCATCAGTTTAGAACTTAAAAAAACAGATAAGAAACAGAGATTTATTATAAATGGATGTTTTTTCTTTGCCAGGAGCATGTGTTTTCCTGTTATAATTTGATGCAGGAATTACAGATGGGGAAATTAAAAACACCCAAGTTTGTGATTTCCCCAGATCTATCATCAATTTATTCAAGCACGACGACGACGACGACCCATGTTATTGACGATTCTACTACATTCGTCTCTGGTTCTGGATCTAAGAGGAGAAGGTTTACATTCTAAGATTATGATCAAAATTATAAGCCCATTATGGATCTTGGGTTTTTTTTATTTTTTTTATTTTTTTTTTCAATCTGATTATTGGTCTAATGAGTGTGATCTAGATTGAGGTTTCCATTTTCCAATACCCCAACAAAGTTTGATAAAGAGACAACAAATAAGAAGGAAAAACAAACAAAATAAAAAGGAAAACCTTAGTCTACAGTGAAAAGCTGACTGAAGTCCCAAAGCTACAAGGAAAAAAAGGAGGAATGCTACTGCTACAAGGAGATAGGGAATTATTTGTTGTATCTCTTGAAACCCTATTTTTTTTTTTTTTATGGGCTTTTGGTCTGTGGGGGAGGAGCTGTTGGTGTGATTTGATGCATCTGTGTTGCATGTTGGCCATCAAAAAGTATATAAAAGTGAATGCAATTGGATTTGTTTGAATGTTTGGGGGTGCCTTGCAACTTTCAAGTAGGGGGGCCATGCTTGTGCTTTTTTTTTGTACTGTTGGCAAGGCTGTATTTGTGTCAGGACACCCAAACCATTCTTTGTGGAATCAAAGGAATTTCTTTGCTGAATGTATTTGGGGGGGTGTTCTTAGATATTTTAATGAATAGTTCATCAAATTGAATCAAGGAATCAGGGAATGGCAAGCATAGTTCGAAGTCTTGGATGATCTTGTTTTTGATCGGGCGATTCGGAGCCCACTGATCTAAAGATTTCGAACCATGATGGGCCCACATTTTAGCTAGAGGTCACATCTAAGTGGGGTTTTTTTTTTTTTTTTTTACTTTTTGAAAGTTTGATTATTGGCTTCATATGGGCAGGTTAAGCTATAGTTTTTGTCCTGATTTCTGATGCATTTTTTGATTTTTTTTTTTTCCTTGGAGTCTAAAGAGGGGGGGTTATTGTTCTGAGTGGTAAAAACAAGATAAAAATGCGAGAGTAGGTGGGTTAGTACAATCACCAACTGGTACCTGCTCTTGTACAACTTCCAGCTGCTTTTGTAGGATGCCAGGATAAAGTATTTTGACTAGGCAGGAGAAAACTCATTCCATTCAACTATCCTACAGCTCTATGAATTCTAGACTGTCTCTCTCTCTCTGGAAATTTTGGAGCATGCATGGAAGTTGAAAGTCCATGGTTTAAAAACGGCCGTTATAACGGATTTTGACCTCCCCCGTTACATTGTGTACTGTTAAAACGCTTAAAAATAATGGCTGTTATTTTCGTTATAATGGCCATTATTTTTCCGTTATAATGGAAATAACAACTGTTATTTTCTGAAATTTTTTGGAGAAAAGGCCATTATTTCTGTTATTTTCCGTTATTTTTCTGTTTTTTTGTTATTTTCCATTTTTGAAAATTTGAATTTCAGTGCCATATTTTCTGTTATTTCTGTTTTTGCCCGAGTGTTACAATTCGTTATAACAAAAATAACGGCCATCATAATGGATTTGGACCCGGTTACATTATGTACCGTTAAAACACTTAGAAATAACAACACTTAAAAATAGCGGCCGTAATTTTTCCTTTATAAAGAAATTAATGACCGTTATTTTCTGGAAACTTTGTGAAAAAAAAACAGCCCTTATTTTCCTTTATTTTTTGTTTCTGAAAATTTGAATTTCAGTGCCATTTTTCCGTTTTGCCCCTGAGCTTTACAATTTGTTATAACGGCCTTTGTAACTGAAAAAACGGTAACACCCTCAGTCCATTATACCGTTATAACGGCCCCTTTTAAACCTTGGTTGAAAGTTGAATTGAAACTACTAAATCGGTGGGCCACCTCTTAGTCTGACCAGAGCCTAAAACACCATATTGCTGGATGATTCTGACTAGCTAGGACATGAAATGGTTTGGTCTGACCCAAGATCCAAATCCGATTTCGACCTGCATTTTTAGTTTAGGGTCTTTTTTTTTTTTGTAAACCAGTTTAGGGTCTTGGATCCAATCAAATTGTTAGCTTTACAGTGATATAAGCCATAGATCCATACATCATGGTTCAGCTTTGGATCATGTGTTATGGATCAAGATCTACTTAGATCCGACCCATTTAATGTCCTATCTAATGGTTTGACAAGTGTACTTGTGTGTGCACTATCCATCGAATCGTTAGGAGTCTTAGGACAATCAGATTAGCATGACTTTCTGGCTGTAGAGTCCCATCAATGTTCCCCACCCATTGAAGGCCCTCAGCAAGGCACACCTACAAATTTAGGTCAACAACCCAACCAAGGGATCAAAACAATTCGACGGTTGGGATTAATGGATAACCAAAAAAAGCAAAGAAAATCTTGATTTTTCTGGCGGAATTTAAGATCCATTTCCAGTTGCAACTGAGATACTATGTGATGCCAATGCGGAGCTTCAGTCCGTCGGCCCAAGCTTCGGCAGTCAGAGACGTCGACGCTAATATGGCTGACAAAACCAGCCACAAAATGCACATTACTGCACTGAACATGGCAAGTACACAATCAACTGATCGCCCGGACGCACGATCCCGATCCCGATCGGATCAGTAGGGTCTGGATCCTATTTCTTGTGGAACCAATTAAAATTGTGTCCCACTTGGGTCTTTTTATTTAGACCCAATTGGAATCGGGTGCAGTTCTCGACTTCTCATTACCCGATGGGTAAAGCGGATCTTGATATTTTAAGTATTTTATTAGGTGAAATTGAGATTTAAATAGCTCACTCATACACACATTCATATAGATTCATATTTTTTTAATATATAATTTTTTTTTTGTCTATCAAACTTTCTTTTTAATCTCTAAATTCAGATATGTTATACAACGTAACGTACGAGTACCCAACACCTAATGCGAAACTAGTATTTGTCGGGTTAGTTTCGGTTTTAGAGCTACCCGTTCTTTAACTGGAACCAAAATCAATAGTACCTAATACCTGTTAGTGGAGGGTGTGTTCCTGCGCACGTGTTGTATTGGCCCTACAACCCGTTAGTATACATGGTTATTTCACCTTTCCCTAACAAGTCGATCTTTTAGGATAAATGGTTGTTTAACATGGTATCAGAGCTTTAAGGCCTGGAAGCTCACGGGTTCAACTCTCTGGCGGAGAGTATTCCTACTGAGGGGGTGTGTTAGCGGATGGTGGGAGTGCATGTGTTGTGTTGATCCGTCGACCCATTGGTATACATAGTTGTTTTCACATTTTCTCAATAGGTTGATCTTTTGGGGTAAAATGGTTGTTTAACATGATATATCCTTAAGGCCGAGGAAGTTGCAGGTTCAAGTTGTGCCAAGTTTGCAAAATAACAAAAGCTCTTGTAACTAACAACACAATGGCAACCCAAGTCAGTTGGTTTTGATTTTTTTTTTTTTTTTTACTTTTTGAAATTGAGGTGACATGGGGAAAGCTCCGTAGAGCTGTTTTGTTTGGTCTATGCAGCCTTGCACATAGAAGCCACTCCCTTCCGTTGAGAATGTTAGCAGAGGCTAAGTTCCCGCGCACGTGTTGTATTAACCCGATGACCCGTTGGTATACCTAATTATTTCACCTTGCCCCGATAGTTAGATCTTTTGGGGTAAATAGTTGTTTAACAATACCTACTGAGAAACTAGTATTTATCGGGTCGGTTTCAGTTTTAGAACTACATATTCCTTAACCGGAATAAGAATCAATAAGACCCTGAACCGATATGTGTAATAGGGTTTGGTTAATGCCCTAATTTAATAAAAAAATCAAGTCTTATATGCCAAAATGGGCACACACACACATACAAAAAAAATAAAAATAAAAATAAAAGAAAGAAAGAAAGAAAGAAAGAAAGAAGAAGAAGAAGCTTCCCCAGTCTTTAATGGAGGATAAGGTAATGGACTGAAATCATCTCAATGTTGAGGGTGTAGAGTAATAATAAAATGGTTAGCAAATGGGGGGAAGGGACCCATGTCTTGATGAACAAAAGTCTGAAAATGGTGGGATGGTCGAGCCTCAATGCTGGCATTGTACGATAAGGTTTCATCAACATTTACTGCAATGAACTTTAACCTAGAGGACGATCTACTGTCCTAATGCACATGTCGCTTATGTGCAGCAGAGTTTAAGCCTCCACCATTCAATTCCTTCCCCTATTGAAATTATCTACCTAAACACCAACTTTATCATCTGCAATAATCTCCTAAAGAAAATATATATATTATATATATTTCCCAATCGAGCGAACTATCAACGAGGCTTTGCTGAGAAGCGCACTTTCATTTTCTACGCTATGGCCTTTGGAACCATTTTGATTCAGATCATGTTCTAATATTGTGTTTATAGATGGTTATGTCATTCCCATAGTAAATTCTTTAATTATTTGCAAACCATACGAATTATTCAAAAAATGAACTGAATAACGTCCTATTCAAAGGCTTGAAAGAAGTCGTGCATTTTTTTAACATGATCACGAACTTTTTTGAATTATTTTCGGATTATTCAGTTTTGAACATGAAAAATCATTTTATAAGAAAAAATCCTCAATATTCTACTTTTTGTTTTGGTTTTTATTATATTTAAATTATTTTTGTCAAATTTTTAATGGACAACCCCGAGTTGTGCTCGAACATTTCCCGTACCATATTTTTGCTGCACTCCGAATTGCTAACTATGCCTATGATATTCACTAACGACATCCCTTGAAAAATGTGGGGAGTCCTGAAAATGAGTATAAGCATGTTTGGCGGTAGAGATAAGCAAGATATTTTTGTGGATAAGCAACTCCTCGTTGATGAAAAAGGGGGAAAAACATTTCTCTGGATGCACTTTTGCATAAAACCCCACCCCCATACAAAACTTGCCATATAAAATGACGAAAAATGTACGACTTTACTTGTTTAGAAATTTATTGTTAGCGAGCTGATATGCTTAAAATGCCATATAAAATAAGGCCAATGGGCGGAGATGGCCAGGACCCTGATTCAATAAGCAGTGGGCCAGGATTTTGTTCAAGGGTGGGGCAATATTGTACAAATTTTGTTTCGGGTGAGCAAAAGGGTAACTTTGAAAGAAGAAAAAAAAAATCCTTACTGAACTTTTAAAGTTAACTGCCCACCCTCACCCCTTCCTGGCTCTCCCCTTGTCCGTAAGCAAGAGGTCCTGAGTCCAAATCTCCTTGGGCAGCCATACCCCCTTTAGGATTTATCCCAGTACATCTGGCATGTTTAGAAGGGGTGACTTGCGTGTCCCATGAGATTAATTGGGTGCTCTAAGAAGCCCGACAGTATAAAAAAACGCGCCGGGCTATGCTACTTTCCTTTTCATACTCGAATCCCCGATGAAGAAAAAGGGCGACCCGATAAAAGTCTTAAACCTTGGATTAAATCATTTAAACAAACAAAGTCATTGAATGAAATTAATGATTGGATTGTGACAATTCATTAAAAGTCATCATATGAGACATACTTGTTATTGCTAATCATATTGCATGGAGGCCATTATGCCATCTTAAGATGTCAAACAAAAAGAGGAAGAGAAGAATCAAAGTTTATATTAAGGAGAAAAAAGCTGAAGACTTTTTCTAAGTAAATCTTTGTCCCCTACTTTCTTTAAACAACCAAACTAGGGTTAAAAATTCCACATAAAAATAAAAACATATATACGTCACTCATGTTACATAACACGTGATGATATGACAATACTAAGACTATTAACAACAAGATGACAAAATATGAAACTGGTGACATTTGATTGGATTTGAATCCGAATTCGAATCCGTATTTGGATAATTTTTTATATTTTATTAATATGGATCCGGATATTGATATATCTGCTTCGATAATATCCAATCTAATATATATAAACAGGGAAGTTGTCTTATCTCTTATCTTATCCGGCTTCTAAGATAAAGAGTGATTGAGATAAAATCCATCTATCTAATTTGGACGGTTAGATTTCAGCCACTCAATCCCCCTCTTTATTCAGTTACTCCCACTCATTTGACCCACGCATGCAAAAGATTGAAAATTAAATTTTAGCGCCATTATTTTCTATTATTTTATGTTATTTCTATTATTTTTCTATTTTTGTCCATGTGCGTTACAATCCGTTATAACGGAAAAAATAGTAATGCCCCTAGTCCGTTATACTGCTTAAGTGCTGAAAGCACCCAATTTTTGCAAACGCTTTTGTCGGAGAGTGCCGTGGGCATGGTCCATTTACTAGTATCTATATAACAAAATAGGGAAGTCTTATACCCCCTCTTATCTATTTAGACAAAGAAGGGCTGAGATCTTATCCCCCAAATAGATGGTGGATCTCAGCCATTCACACCCAATTTTGACAAACGCTTTGTTGGAGAGTGCCGTGGGCACGGGCCACCCACTATCTATATAACAAGTGACAGTGGTTGTCTTATACCCTTCTTATCTTATATGGCTTCAATAATGAGTGGCTGAGATCCACTATGCTTCATATCGATGGCTGAGATTAACTCCCACTCAATTTCGACAAACACTTTGACAGAAAGTGTCGTGGGCACGGGCCACCCGCGCATATAACAAGACGACTCAGTTGTATTCTCTTATCTTATCTATCCATCTAATGTAGACGGTTAGATAAAGAGTGGTTGAGATCAAATCCATCGATCTAATGTAGACGGTTTGTTATTTCTGTTATTTTTCCATTTCTCCATCTGTACTTTCAATCCATTATAACAACTGTTATAATGGAAAAAACGGTAACGCCCCAGTCTGTTATACCGTTTTAGTGCCGAAGGCACCCAATTTTTGCAAACGCTTTTGTCGGAGAGTGCCGTGGGCACGGGCCATTTACTATTCTATAAAACAAAACACATTGGTTGTCTTCCTACTTATACCTCCTCCTATGAGCATCAACAAAGAAGGGCCGAGACCTAATCCTCCCCCAAATGGACGGTGGATCTCCACCACTCACCTGATTTTGGCAAATTCTTTGTCGATGAGTGCCGATGGCACGGGGCACCCACTAGTATATTACAAATCACAGTGGTTGTCTCCCCACTTATACCCCCTCTTTAGGCTTCAACAAAGAAGGGCCAAAATCTTATCCCCCCGAATGACCAGTGGATCTCAGCCACTCACACCCAATTTTGGCAAATGCTTTGTCGGGGAGTGCCACGGGTACGGACCACCCACTAGTGTGTGTATATATCTGATTTACTTATCGGACGAATCAGATGTTTTTGGATATCAGATTCGAGTTCAAATATTGATTCAGAATATCCGTCTAATTTCAAATCAATTCTGATATCAGATTTTTTTTGGAGTTTGGATTCAGATATGCTTATATTTGATTTGAATAATATCTGTTGACGGCCCTAATGAATGTACAAATGGATTGAACATTGAAACATGACCAATGACTATTACAAGTCATCTGATTGGTTCATGATTAGGAAAGATTTGATACACAAAATTGACTTGTTAAAGATGATATTAGAGGTACACCCAACATGACAGCTCAAATGGTTGGTGTGTATCCACCTCTTTCAGGAGGTGGTGGGGTCAAACCCACACAGGTAGATTTCCTCCTTTGAGTAGTGTGCCGGGAGTAGAAATCCCCTTAACCGGCTTGACCGGGTTCAGGTTGCACCTGACTTCATCCGTGGGGCCCTCCAAAGATGGTAAGTACAAAAAAAATAAAAGATGATATTAGAGGTATACCATAGAGCTCGCCAGTTACCCACTAACCACCTAGCTTCCCTTCACCAAAAAAAGAAAAGAATTTCATAGAAATCGACGGTCCATAATTCTTCAGCTTCTAAACCAGTAGCAGAATGATTTGAATTTATGTAGAGATCATCCTCACCAAAAAATAAGCCATTGATTCATCTTCTGTGGGTACGCCAAAATGGGTGTCAAAATGGGGTTAAAAATGGGTGTCCCACGAGCCCTGACCCTTTATTATTAATAGAAAAATAGTTGGTTGGGCTTGGATGGACTATATATTATAAGGTCACATCAGGCCTCAAAGCCAAGTCCAAGTTCATCCCAATAAGTAATTGGGCCAAGCCTGATCCACGGGCTGATTAATATAGAGCCCTGCTCAACGGCCGGCCATATCTTAAACCCTATTGGGCTGGCCCAGCCCATTTTCAATTTTAGTTGTAACGCCCATTTTAATATGTGTGCGGCGTGTGCTACGGTTTACGTTAAAAGACAGAATTACCCATAGTGGGCTGAGTTTAGGGCAGCACACAAATTCAATCTTGTAACCAAGCCAGTAGTAGTAGTTTGTTGATTTCCGTATTTGCAAATGCATTTCTCTTTCATGGCAAAAGCGTGACCTTGCATGCCTACCATTTCTTGTCCAGTGACTTATTTTTTTGTATGAATAATACTCCTAGATAGAACCAAGGTTTAAAGGAGGCCGTTTTAATGGTATAACGGACTGGGGGCGTTACTGTTAAAACGGATTGTAACGGCCAGGGGAAAAATGCAAAAAAAAAAATGGATTTTAACAGATTTTAACGGAAAAAACAGAAAAAATGGTGCTGAAATTCAAATTTTGAAATTTGAAATTTTTCGGAAAAAAAATGGAATTGAACGGATTTACCGGCCTTTTTTTCCACAAAATTTTTCAGAATTTAACGGCTGTTAAAACGATTTTAACAGCAGTTTAAACGGTTTTAACGGCCATTAAAACGAGAAAAAAATGGCCTTTAAATTCAAAGCGTCAAAACGGGTTTTAACAATTTTTACGGTAACAGGCTTGAGGCGTTACGTTTAAACGGCCGTTTATAATTTATAAAATATATGTCATCCAAGCATCATTACTGGCTCCGCCATTGAAGTTTCACTGCTTAAATAAGCAGTTTCCAACTTCATGTAATGATAAAGTTTGAGCATTGTACGCAAGAAGTTACGGGAGCTACTGTTCTTGTTGAGAGTGCTCTTTGGGTAGATCACTTTCAAAATGTACTACTCATGGATCCTTGTTCACAACTAGATTTATACAGCTAGCACGGACATGCAACAAAAACCAACAATAGTACCCGTGAGAAAGGGCACTCTGGTGCAAGTTGAAGGTGTTAATTTATATTGTGTGATCTTGTTGCATATTATTGCATGTTTGATTGCTTGCATCATGGATGGATGATCATTATTTTGTTAAGATCTTTACTAGGTCTCAAGTTGTCATTCTTTCCGAAAAGGTATCTTATCAGGAAATGACAAACTTTAGCCTTTATACCATAATCGACGTCATATCCTGAGGGCTCCACAATTCGATCCCGTGACCCCTATCTGTGATCAACCTTGCACCTGTAGGCCCATTCCGTGATTCGATCCCGTGAGTCTTTAACTTTAACTGCGATTGACATCCCATTAGGAAGGGGCATTATTTAACCCCAACATATTTTAGGGTGAAATGAACTTTCTTTGGAGAGTTGTATTCTCAAGATTCCACCAGACACGGAGAACTGATTCTCTGGATTGGTACTATTGACCTGGAATGCTCATTATTGAGGCTGAATCAGGACAACTTGTATGATTACTGTATGTATGACTACTAATATAGTGGGATGCCTTTTCAATCGTGGGAGAGTGATCACTCCTCGTCCAAATATGGGTGTGCGATCACCAAATTGTTGATGAGATGCCACAAAGTATAAGCGATGAGATCGCTTGATTATATTTCTTCCAAGCGGTGGACGTAGATGCATTGGTCTTCCCTTATAAATGATTAACCCTCGAAATTAACTCCAAAAGAGGCATGCAATCATTGTATCATACATGTGGTGCCTTTGGGTGTGTAGGTCCACCAAGATCTGAACTAGACATCTAAGTGTCAGCTTGACCTGAATTGGCATGCCACGTGGCATTTATAGACAGCAAACGGAGGCTGGGTCTGGTGGGAAATTAAGTAATTAAGTTTTCAACATTTGAGCATTTTAAGCTTTCAATGCTGAAATTAAGTTTTACCAAACGCAACCTAAGCCATTAACTAAAGAATAATGACCTCTTGCCTTCTTGTGGGGACTAGACTAATCAACGTCACACCCGTAGAGACCACCAACCATATGGCTGTTTAGCCCATCCCTAGGTGGACGGATCTACATTCCAAAAATCAGCCTGCTTAGGGGGCGTTTGGGAACGAGAAGTAAAAGCACTTCTACTTGTAGTAGAAGTTGTAAGTTAATTGTTTACCTCCAAAAAAGTTATAGAAATTCAAATGTCGGGAGAGATTCTAATTTTTGAGAAGTTATTTATCTTAGAAGTAAAAAGCTAAAATTTTTAACTTCAGTTTTAAGTTAATTTTTAACTTTTCAAAAGTTAAAATATAAAACACATCCAAACTAACTTTTTAACTTTTTGGCTTATAAAAGTCAATAAGTTACTTATTTTTTTGTTGCCAAGCACCCCTTTAGTAATTTCTAACCTTTGGATGTACCCGAAATAATGCTCAAAATCCTACAATAAAAAACTTAACAAACCATAAAATGACTTTCTCTGTTAAAAATCAATTTTGGTATGTAGGTCCACCTTGGGATAGACCAAACATCCATATGGTCAGTGGTCTCTAAAAGTGTGCCATGTTGCTCTTACTGTGTTATCGAGTAGAACTTTACTGATTGGTGCCAGTCAGCAAAGTTATTGACTGACCACAATATGATCGAGCTACGTGGCACTCTTAGGGGACACTGACCATATGGAAGTTTGTCCAATCCCTAGGTGGACCTACAAACCAAAAATCAACATGATTAGTGATCTCAAATCTTTGGATCTTTGTACCCCAAATAGTCAATAATGCTTAAACTCCAAGGTTCAAAATCAACCCTTAAAAATTGACTATAATCCAATGCTTAGAAATCCCTAATAAAGACAAGTTTTGGTCTGTATGTCCGTCTAAGGTTGAGCCAAACATCCATACTGTCAGAAATCTTTAAGAATATGCCACGTGACTTACATTATGAACGGTCAGCAACTTACTGTTCGGCACCGGTCAACAAAGTTCTACTCTACTGTTCCAGTCATCATGAGGATACGTCCGTCATCAAAATTCTACTGGTGATGTCGATCAAGGTTTAAAGGAGGCCGTTTTAACGGTCATGTTACCATTTTAACCAAGGTTTAAAGGGGACTGTTATAACGGTATAACGGACTGGGGACGTTACCGTTTTTTCCGTTATGACGAAAAAAACACTCAGGGGCAAAAACGGAAAAAATGGGAAAATAACGGAAATAACAGAAAAAAATAGAAAAAATGGCGCTGAAATTTCAAATTTTCAAAAATGAAAAAATAACGGAAAAAAATGAAAATAACGGCCGTTATTTTCTTGACGTTTTAACGGCTGTTTTTTAAACATTCGTTTAAACCATTAAAACGGATTGAAACGGCTAGGGGCAATAATGGAAAAAAAAAGAAAAAAAAATGGAATTAAATGGATTTTAACGAAAATTAAACGGTAAATTAAACAGATTTAATGGCCATTTTTTTTTTTCACAAAAATTTTCAGAATTTAACGGTTGTTTAAATGATTTTAATGGCTGTTAAATTCAAAAAAGTTAAAACGTTTTTAGATGGTCTTAACGGAAACGGGCTTGGGGCTTTACTGGCCATTAAAACCATTTAAACGGCTGTTAAATTCAAAAACGTTAAAACATGTTTAAACAGTTTTAACGGAAATGGGCTTGGGGCGTTACCAGCCGTTGAAACCGTTTAAACGGCCGTTTTTAAAACCATGATGTAGATATCTCTTGTGAATTGTGATGTCATGACTTACGACCGGGCTATGGATGCTGCCCCGTGGCCTTTAAGCACGTGGGCAGCCGTTCAGTTTGAGTGAGCAGAGTAAATCATTTTCAATAGTTTAGTTTTGGCCGTGTGATTTTGACCATTATTTGGGTTACTCAGATCCAAAGATTAGCAATCACTAATCATACCGAGTTTTGATATGTGGGTCCAGCCAAACATCTAACGGTCAGCGGTCTCCAAGAGTGTGTCACGTGGTTCAAGCTATGTTCCGTCGTTCGTCACCAAAAGATCCACTCGCTCCGGGCAGCCGTTCTGTTTGAGTGAGCATAGTAACTCATTTTCAATAGTTTATTTTTGACCGTTAGATTTTGACCACTATTCGGTGTACTCAGATCCAAAGGCTAGAGATCACTAATCATACTAAGTTTTCATATGTAGGTCCAGCCAAACATCTACACGGTCAGCGGTCTCCAAGAGTGTGCCACGTGGTTCAAACTTCAAACTATGTTCGGTCATTCGTCATCAAAAGATTCACTCGGTTCGTCATCAAAAGATCTACACGTGGTTTATTTTTTAGGGTTTTTTGGCTTTACCCCCTTACTTTATTGATGCAATTTGCATCTCACCCAATGTTTTCAAAATATTTGCATTTCACCCTTTGACCATGGTCAATTGGTCATAGATAGTCACCGGATGAGCATCCCAATATTTTTTAAATGACTATAATGACCTTGGGTGAGACGCAAATATTTTCAAAACATTGGGTGCACTACAAATTTCATCAATAAAGAAAAGGGGACAAGCAAAAAATTATTTTTTTTATTTTATTATTTTTTTTTGAGGTTATGTTTTTTTAGATTATTGTTAACTATAAAAGGAAGTCACCTTCGCAGGTTTTTAAGCACGCTAATGTCCCTCATCAATGATGACGAGGAGCTACAATATGAGCGACGTGGTATGCTCTTAGAGGTCACTAACCGTACAGATGTTGGGCCTATCACTAGGTGGAGCTACATACCCAATATCAGCCTGACTAGTGATTTCAAACCATTGGATCTTTGTACCCCAAATAATGCTCAAATTCTACGGATAAAATCAACCCAGGAAAATGACTCTAATCCAATGCTTAAAAATTAACAATCAGATTAATTTTTGATCTGTAGGTCCACCTATGTTTCGGCCAAAAGTAAATGAAGAAAGGTTTTGAACTCACAATCTTAAAAGAAATTAAAAATTTGCTTGTCCCCTTTACTTTATTGATGCAACCCAATGTTTTTAAAATATTTGCGTCTCACCCAAGGTCATTATAGTCATTTAAAAAATATTGGGATGTTCATCTAGAGACTATCTATGGTCAATGACATAGGCCATGGTCAAAGGGTGAGACGCAAATTATTTGAAAATATTGGGTGAGATACAAATTGCATCAATAAAGTAATGGGGTAATTGCGTCGATCAGTGAGGCCTTCCTGTCTAAGTGCAGTCAATCACTCAATTGCTCTCAAAGCCCACCGTTTTTGGTCAATTTTGCTGACTTTCTTTACCAACCCATTAATTTAAATGACGGAAATGACCTCCATCCAAATAATATTTTTTTCCAATTGGCAAGTAAGAGAGCTTACCAAATTTTTTTTTTTTTGCTAAATAAGATAAATAATTCCCAAGATTTAAAAGGGGCTGTTATAACGGATTGTGGGTGTTAACACTTTTTTCCGTTATTATAATGCATAGGACCAAAAAGGGGAAAAATGGGAATAAAATGGAAATAAAAAATAACAGAATTATATTAAAAAAATAAAAGCCGTTATAACAAAAATAATGGCTATTATTTTCCGAATGTTAAAACGGTATGGAACATAACATAACAGGGAAGGTCCATTTCCGTTATAACGCCGTTTGTTAAACCATGATAATTCCTACAAAATATCTTAATAAACAATAGTGGCTACTGTTTCTAACACACATTTACTTCTTCAAGAGCATCAATGTTTCTGGCTTGGTCCAGAGTCTTAGACTGTTGGATGGTCTTCGATATTTGTGATCTGAATCCCGAGGATCATCAATGGTCTAGAGTGAAAGAATGTTGATACTCTCTGGAAGAAGCAAAATTTGCTTTAAAAATAATAATTTCGTAAAAAATAATTAATAATTATAGTGTAAATCTTAAAAGAGTTGTCGCTTAGTCGTGAAAATAAGGCGAAGAATTTATATATATATATATATGAAAATTTCTGTTGGAAAATAAATCTACTAAAATATTTACAGACTCACCCGAGTCAACCCCAAGTTCGTTCTTGAGATGAGTTGACTCGGAGTCGAGTTTTCAGGTTTTAAAACACTACTTTGAATAGCTTTCTTTTTTTGACTTTAAAAGGGAATTTGACTTTAAATCACTGCTTTGAAATTTTGGATAGCTTCCATGGAACCTTATCTCTTTGAAGTTTGACTTTGAACCATTGCACTATAAATAAAGGTTGTCTGGATATCTCTCAGACTCAGACATCATTAATTAGCTTTGAGAAAGAAAAAAAGAAAGTGATGGAAGGCTTAATCCCATTTCTTCTCCACGCCATGAAGAAACAAAACCACCACAAGGGTTATCGTTCTCTGTCCGAAGGTTCGACCACCCGTAGCTACCATTTATTAACCGGAATGGCGGGCTCAGTCGAAGGCTCCTCTCATCGGCGAACCCGATCGGACTTTCAACCACCCTCTTCTGATTTATTAACTCATCGTTCGAATCTGGAGCTACACTCTCGAAGTCTTAAAGCAGATTCAATTCTCTCTCCTTCGAAGATTAAAGACTCGAAGCAGATTGGGAATAAGGAGATTAATTTCTCGAATCTTCGCCGATAAAATACTCAATTCAGAAGATTAACAGAGGATGAACTGATTGAAGTGTAATCAGTTCAAATGTTGCAAAAGAATTTGTAGAGATAATATTATATTATTTTCTTTCTATCTTTACTTAATTTGTTGTGTTTTTTTTACAAGTGTTGTTATTATAATTCTTTGATTATTGGAGTAATGTTGTAACGGAATTGTTTGTTTTTAATACAAAAACTGTATTTGTAGAAAGTCTTGGTATAGCAAATAGCTTGTATTGGGCGAGACAACCCGAGACGGGTATGGTTCGGTATCTGCCGATTGATCGATCTAACTTTGGAATGGTCTCATACTTCTATGGCTCTGATGGCACATAGAAAGAGGTTTTTGACCAATTCAAGATCTTCCCGCCTTCATTTAACGTGCCCCGGCGATCAGGATCAACGATATTTATCCTAAGAGGGAATCGGGATAAACATATATATATTTATCCTAGTTCCAATTTGCATATCTGATTTCTCAAGCAATTTGTCAACGTTTTTTAGGAGGTTCTCCTTATTAGAGTTTCCAATTAATTCCAACACCGTCACGTTTAATTCTCATGTAGTTTCCAATTTGGGAAGCCGTTTCGCATCCGCTAGCTCACGGCAACTAATTTTGATGGAATTTGTTGAAAAATTTTCTTATTATTATTATTTTGATGAGTCCGTCTAGAGCTACACCCATTTCTTACATTCAGTTCTTACACCCGATGGTGGGGTCAACATGGAGATCATGTTGGACAATCCAACCATACATTGAGTTGTCTTTGACATGACCATCATCATCACCAAAAATCAGTTCATTTCCACGTTACTAACCTAGTAAAAAAATTGATAAAAAATAATGGTTTAATGGGATGGTTTGAATTTTTCATCATCTCCATGTGGGCCCCACCACTGTGCAGTTGGATTGTCTAACATGATCTCCATGTGGGCCCCACCACTGGGTGTAAGAACTGAACGTGAGAAATGAGCGTAGCTCTAGACGGGATCTATTTTGGTAGCTTCTGAGGTTTGTATTAAGGGTCAGGCTCCGTTGACAGCCCTAAAATGACAGATTCTGTACAGGACATAATATATGCCACGTGGCATGATCTTGGAGGACTCTGACCGTATGGATGTTTGGCCAACCCCTAGGTGGACCTACAGACCAAAATTTAGCATGATTAGTAATTTGTAGACGTTGGTTTGGACTTATTTTCATGGGTTGATCTAAACTGTGGGAATTATAGCAGTATTTGAGGTACAAAGATCCAACACCTAGAAACCACACATCAGGCTGAATTTTGGTTTGTAGGCCAAACATCCATACGGTCAGAGTCCTCTTAAGAGTGTGCCAGGTGGCACATATTTGTGTCCTGTACAGAATCCTGGTATTTTAGGGCTGTCAACGGAGCCCGACCCTTGTATTAAATGGTTTCTGGGGGCCAATGTTTGAATCAATCATGCTGACTTGAGGGAACACAACTTGGTCTACGAAACCACTTTAATAAAGTAACTCGCGGGACATGCGATAATTCTCCCACACGTTATTAGCTGTAAATGCTTTATAGTACGCGCACGCGGACAGCAGGCCAGCCATCTTTAGTCAAAGACTTTCTCTTCTAGAACTCTTCTATGCTGGCATGCAGTTTGCACTCTAGCGGCCGGTACTTTAGTAAGGAATAAAACTTGTGTCACAAGATGTTGTGATGGAAGCCGATCACAGCACTCAATATGAGCCACGTGGTACATGATCACTGACCGTATGGATGTTTGGCCAGTCCCTCGGTGGACCTAGAAACCAAAAAATCAGCCTGATTAGTGATTTACAACCTTTGGAGTTTTGCACCCAAATAACGCTCAATAATGCTCAAATTCCTACCGTTAAAATTTACCCATGAAAGTAACTTCAATCGAATCGGTTCGAAATCACTAATCAAGCTGAGTTTTTGTGTACCGGTCCACCGAGGGACTGGCCAAACATCCGTACGGTCATCGTCCTCTAATAGTATGCCACGTTGCTCTTAGTGAGTGCTGTGACCGGCTTCCGTCACAACATCTCGTGACACAAGTTCTACTCTTTAGAAACCGAGTAAGACTTGCCTGCTACCTGACCCGCCACAATAAAAGCCACCACGTGGCAATTTATTAGACGACACTGGCCGTATAAATGTTTGACCAATCCGTAAGTTGACCTACAAACCAAAAATCAGCCTGATTAGTGATTTGAAACCTTTGGATCTTTGTACGGAAATAATGGTAAATAATGCTCAAATTACTACGGTTAAAATCAACCAACGAAAATGACTTCAACTAACGCTTAGAAATCACTGAATCAGGTTGATTTTGGGTTGGTAGGTCCACCTAGGGATTGGCCAAACATCTATACGGTCAGTGTCCTCTAATAAAATTCCACGTGGCTAATATTGTTAGTGGTCAGGTAGCTACCATCTTTAGTCAAAGACTTTCCCTTCTATAACTTTTCTATGCTGGCATGCATTTTGCAGAGTAAAACTTCTATCACACGAAATTGTAAATCACACAAAACACAGCCAATGAGTTCTCGGCACGTACACAAGTGCTGTGCAACGTACCATGTGCTTTTGCTTTTCGGTGTACGTGCCGAGAACTCATTGGCTGTGTTTGTGTGATTTGCAATCCCACTGTGACATAAGTTTTACTCCATTTTGCACTCTAGCCACTAACTTCATAAAGGACCTGTTTAGAAAGGCCAGCTGTGATCAGCACAGATGCAGCCTTTATCGGCTGTCTTCGGTAACTGTACCTGTGGGGCCCACATTCATTTGGGCCTTATGAAGGAAGTTGCAACATAGAACCGGTTCCTCCATCCATGAACTAGCTTAGGCCCTAAAAATATGAGATTTCCAAACCACTTCTTTTCTTTATCAAAAACACCCCTCACACAAAAGTTAAGGTGAAATTACGGTGAAAAGTGGGGAAGTCAAAGGTTCGGTGGGGTAGTCAAAGGGCCAGACCAGGCTAAGGTCTAGCCCGGCCCTATCCCTTCCAGAGCCTGAATCGGCTAGGCCTAGGTCCTCCTTCAAGAGCCAGAGCCAGGTCAAGGCTTAGAAGAAGAGCATTAAGAAATATAAGTTTTTTTAAAGTAGAAAACAGCAGATGAAAAAAGAATTATTTTGGAATAGTTTTGAGCCATTCCTAAAAGTTTTCAACCGTTCCTAAGGCATTTAGGAATGGCTCAAAACCGTTCCTTATTTTTAAACAACAAGAACGGTTTTGGGTTAAAAAAAAAGCTCATAAACTAGGTTCTAGATAGTTGTTTTATGAAAAAAAAATGACGCACTGATTGATGATACCTACTGCAATCGCTCTTTCCCCGTTTGCACACAGACACTACCGTCTGGATCAACGAAGGTTGCTCCAATTGTATCTTCTCTGTGTATGGTAAGAAGACGAAATTTAGCTTGATAAGCACACCAATAGGTTGAAGCATGGTACTTAGTGCCTGAACTATGATTCTCCGAGGGAAATGATTCTTAGGGCCTGTTTGGTAAAGCATTGCGGCGGGAAAATAAAATATTTGTGCACGCTAATATTCGTCCAGGTGCGTTTGGCAGCCACTTGACCTCGGCGAATATTTCGACGAATCATTTGATCACCTCCCCCCCCTTGTAAATATTTTCACGCCAATTATACCTTGGTGAGAAAATTTTATTTTCTTGCCGGAAAATCACTATTTTTAATAAAAATTAATTTTTTAATATATAAAAAAGATAAAAATGATTTTTTTTATCCTTTGACATAATATGTGGTTTCTGCACTCGGCCAACCTATTTTTGACTTACTTTGATATGTGGGACCCACTCAAATTGAAAGAAAATGAAGTAAGCTGAAGTGAGCTAGCTCATACACATATCAAACATTGTTAAATATTGATATGAGCAAATATTTAGCCAAGATAACATTCGCCTGGCTAAATATTCGCCGTCGGAACTCTTTTTCTCACGTACCAAACTAACCCTTATTTCCAAATATCACAATGTTGCGCATTTGCCAAATGTTCGAGAGGGTGTAGCTAAAAATGTTATTCCATGGTACATTGTCTACTTTATTGTTAGACTATATATTATGCACGGTCCATTAATTGGTCCAATCCAATCGATCATTGAAAACACCGTCGAGGTGAGGAAGAAGATTTCAAATTTGATTACTGAAAGGATAATTAAAGAAAATGTGGCATAGGTCTTTAGTTGACTGGTCACATCGAGTGATAGGAAATGAAAAATAATTGATAAAACCAGAAGAATTACATTTTGTTATGTTTTGTGGAGCTTGATGGTGCTAGATGACTATAAATCAGGCCAATGTTACAGTAGGTCTAGCTTTGTTTTGGGGTTATATATATACTAGTGGGTGCCCCGTGCCATTGGTACTCCTCGACAAAGAATTTGCCAAAATCAGGTGAGTGGCGGAGATCCACCGTCCATTTGGGAGAGGATTAGATCTCGGCCCTTCTTTGTTGATGCTTATAAGAGGAGGTATAAGTAAGGAGACAACCAATGTGTTTTGTTATATAGAATAGTAAATGGCCCATGCCCACGGCACTCTTCGACAAAAGCCTTTGCAAAAATTAGGTGCCTTGGGCACTCAAACGGTATAACGGACTGGGGTGTTACCGTTTTTTCCATTATAACGGTTGTTATAACGAATTGTAACGCACAGAGGGAGAAATGAGAAAATAACAGAAATAACAAAAAATGACGGTTTTGAAATTTAAATTTTGAATAAAATGAGGGGGATTGAGTGGCTGAAATCTAACCGTCCACATTAGATCAATGGATTTGATCTCAACCACTCTTTATCTAACCGTCCACATTAGATGGATGGATAACATAAGAGAATACAACTAAGTTGTCTTGATATATGCGTGGGTGGCCCGTGCCCGCGGCACTTTCCGACAAATTATTTGTCAAAATCGAGTGGGAGTTAATCTCAGCCATTGATATGAAGCATAGTGGATCTCAACCACTCATTATTGAAGCCATATAAGATAAGAGGGGTATAAGAAAACCATTAAATTCTGTTAAATTCTATTTATTTTTTTAATTTTAAAATTTCAAATTTTAAAATTTGAATTTCAACTCCACTTTTTTCTGTTAAAATCCGTTAAAATTCATTTTTGCCCCTGGCCGTTTCAATCCGTTTTAGCGGCTGTTTGAATGGTAACACCCCTCTCGAGGCATAAAAAGTGGGGCTCCTGAGCCAGACACTTGGGATATATGTAAATCCAACCGTCCTGTTTGTTATATAGATATACCTTGTAAGGGTGTTTTCGTACTTTTACATAGAGATGTAGAAACCCTAGTTTTGTTTTGGGGTTATATATAAGTCAATTTTCCAAGAGACGATCATTATTGTACTATGACTTTTTCTTTTGCCTCAGATACACCAATAACAATATGTGCATTTCGCATAGCTTATTACAATACTTGGGCTCAGTCAATTTTGGGCTTAAACCAACAAGAGTTGGGCCTTTCTTGCACCAAGGAAGAGGTGGTGAGCACCATCTTACATTACGGGCTTGGGTTTTTTTCTTTTTTTTCGGTTTATGTGCTTGACTCAAGTGGGATTGGGCTCATAAAAAGCCCACAAAAAACAAAATATTTTTTTATGGCGGAGAAGTTCAGTGGTTTCAGCTGGCCAAAAGGGGGTATCTTGTGGAAACCAAAATGATGAAAAGTGCAAGAGATGAGTTCTTGAAACTACTTGGAGATATTGTAGTATTCTGGGCGGTTGCACACTGCGGCACGGCAATGACAACATAGAAGGCAAGGACGAAAGGCATAGGTTACATGAGCAACGTCAACTGCAATACAGATGGTAGTGGTTTAGGAGACGACAACCATGGCTCACGATATATAGAATGAGATGGCTGCGGGGTGCTCAGACAGTGTTCTTCTTTTTCCTTCTTATTCTTTTTTTATTTTTTTAGAAATAGAGAGGTATGAACATTGTCCACAATCATGGATGGTGGTAGCAGAAAAATGAGGTGATGATAGCTATGACAAATCGATGGTGTCCGACAATGATGATGTGATGAACCACCATTAAGAGTAGTGCGAGCATGGTAGTGATAAGGGCCAGAATAGTGAGAACACTTCCACGATAAAGAAGTGGTTGCAACAATGAGAAGTTGGTTGTGGTAGACGACGACCAATGATGATTCTGATAAATTTTTTTGATTGTGATATTGATCATGGAGTGCTAACTGTAACCCTAGAAAGAAGTGTTAGACATAGTAGGTTGATCATGCAATAAGTAACAAGAATAGTTAACCAAATGTAAAACCTTACCAAATTGGAGAACATAATTTGTATGGATTTGAAATAATATATAGAAAAACTTATCAATTAGATGTGGTAAGCCGATCGATGCGCATGATTCCACGCTGTCCTAAGACAAAATTCAACCCCCACAATTAATGGTGATGCTGCTGGTGTCAAGGACGATTGCCCCCCAAGATTCAATGGCTACAACTCAGATAAGGCATCACGACAAGCATCGGAGTTCTGATGATCTCGAACAAATGACTATCCTCAATAAAATAAGAAGAGAAGAATTGAAAACTAGAGAAAATAATGTTTTATGTGTTCAAACAAAAAGAAAGTGTATCTTTTTTATAGAGAGTGGGAGACAAACGGTCACCTCTACTCCATTAAAAACGTATCAAATATAGAATAAATGACACATTCGTTTTGACTCAACAGTAAAAAAAAAAAACTAGTGAAATTAAAAGAGATCCGATTTATTAACGATTGGCGGTTACAAAATCAATTAAAGAGTTGAAAATAAATTCAAAGAAATTTTGAATAAAAAAGTACATAGGCCAATGGGCTCCCAAACTGAGGCAGTATTCGTGTCTGTATGTGGGGGCCTGTGATATACAAACCGAAACTCAACCCAGCCCAGTCCGGCCCAGCGTGGCGAATGTGGCTTGCGTGCGAGCGCACGTGTGGTATAGTATCACCTCCTACTCAAGTCTTTACAAGGTTATGAGACAAAGATCACTTATAAAAGCAAGTGACTCCTTTCTCTTTTCCAACGTGGGACCAAAGAAGTTTACTTACAAAATCACAACTCTCCAAAAGTATAAAATAATAAGTGGGGTACAATTGTACTTGATTTTCAATCACATAAAACTCTCAAGGATCAACTATGAAGATGCTAGCTTCATCAATAGTGAACGAAAATATAGTTGACTGAAGAATCAACTAATATATTATCTAAGGAAAGTATTTCATATTGGGCAGACATGCTACTGCTGAAATAAGGCACAAAATAGAGAGCTTGTTCTCAAAAGAACAATGGCTCGATCTAATACCACGATAGGAAATGAAATTTATTAATAAAATTGGATGAGTTATTATTCAAGGATTTTGACAACTGGGATAATGTGTAACGATAGTGGGCCAAAAGGGTTACCACAGTGGGTTGGGCTGTTCTTTGATGCAGTCTTCTGTATCAAAATTTTGATGCAGAAAATCCCTCGAATTGCAATGTAATAGACTCGTTAAGGCCCACTTGCCACTTGATTGTCTGGCCCACACTATGATAGATCTACACACCAAAAATCAGAGTGATTGGTGATTTATTTTGAGCACTTTTTCATCGTAGGCTTTATGAACAGGCCTATGAGTTGGTTCCAAGCCCATGATGAAAAAGTGCTCACATCAATGGTTAGGAATCACTAATCAAACTGATTTTTGATTTGTGGGTCCACCAAGATGTGAGTCAAACGTTCATGGAGGCAGTGGGCCCAAAAGAGTCTACTACGTGGCAAATTGAGGGAAGTCGGTATCATAGATTGTCCCAGTGGGTTTTCTCTTTCCTTTTGTTGTTGGTCTGTGTTTTTTTGTTGAAGAGCGCGGAACTCAAAGCAGAAGAAAACCAACGCAATGGCATATCGTTCGGTTTTCGATTTGGGAGAGATCAGAAGCGAATTCGAGAAGGCTGGAATCAACACTCACTTCATCCCCCTCATATGGAAGTAAGACCACAACCAAATTCTCTCTCTCTCTCTGTCTCTCGAACCCTAATTTTTTTTACTGGACAGGCACGTTGTTCAGAAACCTAACAGTGAGTTGGATGAAGTACCTTCCTTACCATCAAGTGCGTACCCTTTGCTTAATTCAAAGTTCAGACCCTCCACTTCCACTCTCCATTCCGTCGTTGAATCCAACGACAACGTCACCACCAAGCTACTTATCAAGCTGCAGGTATTCTCTCCAACTTCGAATCTCAGATTGCTTCAGTTTTTTACTTGTTAGTGTTGGTGCTGGTGACTTGAATCTCAATATCGCAGAGATTATGAGACGATCGTATAATATTTCTATGTAATTTCACCCAAGTGATTAATGAAACGTGAGGCTCAAGCCTTATAGGTTTTGAAATTTTTGATAGTTTAAACACATTGGCCTCATTCGCTCTGGCATTTCTCGATTGGCAATATCGACATGTATACTTCAGTTTTGATTATCCACTGCCTGCTCTAGTTCTTTTTGAATTCTGGAATCAAGCTGAGTGAGGTATTTTCGCTTATTAGTTACATGTTGGATTTTCAGTAATGTGACTGATCATATTGTCGTTCTTGTTATTATTACCAGAATGGAGCTTTTGTTGAAGCTGTGATTATGAGATATGATACACGTTTGGGAAGATATGCCGGAAAACCCCGTCCTGGAGGTCCAAGGGCAACCCTGTGCATTTCATCCCAGGTATTATCTTGTTTCCCATGGTATGGCAATGGCAATAGATATTCCTTTACCAATGCTGGAAAAGTTTTACTTGGCCAAGTTGTCTCATTTTTAAACCCTACTGAGTCAGAAAGTGCGCCAATTCAACAAGGCTTAAAGTGGTTCTGTCAAATTTTTTTCATGAATCATTGACTCATCTACGTTCAAACAGAATTGCTTTGTTTATTACATTAATTATTTTCAGTTAAAGTGCACAACTCATCCAAGCCACTGAGTTAACATGTTCAAGTCAAGTTCTTTCTTGCAAATCAAGTCCTACCTAGTAACGAATTTCGAAAACATGTTCTTTATAATTTGTTAGGATAAATTACTTTCTGTATTTGCTTGCTTCTTATGGATCCAGAGATGGTAGGCTCCTATGTTTTTTCTCCTTTTCGTTACAGGTGGGTTGCAAAATGGGTTGCAAGTTCTGTGCAACTGGGAGCATGGGATTTAAAAGCAATCTATCATCGGGAGAAATTGTGGAACAATTGGTCCATGCCTCTCGCTTGTGTCAAATACGCAATGTTGTTTTCATGGTATGTATTTTGTTTTGTTTCGATCAGTGTTTAAAAGGCATTTGAGGCTTATGCCTTGAGGCTCTCCTCGGGGCAAGGCTTTTCCAAAATGCCCTTAAGCTCAATAAAAAAGCTTAAAAGCTTTTGAGGCATGCGCCTTGTCCACTGAGGCTTTAAAAAAGGCTTTTGCCTCACGCCTTTTACACTTTTATTAATGACTTGTCTCAAAGGCGTACGCCTCACATGCATAAGCCGGAAGGGCAATTGTAACATAAAAAATTCAATGTAATTCCTCCTTTTTTTTGTTCTTCTTCCTAAATCATAGTTAAATAATAATAAGCTATTCTAGGTTAAATAAAAGCAACAAAAAATTCTTTACTCATGTGAAATAGATTAATGCTATTTTTCCATAAATTTACCTAAATTTTTATCTTTTTATTGAGTTAACCTATAATAATTTATTTATTCTTCTATTTTTAGTATTCATTTAAAAAGGTGTGTTTGTGAGGCTTACGCCCCACGCTTTAGGACATTGAAGTACCTTGCCCCACGCCTCCACGTTTAAAAACATTGGTTGCTATCATCAACTAATCGAAAACATTAGTTGTTTGGTAAGTAGTTTTGTCATGTCAATTGTAAAAAGGTTATTGGTCCTTGAATGTATAGACTGTCCTGCCATATTTATGCATGCGTGTGAAAAAGTAGTTTTTGGTCCTAAAAGAAATTCTATTGAGAAAATGTCAGAATGCCACTAATTTGAAACCTTTTGTTTGCAAACACTGGATAAGCAAATAGTTGTGTCCCTTTTATTTTATTAATGCCTGAATAAGTATTATTTGTGATTAACAACCTTGGAACTAGCTCTCTCATGCCCATGCTTCTCCATTGGGACTTCATATGGATTCTTTTTTATTTCTCTAATTAGTCATGTTAGTAGAGAAAATCGGATGCTTAATATGGATATGAATTTTGTTAGGTCTATCTTGTCCCTTTCAAAGGATACAATATTTCCCTTGATTCCGTTTCAGGCAAATATATCTAATGGAAAAGTCTTTTAGTTCCTGGTACAAAAGTATGAATTGCTTGCATTTCTTTGAGCAGGGAATGGGGGAACCATTGAATAACTATGCTTCCCTAGTGGAAGCTGTTCAGATCATGACGGGATTTCCATTTCGGCTATCACCAAAGCGAATCACAGTTTCAACTGTAGGTATTATGAACTGACATTATACCTAAACTTCTTTTCATTGTTCATAAATTATTATATATGAAGTACATTATACCTAAACTTCATAATTATATATGAAGGACATCATAATCCTAGTCATTTATTTGACTGAATTTTGTTCCCTTCTTGGGCCACAAATTAGTGTTCAAAAACTTGTCATTCTATTTTTCCAGATATGTCAAGGATATAGTCTTGATACACCATATGGTATTTACTCTTAAGAATTCAAGTATCCATCACGGACATGACAACCCAATTTGAGATATCCATATAACATAGTTTTCATCACCTTGGAAATTGTTCACTGGCCAAAGCGAGTTCACTTGGCTGAGTTAATTTAAAATTGATTCAGGTAAACATTTTTTTTTTTTTTAAATTATCGTTGTCATCAGTAACAGTGCCTTATCCAAATTATTTGGGGTTGGCAACACAATCATGTTCTACCATTTAATTCTCAACGAATCAGGATTCATGTGAAAGGATTTGACAAAGTTTAAACCCGGCTGGCAACTTGATGCAACCCTCCTTGAACCCAGGCATGGAACCAGTAACGCAAAGCTAAATCTCAACAATTTAAGTCGTACAAATTTTAAATAATTGCATAAAATGTTAACAATAAAGGAGCAAATAGGTTATATATAATACAACAATTTTTTTGATAAGGTGAAATTTTATATAGAAATAAAAGAGATACAACACAACTAAAGGGAGGTCGAGAAGACCTCCACTACACAAGAGAGCCCCTAATTATCCCTATGCATGATTGACTCCCATCTAAATATCAGGTCCTCGAAGGCCAGCCAATTACATTCCTTGAACATCTTAGACCAGGAAAAGAGAAAAGCCTCGATTGATAGAAAGATATCAAAGGTAGACGCTTCCTTTCCATCAAACACCCTTTCGTCAATAGTGGGCGGGGAGGGGAACACTTCCCAGGCTACCCTGCAATGTAACAAGAGATGATTAACTGACTCCTCTACTCCCTTACACATAATGCAGTAGTTCACCATCACTTTCCTCCCTGGATATAATACAACATGGTTAATATATCCCGAAGAGAAGAATTTCTTTACCCGAAAATAAAGTGGAAATAAACAACAAAACCACAGATTTATTAGATACAATCCAAAAATCATTGAGTTGGAAGTTTTTTGTAATTTTGTTGAATTTTAAAGCATAAATATGTGATGTCAGCCATAAATGCTATAGTTCCATGTCACATATTCTGAAGATTGTCCAAATGTTGTTCTGTTTAAACTCTTAAGACGTGCCCAAGAATATATTAAGGACTATATTAAGTGATAATGGCATCTCCTTTTATGTATACATGCCAAATCTCGTGAATCAATAATTGTTGATTTTTTCTTGAAAGATAAATAGATTAATGACTCAATCTTATTTTTCCCTTCTCTCTATTTCCATCTCTCAAGTATTAATAGAGTTGCAGAAACAAGTGGTGTTGGAGAAATCATCTGATAGTTGAGATCATCTAGGATGACCACAACATGTCATGTAAAGGTTTGAATGCTCGGAGCCCCTTTGAAGTATTTGAAGGACTTTTACTTAAAAGGGGCAGAACCACAAAACTGTACAAATGTGGAATAGGCTAAAAAAATATAAGTCTATTCTGAAGGAAACCAAGATGGTTACCAAATTAAACAAAAGAGCTCCAAGGAGAACAAAAAAGGAGTATGTGCTTCCTTTGAATTCTATCAAAATAAAGCTCCACCAAAATTACTTTGCTTCTACCCTTAACCACTTGGACTTTGGATCTTGTTTTATCTTAAAAAATCTACAATTCTTCTCCTTCTACAAGCTCTAACATATGCCATATGGGAGGAGTCTCCATGGGATTCGGCCTTGAGACTGAAGCTGAGGATAGGTCCGTCCATGGATAAGGTCTTTAACACTGCTTGTGATTACCAAATCAATTTAATGCCCATAAGAAGTATTGACACACTTGCGTCAAGTCAGCAAAGGAGGAAATGGACAACTAACTCGGCATCCTTTTTTGCAAAGAAAGCACATTTATCATAATCTTACCATGTCTAATTAAATGACCTACTGTGAGGATACTGTCATTGATAGCCGTCCTGGTCCGTCCATAAGAAGAAAGTAATTGGAAGGGAACGGGTTGCCCCAAAGGAATTTGGAGGTAAGTCACGATATGTATTGCCTTATGGATTCCTTAGGGCTAGAGCGAAGGAGCAGGCTGAAAATTTTCCTTTAGGCTCCCATATCAAAAAATGATTATCCTGCAAGTTTCCATTAAATGGAACCTCTTCAAACATAATAAGAAGGCTGGTTAGGCTATCGAGCTCTCAATCACTAAGATGTCTTCTAAACATGGGGTTCCACACCAACCTGCCTCCAATCCTCTCATAACAGCGTCCTTGTGGCTGCTGCAGCATATAACATGGCAGAGTCCAATTTTAGCTTAGACTCACCATACCAAATGTCATCCCAAAATCTAATTCCCCTGAACCCATCCTATAGTCTCACGCTCTTGACGAAATCACCATAAAGATTAGTGATTCCTCTCCATATGCTGACATTGTAATGAGAAGAAATGACGTTGCTGTTCTAACCCCCAGTTCTGCTACCATACTTGCTATCAATAACCCTCCTCTGTTGTCTTCTTCGCCGAAACTCAATACCGTTTCCCCAAAAGGACCTTGTTCATCAGCTGGATAGGCCTAAGGCCTAGGCCACCTGCTTCTTTGAGGCTGCAAACCTTGTTCCATCCCACTAGGTGATACTTGTGGGCATCATGATTACCATTCCAAAGGAACTCGCTCTCCAGTCTTTCAATCCTTGAAGCTTCGGAGGCCGAAATGGACAAAAAGAGAAAGGCAATATGTTCGTATACTAGACAACATGCTTCTTGTAAGAGTTACCTTGGCCACCTTTGGATAAGTAGCCCTTCTTCCAAGATGCTAATCTTTAATATGCACAAGTATTAGCAAGAATGAGTACTGTACCATGAATTTGTGGGTTTTATCCCAGCGATTCTCAGCTTAGAGCTTACCAACAAAAAAAATGATAATAGAAAGGAAAAGAATTAAGCAAGTCAACTTTGAAGGGTCGTTTATGGAATCTCTGATGACAGGTTACTGTGGTGAAACCGAATATAGATGGCGTACAGTTGACTGTTATGTGTGAATTCTAGGAACTATATAAGCTATGTTTGCTTAATTACAAGTTATGACTGAAATGCAGGTATTCTGATTGTTTCTGACCTTGTAGGTTGGGATCATTCATGCCATCAACAAGCTACATAATGACCTACCAAATGTGAACTTAGCAGTGTCACTGCATGCACCAGTTCAAGATATCCGTTGTAAGATAATGCCTGCAGCACGAGCCTTTCCTCTGGAAAGACTTATGGATACCCTACGAGTCTATCAGAAGAACACGTTAGAGTTTGACTATAATTTCTCCTTCAACTCCTTTATATTTTGTGCTGTCATTTCATAGTTCTAAATATCTCATTCTTGGTATTTGATTGTCAGTCAACAGAAAATTTTTATAGAGTACATAATGCTCTTTGAGGTAAATGATGAAGAGCAGCATGCCCACCAGCTTGGCAAATTGCTAGAGATGCTTCAAGTGGTGAGTTCTATGATTGAACTTAAAGCATGTGAAAAGTGTCCAAGTTTTTGAGTCAGAAAGGAGAACTCAACTGTAAGATGAATGAAAACTAGATATATTTGTAAAGCATGTGAACAATGTCCAAGTCTGTTGATAATAATGAGCATTTCTACAGATGTAGAGAGCTTCAAAATCACTACAAGACTAATCATAAGACTGGTTAAGTGGACTCCATTAGTCCAACAACTTTTGAGTCAGAAAAAAACCTCAAACTGAATGAAAACTAGATAAGATTGTAAACATATCAGAAACTTCCATTTAAGAACATTTGAAGCACTCATTTCGAAATTCTCATTACATTGGCATATGCACTGCTGTAGCTGCATGTGTTTGCCAAATTGTAACCATCTTTTCCAAGAGAATAACACCAAATTGGTAGTATCCCCATTGGGATATACAAATCTGACCCATCTTTCTATTTATCATTTCATTAACTGTGGAAAGATTCTGGTCGTTGTCTTTAAAACCTACTAGTTGTTTCTCAACTTTTGATGTTTGATTGTGTTTGCCACGGAAGCAGGTTGTAAACCTCATACCTTTCAATCCAATTGGTAGTTTGAGTCCTTACAGAACCAGTGATGAGCAGAGTGTTGTAAGCTTCCAGAAGATTCTTAGAGGTTTCTATAATATTCGGACTACAGTTCGTAAGCAAATGGGTCAGGATATAAGTGGTGCGTGTGGTCAGCTGGTGGTGTCCCTTCCGGATAAAGGATCGCTGGAGAGTTCAGGTCTCGTAACCGACATTGAAGATCTTCGTTTCTGATACTGCCAAACACATCCTTTCTTTACCTGATATCTAGTTCAGACTTCAGACTTGGGCCAACATATTGCCAGATGTTGTGCATAAGTTCAGATCAAATGGACTTCTTGTCATTGTAAGTTCTGCTGATTCTACTGATTTTTTTTTCAATTTGGAGGCATGTAACTCCCAGTGTTGGAATGGTTTGTACAGATGGCGCTATAATCACTTTTATGTGCTTAACTCAGGCAATTAAGGGTATACTGGGATAATCCCATAGTCTCACAAGTATATCAGTAATGGGTTTCTAGTCTACATGTGGCGGATTGGCAGTGGAGTGACTGGAGTCTGGGTCATCCAAACTAATGCTATTGATTAAATGTTAGGATCATAGGTAGGGCTGATTTTTGGGGTGGGAAGGGCCTATTTATTGGGCAGATGAATCAAGGAACCCATAAGCCAAGCATTAGTCTCATTTTCAGGAATACGAGGGAAATTATCTATACATTTTTCCTCGGGGTTTTATCAGGAAGACCTTGTGATAATAGTTAAATAAAAATGAAAGTAGATATTAGAAATAGAAACTTAAATTCTTTAAGTCATTTGTACAATTGGAGTTTCATTAAAATATCACAGCATTTGTGCAACAAGATAGAAATAAATCCATTTCTTGCTTCATTTTGTCAAAATCTCTGAGATAGTTTTCTTTGGGTTTTATTGCTTTGTGAAAATATCGGGAAATATCAGGAGTTTTCTGAAAGTTGCGGAGATACCTGTAACAGACTCTAGGTGTATGTAGAAAGACCATAATGTTATAGTTCTAACCAAGGTAGTAAATTTCGATTCGAGAATTCTTGCGATCAGCCTGGAGATGGTAGACATATTTCTGCCAGTATGAAAATGATAAAGTTTTTGTGGAAATGAAGGAAAAATTGCGAATTTTTTTTATGAAAGTTTAGGAAATGATAAAAAAGCATTAAAATGCACCATAAGCCATCAAATACAACCATATGAGTGTGGAATGAATGACCATGGCGTTCTGTGGCATGAAGTATTTGAGAGTCTGACTGCTAAGAATAACTATAATTACAAATGAAAGTGATAATAACCATCAAATATTCTCACATGGTCACATTAAGTTCATTTAAGTTAATCGTCTTCTATTTCTCTACCAACTTAAGACAGTAGAGGGATATATTCAGTCATCATCTTATATTTCTCCACCAACTTGATAATCTCCCGGTAGTGGTGGTGCTACAGGTGTAGGATTTGTAGTAAACATCTGTAGGTAATTAGAGTTGTACGCCTTGTGGGGGGCAAGGTTAAGAAGCTCAAGAAACTTGAAAATTGCTTTCTTAACTTTGTGAATAGCTGTTGGAAGTGGTCATGATCCACTGCTTTGAGAAGTACTCTGCACACTAGAAGTATGATTAATAACTGTACTTGGTGCAATAGTTGAAGAGTTGTCAACCTCATTTTTTAGTCTTTGGGGCAGCATTCTTAAATACCTTCTTAAGTTGGTCGAGCCAGAAATATCAAAATAATTAGATTATTTATATCTCACTTAACGGTTAACATACTCGAATAAATATCAAGTTCCCCCATGACTACCCTACATATCATAGTTCGCACTGTTCTGGACCAAATTGAATTTTCCAATGAAAGGATCATTCTGAATAATGGCTACCCTACATAACAAAAGGGGTAAACTTCAAATTTTAATGCCTTTAGAGTGTTTCTTCATGTTGCAGGTAAAGAACAAAGTATAATAGAACATTACAAGCTTAGGTGGTTATTGTATGAGACGCTTAAAGCCTGAAGCGTGCACGGTGATGGTGTATCTAAAGAAGACACTTGAGATGGTCAGGCTGTCTTGTAGCAGGTAGTACGGTTTTCTAGTATGCTTACAGAGTATATTGTTCTGTGTTTAGGAGAATGTTGACCTAGTTCTTCTGAGGCCAATTGTTTATCTGATGAAATTTTTGTTCCAATTGTTGTGGTGCATGTGTCAATTACCACTTGCATGTCAAAACACACAATGCACAAATATTTATGTTGCTGCATCCTTGTCGATTGGAAGATTTTGTGTACGTTGGATTCGGGTCATCTTCGAGAGACCACAGCTAGAATTATTTTTGGAATCTAATAAATTCGTCTGCTTTACCCGTTTAAATATTGATTTTGTTTGTTAGTTTCCTGAAGTTCTTCATTGAAATTTTTCCGTTTCCTCTCTATGGCATACTCTTTTGGGCCCACTGACAGATGAATGATTAGCCCACCCTTTGATGGACCTACACACCAACAAACACCTTGATTGGCCATTGGATCCGAAGTTATTCATGGGGTTATTTATAGCTGTTGGATTCGAGCATTTTTTTGGGTACACAGATTGAATGGTATTCACCAAGCAGGCTGATTTTGTTAAGGTCCATCAAGGGGTGGGCCAATCATTCATGTGTTAGTGGGCCAAAGGAGAGTTCCATGTGGTGCTTTTTCAAGCGCCCGGCAAGGCTGCAATGAGAGCAAACTGCAGCAAAAAAAATTCGTTCTTCGTTATGCGTTAAGAGTTCCACCTTGTCGAAATATGCATTCCCTTCCATCTCTAGTTTTGTCATTAGTTCTGCACCTGTGAACTATTTAATCTAACAATGTGCAAGTGTCATTCTGCCTTGCTCTTTGTTTTAAGGAAGTTGAATGTAAATTAAAATCTCCAATTCGTTCAGTTGATCGACACTGCAGTGAAGTTCGACGAAGCAGATTCAAATGTGTAAATTTAGAATCTTTTGTGGGTTCCCGCTGCACTCCTGCTCTCAGTTGGTATCTGTCCCAATGCCTGGCTACTTCTTCGATGGGTTGTACCCTGAAAGTCTACCAATCGAAGAAGCCTAACCATCTGAAGCAGGTCCCTTTTACCATTTTCCAAATCTGTACCCGATTCGCCAACCATGTTTTAGTTCCCGGCCAGATGGTTAGGGTTGTTAACCAATGTATTTTGGGCTTAACCCGTCCAAGGAATGGCCTAGAATTTGAACAGATGCAGATTGATGATCTTGTTTACAGTGTGGTCTTGAGTAGGGGAGATGATGGGTATCTAATGAATGGATCTCCAACAAGAACCGGTCCGGATTATCCTGGTTTTAGGATTGGCTATTTCAGAATTGAACCTGAAAAGACACGTAACAGAACTATATAATAGGTTTTGGTTCTTGGTAAACTAGTACACGTGGAACTGAAACTGATAGGATGCCGCGGTGAACGAACAAAACCAAAAAGAGGGGACCTGCAACGGCAAAGACTACTGGCCCTATTCTTGTTCCTGGCCGTCTGTGACGAATCCGGGAAGCCTGGAATAAGGAACTGGACCCGAAGTATGTAGTAGTGCTAAAGATGTCAAAGATTTTTTCAAAAGCATTTTATTTATTTTTCTTTTGACATTTTTATACAACATAGGGATACTCGATATCCAATTGGATGACGAGATATTTATTTTGGTTCAAGTTTTGGAACTGCTTGTTTTGGCACAAGAATCAGAATCAATAAAAACTCGGAATTGTCATACATTCTGAGTACATTGGTACCCGAACTGGAATCGATCTACACCCCTTAGTCTTGACCAAAAGCAAGGGAATAAATTTCGGTTTCAAGGATTATTTCAACCAGCTTGGAAATGGATATATGTTCATACGAGTGGAAATAATACATTTTTAATGGAAATTATGAAAATAATACAGAAATGATGGAAATATTATAGAAAATTTTGCGGAAAGTTTGAAAAATGATAAAACAAGCATAAAATACACTAAAGCTATCAAACTATAACATACAACCTGTGAAAATGAATGACCATAGTAGTTTGTAATACGGTGAGGCAGGTATCTGATAGTCAGTCAATATATTATTTAATTGATAATTATAAAAAAAATGTTATAAATCAAGGTATAATGAATCCTTATTGACCTACATTAATGTCTTAATATTATATATAATTTTAGAAAATGTATTTATTATTAACTTATAGTACAACATTTATGTAATTTTTTAAATGTTTAAATAAAAAATTAAACCCAACTATCTTGTAAAATGGGCCAAGTTATACAGCATATAATTAGCTTATGCAGAATCATTGATGTTTAGGGTAAAAATTAAAGAAATTGGGATTTATTTCTAAATTTCAAATTTTCCCACTAAATGATCTTCAATCCATGCACAAATTTAGCATAATTGTATCATAGATTCATAGATTTGATGCATTTACATGTAATCAATCTATTTGTAGTAAAAAAATTGTACTTACATATATTTCAAAGTTGAAAATTTTTAAAACGGGATTCGATTTGTTCTCGCGATTAATCCGCAAACCAAGAAATCTACAATGGATTGCTCTTTTCCTATAAAAGAATAGAAAATGGCTTAAATGAATTAATTATGGGATTTGTAGGGGGTTATTGAGCTCAAATGAAATGTTTTCTACTTTCGATCGATATGTTTCCATACACATTGAAACATTTCTACCAAAATAATACGTATTTAAACTATTAATTGATTGAAATTTACTGCACACGAAATATTTCAACATGTATAGAAACATTTCGTGAAATTTAGCATTTTTTCATGTCAGTAACCTAGAAAATGAAAATATTTCGCGTGAAGTTTATTTGCTTGACCAAAAGACTATGTTTCCTCACAAGAAATGTGAAGAAGCTCTCTTATAGCAAGCATTGGTTGGTTCGTGATGTTAAGATAACCCCGCTAAGATCGTCTAGATCACATAAACAAAATAATCAGATGGTCTACTTAGTGCGACACATTTTATGGCTGGTCCTTTTATGAGCCTAATTGGATGCAAGGATATACTATCAATGACAGGGATAAGATGAGGGAGTAGTTGAGATAGTATCGGTCTCACTTCATGAACAGTGCATGTAGATAGGCCCATCCCCAAAGATTAGCTTTTGTTGAATCGCCTCAGCAGCTAGATGGCCAAACAACTTTTGTGGAATTGGGCCAAAAAATGCATGTGGCACTCATTGGGCTCACCAACCCATTAATGCTTAGGCACTCCCTTGGTGGAACTACATTCCAAAAACTAGCTTGATTAATGATTTCTAGCTGTTGGATATGAGCCTTTTTTAATCACGGGCTTTATGGTAATCACGGGCTTTATGGGCAAGGCCCAATTGGGCTCCGCCAACCCATTAATGCGTAGGCACTCCCTTGTTGGAACTACATTCCAAAAAATTGCCTGATTGATGATATCTAGCTGTTGGATTTGAGCCTTTTTTTTAATCACAGGCTTTATGGGCAGGCCCAAGGCTTGATTCCAAGCCCATGATGAAAATGCTCGAATCCACGGCTTGAAATTAGCAATCAGGTTGATTTGGGTGAGTAGCTCCAACTAGGGCTGGGCCAAACTTTCATGAACCCAGAGTGTCACATGGAATTCTTGGTTAGAAAAATATATGTGAACCTTATAAAAAGTCATCAGAACTGATAATTAGAACCATGGATTTAAAAACGGCCGTTATAACGAAAATAATGGCCGTTATAGTGGATTCGGACCTCCTTCGGACCTCCCCCGTTACGTTGTGTACCGTTAAAACGCCCAGAAAATACTGGCCATTATTTTTGTTATAATGAAAGACCTTATTTTCTGAAAAATTTTGTGAAAAAAATGGCCGTTATTTCCCGTTTCTAAAAATCTGAAATTCGAATTTCAAAATTTGAATTCCAGCGCCATTATTTTCCGTTTTTGCCCCTAATCGTTACAATTCGTTATAATAACGGAAAAAATGGTAACGCCTCCAGTCCGTTATACCATTGTAACGGCCCCTTTTGAAACCTTGATTAGAACCATTCTATGTGGTCGATTTGAGCAAATAGGAGATTCATTAGGTAGGACCCATCAACTGTATAGATGATTGATCGGTCCTAGGGAGGGAAGTTTGGATCTCGTGTTCCTCGTTAGCAATCATTAAAAACTTCTCCTCTTTCTTGATTTGTCCTCAATACTGATTAATTTCCTTAGAAGCGTAATCAAGTTTCCTAAGTGGAGTCGTATTAGTGCAGGATCCAGTGTTCTTGCAGTGAAACTATCAACATCTTATTGACTTGATCGTACGGTTTATATCTCAAGTAATAATATTCTAATCTCCCATGCTTTACGAGCCTATGGGCTCTAATATTATTGGACTTTCAAGCCCATCTTTGTTGACAAAAAATAAATTTAGCCATATTTTAAGCCCCCACTCAAAGCCCATTTTTCTCCCATTCGTTACGTTGAAAAACATTTCTCCACAAGTTCAAAGCACTTGCACCACATCAATCAATTTCCAGGTGTGGCTCGTGCTCGTGATGTGCTTCATATAGTGACTGTAGATGCGAGATTGAAATTTGACGGAATTTTATTGGGTGCATGTTGCGTGCAGTGGCGGTGCTACGATTTTGTTCAAGGGTGGGTAAAGTGGCTAGCGACGGTCAATCGACAATGTTAATAATAGCTTATGACATTTTTAATTGACTGAGTTGTCCTTTATAGAAATGGGCAATTAAAGCCCATCAACTTTTTAATTATTCTCCTGCATTGGGACCCAATTTTTTAGAGATCATTGACAGTTTGGATGTTTGGCCCATTCCTAGGTGGACCCACAGACTAAAACAAGTCTGATTAGTGATTTCTAACCGTTGAATTTGACTCTTTTTCATAGGAATATTTTTAATCGTTGGATTCAAACATAATTTGGGTACTTAGATCCAAAGGTTTGAAAACACTAATGAGGCTCATTTTTTGATATATAGGTCCACCTACGGATGGGACAAATATCCATGTGGTCAGTGAGGTCTCTAAGAGTGCTGCACGTGGCAAACACTGTGGTCCACTTAGCGATGGGCCAAACATTGAAGTTGAAGGTGGGCAACGCTCAAACTATAGACCACCTAGGGCTGTGCAAAAATTCAAAGTTGGGGTGCGTTCCCATGGCTCGCCACTGGTTGTGTGTCGTACGATTCCTTCAATTGGGACTGTTTGGCTACTTAGGTTGCGTTTGGGTAAGCTTAACCCCAGCACTTTTAAAATTTAAAATTTGCATTGAAGGAATAGAACATTTTAGGTATATAAATTGTTCCACTTAAGTTTCAATTTGAGCATGTGCATTTTTACACCGACTTCCGGCATAAGCAATAAGTCAGATTCCTGTATGGTGGCGGGGCCACGGAACAAACTTCTAGAAAAGAATTTGTAAGCCAAAAGGTTTTGATCTAGAAAGCTTTTACGAACATTTATAGGCAAGAATTGTTTCTAGAAGGCTCTAGAAAAGGGCTCTTTATTTCCTTCATCGTTAAGGTTAAGTAACGGTAAGGTCTTGCCTAACCCAAGCTTTCCTACCAAAAAAGAAGAAAACATCTAATCATCGAAGGGACCTAGGGCTGGGATATCTTTGACTGCCATGTACAATGCCTACGTGGGGTTCACACTTCGAAGTCTCGGGATCGGAGGCGCCGGATCGGATCGGTCAGGTCCAACATCATTTCAGGCCGTCTCGAGCCGGCGTGAAGTCTCTTCATGAAGAGTACATCTCGGGTGAGACAATCCTGAAATGGATCGGGATCGGTGCCCGTCGATCTCGATCCAGAACAGGATCCGCCGAGACTTCGAACCATGCCTTTGTTACATTGCGATTTTTGGGAATGTGAGCATCAACTTTTGCTGCTACTTATATGCAACAAGTAATTTCTCATTCATGGACCACATCTAGGGAACGTAGGAAGATCCGAAGATGCATGTCACACAAATTGGAGGGAGGGAATGTTTCTAATTCTAACCATTCGATCAGTTGACTGTTTTGGTATAGTCAAGAAAAAAGAAAATCTTATAAGCAAATATAGATAAAAACTATACAAGAATTAGTGGGGCACCACCGACTTGGTGCCGAGGACCCCACCACTCATACTTCCTCCATTTATCTTAATATACGAGTGTGAATACCAATTGTTCCACTTCAATCCTGGCCCACCCTTTTGAGGTTCGGATTATTAAATTTGAATATATATACACGTTTTGGTTGTTGAGATCAACTGCTATATCTATGCCCTTTTCGTCAATTTCTTCTGTCATCTCACTTGTCTTTTTGAGTATAACTTTGCTGACCGACCACAATATGAGCCACGTGGCATATTTTAGAGATTTCCGAATGTTTAGCCCAACCCTAAATGGACATATAGACCAAAATTTAGCCTGATTAGTGATTTCTTAAGTGTTGGATTAGACTTTGGGGTCGTTTTCATGTATTGATTTTTAACTGTGGAATTTGAGCATTATTCAACATTATTTGGTGTACAAAGAGCTTGGAAATCACCAATTACACTGATTTTTTGTTTGTAGGTGGTCCACGTAGGGATTGTCCCAACATCCATACGGTCAGCATCCTCTAAAAGTGTGCCATGTGGCTCATATTGTGGTCAGTCAGCAAAGTTCTACCTAGAGAGACCAAATTCTTCCGTCATATTCTTCCACTTGGTGCAGAGATCATGTTGGACAATACAACTGAACAGTGAGTTGTTCATTCCATTGTGACAATCCTCACGAAACATCAATCCATTCCGACAATCTTATCCATTTGAAAATTGGATCTAAATTTGAAAACTAGACCTTTTAGTGTAGTACTTTAGTCATCTTTTTATATCTATTCTACTTATTAACTAGTGAAAGCCCTTCTTGCGTTATAGGTCGAAATTTTCATTATTTTCAAAATTACCCCTATTTTTTATTCTTTTATTTTTTCAATTTATTCACTTTGCAGGGGTTTTGTGGTCTTTTGATGTCAAAGCATACGTCGCTCACCCCTGCAGCTCATTCATAGCCCTCCCTATTAAAAAAAAAATCCTTATCCATAATATGATCCTCAAAGCTTCTTTCATTTTTTAAAATTTTTATTTATCCGGTGCGCATTAACTCCAATTATGGCACCTGATCTCTGTCTTAAGAAAAAATTTTGATGATAGTGTCCATCATCAAAGTTGGTGATGGATCCATAGTGTAAGCCACGTGGCACACTATTAGAGGCTATTTACCGTATGGATGTTTACGTAATGTTTGTAAATGGACTAAATTTTTTATTTATGATAATGATCATCGTAGTAGCAAGAAGAACTAAATTTATGATTGGATTGTGTAATATGCATTTTTTTTTTTAATGTGGGCTCCACCACTGGATGTAAGAATAAAGAAATAGGTTTAGCTTTAGACCTAATGGAATATAAAAAAGCACATAAAGGTATATGCGTAAGGATTGGTTCTTAAAGAAAACAAAGTTATATGGTTGATGTACAAATATAATACATATTTAATTATATTCAAAGAAGATTGGTTGACGCAACAAAAAAAATCTAAGATATGACAAATTCTAGAAACTAATAAGACTAAATCTACGTTCGATCTTAAATTCTATGCTGTTTGTCTCATTAACATGGAACATCTTTCAAATACCTAGACTAAGGACTTCAAAAGTTTATGGATAATGACAAATGACCTATCCAATTTGAGCTAATAATCTTTTTTTTCCATAGCGGATTTATGGGATCATCTCTCTCTCTTGGGGGGGGCTTGTTTTTAAAGAGATCAGTAACTCGGTGAAGGTGGGCTTTAAACCTAGGTCTATGGTATCAATCATGGTTTTAAAAACGGCTGTTTAAATGGTAACGCCCAAGCCCGTTAAAACAGTTTAAACACGTTTTATTAGTTTTGAAAAAAATGGCCATTTTTTTGTTTTAACGGCCGTTAAAATCATTTAAACAGCCGTTTAATTCTGAAAATTTTTGTAAAAAAAAAGCAGCCGTTAAATCCGTTAAATTTTTTTTTTTTTTTAATTTTCAAATTTCAAAATTTGAATTTCAGCGCCATTTTTTTTGTTTTTTTTTTCTGTTAAAATCCTTTAAAATCATTAAAACCCGTTTAATTCCGTTAAATTCTATTTTTCCCATTTTTTTCCATTTTTGCCCCTAGCCGTTTCAATCCGTTTTAACGGCAGTTTAAATGGTAACGCCCCCAGTCCGTTTAACCATTAAAACGGCCTCCTTTAAACCTTGGTATCAATACTCACAAACTTTACCAACAGGTGTATGGTATCTCTCTCTCTTTTACACACATATTTTGCCTCTTCTTTCCATAAAATGTCCTTGATTCTCTTTATCTTTAACAACAACAGGAGTGTATTTTGAGTAACTTTAGTACTAAAAGGGCTTGGTAATTTTTCACCTTTTTTTTTTTTTTATCAAAAATATCGTTAACTATCTCAAAATCATGAGTGTATTCGTACTTTTTTCCATGGTTTAAAAAATCTGTTATAACAAAAATAATGGCCGTTAGAACGGCAATGGACCTCCCCCGTTACGTTACATACCATTTTAATGTTTAGAAAATAACATATCATTATAACAACTGTTATTTTATAAAAAAGATTGTTCAAAAATTTCCATTATTTCGGTTATAAATTTATTGAAATTTTGAATTTTAGATCCATTATTTTTATTTTTTTCCCCCCCCTTTCCCATTTCTGATCCTGTGTTTTACAATTGTTATAACGGCCGTTATAACGGAAAAAACGAGAACACCCCAATTCCGTTAGACAATTACAACGGCCCTTTAAAACCTTGCTTTTTTGAACCCTCCAAATTTGTTTGTACTTTTCCCCCACACAATCCCGTTCTAACCGTCCCCAGTCTCCTAACAACCGTTCTTTTGTCTCCCACTTTCTTGTTTTTTTCTCATGTGCCTTCCTCTAGTATATAGCAATGCAAAGTGAAGTGTCCCTTTTGATGGTCTTTGGTAATTTGAAACCGACCTTTTTTCTTAAGAAAACAAAACATGTGGTACTTCATGTATCTATTTGGTACATGAAAAAATGAGTTCCAATGTCGAATATTTAGCCAGGCGAATATTATTTTAGCTAAAGATTAGAGAATCAATGTCAATATTTAACAACGTTTGGTAAGTGTATTAGCTATCTTCATTTTCTTTCAATTTCTGTGGGTCCCATATATTAAAGTAAGTCAAATATGGGTTAAGCGAGTGTGGAACCCACATATTAGGTCAAAGGATTAAAAAAAAAAATTTATCTTTTTTTATATATTACAAAACTCTTTATTATTGAAAATAGTGATTTTCCCGCAAGAAAATAAAATTTCTCCACCAAGACTTAATTGGTATGAAAATATTTACTGGGGGGGGGGGGATGATCAAATGTTTTCCCGCCGCGTCGAGCAAATTTGTGGGTCTGGCTAAATATTTGGCATGGGCAAGTGACTGCCAAATGAGCCCGGGAGAATATTAGCGTGTGCAAATTTTGAAAAAAATTTAGATGCAAAGGGCTTCGGATGTAGTTGATGCAGAGGACTCTAGTGGCCCTACATAGCTCATTTTTTGGGGTCCACTAACCGTATGGATGTATAGCTCACCCCTTGGTTGATATATGTACCAAAAATCAGTCTGATTGGTTTTCTCTATCCATATATTTTAGCATTTTTTAAAATTATTTCCAGTCGTTGGATTCAGGCATATTTTTTTGCATATTTTTTGGGTACTTAATCCAACTGCTAGAAATTATCAATCAAGCTGATTTTTGGTACATAAATCAACCAAAGGGTGGGCTAAATATCCGTGCGGTTAGTGGACCCCCAAACATGACATTTTATAGTATTTTTGTGTTTTCCTTTCGTAGGGGGTGTTTGATTGCATGGAAAATTTTCCTGAGAAATTCTTATTTTCATTTTGGGAATTTTCTCTGTAAGAATATACATCTAGAAAATTCCTTAAATGGTTGTTTGATTGCACCCAAGAAAATTTGCATTTTGCAATTATGTGAGAAAATTAATTTGTATTTTCGCATGGAAACGAATTCTAGACTTAAAACGTCAATCAAACAATGGAAAATTGTGTTTTCCTAAAAAATGTGATTTTCCCACGAGAAAATTGGCAATCAAACAGGCTTAAAATTTTCAAAACTTCCTGCCTATAAAGCTGGTTTTCCAGTAAAAGTGAATTTCCAATAATACCAATTACTGACTATTATTTTTTAATTATGAAATTCTTATTTAATCAAGTCTCTATTATTTTAAGTGCAACTTAATTGTGTGGGTGATATACCCTAGCGCACGAAACATTATTAAATGAAAAATATTAGCCTCATCCCTAGGATTAAATTTTGTTACTCAACGCTGCCATCTGGGCCCACTGACCGCATGGATGTTTAGCCCACTCCTTGGCGAATATACACTACAATAATCACCATGATCGGTAATATCTAGCCTTTCTTTTTTAGTATTTTTGAAGGCATGATTCTAGCCAATGAATTAAACCTTTTATTTTAGTATTACAATCAACGGTGAAAAATTATCCCACAAGCTGATTTTTGGGATGACTATCTTCCGAGGGGTGGGCTAAACATCCATGCGGTCAGTGGTCCCAGATGGCTACCCCAAAAAATAATATCTGCTAGAATGCCGTACCATCAAGCTTGACGGCGCTTCACTCGGAAATCTCTCAGCTATACAGGGTAGGAATAAAATTTATGTTTGGTCCTAGTAATCAAGAATCAAGACCACGTGTTGAGGTAGGGTCCACATATTTTAAAAGGCGATAAGCCAACGTGATGCGGACCCCACCTCAACTTGTGGTCGTAGGCAATGCTATATTTGGTAAGATGGTGTAGCAACATTCAGGACTGATCGTCTATACATGGGGAGGTGGGGCCCACAATTCTATCAAATTATGTGGGTCCACCTTTTATAGATAAGCAGTTGCTTCAGTTCTAGTTGTTGCCTCGCTCTTATTATGGGTCACTAAATGTGCCATGTGGCACTTTCTAGTTTCTTCAGGATCCCGACAGCTAAATGTGTGATCCACGAGTAAAACTTCTGTCACAACCCACAACACAAGCCACATGGCACATTATTAGAGGGCTCTGATTGTATGGATGTTTGGCTAGTCCCTCGGTGGACCTGCAAACCAAAAATCATCCTCATGAGTGATTTATAAACGTTGGATTGAAGTTATTTTCATGGGTTGATTTTAACTGTAGGAAGTTGAGCATTATTGAGCGTTATTTGGGTTCAAAGATCCAAAGGTTCTAAATCACTAATCAGGATGATTTTTGGTTCTCCAGTCTACCGAGGGACTGGCCTAACATCCATACGGTCAACGCCCTCTAATAGTGTGCCACGTGGCTCATATTCGACAGAAGTTTTGCTCGTGACCCATCCCTTATTGGTTCTACGCAGTAAAAAATCAGCTTGTTTAGCGATTTCTAAAGATATCACCCATCAAGCAGATTTTTGCTACGTAGGTCCCACCAAAGGGTGGGTCGGTAGGTACCGTGACTACCGTCAGCATAAATTTCCTCCTTGTATGGTGGCGATTTCTGAGCAACCGCACATTAAAATTTGAGAAATTTTTGGAAGCAGCGAAGCGCCAATCAGAGCGCGTGAACGCCCTCTAATGGCAGTTTTGGATGTTATGACCGAAGCCGGCCACAACCCACAGTATGAGCCACGTGGCACACTATTAGATTGTGTTGACCGTATGGATGTTTGGCTAGTCCCTCGGTGGACTTGCTAACCAAAAATCATCCTGATTAGTGATTTCTAAGCATTGGATTGAAGTTATTTTCATGGGTTGATTGTAATCGTAGGAATTTGAGCATTATTGAGCATTATTTGGGTGCAATGATCTAAAAATTTTAAATCACTAATCAGGCTGATTTTTGGTTTGCAGGTGCACCGAGGGACTGGCCAAACATCCATACGGTCAGTGCCTTCTAATAGTGTGCCACGTGGCATATATTGTGTGTTGTGACCGGCTTCGGTCACAAATTCTTGTGACAGAAGTTTTACTCCATGTGATTGGCCACTACTTTGCGTCTTGAAAAATTCTCTCAAAATTTCAGTCCCCGTCATAACATGTTTTAAAAGTTTCACCTGCTCCATGTACGTGGACCTATCCAATACAGGATTGGTGATCTCTGAGTGAGGCGTCTTCAAATTTGATGGCGCCACTATAACCGTTTCTAAGGAAAACTTCCTGGCCTACTGTGTACCCACAGCAACGGTGTTACAGCGAGGTTCTTTCGTAGGACACGTACCCAAAAAAATTTCCTGCCTCAGCTCGAGTTAGAATATTTTTAGGGGTACGTTTCTTCAACAGTTGCAACGGGGCGCACTCACAGGCTCACAACAACACTTACGCGAGTAAAACTTCTATCACAAAATTGTAAATCACACAATCACAAGCCAATGAGTTCTCGGCACGTACACAAGTGCTTTGGCAACGTACCCATTGCTTTTGCTTTTAGGTGTACGTGCCGAGAACTCATTGGCTGTGTTTGTGTGATTTGCAATCCCATTGTGACAGAAGTTTTACTCCACTTACGCTACCTGGTTCCTCCTTTATAGGATACGTGTCCTGCAAAAAGCATGGTGTTGCTGCGGGTATACTGATGCAAACTGTACCCAGCAGCAAATATGCGGCGGGGATTCTTGGGACACGTCTCTGGATATAGTCTTGACCCATGATTAAAAAAGTAACTTCGGTTGAGTTTACATACAAAAAAATCTTGGTCTGAGTTTAAACCCAAATTGAATTAGAGTATTTCTAATTTTCTACGACTACGTGTCCCCAAAAGAAAACGCGGTCCCATGATCTGGCGAGTAAAACTTCGCTGACGCCCTAGATGACCGCTCCCGATGACGTCCCACATTATGAGCCACGTGGAATTTTTTGAGGAGGCTGGCCGTAATGGAAGTTTGGCCAATCCTTAGATGGGGCTACAAACCAAAAATATGTCTGGTTGGTGATTTCAAACCATTGGATCCTTGTACCCAAATAATGGCCAATAATACTCAAATTCACACGGTTAAAATCAACCCATGAAAATGACTCCAATCCAACACCTAGAAATCACTAATGAAGCTGATTTTTGGTTTGTAGACGCATCTAGGGTTGGCGAAACATCCATACGGAGAGCGTCCTCTAAAAAGTACCACGTGGCTCAAATTGTGGGCGGTCATCGTCAGCGAAGTTTTATTCATGGTCAGGCTACCGATATACTGTTGCAAAGGCAGACTGGTCAATTTCAGAATATAGATAAATATTTTGACTTTAGTGGGGTTCAAAAGACCTGATCCATGCTAACTCATGAGTTAGAGCATTATTACTTTATTAGGCGCGCGCGTGTCCTGCAAGTGGGAATCGCTTCGCACAGTGCTGCTGCGGGTAACCCGTTGCAAAGGCGGCCTCATGTTCGAAGAACTTTTCTGCTTTTCTTGAGCACTGCACTACTGCAACCTTCCCCCCAGGAGTATAAAGACGAGCTTCGAAGTTCGACTTCTAACAACGGAACGTGCCTCAAGCTGCTGTGATTCTGGACAGTAAGCTTATCCGCACGTGCTACTGTACAAACCCCAACGCCTCTCTCTCTCTCTCTCGATCTCGATCTTTCCTCTGCTTGCAAAGCAACCGAAGGAAGGTTGCTTCCATCTTCAACACTTCTACTTTATATTCGAGACAAGTGACAGTTCTCGATTTTCCGTTGATCGATCGCTGATGCAGTAGTCGGCAATGAAGATGGAGATTCCGGCAAGCGACGCATACATGGGACGGAGCCTTGGTGATCTGAGCAACGGTGATTATTCGTCCACGGCCTTTAGCGATTGCAATAGCGATAGATCCGGAGAGTTCTCGACAACCTCTTCGCAGAGCCGTGGTCTCCTGATTGCTTGCGCTTCTGCGAATTCCTCCGATGTGATCCGTCAGCTTGTATCCGATCTCGAGTCCTGTTCGATCGACGTGCAGAGACAAGCAGCCCTGGAGATTCGCCTCCTCGCGAAGGACAAGCAAGAAAATCGCCTCAAGATTGTTCGAGCTGGTGCTGTAAGACCTCTTATTTCTTTTATCTTGTCTTCTGATTCTCAGCTTCAAGAGTACGGCGTCACAGCGATATTAAACCTTTCTCTGTGCGATGATAACAAAGATCTAATCGTCAATTCGGGGGCGATTAAACCACTCGCGAGAGCTCTCAATACCGGAACCGCGACGGCGAAGGAGAACGCAGCTTGTGCTCTGCTTCGCCTCTCGCAGATCGAAGAGAACAAAATTTTGATTGGCCGGTCAGGAGCGATCCCTCTCCTGGTTAAATTATTGGAGAACGGAAGTTCTCGCGGGAAAAAGGACGCATCAACTGCTCTTTATTCGCTCTGTTCCCTGAAGGAGAACAAAATCAGAGCCGTTAAAGCCGGAATCATGAAACCACTCGTGGAATTAATGGCAGATTTCGAGTCTGGTATGGTTGATAAAGCGGCTTTCGTTCTGAGCACCCTGGTTGCGGTTCCGGAAGCAAAAACCACTTTGGTTGAGGAGGGTGGTATTCCGGTACTGGTCGAAATCGTGGAGGTCGGACAAAAACGTCAGAAGGAGATCGCAACGGTGATTTTACTGGAGATCTGCGAAAACAGCTTGGCGTATCGGACTATGGTAGCCCGCGAAGGAGCGATACCGCCGTTGGTCGCTTTGTCACAGTCCGGCACGACTCGAGCTAAACAGAAGGTATGTCTGCTTCGCAATTCATATCCGGTTTTCCGGTGATGGTAATTTTTTAATTTTTTAGAAAATTTTGTATTTTACTGAAAGAATTTTTGTTTGTTTTTTTGCTCTCTTGGCGGCTTTTGTCGTTTTGATCTCATCGTCGACACAGGCGGAGACACTCATTGAGCTTCTACGGCAACCGAGATCCGGCAATCGCGCAGAATAGACGTCAGATTAGTGGGTCCCAGTCCGACATTTCAAAATAGAAAGAAAACCAAGTCAGGAAAGGAACACTTCTACAGTAATCAAATCACAGATGAAAAAGATGAGTAAAACTTCTATCACACGAAATTGTAAATCACACAATCACAAGCCAATGAGTTATCGGCACGTACACAATTGCTTTTGCAACCCATGTGCTTTTGCTTTTAAGTGTACGTGCCGAGAACTCATTGGCTGGCTGTGTTTGTGTGATTCGCAATCCCACTGTGACAGAAGTTTTACTCGAAAAAGATAAAAAAAGTAAACTGTAAATATTCTATAACAGAGTTTGTAAAATAATAGTTTCTGTTTTTTTTTTTTAATTATGTTGTTTCAAATTTTTTATTTTTTGGTAGGTAAGCCTGTTTTTAAAGAGATCAGTAACTCGGTGAAGACGGGTCTTGAACCCAGGTCTATGGTATCATCACCCACAAACTTTACCAACTGAGCAAGCTGGCACCTTCATGTTGTTTCAATTTTGTTTCGTTTGCTTTTGTGGGATCGTTTTGGGACCGTTTGATTTAGTGTGATTAAAAAAATATTCTTAACACTCCTCGGTAATAGAGTAAAACTTCTATCACACGAAATTGTAAATCACACAATCACAAGCCAAAATGAGTTCTCGGCACGTACACAAGTGCTTGTGCAATGTACCCATGTGCTTTTGCATTTTAGGTGTACGTGCCGAGAACTCATTGGCTGTGTTTGTGTGATTTGCAATCCCATTGTGACGGAAGTTTTACTCTCGCTGAGGCTAATAAAACTTCGCTGACAGCCGCTGTCGGCGAAGCCGCTGACTGCCCACAATATTAGCCAAGTAGCGCATTCTTAGAGGATGCTGACTGTATGGATGTTTGGTCAATCCCTAGGTGGATCTACAAACCAAAAATCAACATGATTAGTCATTTCTAGAGGTTGGATTGGAGTTATTTTCATGCGTTGATTTTAACGATGTGAATTTGAGCATTATTGACCATTATTTGAGGTACAAATATCCAAAGGTTTGAAATCACTAATCGGGCTGATTTTTGGTTTGTTGGTCCAACTAGGGATTTGAAAAACATCCATACGGTTAGAGTCCTCAAAGAGTGACACACGTGGCTCGTAGTGGGCTGTCATAAAATTTTGACACTTTTACTGCTCGCACATGTCATTAGTTCAGACCCTTGCGCCACTTTTATCGGGGCTGGTCGACTTTTCTTCGACGACGGTGTTAAGAATCAGATTCTCAACAGCTTATCTGCCATGTGTCACACTGTTGGTGGAGTAAATTTTCTGTGTTGAAAAGTAAGAAAATTTTCTGTGGCTTTCAATTTTCCACCACGTGTACCCCCTGGATTTTGAGTCCTGTTTTGCTCACGATCGTCCACATGAGTCACGTGGAACACTTACCGTAGACAAAGAGACCAAAAAAATCAGCCCGATTGGTCACTTCTAGCTGTTCGATTTGAGCATCCAAATAATGATTGAATCGAATGGCTAAAAATCAATCCATGAAAAGAATCGAACCAATGGCAGGAAATTACCAACTGGGTTATTTTTGGTTTGTAGGGCCACCTAAAATGGGACAAAGATCCATACGAGTAGTTTCCAAGAGTGTGCCACGTGGAATATACACCTGCTGTTATTATTGTCCCCGAGCTTCAAAGCATGATTTTAAAAACATTTATAACAGTATGTTATTTGATATTTAATGCGAATAAAATATAATGTATTAACCTTAATCACTCACGACTGTTTAGTTTATCTGTTTATAATCATTATTTACATTTAGTTGAAAAATAATTTCACAACAATTACAAGAGCTGTTACAATCATGGTTTTAAAAATTGACCGTTGTAACGGTAACACCCCAACCAAAATACAAAAGAAATTGGCTTAGCGTTATAATGGCCTCCTTTTAAAAATAATAATAATAATTTGACTTTTTTCTACTTCATATGTGATTGATATTACTCATCATAACATAACAGTAATGTTTTGTTGCCGTTACAACGCTTTAACTTTTCACGACTCTTGATTCAAATTTGGAGTGAAACTTTGATTTTAGTGGCTTGTCATCGTGACAGCTAATGAGTGCTTTTTGCCACGTACCCAATGTCAGCATTTTTTAAATCGTCCCCCTTCCCCTTCTCGAAATGTCACGTGGTACACGCATACTCTTCTAGCTGTGTGCGTGGCATTGGCCTACCATGCTGAACCAACAAGAACTTTTTGGCAAATGGCATTTTTTGTAGTCACCGCTGCCATCTGGGCCTACTGACCGCATGGATGTTTAGCCCACCCCTTAGTAGACATTCGAACCAAAAATCAGCTTCTTTGATGATTTTTAGCCGTTGGTTTTAGTACTAAAAGAAATGGTTACATTCAACGGATATGAGAATGCCTTCAAAAGTGCTAAAATCTAATGGTTATAGATTACCAATCAGGGTGATTTTTGGTGTATATATCCACCAATGGGTGGGATAAACATCCATGTGGTCAGTGGGCCCAGATGACAGTAATCGTGCTTCCACATTTGAAATAGTTGCAAGCACACCTAGTTACATCTTTTTCCTAAAAAAATCGTTCTGATTGGTGCTTTTTATCTGTTGGATTTTTGTATCTCATAATAATGATTGAATCCGACGGTTGAAAACCTGTGAAAAAGACAAATCCAACAGTTATAAACTATAAATCAGGCTGATTTTTAGTGGGTAAGTCCACCTAGGGATGGCCTAACTTCCATACGGTAATTGGTATTTATCAGTGTTCCGCATGGTAGTTTTAGATGCAGCGGGGATGGCGGGAGCAAAAATTTCTCCCAACCAACATAAAAAAAAATCTGCCTGATGGATGGATTCTAAGTACCTTCGAAAATGTTTAAATCCAACGGTTAGAAATCAGCCCATAAAAAATCTCCAGTCTAACTGTTGGAACTTGGAATTTTAATTAAGCCGATTTAGTCCATAAGAACTGAGTCCGTGGGCCCAAAAGAGTGCCATTTCAGAAGTGGGATTTTCAAAATTTGAAATCTCGCAAAGATTTTCTATTTAGTCTCCCGGTCTTTATTGCTAAAATGCCTTTTAGATGTGTGACAGGTCAATGAAGTTGGCGCGTTAGGTAGAAGGCGCAACACTCCTTGGAATGGTTGAAGCTAAAAAGGCTTTATCGTCGGGTCGAGATCAAGGGACCCGCTTTTTGCACTCGAGTTCTACCGTGGTTGTTGGATTTTCGTAATCCATGCCCACGAAGGCGAGAACTTGCGAGCAAATAGGCGAGTTCCCTGATCCAGACCCTTTATCCGATAAGGTTTAGGGTTGGGCTCCCGTTACTGCCCTAAAATGATAGGCTCCAGTTACAGGACACAATATGAGCCATGTTGCACATTCTTAGAAGATTCTGACCATATGGATGTTTGGTCAATCCCTATGTGAACCTACAAACCCAAATTCAACTTGAATAGTGATTTTTAGATGTTGGATCTTTGTACCTCAAATACTCCTCAAATTCCCACAGTTGAGATCAACCCATGAAAATAAGTTCAATCCAACACATATATATCACTAATCAGGTTGAGTTTTGGTTTGTAGGTCCACTTAGGGATTGGCCAAACATCTATACGATCATAGTCCTCTAAGAGTGAGCCACATGGCTTCTTTTGTGTCCTGTAACGGGAGCCTGTCATTTTAGAGTGGTGGTAGGTAACGATAATTGTATACATGAATGGTTTTAAAACTCAACCATTCAACTCGAAAACTAGATCTTGACTCTAATCAATAGAATATCAGGTAAACAAGCTAGAGACTAGGTCTATTGCAACTTGACGAGTCAACTCAAAATTCTGCCCGAATCAAGTCAATTTGAGAATAAAAAAGTAGGGATTTTGTCTTTGTTCTTTTTTTGTGATATCAAAGGATATCCCCACACCTCATTGGATGGGACAAATTCCTGCAGCTGTACACACCGACGCCACGGAAGTTTCCCTTACGTACAATTGGTTGAAAGAGGAGGCCAGGCAGTTTCGAACACACGATCAGAGTGAGCAAACCCTTATCGCAGGTTTACCGCTAAAGTTAATTTCATCTAAAATGTGGAATTTTAAAGCATTATTGTCACAACTTGATCTAAATAGTTGTGGTTGGTAACATGAACCATGTTTTAACAATCAATTCTATTCAAGGTTATATCTATCGAGGCATATGTCTTCAAATCTTTTCGTATTAATTTAATTCATCATGTCATTTTCAGCCTTCTACTTTGTACCAAAATGTTTTTTTTCTCATTATTGTTGTTACTCTTTGATGTACATGTCCAAACTATTTCAATTGACTTTCTTTTATTTTAAATATCTTGTGGATCATAGAACAACTCAACCTCGATCGACTTTCGAGTCGGTCCAACTTTTTGATTTAAAACACAACTTTGTATTTATTTATTAACGTGTGTAAGGTGGCGAGTTGTGCTCCTGCACCTATCATCTTGTGAAGTATAGATGTAACCATAGTTTGAAAAAAAAAAAAAAAAAATTATAACGGCTGTTATTTCGGTAACGCCCCAACCCCGTTAAGTTATTTTGAGAATAACATCCAAAACTGAAAAAAAAAAAAAATGGCTTGACATTATAATGGGTATTATTTGAAACAAAAATCCGTTATTGAGGTTATTTTGAGAAAAATAATAATACAATAATTTTCTGACCTCAAAATGAAAGCAATCACATTGATATCTTGCTTTTCAATCAATTGGACAAGAGAAACACTCCAACTTGGTCAGGAAATTAGGCTAAAAAAGCCTAATTTAAGCAAAGAAATAGTGGAGGATTCAATCAAACTAACCCTCAAATTGAAATAGTTCCAAACAAGCATGCAAACCACATGAGACAAATTGTTGCAAGGTTAATAGGGAGAAAGCTAGATATATATATGCGCATTGCAGGATTCGAATCCTTAGATCTTCCACCACCGACAGTACTTCAATCAGATAACAATGGAAACTTGGAACCCGAAAATTCGTTGAGTTACCTCAGAGAAGGAGAAGAGATGTCCTTGTAAGGGTTTCAAAACCGCTAAAGATGGGATGACAAGGAAACTAGGGTTAGCGGTTTGGGGAGAGAAGAGAGAAGAGAGAACAAAGAAGAGGTCATTTCCTTTATTGTTTAAGTTTGAGCTCCTAAGTCCGTTGTTATTGGTTAAAAAAACATTTGTTTAGTTTTCCAATAGAAACAACAGGCTTATTTAGTTTGGGCTAAAACTGATAAAGTCTGTTATTTATGGGTAGGAAAACAACGGATCGAGTCCATCCACATTTAAGATAGTTTTAGTCCATTGTTTTTTGCATTTATTTTTTTAGTTTTACGTCTAAATTAACGCCCTCTTCACCATCGTATCCCCATTACTAGAACAAAAAGTTAAAATATTTAGAAAAAAACTGAAAACTTCATCTTCCATCTTGAATTCATGGAGAATGAAATCAATGACAACCAGTATGGTGTTTTTGGTGACCTGAAAAACCCCATACTTAAACTACCTACCGCCGTTGGGCAGGAGCTCATATACGAGAATTCATTCTAATGACATTAACATGGTACGGCTTTTGTGTGGCATGGTCCGAAGTCTGAATCGATCCCGTTCTTAATCGGGTGATTCGGATCAGGACCAGAGTCCACTGATCCGATTAATAAATGGAATGTCTCGACTAAGATAATTGTTTTCCAAAGAAGACTCACTTTGTCTCAGGCGAGATGCGCCGATCCCATTCTGAATCAGACTAATCTGGATCGGGATCTGATCCGGCCTCCTATCCCGAGATTTCAAACCATGTTGTGGGAGAAAAATATCTAATCTAACCCACACACTCTTCGAGGTCGACTGATCGGACAATTCGGTGCTTCAAGATGAAAATTGCTTTTTCTTCCGCGAAGGATAAGATGATTTCCAGATGGGAAGCGGTTGTACCTGTTGACAATACTCCGACGCTCAAGTCAGCTTAGGAATGGTAACAGGGTTCAGACAAATAAAATATTTCAGAGCTTAGACTATCTAGATCTGGAGAGCAAGATCCATTCTCAATTCTGAGGGTCATGTATTTATACCCCCAGAACTAGTGTGACTCACCTTCCACGTGTCTACTCCTTGTTAGTCAGTTATGATCTGAAGAGATTCTGTTACGAAACTGTCTCTACCCGTTAGATCTTAACTGCTCCTATTCAGTTATATCTGAAACGACTGAGGTGACATTCCTCGTGACAGATATTTGAATAATAGAACGTGGGAGCTGCGTAATAGTGAAACTAACCGCCACGTGGCTAACATTCAATGGACAGGAAAGCAACTAACTTTATTATAGTTTAGAATACTTATCTCGTTTGTAGAATTTCGTATACTTCTCGGGATGGATAGAAGTCCATTCCCGCCAAGAATGCTGCTGATCTTGTCGAGATAATATAAATGTCACTCCCGCCAAGTAAGCCGTTTGATCTTGCCGGGATGTGCTTGAATATATTTCCTGTCAAGCTTGTCACTTGACCTTGTCGAGATGAGATAAACGTTACTCCCGTCAAGTACGCCGTCTGACCTTATAGGGATGTGTTGAACGTCATTCCCGCTAAGTATGATAACTAAACCTGTTGGGATGAATTGAATGTCGATCCCGTCGACAATGTCGGGATGAGATGCTTAGAGTTGCCGGGTTGAGATGTCGGGATGAGATGCTGGGAGTTGCCGGGTTGAGTTCCCATGATGAGATGCTGGAGTTGCCGGGATGAGTTCTCGAGATAAGATGTTAGAGTTGCTGAGATGAGTTCCCGGGATAAGATGTTGGAGTTGTCGGGATGAGTTCCCGGGATAAGATGTTGGAGTTGTCGGGATGAGTTCCCGGGATGAGATGCTTGAGTTGCCAAGATGAGTTCCTGGGTTGAGATATTGGAGTTCCATGGATGAGATGCTTGAGTTATCAAGATGAGTTCCCGGGTTGAGATGTTGAAGTTGCCGGGATGAGTTCCCGGGATAAGATGTTGGAGTTGCCGGGATGAGTTCTCAGGATGAGATGCTTGAGTTGCCAAGATGAGTTCCTGGGTTGAGATGTTGGAGTTTCCGGGATGAGATGCTTGAGTTATCAAGATGAGTTCCCGGGTTGAGATGTTGGAGTTGCCGGGATGAGTTCCTAGGATGAGTATACATTAGAAATAATGCACCCTTTGAAATATCCTCGATTGATGCACACCTCGAGATATGTGCACATCAATCCTTGAGATTCGTGTGAAAATTATGGTACCCACATTAGCCCCCTCTCGAAGGTGGAGCTCAACTGTAGGAGATGGTTTGCCTTCGAGAAATATAAGAAAACTTGCAATAATAAAGAAATAATGTAACTAGTCGCTAGTTGATCTAGTGGTTGATCAATTTGTTTTTATAAGCATATCTGCGAGCTCTAGGGAGAATAACTGTGAGCTCTAAGGAGTATGACTGTGAGCTCTCGGGAGCATGACTGTGAGCTCTCGTGAGTATGACCATAAGCTCTTGGGAGCACGGTTGTGAACTCTAGGGAGCATGGATGTGAGCTCTACGGAGCATGACTAAGAGCTCTAGGGCTCTTTGATGATGATGAGGATGATGATGATGATGATGATGATGAATAATGATTATGATGATGATGATTATGATGAATAATGAATATGATGATGATGATTATGATGATGATGATGATGATATAATGAATGATGATTATGATGAGTCTCATGTCAGGGTTCCTGTAGTCAAGGGTTGAATGCCGAGAACTTTAAGTTTTCCCTGGCCTGCTACAGTAGGACTTCCGTAATAATGTCAAGGTGTCCGTTAGCTAGGGCTTTTCAACCGCAAGCTTTTAGGTATCCCCGACCTCCCGTAGAAGGTCTTGTGCCCTCAAGGGGATTTGTGTCAGGGTTCTCATAATCAAGGTTGAATGCCGAGAGCTGTAAGATTTTCTGGCCTCTTGGACGTCTACTCGATGTTCCGTATGATTGAATTCTTGGCGTTTTGTAGCGAGATTGGACCGTGATTGGGTTGTTCTAGTTGCATTATTAGATGATTGTAGATGAAACCATGATCGTATATGAAGCCTTGATCGTATATGAAGCCTCCAAGTGTTGTCGACCATCAAGTGTTTTGCCAACTGGTGCAGAATGCAGCCTTATAGGTTGTTAAGGTTGTATCCAGTAAGTGTAGTCATCGTTGGATGAACTTTGGGATGACCGGGATGAGTTCCCGGAATGAGACGTCAGAGTTGCCAAGATGAGTTCTCGGGGTGAGATGCTGGGTTGCCGGGATGAGTTCCCGGGATGAGATGCTTGAGCTGTGTGATTGAGTTTCTGGCACATGTTCCATTTGTGGTTCACCTGGAAACAAGTTTCGGGTGAAAATTTTTCCTCGATTTCTTCACTTCTGCTGATGTGGCGCTGAAGCACATGGGTTGCATATAGATCTTTGCTGACATGACAAAGATATTTTGGGGGTTGAAAAGACTTATTTGCCCTTCCCTGTAGATCAAATCATTGGATCGTCACGAAACTCTAGTGGGATGTTGCTAGGTGAATGAGGAACACATCTGTGCCGCCACCACCAGCAGAGGTGACCAGAGTTGGCTGAAATTTGGATGGGGTATTGCGTACTTCACAAACCTCCAATAAATACCAAATTTAAGATCTAGGATCTCTAGAGCATGGGGAATACGTTGGTAAGCTGATGGTCGCCGGAGGGTAGCTTGTAGGTGGCCGAAATCCAACAAAAAGCCCTCGAGACCTTGAAGTTGAATTACAACACCACAATATAATTTGAGGAGGAAAAAAGCACACTGTAGTTTTTTGCTCTTATTCCCATAGATGGCGCCAAAAGATGTGGGGGAAAAATATCTGATCTAACCCACACACTCTTCGAGGTCAGACTAATCGGACAATTCCGGTGCTTCATGATGAAAATTGCTTTTTCCTTAGCGAAGGATAGGATGATCTCCAGATGGGAAGCGGTTGTACCTGTTGACAATACTCCGACGCTCAAGTCAACTTAGGAATGGTAACAGGGTTCAGACAAATAAAATATTTCAGAGCTTAGACTATCTAGATCTGGAGAGCAAGATCCATTCTCAATTCTGAGGGTCATGTATTTATACCACCAGAACTGGTGTGACTCACCTTCCACGTGTCTACTCCTTGTTAGTCAGTTATGATCTGAAGAGATTCTGTTACGAAACTGTCTCTTCCTATTAGATCTTAACTGCCGCTATTCAGTTATATCTGAAACGACTGATGTGACATTCCTCGTGGCAGATATTTGAATAGGAGAACGTGGGAGCTGCGTAATAGTGAAACTAACCGTCACGTGGCTAACATTCAATGGACAGGTAAGCAACTAACTTTATTATAGTTTAGAATACTTATCTCGTTTGTAGAATTCTGTATACTTCTCGGGATGGATAGAAGTCCATTCCTGCCAAGTATGTTGCTGATCTTGTCGAGATGATATAAATGTCACTCCCGCCAAGTAAGTCGTTTGATCTTGCCGGGATGTGCTTGAATATCCTTCCTGTTAAGCGTGTCACTTAACCTTGTCGGGATCAGATAACGTTACTCCCGTCAAGTATGCCGTCTGACCTTATAGGGATGTGTTGAACGTCATTCCCGCTAAGTATGATAACTAAACCTGTTGGGATGAGTTGAATGTCGATCCCGTCGACAATGTCGGGATGAGATGCTTAGAGTTGCCGGGTTGAGATGCCGGGATGAGATGCTGGGAGTTGCCAGGTTGAGTTTCCGGGATGAGATGCTAGAGTTGCCGGGATGAGTTCCCGGGATAAGATGTTGGAGTTGCCAAGATGAGTTCCCAGGATGAGATACTAGAGTTGCCTGGTTGAGTTCCCGGGATAAGATGTTGGAGTTGCTGGGATGAGTTCCCGGGATGAGATGCTCGAGTTGCCAAGATGAGTTCCTGGGTTGAGATGTTGGAGTCCCCGTGATAAGATGCTTGAGTTATCAAGATGAGTTCCCGGGTTGAGATGTTGGAGTTGCCGGGATGAGTTCCCGGGATGAGATGCTTGAGTTGCCAAGATGAGTTCCCGGGTTGAGATGTTGGAGTTCCCGGGATGAGATGCTTGAGTTATCAAGATGAGTTTCCGGGTTGAGATGTTGGAGTTGCCGGGATGAGTTCCCGGGATAAGATGTTGGAGTTTCCGGATGAGATGCTTGAGTTGCCAAGATGAGTTCCCGGGTTGAGATGTTGGAGTTCCCGGGATGAGATGCTTGAGTTATCAAGATGAGTTCCCGGGTTGAGATGTTAGAGTTGCCGAGATGAGTTTCCGGGATGATTGTACGTTATAAATAATGCACCCTTTGAAATATCCTCGATGGATGCATACCTCGAGATATATGCACATCAATCCTTGAGATTCGTGTGAAAATTATGGTACCCACACATGTCATTTGGTGGCAACTATGTTTTAGTGAATTCTTCATCGATTCCATTGAACTCGCAAAATAGTCATTGATTCAAAAAATTTCAGAATGGGCTAATTTTTTTTTTGGGGTGATCTATATGGCGAGGGGATCATCCCCACCAAAAATCAGCCATTGATTCATCTTCTAGGTGGGTACGCCAAAATGGGTGTCAAAAATGGTTGTCCCCCGAACCAGACCTGGAATTAATTTCCTATCAAATCATGTAGCCCGATCTTCCAATGTGTCAATGGACGGCCCCTTTGTCACGCAAATGTGTAGGACAAAATGATCCCCGTGCCTCCCCCACCTAGCACTACACAATGACAGTTTACATTAGGACAAACGAGATGGAGACACATGTTGCGAATCTTTGACATATCACCAGTCATACGGGAGTTAAGACAGAAGACCCGGCCAAAGACCGAAGAGATGGTAACAAGTCGGGGTGCAGCTGACTAACGATTTCTCGGGCTTAATCCGACACTTTGACATAGTCAAACCATTCCTTACGCCGACAAATCATTAGATCAAGCCGACAAGGCAATACAGCATCTACCACACGTCCTAACAAAAAATAAGCATCGGAAGGCCGTGTCAACTGGCGTCTGCCATGTTTCCCTATGGATAAATGCGTCAAAAAACTTGTGCCGAGAAGGTTTCACCAGGCTGAAAATACATTACAACCATGCCGACTTAGTACCGTACATTGGCACAAAATGCTGACCATATATCCTTATACTAGCATAATGTTGGAACCAATGTCGACGGAGATTCTCCTTGCGGACTAGGCACCAATGTATCGGAATCCAGCGGACGAATACATATCATAGACAAAGCATGTTGACGATTCTCCATCATCTCTTGGGAGGTAGACTTGTTAAAAAGGTAAGAATGTGGACTCGAACATGCGTCCGAGGAATCTATCTCTCTCCATCACTACCCATTATCCTAACAAACCTTCGCAAAAAAAAAAGGGGATCTAACAAGAAACCGTTGCATAATCGGTTAGACGCTACACTCGCTACGCTCTTAATGGAAAGGCCTATAAATAGAAGGAGCCGCACGCCAAAAAGAAGATCATAAAAAAGTAATTAAATCATTCACAAGAGAATAGATAGACTAGTGACATGATCGGGATTCCAAGTCCTCAGATTGTCTCTTGTTCACTCTCCTCACACTTCTCTTCGGGCGAACTTTACAAGTAGTTGGCATCCACAGCGGGTCAACTCCGGGTCAACTCCTGACTTGATCGTTGGAGTGTCAGTTAAAGGTGCTCTGCCTATCCAGGGCTTTCAAGATGAGGAGGGCAGCGGAAGCAAAGCACACCTCGGCAAATGCGATTAGGTTCTCGATAGCTGCTTCCATTTCTTAACGAACGACTAAGCCTTTTTCATGCAGGAGTTGAAGAGTTGAGCGTGATCCTGCTAACTCAGTCGAGATGCGTGGATTTGATTCATCGGGGATTGTGTGAGCAAGATCCAATATTTTGCCCCCACACACTTGAATTAATTAGGCTCAGGCTCTAAAGACCCTTATTCTTTTTACCCTGTGGGGGGTCGGACTCGGGGCTGTGGATTTTGAGAATCCAACGGTGGTTGACAGCGCTGGGCTGGCATTCAACCAATGAAAAAGTGATTGGCAGCTCAGCTCTATCAACCACCGTTGGATTCTTGGAATTTACGACCCCAAGTTCGACTTTCAAGTTCCAAGAGGGGTCAGAAAAGTGATTCGCTCTGAGCCCGACCCCTACAAAAAAAAACGTAATAAAATAGTGTTGTTAGGGGTACGTGAGTTGATCAACGGTTTAGATGATTAGCACCACTGAACAAAAGTGGACTCTTTCTCCTCGCCATTAGAAAGGCATAACTGGAAAATGTCCTGAACAGGACCTTGGAAACTCTTTTCTGGACAGCCAATAATTTTGTGCCTTGTCGAGGGTTGTCCAGCTATTCTAGACTATCCATCCGATGGTGGACCATAGGCAATGATCCGTGGAGAAATTTTTTGAAGCAGTGGCCAATCACACGATGCCACAATCTGCTGTTCAAAACTTCAAAAAGCGTTTCTGGGTTTGTACGAAAGCAACAGCAGTTGTGGCGTCATGTGATTGGCCACTGCTTCAAAAATTTTCTCCTCATTGATCCGTCCGTGCCCATGTTCATACAAGAGAAAACCATCACTCACACAGCCGATCACACATCACAATATGAGCCACGGGGCACACTCTTAGAGGACGAGTATGGATGTTTGGCTAGTCCCTCGGAGGACCTGTAAACCAAAATCTAGCTTCATTAGCGATTTCTAAGCGTTGGATTGGAGTCATTTGCATGGGTTGCTTTTAACTGTAGAATTTAGAGCATTATTAACTATTATTTGGAGTACTAGATCCAAAGGTCTGACATAAATAATCAGGCTGATTTTTGGTTTTTCGGTTGGCCAAACATCCATACAGTCATCGTCCTCTAAAAGTGTACCACGTGGCTCATATTGTGGTGTGTGAGCAAAGGTATACGCTTCATATAACACCCATATTCTTCTCAAGAAAATATCTGATGTGGAGCATTTTCTCAGAATTATGGATCGAATCAGTTGCCCCCGTCTGTACAAATGGGTCTCATTTTGCCATGTATTGGTGGTCGCATCTATTCGATCCACATGGAGAAATGCTCCATGTGCAAAATTTTCCTCTTTTCTTTTTCTACTAGTTATTAGGACCCGTGCTAAAGCACGGGCGAAGAAATAAGATTATAAAATATTTTAATGTTGGTGTAAAATAATACCAATGTCACATATAAAATAACATTACTTTCACTATCAACATATAGGTAAAACGTGACATTTCAATATCCTAAAAATATTAACTGTAAAAATAAAAATAACTTTTCTATACACTTCTTAAAATAAATTGTATTTATTTCTCAAATAGGATAAAAAGTAAGAAAACCCCATTTATATGACAATTTAAATAACATAAATGTGATCAATTTGATGATTGGTGTGCAAATTTTTTTAAAGGTGAGAGTTTGAAAGTTTGAAACTTGGGGTTGAACAATATTAAATGTATTTGTAAATCCAATGGAAGTCAATATGCAAACACCCTCAAATCCATCTATGTTTATATCATATTGTAGACTTCAAATTTTTTTTTTATAGAATTGAGTTAATTTTTATAAATTAGTTAAAATTGAGGAATATTTGTTTTCTTTGGACTCTGTTACATTAGAAACTTGTTTTGAACATTGTCTTTGGACTAATGCAGTTAACACCACCAATTCTCAAAAACTAAGACCAAATAATCAACTGATGGAAAAATAAATAAACAAAAATAGAAGAGAGAGAATCTAGGCAGAGAAATTAAGAAAAAAATTACCTTTGATAGAGTGACTAAACGTCGTATTCCATTATAACAACTAAGGGCTAATAGAAGGTATGTGTGCAATCTTATACGAATCAACCCGAACCCGTGTTATAAATTCCTATGCGTCGTAACTTGCTCCAATGTACATTCCTTTAGTATATATAGCCAACAAAGTTCCAAGACTTCGAGTTTAGGAAACCCTCCTGAAGAGCAAACCATTTCTTTACATGAGTAAAACCATTTCTTTACATGAGTACAACTCATACCATAACCTAAGGATCCTCAGATTTGGCATGTCCAGCAGTGTTGACATTGGGTCATTATCTAGCTGAGACACTTTGAATGTGGGCATGGTTGGATTCAGTGGGAATTCATGCACTTCAAATAGCTTCTCTAAGGATCCTTAGGTTTGAATCCCTTAAGATGGATACCCACTAAATCCTATCGTTTATGTTGCGTTCAAAGTGGGTTCAACTATTAAAGCTGCTGCTCTTGTTCTCTAGAGCTTCTTGACCTCCCCAAATAAAGTTGTTGTTCTTGGAAATGCAAGAAGGCAGTATTCCAATGTTAGAGTTTGGCTCTTAACTACATGAAGCTTTTATCTAAAAATTGAACAATACAGAGAGGATTTTTTTCAATTTCAATGGTTATAAAAAGTTTGCAACAACTCAGTAACTATTGCTACCAAATGATGAAATAGAGAATAAAATTGATAATTACATCTGGAAAGAGAATTGTTGTAATAAAATTTTCATACCAAATAAACCATTGAAAACCATATCCATGATAATAAAAAAAAAAAAAGCATAGCCTTCATATAATGGAAACATGAAGGATTCCTTAACCATAACAATCTTTCGTCTAACAAATAGAATTTTTGCAATTTAACGAATACATCTGCACTATTGCGTGATATTCTACTTCTGGGATTCCAAGATGCTCATTATCAATATCCATCATATTCATCACAAAATCAACGATCTTTACTTGACTTTAATTTGATAGATCATATGAAAGAAACATAGCAGATCACAAAACTTTCCAAATTATAGAGCTACTTCAAGTAAATTAAGCCACAAAAATAGAGAAACTAACTTGAGCTCAATAGTATAAGCTTTCCTAATTCTGAAATTGAATCAAATTAGAAAGTAAATGGCATAATAAACATTTGGAATATAACTGAAAAATTAGAAGCATTTGTGCCAGAGTTTAGGGCCCACTTAGTTGTTCGCATGGGTTGGGATAAAAACCAATTGTGCAAATGGACTGATGGATATAAAATCCTTTTGCAATTGAACTCGGAGAAGGGCATGTTTTGTTTGATCATGGGACTCCAAATGGGCCTGAAAATTATTAGTACTTGTTTTGGAGTTTAGGGCCCACTGAGATGTTCGCATGGGCTGGGATAAAACCAACTGTGCAAGTGAACTGATGGGTATAAAATTCATTTGCAATTTGGCCCGGAAAAAGGCATGTACTGTCTAGTCAAGGGACTCGAAATGGGTCTGCATCTGGCGGGTGATTAGTCTGGGCATTTTTTGGTTCAAGTTGTATTAAAGCCCCACATAAAACCCCCATATATAGATCTTTTGAATGAAAATTTCTTTTTCTTATCAATCTACTATATTTTTTTGATAACGAACATTTGGAATAAATTTTTTTAATTTTTTGTTTTTGGTAGTTAGATTTCTTGATGTGTTAATATCACTTCATGGTTATATAAAAAACTGCTTAAAAAGCATTTTGTTTCATTGCAAGCGTATGAAATTTTCTATATTTTAGGTATCCTAAAATCTAATCAGTGCAAGTCGTAAGAGAAACTCACATTTTAGGTATCCTAAAATCTAATCAAATATTTTAGGCATTCGAAGGCTTATGGCCGAACCGGTATCCTCTATATTCCTGAACTGGAATATATAAAAACGAAAGAAGCCTTAAATTATTTTCCTATTCGGATAAAAACCCACGACTGGTTGATGTGATTTTTGGGTTTTTCAAACCCTTACAGCAATTACAAATAGACCCAAATATAGAAACCCTAAGCTAAGAAATAAAAATGATCCAGATAAAAACTTTATAAGTCGGTTGTTTCATAAGAACAGTGAAAAGGGTATTCGTAGATCTGAAGTAATCTAAAAAGAAAAGAGAGTGTAAGAGCTTATACTGACCTAGTATTCATTTGGTAAGAGAAGTCGGGTTGGGGAGTGATCGCATCCCATTGAGACCGGTTGAGCTTGCACACGTAAGGTATTGGAAGACGATGAAGTTTAGAGACACGAAGATGTTTAAGGTGGAGAAGATGGGGAGACAATAGAATAAGTACGAAGAGACAATAGAAAGAGACGTTTCTGTTTGGAGAGTTTTATTGCAGTAAAGGGTATTTTTGAAAAAAATGATGAAAAAAAGATGGAGAGTGCGCCACCTCAGCAGTGCCGAGCTTTAGTATAGATAATAAACTAGTAATCAATAGCCCGTGCTAAAGCACGGGCACTGTTAAAATAATTTACATATTGAAATAATTTTTTTGACATGCCCAATAATAGCATAAATGACAATATTCATAATCTAACCAAGAAAACCTATACATCTAATTATTGCTTAGTAGAGAAAACACGATGCTTGCAGCGCCAACAATTTTTGTACATTGTTATCCCAATCCTAAACTTTATCCTCCTCTACTGCATTAATGCTCAGTTTTAATGGCAATTTCCAGAGCATCCTGCACCAGATAATCCAATCTTAGTGGATTCGTTGGTGGAGAGTAGGGAATAGATAAAAAGGATTTCTTTCGACAACGATGAGAATGGGACGTAGGTTTTTTGAAGGTCCCAATCCCAAATTTCATCATCCTTCTCTATGCAAAATCAACGTTCGTACCGGCATTTAATGGCGATTTTCATATCTTCCCTCACCAGATAATCTAATCTTAGTGGATGCGTTGGGTGGAGAGTAGGGAATAGATAAAAGAGAATTTATTTTGTAGGCACGTGAGAATGAGACGTAATGTTTTGGAAGGAAATAAAATAATATTTATAGAGACGTTTTTAAAAATTGATGGAGAGATTTTAAGAAATAATTGGGGAATAATGTGATGTTTTAAAAGCTGATGGAGAGATTTTATGAAATAATTGGAGAATGGTACGACGTTTTGGAAATAGAATATGTAAAGGAAAGTTTTAGGGAAAGAAGAAGTTGTAAAGACTGAAGAGGAGTTTAAGGAGAAGAAGAGACAATCTTGGTTGGAATAAGAAACGGTTTGGAGAAGGAAGAGTCCAAAAGAAGACGTTTTGGAGAAGAAAAATTTTCAAAAGGTAACATTAATTTTGGTTGAGAGAATGAATATGGGTATTTTTGAAAAAAAACGATATAAAAAAGATGTAGAGAGCGCCACCTCAGCAGTGCCGAGCTTTAGTATAGATAATATATATATAAATTTTTTATTTATGGTATGAGAGGTATTACATAGTATAAGAGGTTTTTATTTAAGAAAGAGAAAGATATATTGAAAATTGAAAGAAGGTGGAGAATTTTATTTATGGTAAATAGAGATAGATTTATTAAAATAAGAAAGATAACATGTTTTTATTGGTAGGGAAATTAAAAATTGATGAGGGATTTAAGGAGAGATTTATTAAAATAAGAAAGAGACACGTCTTTATTGGTAGGAAAATTAAGAATTGATGAGGGATTTAAGGAGAGGTATAGTTATGAGAATGAGTAAATAGATGAGAGATAAAGTTGAGTGTAGAGATATTTTTGGAAAAAATGTTGAAAAAAATATGGAGGGTATTTTCGAAAAAAAATATTAGAAAAAAGATGGAGAGAGCGCCACCTCAGCAGTGCCGAGGTTTAGTATAGATAATAGATTGCACTTTATTTTTTCGAATAACAGCTGTTGATTCTGTTTAAAATTCTTGAGTTGTGAAGCTGTGAGTCTTAGGAGAGCATCCTCCTTATGTATACACTCGAGGATGCAGTTCTCACAAATCTTGATGACGGACAAATCTAGTATGCAAACATTGTCAGTACTGTTGGATGTCCCTTGAAAAATGTGTTATTTCAATGTTTTCAAAAAAAAATATATTTTATAAATTAAAAACACGTTTTTCAATGAGCAATCAATGATGGATACAATGTTTACATACTTTTAAGTATGCAAATAGTTGCATACTAGACCGACCTCTTGATGACCATCTTATGATCAGTAATCCAGGAGGACATCCTCCTTGAGGTTGACAACATCTTGGTTTTTTAGTTGTTCAATAGAAAAAAATGAGTCCGGATCTTATATGATAAACACCTCTGGTTCGGGCTCCGTTGACAGATAAAATGACAGGGACACAATATAAGCCACGTGGCATACTGTTACAGGACTCTAACCGTATGGATGTTTGTCCTATCCCATGATGGACCTAAAAACCTAAAATCAGCCTGATTAGTGATACATAGGCTTGGGATTGGACTTATCTTCCTGGGCTAATCTCAACTGTGGGAATTTGAGCAGTATTTGAGGTACAAAGATGCAATACTTATAAATCACTAATCAGTCTGATTTTGGGTTTGTAGGTCCACCATGGGATAGGACAAACACCCTGTCATTTTACCTGTCATTTTATATCTGTCAACGGAGCCCCGTTGGTCACAATATAATCCACGTGGCATACGTTTAGATGACACTGACCGTATGGATGTTTGACCAATCCGTAGGTGCACCTACAAACAAAAAAAAATCTGATTAGTGATTTCCAAGCGTTGGATTAGGGTCATTTTCATGGGTTGATTTTAACCGTGAGAATTTGAGCATTATTTGGAGTGCAAGATCGAGATGATTGAAATCATTAATTAGACTGATTTTTGGTATGTAGGTTCTCCTAGGGATTGGTCAAACATCCATTCGGTTATTGTTCTCTAAAAAGGTACCACGTGGCTCATATTGTGGGTGGTCAGGGCTTACATGACCATTACCAGTCTTGCCAGTATTACTCCTTTGTTTACCACTTGGATTTTTGTTTTCCTAAATTAGGGGAACGCCACGTGCGATGCACATGCACCTTACACATGGCAACACCTTAGAGATCGATGACCGTATAAACATTTTGCCCATCCCTAGGGGGATCTACATACGAAAATTCATCTTGATTAGTTATTTTTGTCCATTGTATTAGAGTCTTTCTCATTGTTTATTTTTAACCGTAGATTTTGAATATTATTTGGCTAGTGACAAAATGACACCACTATACAACATGATAATATCCATGACTCTTGAACCATGTAATCATTACTATTTTAATAATCAAGTATGTAAGGTAGCTTTTGGTTTTATTTTTATTTTTAAAACATCCAAGTTTATGATGGATCATATCCACGTAGAACAATCTTAGATACCACTCATCGTAAAGATGTTTTTACTATCCATAGTTAGATCTACGTATCAAAATTCACCCTAATTAGTAATTTATAGCCATTGGATTATAGTCCTTTTCATGAATTATTTTCCACCGTGTATTTTAAGAATTCCGATCAAAAGGTTAGAAATTACTAATCAAGCTTATTTTTGTTATATAAGTTTATTTAGGGATGTGTCATACATCCATACGGTTAGTATCTTCCGATAGTGTGCCATGTAGCTTAGAATGTGAGTCAATCATCAACTTCGATGATGAATCTATCATCTAATTTTTTTTTCAAATGAATAGTTTAAGCAAGGTTTAAAAAACGGCCATTATAAAGAAAATAACGGCCGTTATAACGGATTCGGACCTACCCCGTTACATTATAGACCGTTAAAACGCCCAGAAAATAACGGCTGTTATAACGAAAATAATGGCCGTTATATTCTGGAAAATTTTGTGAAAAAAATGGCTTTCCGTTATTTTCTGTTATATTCCATTTTTTTCCGTTTTTTTCATTTTTTAAATTTGAATTTCAGCGCCGTTTTTTTTCCTGTTATTTCCGTTATTTTCCATTTTGCCCCTAAGCATTTTTTTCATTATAACGAAAAAAATGGTAACGCCCCCAGTCCCTTATACCGTTATAAGTATGCAAACATTGTATCCACCATTCAATGCTCATTGAAAAACATGTTTTTAATTTATAAGATATTTTGTTTTGAAAACATTGAAAATAACACAATTTTGAAGGGAAATCCAACCGTACTGACAATGTTTACATACTTTTAAGTATGTAAATGGTTGTATACTAAATTTGTCCCTTAAGTGTAATGATTGCTTGATCAGCTTTGTTGGAATGTGAAAATACTGAATGACCAAAGAACACTTATCAATTAAAACAATTTCTAAACCTGAAAGAAACGATACTTGTCAATTTAATAAATTTGAGGGTAATATTAGGAATAAGATTTTTTTTATTTTTTGTAATAAAAGAGAGCATTGAATAGTTGCAGGGCTCACGTGTCTTTAACACCAATCAATAAGACCGAAGAACCCCTTCCAAAGTAAAAAAATCAAGAAAATGAAAAGAAACAAAATATGAGTATTTTGGGCATATTTGGGTTTTAGCGTGAGGCACGCAATAAGGTTTTGGCATGTTATATAGTAGAATAGATATGAAAACATGGGATACGTGGCAAACAAAGAGTTGGATCTGATGGCGTGGAGACTTTGAGCACTTTTCCTTAAGCTAAGGTGGACTCGGTAAATTTACCAATACAACCGAGAGTGCCTGTCTTGCCACGTATTCTCTTAAATTGCTTTGGTGTTGGTTAACTTACTAAACGCCAGGCGTACACTAGTCCGAACTCTCGTATTTACGTGGCAACAAAGAACACTCTCCCGTAACTGTTTTTTCATTCAACGCTCTCTCTCTCTCTCTCTCTCTCTGCAAACATGAGCAAAGGACCGGGACTCTTCTCTGATATCGGGAAGAAAGCCAAAGGTAAGAACATCTGCAAATCTTCACTTTTTTCCCTCTCTCTCTCTCGCTTTAAACTTCTATCGAAATCTCTGTTTTTGCTCTGCGATTCCTTTTTCTTAATTTCTTCTTTGGCTTGATTTGCAGATCTACTCACGAAGGACTACTGCTATGATCAGAAATTCACCGTCTCGACTTTCAGCGATGCTGGAGTGGTATGAACAGATTCACTTCTTTTCGTGATTGATTTCTTTCATCATTTCTTGAAGAGTCGGTTTTAGATCGTTATCTTAGGGTTTGACGTTTCTTTCGCCCTGTTATGAGTTCTTATAGTTCTGATAGAAGTGCATTGCGTTTAATTCAATTAGCTCTGTTGCTGAATGCGTATTATTATTTATCTCGTGTTTTTGGGATTACAAAGACATTTAATTATTATTATTTTTTTGTGTTTTTTATTTAGTTGATTTGTTGTGTCTTATTACTCGATTTGGCTCTATATTTCTTTTGGTAACAATGTATAATCGATTTGGTGGGCAAGATACCATAATTTGTAAAAATAATACGAATTAAAGAATCATTTGTGAGCAAGCTAATATTAGATGAGGGAAGAAAAAGGAGACAGTATAGACTGCGGTCTACCTTATTCTGGGGAAGTAACATCAGAGCTGAATGTATTTTGGGTAGAGTCTTGCATCTCTGGACGTTATGATATTCATTCTAACTATTGTAGGCCAAACTTGATATTTCATTTCAAAGATACGTGGACTCCAGCAAATTGGTTGACCAAAATAATAAGTTACACAGAGAGAAAATACCCCGATTACTAAATGTATAGATTTTGCTAACCTTCTTTCCTACAAAAAACTAAAATTCTTAACAAATAATCCTAATTTAAACGTATCTCAATACTTATACAAATTTTTTTTTGTTAAGTCATGCGCAAAAACTCAAAACTAAACTATCCTACTACAATTCAACTATTTCCTAATCGCATATAAATTCTAAATCATAATCCAACTAAGATAAAATAATTAATCCTAAATCAACTATGCTTGATGGAGTCTCCTTGTGTGTATAAGATCGTCGATTTAGAATCTTTCAGCGGGTAGTGTGTATAAGATCATTGCCAAAACACTTGCGACCAAAATGCACAAGGTGATGTCTTCGATCATATCGCCAGCTCAAGGAGCTTTTGTGTGAGGGAGACAGACATGGACATGATCCTTCTAGCCAATGAGTACATTGATTCCAGGATTAGGGAGGGGCTCCCGGGCATTGTTTGCAAGATTGGTATGGAAAAAACGTTCAACCATGTTAATTGGAGGTTTTTGGATTATATGCTCGATAGGATGGGCTTTGGGGAGAAGTGGAGAAAGTGGATAGGGAAGTGTATCTCTTCAGCTTCCTTTTCCATCTTAGTTAATGGGTCTCTTGCAGGCTATTTCAGGTGTTTGAGGGGGCTTAGATAAGGGGATCCGCTGTCTTCCTTTTTGTTTATTGTTGTGGTAGAGGCATTAGGGAAAGTGGTAACGAAAGCAATGAATGGAACGGAGTCGGAAGGCTTTGTGGTTGGTGAAGGGGTTCCGATGATTTCCCATCTTCAGTTCGCAAATGATACTCTTGTGTTTCTAGGAGCGTCCGGTTATCAGTTTAGGTTCTTGAGAGGGCTCCTTTGTTGTTTCGAGGCAGTTTTAGATCTTCGTATCAACTTAGATAAGAGTTCAGTCTTTGGGGTGGGAGATGTGGAAGATTTGTCAGGATTTGCAAGCATCTTATGGTGCGGTCTTGATAGCTTTCCATCCATGTACCTAGGTCTTCCATTAGGGGCTAAATTACATATATAAGGCTCTTTGGAGTTTGGACCCAGTTATCGAGAGTTTTGGGTTATAGGCTTGCCCATTGGAAGTCTAGGTACCTTTCCAAAGGGGGGAAACTTGTGCTTATCAAGAGCATACTCTCTAACTTATTTATTATTTGTCACTCTTTTCCATTTCGAAGAGTGTAGCGAAGATCTTGGAAAAGCTTATGAGGAATTTTTTGTGGAATGATAAGGACGAGTCTGGTAAATTTCATTTGGTTGCTTCTTGCTTGTAAGACGGTGAACAAATCCAAGATTCATGGAGGATTAGGGATGATACACATTTCTGGGATGAATGAGGCTTTGTTGGGCAAGTGGTTGTGGAGCTTCGGTGTTGAGTAGTTTAGTCTTTGGAGGAAGACTATTGCGGGAAAGTATGGGATTCTGGAATTTAGTTGGGATAGCGATTCGGTCTGTACATGGTATGGATGCAGTGTTTGGAGGGCTATCATGAAGATGTTTAAAGACTTTTTCTAAGGGATTTGTTCAAAGAGGATGGGGGATAAAGTCAGATTCTGGGAGGATTGGTGGTGTGGAGAGGCTTCCTTTAAAGAAGTTTTCCCGACATTTTTTCCCATCTTTGATAAAAAGAATTGCTCGGTCCTTGATTGTATGATTTGGGAGGGAGAGAATGTGTCATGGAATTTGGGGTTTAGGAGAAGCCTAAACGATTTGAAGATTGGGTGTCTTTCTGACTTACTTTTGCGCTTACTTATTGTCTTCATCTTGACCTTGGCTCAAGACAAACGTTTATGGAGGTGGACCAAGGACGGTTAGTTTACAGTTCACTCCTTCTATATGGCTTTGCTACAGCCTGATAGCTCCTTTCTTTTTGGGGTTCTAGGGTTCCATCCAAGGTCGCTTTCTTCTTGTGGACGGCTATGCCAGACAAGGTCCTGACTATGGGTCAATTGATATCGAGAAGAACTGTCATTGTGGACTATTGTTCAATGTGCAAGCACAATGGGGAATCGACTAACCACCTCTTCTTGCATTGCAATGTGGTGAGAGCGATTTGGTCTTCCTTTTTGCGAGAGTTTGGGATGTCCTCGGTTATGACGAATACCTTGTCATCTCTTGTAGCTAGTTGGCATACTAGAGCTTTCTCCTCTAGAGGTCGTGTTCTTTGGCGGTTCCTTTTGCGATTTGTTGTGGTCTTTGTAAGGAGAGGTACAGTAGAGTCTTTGAAAGCAAGGAAGAATCTGTGGCTTTGATTATTCTCAATATCAAGGGTTTATTGTTCTTGTGGTCTAAAGTCTCCAAAGATTGTAAAGGTCTTTTCTTTGAAGACTTCGTGTTTCGTTGGGAGCTAGTTTGGTCTAGAGATAATTGCTAGGTGTTTTTATAGTTCATTTTTGGTACGCCTTGGGAGGTCTTCTTGACCTCTTAGGCTCCTTTTTCTGTAGCGTGGTTGGCTTTTTGCTCTTCAATAATTATACTTTTCAAAAAAAGAGTCCTTGTAGCACTCCTCTTCTTTTTCCTATTGTAAGCGACCTCTTTTTGTTGAAAGATCTGATTCGGTGTGACACGAGTGCATTGTAGCATAGATGCTCCTGCATCAAATCTTCTGGTTTTAAAGAACGTGACTTTGAGTTCTTGCAATTTTGGTTTTGCCTCCTCGGAATTGTACCTTTGTCCTTCTTGGAATTCGAAGGTTGTAGTTTGGGACATGATCATTGAAGATGGTGATTCTCTTCCACCTTTTTCACTATCTAATGCATGTTCTGATGTGTACAGAAGACAGAGTCACTAGGGATTGTCCACAACAACTGGTTGATGTTTCATATCTGCCTTCTTATTGCAGTTTGGTGGTGGTTTAACAGATTTTCCTTCTTTGATCAACTTCTTATCTTCATTTTCAGTTGGCTTTTTGGCAAGGGTACATCCCATTGAATGAATTTTACACCGATCTGTCTTAACAATATAAGCATGCACACTAAGATCGTATATGGCACCTCTCTCTTCAATCTCTAGCTTTCCCAAAAGAATGTGATGCTTCATAAGGGTAACCACCCAATGTACACACTCTTAGTATTTTTGGTCCAAAATTGAAGCATTCCTTAATTCCTCCGTATAGATTCAAATGTGACTCTTGATCCAACTAACTTCTTAGCCGAATATTCAAATGCGATTTCGGTGTTGTGTGGGTTCATCTCAAGTATATCAAGCTTTTCTCCTACTTGGCATTTTATTTTAAACTCCATTAAAAAGAACCCTAAAATCTCGGTTGATTGTTTGCACGGCTGATTGAATGGCATTCGGGTGGCTTTGAGGGGCAGTAACGATGATACCTCCGGCGTTTAAAGATGATGAACATCAATAAGTGGCAGCAATCTGGTGGAAATTGCAATGACCAAATGCGATCAGTCGTTGAAGTGATGTACGGGTCTAATTGACTGTAGTAATGGAGTAAAAAGAATGGCAACGGCGATGGCATTGAAACAGTAAAGATAATAATGCTAACAATGATGATGCGCCGCGATAGTGTTGATGGCAATGTGATCGGCAGCACTAACGTTGACAAATGATGCGGGATAAGGTTATGGTCGAAGGACCGGGATGATAGTAAGATTTATCACGTTGAATTTTAATCCCATAATGGTGGTTCAAATTTGACAAATCGAACAATATTAGGAGTAACGAACTTACTCTTATACCAAATCTGATGCAAAACAACTGATCGATCTGCACAAGCCTCAACGAATCCACGCTGATTGGCTAAAACCCTACATGAAGGCTCAATGAAAGAGATCACTCTCAACTGTAAACTCAAAATTTCATCAATCAAAACAACTCTACTTTTACATCAACGAGATCCTATATTTATAGATTTGGCTAACCTACTTTCTAAAACTCGAGCATATGATCCTAATTTAATCCTATTGCAATCCCTAAACAAACACTCAAAAATAAACTCCTACTACAATTCAAGTAGTTCCTAATCTCATCTAAATTCTAAATCATAATCCAAATAAGATAAAACAATTAAGAAAACAACTTATCCTAGATCAACTATGCTTGGTGGAGTCTCCTTGTAACACTACTATTGATTCGATGTGATACGGGTGCATCGTAGTATGAATGCTCCTTCATCAAACTGTATATAAAATATTAGCACCGTGACTAATAACCACCAGACTGCTCATTCTGCAACAAACTTACTTGTATATGATCATCAGTGATGCCCAAACTGGCTTTAAGTGTTCCGCTATAATGGAAGTTTGGATCGGTTCGATGAGCAAGAGTGACTATACATACATCTATCTGAAGTCTGAATATGTAATTATAATAAACATATAAATCATCAGCAATAGAAAGAACTGGATGTTAGTAGCAAAATTTAACTGCCTAGACCAAGAGGGGTACCAAAAGAAGATACATCGTGGAGCACTATCTCAAGCAGCCCAAAGGACACTCAAAAAACACCAACAAGGAGTAAGGCATGGCAGCAAGCTTGCTAAAGCTCCACCGTCAGCCTTGCAAGGCTATAGACGTGGCAAAAATGTCGTTAGGACTAGCGATGGACTTGAAAGAAATTCAAGGAGGCTAGGGGCGAGCCAACCATCTACAAGACAAGAAGCCCGAGGCAAGGCTCTTTCAAGTCAATGAGAATAGTGGCAAGCTATCTAAAGATCTTCTAAGATCTCTACCAGTTGCAGGATCTCTTACAGCCACTCGAAAGTGACATGTGGCACTTGGCAACGAGCTCAACAATTTGAGCTCTAATAAACTCCAAATCTGGTGGTGGAGATTTCTACTCCCTGGAGGACCCAATAACATGTGGGCATTAGAGGCGGAATCAACTAAATGAACCTTAAAAAGGCTCTATACCTGGCGGTGGAAAGCTCTTAAGCCCATAAGGGAGCCTATCAAATGATGCCATGTGGCACAAGGATTAAGACAAATCTTGATACGAATACAAGACTCTAAGAAGAGAGTTTCTTTGCAAAAGGGTGCAATGCGTCTCTTCATCACAAAAGGAGAGAATTGAAGTAAATCAACATGGACACGTCACATTACATATCCAAAGGAGAGAAGTCCCTCTCAACTACAAAGAAAGCCCAACTAGAGGTCTCACAAGGGGAGAGGCTTTCTTATTGACTATCAGGGGAGAGTTGTACATTAAGCATAACTCTAGCACCTTTTCTTTCTATAAAAAAAGGGGTGTAAATAAGCCTGAGGGGAGCATTAACGCTTACATGAGAAAAGAGAGGAACATACGTGAAAGATCGCACCAGAAGAGACACAGAAGAACGTACGTTAAAGGAGAAAGAACACTTGAAGGGTTAAGAAGAATCTAAGAAGAATATATGGAATTAACTAGCTAAGAGATGATACTCACTCACCTTCTTCTTCATTTCATGTATCTTCTCTTACGTTTTATTTTGTAAGCACACATCCTAAACATGGGGTGTAGATCACACACATGTATAATCCTTATTGTAAATGTAATTCTATCCATGCCATAGGCATATTTTCCATGGAAAAGTACTCTATCCGACACCACAGAGATACCCTCTTAGAAAATGTACTCTGTCCCATACCACAGGGATATTCTCGTCCTAAACCAAGGACGATACAAGTTAAACCATCGAAAACATTGTTAAACTTTCAATACATATGGTGAAAACACCAAAGCGTGGCAAGGTAGTTAAGGGCGCAAGGCGCACTTAAGGCGCTAGGACCTCTAGCGCTTGAGGCGCAAGGCGAGGCACGCGCCTGACTGAAGCTAGGTGCAATATTAAAAATTATAATAAATATAAGAAATATAAAAAATTAAGAAAAATAACATCATAAAATAACAAAATAGGTAATCATTAGGTCATAAAACATAAAAGATAGCAAATGTCGAAAATCTCAAGTGACCCAAAGATAGTTCTAGTTAACATTGTCATTATCTAAATACAAAACAAGTAATCAAAAAGCCATACAACATAAAAGATATCAAATGTTCAAAATCTTAAATAGCCCACAATTAGTTATAGTTAACATTGCCATCATCTAAAATATAAGCATTAGCTTCATCCCCGTCATCATCGGATGTGTTAGCCTCAATATATTCTTCTTCTTTTGTTTCCTCCGAATTGGCATCTTCCTTTTTCGGCTCCCTTATTGAAGTCCTTGCCCTTACTCTTGACCTTGATTGTGATCTAGTATTTGATGTTAATTCACCAACTTCAGCAACTCTTGCAACAACACTCCATGTCAAGCTATTATCCTCAAACACCAATTCATCTTCTGCTTCTCCACCTTCTGTTTTCATCTCTCCAAGTAGCCATTCATTGCTTTCATTAATGTCTTTTAATCAGATAGTTTCAATTGTATTTCTCCTATCATACCGATGCTTAATATAATAGGCCAAAGTACATAATTATTACAAAAAACACGTATTTTAATGAGGCGCATGCCTGATGCGCCTAGAGCCTGGTCTGAGGCGCCAGGCGCGCGCCTTACTAAATGCGCCTCTCCTTGACCCTTCTAAGGCGCTTCAGGTGCGTCTTGTGCCTGAGGCACACACCTTGAGCCTGAGACGCGCGCCTTGACTACAGAGGCGTGGTCACCATTATATATTTAGTGTAGGAATTTCCTACATGTAAATCACACAAAACATGGTCATTTCTATCTTGTACCGGGAATACACCCCTCAAGTGTATTAAATTAATAGACTGCCACTTTATTGGCCTCATATTGTTATTTTTTCTCTTTCCTTTCTCTTAATCAGAGGTCCTCTCTCTCTAAAGAGAGGTGCAATTAACGGTTAAGATTTATCCTAATCAAGATGATGTTCCCATGTGACTTGATAAATAATTAAGATACTCATATTCTTGACACGAATCTATCGTGTATAAATTTTCCACGTAACACTATATCTGTTTGCATATAGCAATGATTGGTAAAATTTTATTTGTGTATTCACTCTCACACTCCTAGGATAGGAAGAAACTGCTTTTTAGGAAGAAGAGAGGAAGATGAATGAAAATCTACCTCTCCTAACAAGTGAGGGTATTTTCCTCAATGCTATGTCGAATTTATAGCATTAAAGGCCAGTAAGTCTAGGAGAAAAAAAAAAAAAGAAGTCTAGGAGCTATTTAGAGTTCATTCTTGAGGATAGGTGCTGTTGTTTTAGATCTTGGTCGAGACTGAGTTGACTGGCCTGAGTCATCTTAGTCTTGGTCGAGACCGGGTCATGGTCTAGCTGCGAATCGCAATTCATATTAGATCAGACTTGTCTTGGTTGACTTAGATAACTCAGTTGTGTCTTGTTGGTATCGTCCGAATGGCTTTTATATTGAGTTGACTCGTTTGTATCACATTGGATTGAACTTGACTGGAATGACTTGGCCGTGTCTCATAGCTTTAGTTTCATTTTTGTGATGCGTCATAATCATCTGAATTGGCCGTATTGTTTGAGGCAACTCTATTGAGGATTTACCTCCGTCACACATTGGCGTCTCTCCAAGTCGCCATGTGTTCATCCCACGTGCAATCAAGGGAGATCAACGTGCAAAGCCTCCAACAAAGATTATAGATGATCCTCCATGATATTGTCCAATCTAGGGAATCTACAATAGATTTGCTAGATATCTTTTCTTATTATTTTCTGTATTTATCTATTTCCTTATGAGTTGTTTCCACCTAAATAGGAAACTGACTCAATCATCGTAAATTTTTGTAACAAACTATTTCTTATATTTACACGTATAGACAACTCTCACAACTCACCTTTTGAGTTGGAGATTCTCTCAAATTCAAATTGTCTAAAGTCTCTACTCAACTCAGTCTCTGCCTCAGACGATCTAGACGCCAAGACCGAGACTTTGAACCATGGATGGGGTAGGAGGATTCATTGTCTCTTTCCAGTGTGGTCACTATAAAGAGAAGAACTATTAGATCACAAAAGCTTGCGGTGGAAAGAAGAGTTTTGAGCAGTGAAAGGTTTTCTTTTTCATGATATGAAGGTGAGCATTTGATATGAGTCATTGTAAACGATGATTATAAATGATGAGAGGAGCATAGTTGATGGTTCTTACAGAAGGAAGTGAAAAAGGATATGCGTTTATTGTCTGCTGCCACAATTGGTTCTTAATGGCCCTTCTTGTAATACCTTTAGCTTTTGGTAGCTTGGATCTAGTGAAAATTATATGGAATATGGTTATTTACACATGAATTAAATGTGTTCTATACTTGTATTGGATCCACAATGAGGACAAGGTTAGTATGACAAATTTTCACCAATTTTTTGTGGATAGTATGATCGAGGCAAATGTTGTGAGGAGGTTTAGGGAGGTGATGAGCTTTTCTAATTTGTTGTTCGAGACCTCAGGTCTTGTAAGAAGGTATAGCAATTAGCTGTTATGGTGATTAATTGACTAATATCTGTTTGAAAGTATGGTACTTATGTTAGACTTTTTTAAGGCGAATGGCTGGGTGCGATGTTTCCATTTGGGCTGAAATGGAGGAAGCAGACCTAGTTAAATATTTCATTTAATGCTTAGTCTTGTCAGCCCTTCTTATTCCCATGTAGGTTTGTGTATCACTTGTAGTTGTTATCTGTAATTTCAAATTGCATGTATTTTACTATTTTTCTTCAGTCAATAATTGTGGTTCCTCTCTTGTGCTTGCTTTGCAGATTGCATTGGGTCAATTAGTTCTGGATGGTTGTTTCATCATTTCTAATCATTAGTAGCCTTGTGCTTCATTGTTCCATAGAGATTGGCAGCTGAATGACTTACTGCTTTATTTTCAGGCCCTTACTTCAACTGCAGTGAAAAAGGGAGGACTCTCTACAGGTGATGTTGCTGCACAATACAAATACAAGAACACTGTCATTGATGTCAAAGTTGATACAGAATCAAATGTGCGTTACTTGCTTCTTCTTTTATTTTTTATTTTTTTAGCTTTCAAATTTTATTTGTTTCTAATAAGTATCCTCATTCTGGCAGATTTCAACAACCCTCACCTCCGTAGAGCTTCTGCCATCCACAAAGACTATTGCTTCATTCAAACTGCCCGATTACAATTCTGGCAAGGTACCAACTACCTAATCTTTTAAGATGGGTATGATTCATTGATCGTAATTAAAACTAGAAAATTCAATATGCTTTATTTTATTTTTATTTTGCAGGTGGAGGTGCAGTACTTCCATGACCATGCTACTATCACAACAGCTGTCGCTCTGAACCAGCAGTCCCCCGCAGTTGATCTTTCAGCAACTGTTGGCACCCCTGGATTTGCGATTGGTGCAGAGGCAGGTTATGAGGCCACCTCGGGTAGTTTTACCAAGTATAACGCTGGCATTAGTGTGACAAATCTAGATTACAGTGCTTCCATTATTCTGTAAGTTCTATTTCCAGCAACACCATTGGTAGTACTAAATTCCAGGGATGTGACAAGGAAAGAATTTTGCTGCCTTCTAATGCCTAGTTCCTCTTTTTCTTTGTCCTTTCTAGGGCTGACAAGGGAGATACACTGAGGACTTCTTATGTGCACAATGTGGATCAGCTGAAGAGAAGTGTTGTGGTGGGAGAGATCACTAGAAGGTTCTCTACCAATGAGAACACATTCACAGCTGGAGGGTCATATGCTGTTGATCCTCTGACAGTGGTAAAGGCAAGGATCAACAACCATGGGAATCTTGGAGCCCTTCTGCAACATGAACTCAAACCCAAGTCAGTCCTGACAATCTCTAGCGAGTTCGACACCAAGGCCTTGGACAAGAATCCCAGGTTTGGATTGGCCCTGGCTCTCAGGCCTTGAATAGTCTCTGGATTGGTGCTAAAAGATTATGCACCTGCTGGAATTCATCTATCCTCTGTTTTGTTAGTGGTGTTCAAAAGGAATCAGGAAATAAATATTTCTACAGTTATATTCTTTTTTCTAGGTTTTGGATGACTATGGACTGATTGAATGGATGCTTTAGTCCTTATATTGGTCGGTCGGTCTTTCTTTTTCCTTTTTTCCCCGGAGGCATCATTTGTAAAACTTTTCACTTTTGAGGAGCTTAACTTCTAATCTTGCCTGAGAACTTGTTCATTGTTCATTTTGTTTCATTCAGGAGTCAGGACCTCATTCAATTAGATATTGGACTAGCCGTCCAAGTATTAGGCTGTTCGGATGCATCTAAAAACACAACCCCATTTTCTAATTTGTGCTTAATGCATTTTGGATATAGGTTCTCAATTGCAGCCTACTGTATGGGTTGTTCTAATGAAAATGAGACCCTTGATTACAAAAAAAATGAAAAAAGAAGAAAGGACCTTTTTTTGGAGAATGAAAGCTTGGGGCTAGGCGGGACCTCTACCTGAATTTCAGAAGAAAAAAAAGATCTACGATAGAGCATATTTACACCTACCAGCGTCTTTCACAATAATTTTTGAAAGATCACTAGGCAAAGAGTAATATCTACGTCAAAAGAGCATAAAGCAGCTAAAAAATCAGCAGCACAACGGTAAAATAGAGAACGTGGCTCGAGAGCACAAAACGCAGAAGATATGGCTTGGTTTGGGATGAAAAAATGAGGTCAGTTCTGTGCTTCAAACCTTCTGCTCCATATTATCAGAAGCTCTTTGATGTCAGCATCATTCAAGTCCCTTTGCCTCCCCAGACCAACATGTGGGCAAAGTCTCGCATGGGTGAATCACTTCATGGACCGCCTCGAACCCCCAATCTCTTGTAGAACCTAATAAGCTGAGACCGCAAGGTCCCAACCACCCACCACCAAGAAAAAATCATAATGGATTCCAAATTTGATCCCATAACAAAACAAACTCTTATTTCAAATAATAAACATCGAGAAAAACATAACCCCAGACACCATGTTCAGTCCCTTAAGCTGAACAAGTATGAAACATATTTCTTGAAAACAATTTACTTCAAAGAGCACGACTAATTCATACAAAACCAGACTAGAAACACAAGAAAATAAGAGAAGCCGGGAGCCTTGAAATGTTAAAGATCAGAATCATTTATACCGAATGCAACGACTCCAACGAACAAACCAATACCAAACATGCTCAGTCTCTTTTCCCAACCTGATGGAGTCCAAGTGAAGAATTCTCCGTCATAACCAGACCCTGATCAGTCCTTCTGCCCTCCGAAGATCTCTCTTGGTTTCCAAGTTACTGGCTGTGATTCTGATGAAGGGTCCCAGTGTTTGAAGCAGAAGATGGAGGTTCTGGGATTTTGAGGAATCCACGATTTCAGACATGGTAAGGTGGTCTCTCTTTCATTCCTCTCATCTTGATTTTTGTTTTTGGTGGTGGTGAGAGAATTCAAATTAGCTTTTGCTGTAATTAGCTTGGGAGGTGTTATTGAAGAGAAAGGTGAGAGAGAAAGGTCTAGAGGTCTCTGTTTTAGTATAGAAAGTGATTTAAGCCCATGCTGAACATGAGCAATAGAAAAAAATATTGCCACTTCAAAAAAATTCGTAAGGTGGTACTTTTTAACCAATAGTGTCATTGGAAATAGAATAATAAAAACAAATTTCAACCAATACAAAGAATAATATAAAAAAAATTATAAAATGGAGAGCAAATTTTTTTGCAGTTGTGGCCATGTTAAAGATTATTTAAATTTTCTTTTTGTGCTTTTCCTTTAGGAGTTAAAACTTATTTCCCAATAAAAACTAAGCTAATGTAATCTTAAAACAAAGAAAATAGATAGAGAAGCTTAGATTAGAGGAATTGCAAGCATTCTAATTTTTTCATCTCCTTGCCACATGCCTTGGTTTGGGCCCAACACTAAGTATCTACTCCAATTGATGATGCAACATGGATCAAATGGTCTGCATCTAATGGCAATTGCAGAAATTAAAATAAATTTATGCCATAGATCGTGAGATCAAATACCAGTCCTAGACTTGATATGCTTTAAAGAAATTCTTGTATAGTTTAGCAGGCTGAGAGTATGAAGTCTTAACAGGCAAAACTTGGTTTGCTTAATACTTTGAATATGAATATGGAGGTTTGATTTTGAGAATCCACCAATAATTTATAGATAGATGGTAGTGCAGCAAAGTTTGCTGCTATATAAGATCAATAAGGCTATTAAAAAATGACACAAAGTGGTTCATTCATTGCATTCACCACTCTTAGTAGATGATTTACTTAGAAAATTAGAACATACTTTATATAATTCGTAGGTATAAAATATCGAGCTCATTTTGAAGTCATAATTCACTTCCAATAACTTACTAGTCACCATCCCCAACATAATAATGATAAAAATAATAATAATGATGATGATGATGATGATGATGATGATGATGACGATGATATTATGATAACAATAATCATCTTATTAACAAAATAGTAACAATAGAAATATGTATCTAATGAACTTGTGTTACATCCTTGCAGTGACCCCTTTTGTTATGCTGTACATAAGGCCCACAACTCATTAATCTAGGCTGTTCAATTGGTGAAACCTACTGGATAGGGCATCATACCCAAAATTAGACTTAAACTTAAACTGATGGCATGCTTTTGTAACACATGCATGAAGAACTGTCTTACAAACTGTTGAATTGTTAACTCTTTTAGCTTCTAAGTTTTAGTTCAAGACTAGATGGTTAAATCCCAACTGCATGTCCAGAGTCCCCATGAACATTAGCTCTGGACACGATTCATGTTGTGTTAATGTAATGGCCATTTATCAAATGCAAAAATAAAAGAACAGCCGAGGAGAACGATTCTCTCAACCTAAAATCCCTAAAAATAAAAACATATGCAAAAAACACTTAGAATAAGAAGATTGGAAGGAAAAAAGAAAAGAAAAGAAAGAATAGATCTCTAAGACTCACTCTGATCCATTCTCCCCCAGGTAAGTATCATGCCTCCCTCATGTACTGTATACCTTAAAGTCCCATGAACACTCGACATACTGTAACACCTTTCAACTTTTGCTAAGCAATCCTCATACAAAACATGACAAAACCAATTTAACATGAATCAAAATTTGCACTAATTGGCCAATCTCGGTCATCTTTCCAAAGAGCTCAGGTGGTCCAGAAAAAAAAGTAGAACAAGAATTCCATATATTGGATTAATAGGATTGTCCTACCAATGCAATTGCTTTACTAACGATGGACCCTCCACACACATAGTAGGCTAACACCTAATCAGTAAATATCTTTGAGCCATATTTGTAAACACCAAAATACGTAAATAAAAAAATGTTCATAAGTCGCCCACCAAACTAAATTAACACGAGCTATCCAATAAGAAACCGATCCTTTCACTTCATTTCCCAAAAGAATACCTTTAAACCAAATAAACTGTATCTAGAAATGAAACATTGAAGAAAAGTAGAATAGGATCAATATAGCTACCTCTATAACTTAAGCCACTCTTTTATCATATAATCTTAACAGAAAATAAAAAGAAAAGAAAGAGAGAACTTGAGTTAATGAAGTTAGAGAGGAAGGGAGAGTTTAGGTATTGCTTGCAAATTAATTCTTTAGATTTGTAAAAATTCTAATTAGTTGGATATGAAAGGAGGGACGTAGACTATGCTTAGGAAACGGCTAGTGGAAGAGTTGGAAAGAAAGAGCTAAATTTTTTAATTAGGTGGGATATGAAAGAACACCTAATAGTATAAGAAAGAGGAGATTAAAAGTGAAAAAGGAAATAAGAGTTCTATTTGAAATCTCCTAATAGTAGTAACTTATTAATTAAAGTTCTTAAAAAGTTTAACATATCCTTAATCTTGAGAGTAGGATTTGTTAACATACTAAGGGCTTTTTTTTGGAAAATGCTAAGGTAGCAGGAAAAGATGTAGAGAGAGCTACACATCAATACGTGGCAGAGAAAAAATTGGGCCCCTAGTATGGAGTACTAATCATTTTGCCCATACTAAGCATGGGTCCTCCGTAAAAAAAGCTGCTTAAGAATTAGATCATAAGTAAAAATTATTAATAAAATACATTTTTATTCTATAATATTAGAGAATATAATTTTATAAATTTATATTATAGTATAGCTTGAATACTTTTGTTGGGAGAAATCTGAAAAATAATGAAAAATTAATCATGCAACATAAATTTTATGGAAAAGACTTGAATAGTTGAGAACTAAAAAGACGTATATAGAGATAATGAGAGAGAGATTTGAGAATTTCACAGACACTATATCCATAAATATTATATATATACAGAGATATTGAAAGTAAAAAGAAGGTATTCGTTCGTACCATCAGTGTTCTGTAGAATCTTGAGATCATATAGATTGGCACATGACTAATAACATTTGGAGAATCTAAACGATGTAATTTTTTGTTGATAATCCAGATATATTTGTAAATAATAGAATGTAGGTAGGTCTCATGAAAAGTTCCATAGTATGATATTAATGTCTGTTTCTAAATAGTCCCTAATGGTCTAGAGGACCTAAACTCAAGAAAAGAGGAAGTCTACACCAACGTGGCCAATCCAAGCGGTGTACCATCAATCAGACACGTGGGTCCTAATCAATCACGATGTGGGTCCCAATCAGTCACGATGTGGGTCCTGATCAATAATGGTATAGTTGATGTACACAAACATTTTAGTTTGAATGAGAGATCTTCAACCACCTTTTTCGTAAAAAAAGCTCTTATGCCATTAAACACATTTCCTATTAATTTATCTCTAATTCTAAATTAAAGACAACCATTAAAAATAATAATAGCCCTTGCCTGCTTCTAATAAAGTTCTAGAACCTAAATTATTTTTTTCTTAGAAAGTTTGCAGCAACTGCCCTAAAAGAATGAGCAGAGCAGAAGAGGAGCATAGGAAAGACTTTTAGTACTTGTAGCTTTTTCTCTTAGACAATTTTTATAATGAAAAATGAAAACAACTATTTGTTTCTAAGGCCAAATAAATAAGGTATCATACCTGTTGTTCCTTCAAATTCTAACTTCTGATCTTTTAGTATGATTGCAGTCCTACATGATGCGCAATGGAGGGTGTTCACCTTCAACACTGTAGAGATTATAAAACTATTAAAAACATCCTTTCTAGTAAGAATTCTTCTCACAATATAAACTTATTTTGGTTAAAAAAAAAACTTGTTTTTTTAAGAGGGAGACATGGAGGGTGTGGAGAAAAACTAAAGTGTACTAAAAAGCACAATTGATCTCTGATATCAACTAATGCTCAATGAAAAGTTTCACTTCCAAACATAAGTTCGTTGAAAAAACACATAAGGCCCATTTGGATTGTCATTTTTCAAAAAATATTTTATTTAAAAAAGACTTTTTGACAATATATTTTTGAAAATGTGTTTTTCTTAAACAGGTCGTTTGGGTCATCATTAATGCAAAATGTCTTTGTTTCCCTTAGTGGGTCCCATCACTATAATTGACATGGTTCGAAGTATCGGGCGATCTCGAGTTGGATTGGGCGATCTGGATCGGGATCAGAGCCCACTGAGACGAAGATCCAATGCATGTATCGGATCACACTGGATCGGGCGATTTAGCGATCTGGATCGGTTGGATCGCCCGATCCAAGTGAGTTGAGCGATTCGACTCGGCGAGTCGAACCAGCGGCGACGGATAAAACCCACGATTTTTCCCATTTTTTTTCACTTTGTCCCCCTTTCTTCCCCTCAAACCCTATTTCACTTTTCTCTCCTTGTTTACTGATATGGTAGCCTTTCTCGACCATTCAAGAAAAAGAAATGAAGAGTATGGCATGAAGAGCAGGGGTTCGACCATCAAAAGCTTCAAACATGGCAACCTCACCTCTTACAAGGTGACCCTCACGGTCAATCTACAAGGAGAAAGCCCCAACGCCAGTCAACAGCTCCTCTCCGGCCAAAGCAGTCCTCTCTTCCTCGTGTTGATTAGCGGACCGCACACTACCTAATCCTCCACGGCCGCCCTGCCCTCCTATGCCACCAAAGATCCTATGCCCTCAAAGATCTTCACCGGAGAAAAGAGAGAAGAAAGTAAGAAAAGATTAAGAGGGTTTTTTGATTTTTAATTAATTTTTTTGTAAAAAAAAGGAAGCATCTCGGGATCACAGTGGATTGGCCCGATCTGACCGATCCAACCGATCCGGATCGGGATCGGAGGTGACCGATCCGACGGCCGATCCCGGGACTTTGAACTATGATAATTGATGAGAGTGATAGATGAGGAGGGGTGGGAGTAGGGTTTGTTTGTTTATTATGGTCATTGAGCTAGCAAAATTTTTAAAACGTATCTTTTGACTTGAAAACAGCTTTAAGCTATTTTTAATAGGATTAGATCTATATTTTCATTTTACAGAAACCCAATCAAATGCAATGGCTAGAAATCAGCAATCAGACTTATTTTTGGTGGGTAGGTCCACAAAAGGATGGCTAAACATTCATAGGATCAATATGTCCCAAAAGTGTACCATGTGTCATATTCTGGTGACAATTGCATGAGTTGCAGACTACTTTTTCCTCTGCTTACATTGTGCTTGAAATTCAATTAAAGACTTGATTTTGACGTGTGATTCGGCCAACAGTACATTGCAACCTTTCTTTTGTCCAATGACCTGTCCATATGCCCAAGGAAAGAACAAACCTTAACCAAAGGAATGAAAATGTAAACTCTAAAAGGAGAGTAAATTTACATTCCATTAGATTATGGTCAATGCAACTTTTAAAATCTCACCAAAATACCCAAATATTCCATGAGCTTCCAATGCACTTGCATTGAATTAGATGTTTTACCAAGAGAACAAATTTAAAAAGCTGATTTCAAGAGAAGTTGCAACTACTATGCTAAAAAAACGCAGTCCTACTGCTAACCCAAAGCGAACAAAATATTGGGGTGGGTTATTTAAGCAGTTAAAATGAGGTGCTAATAAGCGCCAACCGCCAAGGTAATCTAAAAAAAAAACACCCAAAAAAAAAGTTAAACAAATAGCATTAGGGCAGTAAAAATTGCTAGAGGAAAGGGAAAACAATAAGCCATGTGGGTTTTAGGGAGTTGGGCTTGCAAGCTAGCTACTATCCCAAGATATGAGATTGTTTTGCACCCATTTTCATTTTTTTTCTGCAACTAATGCTCAAAAACTTTAAAAAAAAAAACACAAAACCCTAAAAGAAGTCTACACGTCCACACCAAAGGCATCCAAACTCATCAGTCCTTTCCACCACCTATCTGTAAATCCTAATAAGTATTGAGGGGCTTCTGGGACATATGCATAAGAGACGAAAGAATGAATTGAAGCCTTTGGTGGGATCAATCAGTATCTTAATTTCATATTATCCCAGCCCCACCAGCTTGTCAACCTTCACTTTGAAGATCGCAAAGTACTTCAAAAGAGAGCCACATGATTCAGGAAGGAGAGCAAGTCTTTTTTTATTGACATTTCTATGTTATCAATGTTTGGTTATAATGCAAATATCAAAGCATTGTCCAACAGTTTCGGATCTAAAAGCACATTGTCTCCAAACTCACATTTAGTAAAAGTAGAGTCAAAAGCGTTGCTAAAAGACTATGATCTAGCTATGTTTCCCCTGCCACATTGGAGAAATCTATATTTGAACTAAGACATCCACATCAGGGTCAACAACATTTCCTTACACTTACCAGTTACCACATTAATATTTTCAAGTTTCTAGTCACCTTCTACTTATGAGCAAGTTTATGTGTTTTCTTTCACAACATGAGGGTCCTTTTACAACATATTCTATTTCACAATGTTGTCTAAGAGGCACTTCTGGGTGTATATGTCCCGTCATTTATTCCTCGTACTAGAAACGTGTACTTAATCTCTTCCTGCTCAGACTATCCTAAATGAATAATTCCATGAATTGTCTCTCGATATAGGCATGCTGAATGTCTAACCCACCTTACATAATGATATGAATCCAAATGAAATATAGATTGGGGAATCATGTTGATGTAATTATTCACAAGAAGGTTAAATATTTTAGGATACTAGGCATGGAGTCTTTCTTGTTTAGAAGTGTAGCCACAGACTCCTTTGCTACAATCTCTTTGACCAACGAACGTCAAATCTCCAAGCAGCCTTTTTCAAAACCTTCATATGATTGGGAGGTGAATGGCAGAACAATTCATTCTCCTACAGGCTACAGTGGATGCCTCTTTCCTTGAAAGACCTTCCATTGGAGAGTCAATTGATGTGATATGAAGTGAGAGGGTTAGGCATAGTTCAAGGACCCAAAGCAGAAACCGCCCCAAACATTATAAGCAACTCGAAAAACTTGAATGGAACCAGGAAAATTAATTCCTGTTTTCCAGTAGAGTTTATTGAAAAACAAATTTTTGAGTCAACAGAAATTAGATCAGTTGATTAAGGAACAAGTTTCACCTAAAACCCGACCAAATCAAGTTATTTGCTAAGCTTTACAAGTACCCCGAAAACATTGGTTCAAACATTATTAATAATGTGATGGCAAAGAATGAAGATTGTTAAACACACCCTCAACAGAGGTGGTGTGGATCAATTTGTGATTAAGTGACAAGTACAATCTGCAACTTTGAAGGAAAAAAGAAAAGAAGTTCAACAGAGTACTTTAAGCAAGCCTGAGGAAGAAGAAAGCAAAATAATGGCCCTGTTGGAAGGTAACAGAAACACAGAAAATTGGTGATTTCTGATAGAAGGTCAATCACCTAGTCGTATGAAGACTAACCACCTTCTCATAATTTTCTATATCTAAACAAGTATACAAGTGACAGTGGTTGTCTCCCCACTTATACCCCCTCTTATAGACTTCAATAAAGAAGGGCCGAGATCTTATCCCCCAACCAGACGGTGAATCTCAGCCGCTCACACCCGATTTTGGTAAACGCTTTGTCGGGGAGTGCCGTGGGCACAGGCCACCCACTAATATATATACATAGATAGATAGATAAGTTAGTGGCGGCCTTTTGGTCTTCCCGGCGGTTTATAGCCACCGGTAAAAGTAAACTTGTGCGTTAGTGAAAGTCATTTTCTTAGTAGTGCATCATTGAGACATCCTTGTTTGTGTGTATTCAATAAAAGAAATTAAATGAACTATCTTTTTTCTACTGGTTTAAGTGTTGCCTTTAAGAACACCATAGCTCAAACTAGTTGGGCTCCCCAGACTCCAATGTGAGAATATGTAATAACAACAATAACCCATCAGAAAAGAGACAATCTTATGCTCTTCAAGGAAGGGGTGTTGTGTCTGGGATATTTTGACCATTTATAAAACTAACACAATAGTGCCCAAAAGAGAAAAAGAGATATAGGAAAATGCAACATACAAAACTCTTACAATTTTTTCTTTTGCGGTAGAAAAGAATGTGTACCTGAACTTCTTGCTGGGTTCCATTGCAGCCCATGTAAAGCAACAGGTTGATGAGACTGACCCCATTTGACATTGTTGAAGAGAACATATGCGACAACTTGGAATTTCTATCGCGATACTCTTGACGTACTTTTCTGTCGCTTGATGAGTCCATTCATTAAAGTAATATAGATGGAGTTATTTATTGCAATACCTTTCTGTGTCATTTCTTCCAGAGTGCACCCAGCTTCTTTGAACTTTCCTTCATTACAGAGCTCAACAATGCGCTTTGAATAAGCTGTAGAACTTGAATCAGACTGGTGCTGTGGAGTTTCACTAGCCACCACCTCTGGAGTCTTCTCTGTGTGTTGTCCTTCGGAGATTGCTTCCTCTAACACAACAAGAGAAGACTGATCAGGTAATTTTCTGGTTTCAAACATCTTTGACAGAAACTCCTGAGCTTCTTCAGTTCTGCCAGCCGCTGTAAGCCCACATAGAATAGCATTGTAAGTATAATGGTCAGGTCCTAGTTTCTTCACTTCCATTTCTGCAAGAAGCTCCAATGCGTCTTCCATTTTCCCTTCTTTGCAAAGACCTGTTATCAGTGTATTGTAGGTGATGGCATCAACGGCTTTCCCTTTCGAGACCCACATGTGGAAGAGCTTAAGAGCCTTGCCTACCATATGCTCATTGTTGAGTCCGCGAAGAAGAATGTTACACGTAGTGACATCTGGCTTGAACGACTTTGCAACCATTTTGTTGTGGAATTGAAATGCTTTCTCCACATCTCCTTCCCTGCAGTACCCATAAATGAGTGTGTTATATGTAGTTTCATCTGGCACCAATCCACTCTCCAGAAGCTCGTTTAACTTGGTCATCGCTTGCTCAGTCTTGCCCGACTTGCAGAGCCCTCCAATAACTGAATTGTAGGTGACAACACTCGGTAGGATCTCTTTTTCCTTCATCTCATCCCAAAGCTTCAAAGCCCCATCGACATCCTCATCCTTGAAGTACCCCATGATCAAAGTACCATAGCTAACTTCATCAACATCATAACCCCTCTCGGAGGCACTACGAAGCAACTTGCATGCCTCATTGAGCTTTTTCTCCTTACAAAGAGTGTGAAGAATGGTGTTGAGGGCAACAGTATCCATCTTCAAACCTTTTTGAAGCATCTCATACATTGTCTTGAAGGCTTCACCCATGTTCCCTGCTTTACAGTACCCATTGATCAAAGTATTGTAAGTAATACAATCCGGGGAAATCCCATTTTTCTCCATCTTCCGAATGGACTCACTCACTTCCTCCATCTTCCCTTCTTTACAGAACCCTTTAACCATTATATTATGGGTAACCGCATTTGGCTTCACACCCTTCTCATTCATTTCCTCAAGCAGCTTGAATGCTTCCGAACTGCTCCTCCACTCGAAACACCCATTAATCAATGTGTTATAAGTAACCGCATCAGGTGACACATTCATTTTCTCCATCTCATCCCGAAGTATAAAAGCATCTTCAATCCTACCCTCCTTGCACAACCCACTTATCAGCATGTTATAAGTCCAAACATCGGGTGAAAAATTGCTCCGTGTCATCAAATCAATTGTCTGCGCTGCCTCCTTCAACCAACCCAACCTACAATACCCAGACACCAAAGTATTATAAGTATTCCTATCCGGCGAGAGTCCTCTCTCCTTCATGTCAGCGAGCAAATCACGAGCTTCGTTTAACATACCCTTCTTACAAAACGCGTCTAAGATGGTATTATAAGTCACATTATCAGGAAAACAATCGAATTGGGTCATCCGGTTTAGGAACTCCATAGCATCCTTAAACTTAGATTTTGAGCAATATCCATATATCATTATATTAAAAGTGTTGGTATTGGGGGCAATCCCAAGTTTAATCAAGTCTTCAAAAATCTCTCGAGATAGAGAAACCGAATGGAGAGACGGGCATCTTACCAGAGAATTAAGGAGTGTGTTGCAAGTGAGGACGTTGGGGCACTGACGATGTCGCTTCATCTTCTTGAAAATCTGAACAGCGAGGTAGGGCTGCCGAGCTTGGACGTAAGCGCCGATAGCAGTGTCGAGGAGGGATTTGGAGGGGGGAGGGAAGCAGCGACGGGGGTGGATGAGGGAGTCATGGAGTCGGTGGAGAGGGTCGACGGAGATGAAGAAGAGGAGGAGGGATTTGGCGTCGGAGAATTTGTTGAAGCGGATGAGGGGAGGGAGGATGGTGAGAAGAGAAGGAAGCGAGTTGGTGTTGTGGGTGAAGTTAGGGAGATGAGTTTGGCACCATTTGAAGAAGGAAAGGAGGGTTATTGGGCGGGAAGAAAGGGTTTTTGAAGAGAGTATTGATGGGATTAGAGATGGTGTGAGGTGCGGGATGTATTTGGTCAGAGATTGGAGAGAGGTTTCACAGGTGAGAATGGAAACTATCTTCTCGATGATGTGTGATTGTCTCCGCGGCGGTGATGGCAGTGGTGGTTCCATTGTTGGTTTCAATGGCACGAGGATTTTGGCGAAGGGATTTTGTGAGAGGGAACGGTGAAAGAAACCTGCGTGTTGTCGCTTGAACTCACAATGAAAACTATGTTCTACGAGTTGAGCTTGAGTAAGACTTCCCGGACCGTCGATCGCCCAGACATTCTCAGAGGACGCTGACCGTACGGATGTTTGGCCAATCCCTAAGTGGACCTAGACACCAAAAATCAGCCTGATTAGTCATTTAAAACCTTTCCATCGTGTACCCCAAATAGTACTCAAATTCCCACGGTTAAAATCAACCCATGAAAATGTCTCCAATCCAACGCTTAGAAATCACTAATCAGGTTGATTTTTGGTTTGTAGGTTCACCTAGGGAACTTACCCAGATTACTCTCATAAACATATGCAACATCATGAAAACCATTGCAATTTGACAATTACAAGTTCTTTTTTTTTTTTTTTTTGTGTAAACACAATTACAAGTTCTTGATAGACCTCTCACTAACCATCCACTATATTTCCATAGTACGAAAATTTATCCATTAGGTTGTGTTTGATTCGCGGAAGACCATATTTTCCTGCAAATTCCCGAAAGCCTCTTCTGGTTGGTTCAAAGGAAAAAAAAAATGCCAGCAAAAGAAATACCTTTTGCAAATTAAATTAGGAAAACCTACCGATTGAATTAAAGTCGGTCGGTTGATTTTTCGAGTCACACATGACTATTTTACCCAGAGAAAGAAAAGACGCCTGATACGAAGGTACTTCCTCACGATGCTACTCCAACCAGGTGACATTCTTCCTCTTTCATCCCTATATATCTCTCTCTTTAGCATGATTTGTTACTCTCTCCCAAAGATCAGCTCTCTATTATGTTCCATCTCTTTCACAATCTCTCCTCTCTCTAACGATCTCGAGTCTCTCTCTCTCTCACGAGTATCAAGTATCAACGCCCCTAGTATGCTTTCAAGAACCAGATGAAGGAGATAGCCTCCATCGTGATCCTTGCGACCACTTCCTTCCTTTACATCCTCGTCTTCTTCCACTGTAAGCTCTACTTCTACTCTTGATGATCCAGTGTTTCATTAGATCTGATCTGGGGTTCTTTCATGATTTTGATTATGCTGTTAAGTTGCTGATAGATGGTTTGATGAAATTTGATTATATAAATTGATGATTCAGTTTTGTTTTCTATCGATTGATGGATGCGGAATTGTTTGTTGGAACTATCTTTGTAATACCCTGAACTTTTGTCCAGGGGTATTAGAGTAATTCATATTTAGAATGGTATTTTTGACAAACAATAAAATTAAAATAATTAATATCATTGAGTTATACCTTAATTGTATTAATTAAAATTCTCCATAATAAAAATATTTCCCTAATCAAATATTTGAACTTTAAAAATAAGAAACTATTCAAAAGTTCATTCTCACATATAAAAAGTTGCTTAGCCATAAATAAAATAAAATATAATAATATTATTTATTTTTAATAAAGAAAAGTAACTTTTGAATTTAAATAAATTATCAAAGATAATTAATAACACATATAAATAAAAAAAGACTTATCATTTTCTTTTGACGAACTATTAAAATAGAAGAATCTCCTAAAAACCTACACATTTTCACTTTTCAGAGAGCTCTCCATTATAAATCATCGAGAGCTTTGAGAGTCTTAGAAATACCAGAACGTCTTACCTTTTGAAACATTTCCTTAAGAAAAATATTCATACTATCGAGACGTTCGACATATTCGAATCCTAGCTTCATCCAACGACAATTGGTAAAGACGCTCACGGCTACTTTTTCATAATTGATTCAAGTTTAAATGAAGATCAACGGACAAAATAGGTATACTTACATATTTTAATAGATAATCTCTCTTATTTTACTTTATTAATCATGTTATATGTATGTACTTAATTGATGATGTTATGAAATTATTGTGATTCTTATATGAATGGTTCTCTCTTATTTTTATCAGAATGTACAAATTCGTATTTAAACACTGATGCATGAACAATGTCCCCTTTCGAACATAGGGAGGTGTTTGTATTAGATGATGGAGGTGAAGTAAATAAACTTCCTTACATTTATACTTGCTTGCTATGTTTGTACGCCTTAGAGTTTGATGGAGTTCTGTGTGATAGATGTGGAGAGACCACCCTCTCCGCTGTTAAGGTCAGACTCTCTTCTTTCTCTTTCTATTCCTTTGTTTATATGTTTTAAAGCATTAAAATTAGAGTTTAATTTGGTTCATTTCTTTTGATAATATATATAATAGGCTAATAAAATAAGCCTATTAGCCGACTTGTCGGGATACTATCGATCACTAACAATCAACTTAACGGAGTATCATGACCGACAAACAACCACATATGTTTGATTTGGCGTAGGGTTTTCGGTCAAAACCACCACCTGTTGTGATCGAAGGTTGAAGAAAGGAGTGTTTAAGTATTTTTTGCAAATATTTTGCAAGTCAATATGGGTCAACAACGGTAGATCGGGTCGGGCAGTATACTTTCAATAAAGGAAAATTGAATGTAAAATACAAGAGAAATATAAAAGAAAAATGAAAAAAAAAAGAAGGAAAAACTATCTCTAAATAAACTTTTCCATTTTAATGGGAGTCAAGATAAACTTACGTCCATTTCATATATTCAGTTTTGGACCCAGCAAATTGTGTTTAGAGACCATCCTCATAAAAAATAAAAATAAAAAAAATAAAAATGAAGAAGAAGAAGAAGAAAAGTCCATTCTAACATTCCTAACCGTCTCATAAAAGTTTACTTGTATTTGGAAAATCCAGACCATCAAATTTAAAGATTACGGTCGGTTAAACTTAATAATGTTGATTATGATCAACATGGCGAGGACCACGCATTGCCTGGTTGTTCTCACGGACAACTATAAAGAGAGAAACATTTACAGACATCTAATTTTGCACCCCGAACACATTTTCAGTAAGATCCATGCTAGAGGGAAACAAAAATTTCAATAAGTTACTGTACGTACAACATCAACTTGGTCAAAATCTGCATATTTTTCCTGCAATTCTTTATTAAACCCTTGATGGCGACCACAGAAAAGTCTTCTAGAAAAGGATTTGTAAACTTCTATAAAAACGTTTATACGCAAGAATCGTTTCTAGAAAACATAGACTAAGTGGAAATGCGATGCATTTTAACGAAAATTACAGTATTTTAATCCAACTGGGTCCCATCGAAATTCGTAATATTCAATGTTCCATTTCTTGTCGTCCATGTTTTATTGTAGCTGTAAGCATCTAGTGGAAGTCAAAACTGCGTGAAAGAATAATCTTCCGTTGATAATAGTGTAATTAATGACACTTTTATTTTTCTATTTTGGATCAAAATGAGCGTTGACTAATATGGGAAAGAGACGAAAGATATCTTATGCATGTCGGCCGCCTCTTGGATTGGTCATGCCCATAAAAATCAAACTGACTGGTCAACTGTACTTGTTCAACCAGAGCTAAACTTTAATGGCAGAGAGGATGGCTCAGGACTAGATCATGATTCAAGTCCGAGCTCGGTAGCGACACGCCTTCCTCGGATCAATCTATATATATTTTTGTCGAAGAGGTAGTCTACTGACTAAATGGTCAAGATCTGTGAATCAATGACCCGTTTATAGTAAAAGATGATAGATTTGATTACAAAAAAAAAAGGGGTTTTGGATCGATCACAAATTAAATCACAAATGATAAGCAACAAAATTTTCACAGAAGTCTATGATTTTTATTTGGTTTAAATCCAATAAAATAGAAGAGAAAAATGGCTCATATACTCAGAGAATTCTAAAAAAGAAGTTTTTTTTTTTTTTTATAATGATTTTATCATATATTTAAAACAAATAGTTTTTTTCTGATTTAATTTACAACTTTGTTCATAATAACATATTTCTTAGAAGAAAAAGAAGAATTTTTTTGATTTTCGACTGGTCCTTATTCTTAAAACTCTATGGTTGGTCCTGATGGAAATAGCAGATTCAGTCTATCACTAGTCATTTTCTCTAGTGAGAGTTATCCAAACCATTGGATGGTTGTAACCAAGCTTTAATAGGGGCCGGCCGTTATAATGGTATGACAGACTCGGGCGTTACTGTTTTTTCTGTTATAACGAACTGTAATGCTCAGGGGCAAAAACAGAAAAAATGAAAAAAAAAAAAAAACTGTGCTAAAATTCAAATTTCAATAAAATTTATAATGGAAAATAATGGGATTATTTTTTCACAAATTTTCTCAGAGAATAATGGTCGTTATTTTCGTTATAACGGCCATTATAATGAAGATAACGGCCGTTATTTTCTGAGCGTTAAAACGGTTCATAACGTAATGGGGTAGGTCCGGATCTATGAAAACGTCTGTTATTTTCGTTACAACGGCCGTTTTTTAAAACCATGGTTGTAACAATCCCATGTATAGATATTTCTTTGAACCATCTCTATAATATTCTCATATTTTCAAAAGAAAAATGCAATAAATTGGATGGTTTCGATAAAATCACAGACCAAACAATAAGTTCCTTCCTCCTCTTCTACACTAGTTGGGGGGCTGTGTAAATTATAGTCTGTTTAACAAATAAAAGTAAGTGTTCAAATGTGAAGAACAAAATCCTACCATCTCTTCTCCAATCTCATTTTATAAACTTATTAACACATGACAAGCTGCAAAAAAACAACAGGAAACAAAGTGATGATCATCAAACCAAAGCATACAGATCAGGAACAAAGGAAAACCACCTGAAGCCACAGCTCCATTTATCAGGAAGTGAAGGGCACTTGGGCAACCAATGCCATGTCTGCCTTGACACTTTGTAATACAGGACCTCCGGCCATGTATAGCAGCAAAGACAGACCATCCCCTCATGCCAGAAGCAGTATACATGCTCGTAATTGTGGTAAGAAATCGATACAAACTTCCGACGCATCATCTCCGGCAAGCTTCCCGCGTCGACCCAATCTGTCCCGCCTTCACCCAACTCCCATAATCTTATGCTCCTTGAAATTCCATCCCTACCAATCCCCCCAACCAAATAGAGCTTCCCATCACCATTGTTTACTAACCGGATGAAAGTGAGTTCACTCGGCAACTCAGCAATTAGTCTCTCCCATCTCCCAGTCTCCAATTGAAAACCCATGATAGAAAATGGCTCTGGAGTTGTAAAATACAAATACCCATTAGAGAACACCCCTTCCTGATGAGAAGCCTCTCTCAGAATTGGATCAAAACCTGACAATTGGCTCCATGAATGGATCCTTGAATCATAAACAAAAACTAAATTCGACGAAAACTCGGAAGATAGTATAATGATCTTGTAATATTCATTTGACAAAGAGACGAGAGTAACCAAATTGAAAGTTAAAGGGTAAGTTGGGAGTTTGATAAGTCTTGAAGATCGAGCAAGAAGATTGCAAACAAGGAAGGAAGATGAGTTAGGAATGGAGAAACAAAGGAGGCCACTGGAGGAGGTGGACAGGAGCTGGGCTGATGCGTAGGATAAAGGGAGAGGAAAAGGCAAAGCTAACGTGCGCCAGTGGCCCAAGATGGAGTCATAGAGTGGGAACCTATTGTGAAACTGTGGGTGAGAAAGTAGAAGAAATGAAGAGAAGGATGGTGGTGGTTTGGTTTTGGTTTTGTGATCTGTAAGAGAAGATGAAGAAGAAGAGCGTTTAGAGATGAACGATGGAGAGAAGACGAGAGAATCGAAGCGTTTACAAGTCAACCGGAGATTAAAGAAGATTTTGAGAGGAAGGAGAGCCAGTATATGATCCAGAAGCTCTTCCGGCAATTGACTCCATATTTCAGGCTCCATGGCCGGACTCTTGTAGCTCTTCGTCATATCTTGGCAGCAGCGCCGATAAAAGCTGAAGCCTAAGGCGAAAACTCTGTATAAGGCCTTTTTTATATTTAATATATTAATATATATGATATTAATTAAAAATTTTAACTCATAAAAAATATTTATTTACCTAGTCTTGAATCTTGATGATCAAAAACTACCAAAAAAACAAAAATTAGATGCACAGGACTCTCGGGCCCTACATAGATCATATGTTGGGCCCAATGACTGTGCGGATGTTCCGCTAGCCCACCTATTGGTGGATAAGCGCACTAAAATTCAGCTTGGTTGATGATTTCTAGACAACGGATTTACTACCCAAAAAACATACTTGAATCCAACAGCTAGAGTCAATCCTGAAAAGTACAAAAATCTATGGCTAGAGATAACCAATCAAGTCGATTTTTTGTTTCTATATCCAACAAGGGGTGGGGCCAAACATCCATGTGGTTAGTAAGCCCGAAAAAAACGTGCTATGTAGGGTAACGAGAATCCTCCAAAAGTCCTCTGCATCCAAAAGCTACAATAACAACTGACAACTTGCAGTGGGACCGCTAGAGGTGTTAGGCGGAGAAATTTTTTGAAGGGGCGGGATTTTTCACGCGCCTAATGATCACGCGCCACATAACCCATGGTTACTTTAAATTTTTCTTTTTTTAAAACCACATCCTAAACTCAGGTATATGTGGCATGCGATCATTAGGTGCATGTCTCTCTCTCTCTCTCTCTCTCTCTCTCTCTTAAAAGTACCCGTTCATAAATATTATTAGAAATAATGTAGAATAAGATCCACTTGATTAGTGTTTAATCAAGAAAAAAAGATCCACTTGGTTCGTTAAAGCAGCTAGATATTTGATTTTTTTTTTTTTTCAGTAAGAACGGACTGAATCTTTTGTACTAGGAGACTTATCAACCACTTGGCCCCATCTTTACTTCTTATTCCGCATATCTCAAAGCTTAACCCTGTTTGGAAACACATAAAAAGGGATGGTCAGTCCGGGTCCAGTTGGTCTGGACCATGCATGGTCCACTTTTGGGACCCATCCTTTTCGGATCTTGTCCTTAAAAACAGGACACACAAAGTTTTCCAAACAGGTAAGAGACTTCAGCCTTAAATGTAGCGGGGGCAAGGCATTCCCTAAGGAGTGGTGGTGCAAAATATTGTCAATTTCCTGGCGATTTGTGCACCACTCACAAGATTAAAGATTGAAAAAGAGAAAAGGTGGGGAGGAAAGAGACAAATTTTAACTATTTCGTCCCAGGAATCCAGCAACTACATCCACGGAGAAGATGGCCAAACCAGAAAGAATATTTGAACTGGACGTATGACCCTAGGACGATTGGTTGGTCAGCTTCGCAACTGCCAGATACTCAGACGATTGACTGGCACGCTTGCACTTGTCAGATACTCGATCAAGTGGCAAGCTTAGTGGTTGTCTAAGATGCTTCACTAGTAAGCTTCCTGTTGCCAGATACTGGGACGATTAACTAATAAGATTCTTGACATATATGCCCTGCTTGGTTCGCTCTCGGATGCATTTTGCACTCCAATGCAAACGGAATGAGTTGAATTGCATTGCATTCGCTTGCCACAGTTTTTGACCTGCAGTGGCTTGCATCTATTTTGTTAAGAAGTTAGCAATGGCTTGGCAACCACTTGCACGCCAGCTCATTTCCACGCCTCGAACCAATCAGAGTGCAATCCCAAAATTGTGGCGAGTGAGTTCATTTGCATCCCAATGCAGCGAACCAAGCATGGCCATAACGTCTTGGATGGAAAGTAGATCAGGGCAATGTGGATCGATATCCAATATTTATTGGTTACCTTTTATTCTTAAATTTATCTCGGAAATTTTACTTACTCCCTAGTCTAAGGGTACTCTGATTGTATCTCGATAGAGTTCCTAGACAAAATCTTTTTGACAATCAAGTTATGGCTCAGGATCCTAGGACTCATCTTTCCACTCGTGTTCTCGGGCATGGATTTCACGAATCCAACAGTGGTTTTACATTGACAAAAATTGAAAAATTGAATGCCATCTCAGCACTAGTGTTCTCGGGCGTGGATTTCACGAATCCAACAGTGGTTTTACATTGACAAAAATTGAAAAATTGAATGCCATCTCAGCACTAGTGTTCTCGGGCGTGGATTTCACGAATCCAACAGTGGTTTTACATTGACAAAAATTGAAAATTTGAATGCCATCTCAGCGCTATCAACCATCGTTCCTGAGCCCGATCGGTTAGTTATATCTAGAGATGATTTATTCAAAAATTCTCCCCGAACAAAATATATACTATGTTTAATTTTGTCTTCAAAAAGTCCTTGGACTCTTGTCCTACTTTCCTTGAGATCCAAGTTGCTTGATGTGGATGACCTAGATTCAAGTCCATTATTGACACAACCTTGAGGTTGCTGGTTCGATCCGAACTTAGACTGCGTTTGGGTAACCTTAAACCTGGGCTTCTAGCTTATTGTGGTACGGGTAAGCAATATCCATAACTATTTGCTTTTCGGGTTAGGCTTCATACCAGGCTTCTGTGGATCCTAAGTTTGGGTATGACCAGATGATTTTGTCCATGGTTTAAAGGAGGCCGTTTTAATGGTTAAACAGACTGGGGCGTTACCGTTTAAACGGCCGTTAAAATGGATTGAAACGGCCAGGGGCAAAAATGAAAAAAAAAATCGAAAAACAGAATTTAACAGAATTAAACGGATTTTCACGATTTTAACAGAAAAAATGTCACTGAAATTCAAATTTTGAAATTTGAAAATTAAAAAAAAAACAGAATTAAAAAGATTCAACGGCCATTTTATTAAACAGCTGTTTAAACGATTTTAACGGCCGTTTTATTCAAAAACGATAAAACATGTTTAAACGATGTTAAAGGAAACGGGCTTGGGGCGTTACCGATTAAACGGCCATTTTTAAAACTATGATTTTGTCATTTAAATTGATTAATGAGTTATTTTTAACAGTGTAAAAGTTTTATAATTGGTTTAGTGGACATTTAAAATTTATCTTCAGTATGTAAAAGGATTTTTTAAGTAATAAAAAAGTTTCACTTAAGTTTCAATTTCAACATGTGCAAAATAACACTACTTGACACATAAGCTAAAAGCCATAAGTTGTTTCGAAACAGCTTATGCTTAACATGCAAAAACAACTGTTAAACTTATGCTTAACCTGCAAAAACAGCTGTTCAACGGCAAAAACACAAGATAAAGATTGAAAAAAATGACAAATGCAGCCTCGCCCACGACAAAATAAAAAGGGTAAAAGAATGAATCCTCAAACAATTCTTCTATGGTCGTCACGATCGCAACAGCACACAGACTCAACCATGTGTTCAGTAGGAAAAAACCTCTGAAGGGCACCACATAGATATAGAAGCTCATTCCCTTTATCTTCCTTGGTCCCAACTTGGTTACCAGTATGAAAAGCAGGAGGCGAAAAGACTGAAAATAAACCATTTTCCAGTCCTTAAGAGGTCAGGGGTCCTAACATTTTTGAACTAGAAGAAGTACATCAAGTAAAAGAATCATGCACCCATCCTCATTAACTATGCTGATCACAGACTTGAAAAAGCTCATCCAAGCTTCGACTAAATGTAGAGGTTCACCTCCTTTGGTTTGAGAATTGTCACAACTCAATCATCAGGTTTTTTAGCAGGTTCTTAAACAACAGATCATCCACCTCTCTTGGAGTTCCTTTCCAAACCTAAACAATTAAATTTGCACCAAATGCAATACGAACTTAAAAAGAAAACAATTTCAGCTATTCGTGATTAAGATGCTGAGCAATTACTCGAGACTTATATTACTTGCTGGATATTACTTATTTGATCCCATCAATCAAAAGCTTGGATTCTAAATTTCAAAATTGATGCTCACATGAATTCGCAGAGTAAAGTAGATGATCTAGTTTAAGACAACCACCCTCTTGAAGATACATAAACTGTTTATGCACAAACTACATCTTCTTAATATTAGAAATATAGAAGATTTGGGCGAAAGCATCACCAAATGCAAAGAGCTTGGATTCTAAAAAATCAAAATTGATGCTCACATGAATTCGCAGAGTAAAGTAGATGTTCTACTTTAAGATAAGAAGCCTCTTGAAGATACATAAACTATTTATGCACATACTACTTGTTCTTAACTAGTGGGGGGGCCCGTGCCATCGGCACATACCATACACCAAATCTCTTTACTTTTGGGCCCATGAACCCTATTTATGTTCGGCACATATTTGGTTGACGTACACGAAATCCAAGTCTGTATAGTGAAATTTCAGATTTCCCCGAAAATCATAACATGAGGCGAATAAATGAGTGGGGGGAGATCCGACCGTCCAACATTAGATGGATGGATTTGATCTCAACCACTCTTTATCTCATGAAGACGTATAAGATAAGGGATAAGACAACTTCCTTGTTTTGTGCCCATAGCACTATTTGACAAAGTGTTGGCCAAAATTGGGTGTGAGTGGCTGAGATCTACCATCCATTTGGAGGATAAGATCTCAGCCACTCTTTGTTGAAACCGGATAAGATAAGATAAGATAAGAGATAAAACAATTATCATGTTTTGTTAAATAGATATTTGAAATATAGAAGAAGATTTGGGAGAGAGCATCACTAAAGCCAAGTCACGGCTATCTTTAAATAACATTGCTCATTTCTTGCATTGACTCATACTCTAGGCAGCTTTGAATACTAAAAAGAAAGTCATGGATAATCAATTTACCCACTAGCCACACTAGCTTTCCCAAAGGAAAGCATTAAAGATTGTGTCGAAGGTCTAATAAAGTCCAAGACTTTGAAAGTCCTAGAAAAGTTAAAATCCCAAAATGAAAGCTGTTGAAATCAAATCCTCATATAGCCAAAGAGCATGCAAGACAGTTCACCTCCCTAAAGGAATCCATCAACCATCTCTAAATGTCTCAATAAATTCCAAAAACTTTCGTGAGGCCTTTGCAATATTCCAGGGATGCTAGTCATCTAATGCCCAAATGAATGTTATCTGAGAAAGCAATGCTCAATCATGAATCGGTTGTTTCTAATAATCCAGAATTCACCACACAAGGGTCTACAACTTAGCAACAACTAAGCCAATCACTCTTAGAAATCATTTATAAGATTCAGGCCAGTCCTCTAGTCCCTAAAAACCAAAATCAGGTTTTTCAAGATCATGAATCAAAGTTTCGGCCAAAACCAAAATGTTTCACCAGTCTCATTTCGGTTTCGGCATAGGACTGGGCAATAAACATTTCGATCAGTTTCATTCAAAGTAGTTTCACCATAGCAAACGGTCACTATGGTTTCACCAGGTTTCAGCCAGTTTCGTCCAAAACCACCTAATCGTTTCGGTTTCACCCAAGGACAAAACCTGGTATTTGCAATCATGTTCAAAATTGCCTATGCAGCATTGTCAAAAGTTTCCATAGAAGCCCATAATTGCAATTATGTGAGAAAATACCATGTCTAATAAGATTTATTGATTGACATAAAGGAAGACCTTAATGTTGAAAAGAAACTATAGAGAAATTAAGTCAAAACAATCAACAAGATGTGCCAAATATTTGGAGTCAGCTACAATAATCCTGTTCCACTATTCTACTCTGCCTAGATAGATATCTTCTGTTATAGAGCGTTTCTTCACCAAATGGTTGGGACAAGGTTAGGAGAAACTGAAGAGTTGCCCAAATGAAGTGTTTTACTAATAGTGGATTCATCAACACAAGAATTTAACCAAGAACACGTTGAAAAGGAATTACAATGCACTCTAGAGATCTAGATGACTTATTATCTTTGGGTCCATTAGTTTCGCTAGAGCAAGTTTCACATCAAACAGGTAGCAAGCCACAACATCTTAAAACCCGTAAACAGCAACCCCATTTCCCATTAAAGCCTTACCCCATTAACTAAAAACCCAAAAAAAAGAGAACCACCCAATTCATTAAACAAAAAAATCATCCACGCAATGATAAGGTCCACATTCCATAAACTCCAATTCAAAACCCTAAAATAAGATCCAATCCTACCATTATATATTAATCGAAACATGTTAAAGAGTTTAAAAAAAAATCGAATGTACTCTTTCTTCATCTCGAAATTTACCTAAAACAAGCTCACAGGATCCAAAAAAATCGACGACCCGAATTGACTAATCGATCAATCGACGTTCTGCATGATATCCTCAGCAGTGAACTTGGTCCCCTTGTCCTTATCCCCGGCGGCCCGCCCCTTCGCTTTGCGATCGAGAAGTGACTTGCGATCCTTGTCGAGCCTGAGCTTGGTTATTACGACCTTGGAAGGGTTGATGCCTACATTGACAGTCGATCCATTAACCTTCTCTCTGGTGATCCTCTCGACGTGGATCACCCACTTGCGACGGTAAACCTGAACGACCTTGCCTTCTCGGCCCTTGTAGGTCCCACGAACCACCTGAACCTCGTCGTCTTTGCGGACTGGGACCGACCTCACGTTGTATTTGCTACGGAGATCTGAGGAGAGAGGGGCGCTCATGAGGACACGACGGACGCTCGAAGGCGCCGTGAAATGGGCTTTGCGGTTCTTCCTTCTCGAGCTGGAAACCCTAGGATTGTACTTCATCTTCGCTCCTCCTCTTCTTCTCTCTCACTCTCTCCTCTTCTCTCCCTGCAAATGAAGCTAGAGAAGTAGGACTTACGGTTAGGGTTGGTATTTATACTGTTGATTCTAAAATGTTTTGCTCTTTATTAGGGTTTGTGAAAGGGTAGCTCTACGGACGCCCACCTTTTTCGGCTGGGCACCAACATTTGATCCACGCCAATTAGAGGGCCCCTGTTTGGGCACCTCATTTTGCTGGGCACCCACATTAAAATCCGAAATTTTTTTTTGACTTGGGCTCCTGGCACTAGGGGTGTCAATTTTACCCGATTTAACCAGAACCAAACCGGAACCAGAACCGAAAACACCGGTTCCGTACCACATTTTTGGGAACCGATTAAAAAGAACCAGAATCGAACCAGAAACTAATGGTTACGGTTCCGGTACTCTAATATGGAACCGAAATCGATAAGAACCGGAACCAATATATAAATATAGTGTAAAAATTCTTATATTACCAAGATTGGACCCGTTATACCCGAAATCGGAACCGGAACCGACAAAAACTACATAATCGGTTCCGGTTCTGGTACCATCACTTTGAGAACCGGAACCGATAAGTACCCGAACCGATAAGAACCGGAACCGTTTGTTCCGGTTCTGGTCACCTCAGGAACCGAATCGGAACCGACCCGTTGACACCCCTACCTGGCACCCACGGCTGGCTTGGCCGTGGCTGCCATGGTGGCCATGGTAGTTCCAGGCCGTGGAGGCAAAAAAATTTTTTTTTTTTTTTGTGGGAGTATGGGGTGCTCCAAACCACCACTCCAACACCACCACCTTCGGCAAGAGAGAGAGAGAGAGGGGTACCTCCAGCAATGGCATCTTCCTCCTCTTCTTTTCTTCTTCTTCTTCTCTGTTTTTTTTTTTTTTTTTTTTTCAGTGTGGGTGCCCAAACAAAACTGTAAAGGATGGGAGAGGGCAATTTGGTCCTCAAAACTTAGTTTTTTTTTGTAGGTGCCCAGCTTAAAGAGGTGGGTGCCCATAGAGCGACCCTTTGTGAAAGAATGAAGAAAACAAGTAAAACCTCGCTGACCGCTGACCTCCCACAATATGTGCCATGTGGCACGCTCTTACAGGTCACTAGCTGTATGGATGTTTGACCGATCCCTAGATGGACCTACAAACCAAAACTCAGCCTGATTATTGATTTCAAACCATTGGATCCTTGTACCCAAATTATGGTCAATAATGCGCAATACGCTTGTGTGATGATTGGTGCCACACCAATATTGATCTTGACCGTCCAATCAGGGTCATGGAAAAATTGGGCTACAACGAGTCCAAGACCTGGCGTCTTGATTGTACTGTATGGTATAGACTTAGGAGTGGCTTACAATGACAAGTAGGGGTGCCAATTTACCTGTTTAACCAGAACCGAATCGGAACCGGAACCAAAAACACCGGTTCCGATTCCACATTTTTGGGAACCGATTAAAAAGAAATCAGAACCAGAACCGAATCAAAAATAATGGTTTCGGTTCTGAGTAGTCTAATATAGAACCGAAACCGATAAGAACCGGAACCGAACCGATAAGAACCGGTACCAACGCATAAATATAGTGTAAAAATTCTCATATTTTCAAGATTTGGCTCATTATACCCGGAACTGGAAGCGGAACCGACAAAAATACATAATCGGTTCCAGGTCCGGATCCATCACTTTGAGAACTGGAACGTTAAGGAACCGAACTGATAAGAACAAGAACCAAACCTAAACCGAACCGTTGACACCCCTAATGACAAGCGACATCTAGTAAAACACTAAGGGCATCCTAGTACTGGTATAAATAGGGCGTGGCATTTGTAAGAGAGCGGGTCCCACCATATTTGTAAGAGAGTGGGTCCCATCGTTCAGTTGGTCCCATCTAAGTAACCGACGTGATCGGATCACTATCATTATCTTTTCGGATTGTCCACTATATATTTTTTTTACCATACAAGAGAATGTGGAGCATCAGATGCTTACAATAATCATATAATGGGATCAATCAGACGGTGGGTCCTACCGTGTCTTTGTGTACTTATAAAGAGGTAGACCACCTTACCGTCAACTTTGTGTACCATAGAATAATTTCTCCTGCCCTTAATGGTTGGGCTTGGGCTAGGGTTACGCGTAAATACAGCCCACCCAAGCTGCTAAAACTCAGCTGCCTGTAATTTTGGATTTCGCACCATGTGAGTTGATATTTCTTGGATTATATGTTGGTTAAGTTGGGCTTTGACCATGTGAGTTGGTATTTCTTGGATTATATGTTGGGCTTTGGGCCCAATCGAAGAGTTTGGATGCGTAAGTGTGTCCGTGCCTCCTATTTTTTCGGTCTTAATAAATGGTCTCATTTTGAGTATTTCAAGAGTTGTAAAAGGATGAGGTAGGGTGACATGTTGCCTTCGTTTCTTTTCATTATGGTGATAGAAGCATTAGATAGAATGATTTTGAGACGTGTACGTTTCACTGGGAGAGTTGTCTAGGTTTAGAGTAAGGAGTGAGTGAAAATCTCCCATCTTCAATTTGCAGATGATACGTTAGTGTTCACTTCAAGGACAAAGATGCAACTAGCATTCTTGAAATGCATTTTAAGCTGCTTTAAAGTTTTCTTGGGGTTTCAAATCGACTTAAAAAAAGAGCTAGAATATGAGCATAGAAGAGGTTCGGGATTTAAAGGCTCTAGCAAGGATTTTAGTCCGCTCTACTACTTCTACGCCTACTTCTTACCTAGGTCTACTCCTTGGTGCGCCGTAAAGAGGGAAAGCAATTTAGGAACCGGTAGTTGAGAGGGTGCGCAAGAGATTAAATATCTCTATAAAGGGGAGAAGACAGTTCTCATTAAAACACACTTTCCAATCTTCTTGTATTTTTTTTATCCTTGTTCTCTATCCCAATTAGTGTTGAGAAAAAGATTGAGAGGCTCATGAGAAGCTTTCTTTATAATGATAACGAAGACTAATTTTGATATCATTTGGTGAATTGGGCACAAGCGTGTCCACCTAAGAAGGAGGGGTCTTAGGTTTTAGGAAAATCAAGTTCATGAATTTGATTCTTCTGAAAAAATAGGTTTGGAGGTTTGGGAAGGAGATGAGTAAGTTTTGGCATAAAGTGATTGCTAGCAAGTTTGGAGAGGAACCAAGAGGTTGGGTCTCCAAACTATCTAAGTCGCCTTTTGGGTGTAGAGTGTGAAACGAAATTCTGAAGGGTAAGGAGAGAATCCTAGAGGGGGCTAAACCGGTCTTGGGTGATAATATTAGATTTTGGAAGGACACTTGGTGTGGTGACTTATGTCGTATGGAAGCTTTTCCTCGTTTGTATTTTCTCTCACAACGGAAATGCCAATTATTATCTCCTTCTAAAATTGGTATAGTCAAGGAAGGGTCTCAAGATTTAGATATCAAGAAGAACCTTTTTGAATGAGAAAGGGAATAGTTGGCCACTCTTAAACTCATTGCATTATTACATAATTAAAACTAATGAGGAGTATTACTTTTCTTGGGGTCATTCCAAATCTGGGTGCTTCTCGATGAGCTCTTTTTATGATTTTCTCCCCCATTTCCTTCCTATATACTTATTCGTATTCTTGATCTAATATCTGAAAAGCTAAAGTTCCCTAAAAAATCAGCTTCTTTGCCTAGACTTCTCTTTAAACAAATTACTCACTTTTGAGAACTTGATTATTAGGAAGTAGATTTTGGTTAATTTTTGTGTTATATATATATATATAAGTCTAATATGGAAAATATAGACAACCTACTTGCATTTTGACTTTACTACACAGATATGCTCGTACTTTTTGACTCATGAGTCTCTTTGAGTTATGCCAGAGTCAATTGGAACTTTGTTGGGTAGGTGGCCCAAGATTGATCATCAATTAGAGGGAGATTCCTATGGAGATGGTATCGTTTCCTGTTATTTGGGGATAATGGTGGGAAAGGAATAGGAGGGTATTTAGAGGAGAAAAAGGCATAAAAGTATTCTTAACATAAAAGCATTCATGTATAATTGAAGAAGCGTATAGTCTGATATGAGAGGCACTTTCTTTAGTGATATGGTGTTCAGGTTTTATGCTTTGGTGGCGAGATAGTTTGGTGCATTTGTTGTCTTTTGTTTGTTCCAGTCAATTTCCGCCCTTTCTTTGTATTTCCGAGATCTACTCGATGTCCTTTCATATATATATATATATATATATATACTTCCTAACTTATCAAAAAAAAAAATACTGTCTAAGGATTTGGAGTTTAATCTAAGAAGTTATCAGGATAAACTTGAGACAAATCAGTAAGAGAAAACTCTAATTCAAAGAATGATAACAAAGGATACAAATACTTATTCTATAGTTTTGTATAAAACTTCATTGATTTTACCTCCAATTTTATTTTCTTCCTTTTATCCTTTGTTTTGTACAAATACTTATTCGAGGTCATGAAAGTGAATTTTCACTCAGTATTTATACTGGGTTTGGATATATCAATCTTGATTTTCAATTGGGAGTTGATTTGATATTGATCTTCAACCAAGATATGTTTTGACAAAATGGTCCTCTAACCAATCGGGTTGGACTCGGGCTGGAAATTTTAGGCCCGATTGGGCTTGGGTTCACAACCTTGAAGATCAGGTTGACCCAACCCGCCTAAGTTGCAGCCCTAAAAATTGGAGAACTTCAAGTGCAATTTCTGACAAGTTTTCTATGTAGCATCTTCATCAAGCAGGTTGGTCCATTTATTCAATTAGCCTCAAGTTGTGGGTCGACCACGCAATAGAAAATTGAGGAAGATCATTGAGCACTGTTGCGCAATCTCCAACCTTGTGTATGGAGCACGACACATCGAATACTAGGTGGACCTTGGTGAAGGCAGGGAGATCCTAGCGATATGCAACTGGCCTAGTCCTCTCAATAATTCTGCAGGACCCATAAAACTGTGGCAAGAACTTGGTGCTTCGTTCTTGCTTGCACAATTTCTATCTTTAGTACTTTGGGAAAAATTTACGATACAGACTTTTCTGTCAAAATTTAGATGCAGAAGTCCCTCAAATTGCTATGTAGTACACTCTTTGGGGCCCACTGGCCCCCTGAATGTTTGGCCCACACCTTGGTGGACCCACTCACCAAAAATCAGCATTGGATTTGAACACTTTTTCATCATGGGCTTGGAACCAACCCATATGCCTGTCGAGCCCAGCCTGCAGCTAGATCCTAGGCTGGGCCTCGGGCCGGACCTCAGGCTAGGCTGCAGGCCTGGCTGAGGGGCTGGAAGTTATATATATAACTACTAGGGGGCGGCACATGCGTTGCACATGAGTGATTATAGGGGCTTCATCATCGTTGATGACAGACCACAGTATGAGCTACGTGGCATACTTACTGACCATATGGATATTTAGCCCATCGTTAGCTGGACTTACATACCAAAATTCAACCTGATTAGTAACTTCTATATGTTGGATTAGTCTTTTCCATTGCTTATTTTTAACCGTGGATTTCAAGCATTATTTGGGGTACTCAGATCCAAAGGCTAGAAATCACTACTCAGGATGATTTTTCGTATGTAGGTCTGCCTAGGGATGGGCCCGGCCCGAACCGGGGGCCAAATTACCACCCCCACCTCGGTCTTATAAGGTGGTAAGTTGTGCTTATATATAGAGTACTTTGCAATTTGAATTTTCTTTCCCTAAAAAGTCAATGTGAAGACAACATCACGATCATTGACAATCAATGTCGGCATGCCACGTAGCTTCAAGACATGATCAACAAACACCTTGGCAACCGATGCAACAATGTAATGGTGGGCTTATGTGACAATTGAAACTCTTTCATGAAGCCCATCACTATATCTCTCCAACTCTGAGTAGGGACCAACCTGTGACAAGTAATAAGAAGTTGCCTTGGGTATCTGCAACATTATTACCAATCTCCTTGCACAATATCTTCCTAACAAGTAGGGACCACCCATGTGAAAACTAACAAGTCGCCTTACATAGAGGCCTAGAGGGCATCTGTAGCATTATTGTCAAGTGGGCCTTGATGTAATGAGGTATAGCTAACTCCCCGCTGCTGGGCCCACTGACCGCATGGATGTTTAGCCCACCCCTTGGTAGACATCCATACCAAAAATCAGCTTGT